>OZ025290.1:0-1200000 GCA_964019185.1 Maratus speculifer
GGTTTAGCAGCCTTTTTTGCTGCCTTGGGTTTTTTGGCTGGGGAAGCGCCCTCCTTCTTGGCTTTTTTTGCCTTGCTGGGTTCCTTCTTCTGGCCGGATGCACTGAGCTTGAATGAGCCGCTGGCCCCTTTGCCCTTGGTTTGCACAAGAGCTCCGCTGGCGACAGCGCTTTTCAAGTATTTCCTGATGAAAGGAGTCAGGCGATCCATATCCACTTTGTGTTTCGAACCGATGTGCTTCTTGATGGCTTGCAGAGAAGATCCACCGCGCTCTTTTAAACTAGTAATAGCTTCGGTGACCATTTCAGACACCTTGGGATGAGTTGGTGCGGTTTTGGGCTTTTTTGCAGCTGACTTTGCCTTTTTTTTAGGCGTGGCAGCGGCGGGAGTGGTTGCTACAGCAGCGGTTTCGTCAGACATGGCGACAGTTAACAGTACAAAACTGATTTAAAAAATCGTTGCTCCGTGCAATTTATATTGGATCTGCCGAGAGAGGAGAACCAATCCGAAACTGTGATGCTGCGCGAGCTCCGCCTCCCCTCCCTACAGCTTATAAAATGGGGTTGTTTTCAAATTTTTGGCATTGCGCTACATTTTGTCGTGTAGAATAGTTCGCTATGGCCAGAACCAAGCAAACAGCTCGTAAATCTACCGGAGGCAAAGCCCCCAGGAAGCAGCTTGCCACCAAGGCTGCTCGTAAGAGCGCCCCTGCAACTGGTGGTGTGAAAAAACCCCATCGTTACAGGCCAGGAACAGTCGCTCTCCGAGAAATCCGTCGTTATCAGAAATCAACTGAGCTTCTAATCAGGAAATTGCCATTCCAGCGTTTGGTTAGAGAAATCGCTCAAGATTTTAAAACCGATCTCCGTTTCCAGAGCTCTGCTGTCATGGCTTTGCAAGAAGCCAGCGAAGCTTACCTCGTTGGGCTTTTCGAAGACACCAATTTGTGCGCTATCCACGCCAAACGTGTCACAATCATGCCCAAGGATATCCAGCTCGCTAGACGAATTCGCGGAGAGCGTGCCTAAGATGCTACTTTCCCTTTTAAACCAAAGGCCCTTTTCAGGGCCATACAAATATGATATATTTACAATTCTCACCAAAATCAAACAATTCGACACAAAACGCATCTAAATGTGAAATAAATAAACCCTGTTTTCGATAACGAAACATTACGTACAATATCATCTGAAAATGTATAGAAATTAAAAGAAATACACATTTTCTGTCCCTTATTTCATTCTTCAAAGGCGTTAATTATCACGATTCTCCAAACTTGCATGTATGCAGCTGAGAATTACGTTAAGAAAGTCTCTTTAAAAAGAAAGCCGACAGGTGTCGCCAGCAAACCTGCATTTCTGCAGAAACATTTCCGAACAACAAACGAGTGAGAAATTATTTAGTTTGAGTTTAATAATTAATTCAATAGGAAAGCATTATACAGTCAGTAACCAATTTGGAGGGACAAACTTATACGAATTTAATATATGCTATTCACATACTTAAAACATTCCATATTTACTCAGGGATGCCACTCAGAAAATAGCAAAAAAGAGGAAATTATGCATAAAGTAAAATTTACGACATTTTTCACAACTTTATGTGTCAATTTTGAAAATTATATTGTTTGTAATAAACTAAATAAAGAATTACAGCTTTTCTTTTGTTGTAAACTTTTAATTTATAAGAGTAAGTTAGAACGATTTTTCTTAAGTTCACAGTATTTTACATCAATTAAGGTAACCCAGCAGCAGGTTCAGTGAAGAATTTTATGTATCGCATCATTTTAAACCAATTCAAGTAACCCAGCAATAGATTCAATGATTATTCCACGAGTGAATAGCAAAATTTTGCAGGTTGTTTTATTTGACGAAAATAACGGTTTTATTTCATGATCGTTTGGCGAAAATCGCCGTTTTATTTAGCGATCGTTTGACGATAATCGTCGTTTCACATCATGATCGTTTGATGAAAATCATCGTACCACATCGTGATTTTCGCGATCGTTTGACGAAAATCGCCGTTTCATATCGCGATCGTTTGACGAAAATCGTCGTTTTACATTGCGATTGTTTGACGAAAATCGCCGTTTTATTTAGCGATCGTTTGACGAAAATAGCCGTTTCATATCATGATGGCTTGACGAAAATCATCGTTCCACATCGCGATCGTTTGACGAAAATCGCTGTTTCACATCATGATCGTTTGACAAAAATCATCGTTTCACATCGCGATCCTTTGACAAAAATCGCCGTTTCACAAAAATCACCGTTTCGTTTCGCGATCGTTTGACGATAATCGCCGTTTTATATCGCGATCGTTTGACGAAAATCGCCGTTTTATATCACGATCGTTTGACGAAAATCGCCGTTTTATTTAGCGATCGTTTGACAAAAATCGCCGTTTTATTTAGCGATCGTTTGACAAAAATCGCCGTTTCACATTGCGATCTTTTCAAAAAAATCACCGTTTCGTGTTGCGACCGTTTGATGAAAATTGCTGCTTTATATCGCGACCGTTTGATGAAAATTGCTGGTTTATATCGCGACTGTTTGATGAAAATAGCCGCTTTTTTCGATCTTTTAACGAAAATCGATGTTATATTTCGCGATCGCTTGACGAAAATGGCGGTTGTACTTCGCGATCGTTTGATGGAAAAGGCTGTTTTATTTCGCGATCCTTCGACGAAAATCGTTATTTTATCTCGTGATTGCTTAACGATAATCGCGAATTCTTAAAAATTAAAAAAAGCGGAAATCCGCCAAAAGGCGGAAAAGTGGCATCCCTGTTTACTTCATCTCTTTAAAAGATGCTCAACAAGGTTATGGGACCTTTATAAATTAATTTAGTGCATTGTGAAAATAAAATTTGGAGTGCAGTGAAACAATAACATTTATATGGCCCTGAAAAGGGCCTTTGTTTTATGAAGACAGGAGTCGGGCAAATTATGCCTTCTTCTCTGTCTTCTTGGGGAGCAAGACAGCTTGGATGTTGGGCAAAACTCCACCCTGAGCGATGGTAACACCAGAGAGCAATTTGTTCAACTCCTCGTCGTTTCTGATGGCGAGTTGAAGATGTCTAGGAATGATCCTAGTTTTCTTGTTATCTCTAGCGGCATTACCTGCCAACTCGAGAACTTCAGCAGCTAAGTATTCGAGAACGGCAGCGAGATAGACTGGAGCACCAGCACCAACACGCTCGGCGTAGTTGCCCTTTCTCAAAAGCCTGTGAATACGGCCGACGGGAAACTGCAATCCGGCTCTGCTGGAGCGAGTCTTGCTCTTTCCCTTCACTTTACCGCCTTTACCACGTCCTGACATTATGAATGAAGTAAGAAATTAAACGCTCGCACAAACGAGTCTGAAAATTTTTTTGAATTTACCCTATATATAGGCATTTAGAGGGCGGATACGACGAACAACTTCATCAGCCAATCATGAAGCAGCAGAGAGCCAATGAAATTTTTACTTTTGTAAAATCTTACATTTCGAAACCAAGTCCAATTCCCTTGGGAATTGAGCTTTGACTGGCGGCTATTACCTTTAGTTTTTTTTTCTTCTCTTTTTTTTCTCCTTCTCTTTCTTTCGTTCTTTTGTTTAAATAGAGAAATAAATAACGCCACAACAACATTTTGGGCCAACTAATCTTATATTCATATTACTTAAAAGTTTAAATAAAATTTAAATAATTTTTAAATTGTTCGTTCTCTTGATTATGCCAGTTCCAAAAACATCGACCCAGGATAATTTTTCCTAGTTTTTATCTCATCGATAGGGTTTTCCTTCCTGAACGTTCACCATCTCCTAGTCTCTATTTTGTAAATTGCACTATGTAAATACTTTTGAAAATTTTGTTAACGGTCTTATTTCTCTTATTTATACTCGCATCTATTTTATTTATTTTGTATGGTGCCCTTAAAGGGCCTTTGCTTTTTTTGGGACCCGGCTTCCCCCTCCCCCTTTGTTTCTGACGTTCTGTTTGTCAGACTTTGGCTATGACTTGAAATGTTCCATCTATCATTTCTCTACTAGAGGTAAGGAGTCGATCTCTCCAGGCACTCTGAAAACTATCTCATCCAAGTCCAAGTATGCCAGTTGCCATCATTATTTCTGAACAACAATTTACAGCATATGTAATGAGAGAGATGCAAACATATGTTAAAAAGCAGAGATCATACATCGTTATTTTGTTTATTAAATTAAATTAATTTATATGTATTTATTTAATCATTTAAGCTATAAAAAATTGTTACAGTACGTATATACGGGGAAGTGGGATTTTTGTGACTCCATGGGCAATGCTGCACCCTTTCCACCATTAATAAATTCGAAATCTTCCGGGGGGTTGCACTTCATACTGCTCGCCCTTTCTTTTCTTTACATTTAGCTTTCCCATTTGATTGTGGTGCTTATTTAATTTTATTTATTTATTTTTCTTTTGCAATGCGGTTCTTGTTGCTTGAGAAAACGGTGTACAAAATAGTTAGTGCAAAATATTGCAGTAATATTTATTGCCCTTTGCCAATTTTATTTTTTATTGTTCTCAACTGCTTATTTCAAAACAGCATATTTTGAAAAGTTATTATTGTTATTTTATGTACATTAAAGTACTTAATTTTGTGTTTTCATTATTGTACAAGGGAAAAACGAGATGAGTCCACATTTATTTCCCTCGACGTCTCATTTCGTTTTATTATTATTAATTATTTATTTATTCTTTCTTAATTGAACAGCAGATTTGTATGGCCCTGAAAAGGGCCTTTTTTTTTGTACATCAGACAGAAATCTGTTTATTTCGAGCTGGTGTATTTGGTGACAGCCTTGGTGCCTTCAGAGACGGCATGTTTTGCCAACTCACCAGGCAACAGAAGCCTTACGGCTGTCTGGATTTCCCGACTTGTGATGGTGGATCTCTTGTTGTAGTGAGCCAGGCGGGAAGATTCGGCAGCAATTCTTTCGAAAATGTCGTTCACGAAAGAATTCATGATAGACATAGCCTTGGAAGAGATACCGGTGTCAGGATGGACCTGTTTCAAGACTTTGTAAATGTAAATAGCGAAAGATTCCTTCCTGCGCTTCTTCCTCTTTTTCTTGTCACCAGCTCGTACAGATTTCTGAGCCTTGCCGGCTTTCTTAACAGCTTTACCAGAGGCTTGGGGAGGCATGATTCAATAGTACACACGTATGCGTTCTGAAAAAAAACCTTGCACTCGCATCTCTTTTTATACTGAAAGGGTCCGGATGCAAGCTACAAGATCTTCTCAGCCAATAGGAGACGAGAGATTGCTTCGGTCTGTCCCGCTGGAAAGTTTGTGTTGACAAAGACACCTTCCAAAAAATAAAACGCATCGAAATTAATACTTAAATGTCTGCAAATAAGATATTCTTTTGTTTGCAACGTGTGTTGAATTTTTTTTTTTTTTTAAGTTACTTAGTATTTTTTTCGCGATTACAAATTGTTTCGGTTTTGTTATTCACGCAGTTGAGAACAAGTGTTAATATACGTGATTTTTATCCCAGTTTAAGGATTTAAAACTCGCATCCAAATAAAAAGGAAATATGAAATAATCCATAAAGACAGACTGAACTGCCAACGGCCATACCATGCTGAAAATACCGGTTCTCGTCCGATCACCGAAGTCAAGCAGCATCGGGCGCGGTTAGTACTTGGGAGGGTGACCACCTGGGAACACCGCGTGTTGTTGGCATCTTTTTATTTTTGGTTTCATTTTCGCTTTTCCCTTTAAAAATCTACATAGTGTATAAATTTGATGTTTATTTAAATTTGTGTACATATTACCTAAAATAAACACAACGTTCATAAACTAATATTTTTTTTAATAAATGTTATCTGAATTGAGGAGTGGCTAAATATATTTGTATAATGAATGTGGGCGTTCCGGGTGATTTCAGATTTATTTGCATTGTTTTTATTTCGTTTACACATGATATTTTCATAAAGAGAGAAATCTAAATTGGAGGGAAGGTGGGTTTCACGAATCCTGACTACGTCATGACACTTAGCTCCGCCTTCTTCCGTCCTGTCATATATAACAGCGCCGTTTTTCGATTTTTTTACATTCGAACGATTTGAGATCGAGTAAACATGTCTGGTCGAGGTAAAGGCGGAAAAGGTTTAGGCAAAGGAGGTGCCAAGAGGCACAGGAAAGTTCTTAGAGATAACATCCAAGGTATCACCAAGCCCGCCATCAGGCGTTTGGCAAGACGTGGTGGTGTAAAACGTATCTCCGGTCTCATCTACGAAGAAACTCGTGGAGTTCTCAAAGTTTTCTTGGAAAACGTTATCCGTGATGCCGTCACTTACACCGAGCACGCTAAACGAAAAACTGTCACAGCCATGGATGTTGTGTACGCTTTAAAACGCCAAGGACGTACATTGTACGGTTTCGGCGGTTAAAGATACCAGTTTTCTCTGAGAACTTACAAAAAAGGCCCTTTTCAGGGCCATATAAATTTTTAATATTCATTCAAGACAAAGCTCCTTAAAAATCTGCAGATTCACGTTTCTCTCCTACCAAAATAACATTTGTAAGAGAGAATCTTTCATAACACATGAAAAAACAAACTCGTGTTACAGTTCCTGAATATAGATGGAGACACTATGCACGCCCTAGAGCAGACGAATATACCGAAACAGAAACTTAACATGACCAGACAAATGTTTATCATTAGGATTATCAGATTTAAAAGAACGATTTATAAATTTATTCTATTAATAACAATATAATAGTAATAATTAATCTCTCAAAGCGTTGTTTTTCCCCCTAAATCTAAAATAATTTTTTTCACAAAGAAAATGAGAATAAAAATTTATTTTATAATAGTTAAGTGTAATAGATAAGAGACATTGCTCCCCCCCCTCCCCAAAAAAAAAATATATATATATATATATATATATATCAAGAATCTAATTCCTTTCGTATATTAAATGATTATTCGCATTAACGTTACACATTAAATAATAAAATATGTGATTTTTCACGATTTAAAAGAAAACGACTATTTTCGAAGTAGTCATAATAAATATTTGTATGGCTCTGAAAAGAGCCTTTTTTTTTTATTTCAACCCAAGGTGTCGTCACAGTTTACTTTTTAGCTTTCTTGGGGGATGCCTTTTTTGGAGTCTTCATCTTTTTCACTTTCGGAGCCTTTGGTTTGGAAGGTTTAGCTGCTTTTTTAGGACTTTTGGTCTTGGCAGCCTTTTTAGCAGCGGCGGGTTTTTTTGCAGCGGGTTTCTTCTTTTCGGCACTTTTTGCCTTAGGTTTAGCAGCCTTTTTTGCTGCCTTGGGTTTTTTGGCTGGGGAAGCGCCCTCCTTCTTGGCTTTTTTTGCCTTGCTGGGTTCCTTCTTCTGGCCGGATGCACTGAGCTTGAATGAGCCGCTGGCCCCTTTGCCCTTGGTTTGCACAAGAGCTCCGCTGGCGACAGCGCTTTTCAAGTATTTCCTGATGAAAGGAGTCAGGCGATCCATATCCACTTTGTGTTTCGAACCGATGTGCTTCTTGATGGCTTGCAGAGAAGATCCACCGCGCTCTTTTAAACTAGTAATAGCTTCGGTGACCATTTCAGACACCTTGGGATGAGTTGGTGCGGTTTTGGGCTTTTTTGCAGCTGACTTTGCCTTTTTTTTAGGCGTGGCAGCGGCGGGAGTGGTTGCTACAGCAGCGGTTTCGTCAGACATGGCGACAGTTAACAGTACAAAACTGATTTAAAAAATCGTTGCTCCGTGCAATTTATATTGGATCTGCCGAGAGAGGAGAACCAATCCGAAACTGTGATGCTGCGCGAGCTCCGCCTCCCCTCCCTACAGCTTATAAAATGGGGTTGTTTTCAAATTTTTGGCATTGCGCTACATTTTGTCGTGTAGAATAGTTCGCTATGGCCAGAACCAAGCAAACAGCTCGTAAATCTACCGGAGGCAAAGCCCCCAGGAAGCAGCTTGCCACCAAGGCTGCTCGTAAGAGCGCCCCTGCAACTGGTGGTGTGAAAAAACCCCATCGTTACAGGCCAGGAACAGTCGCTCTCCGAGAAATCCGTCGTTATCAGAAATCAACTGAGCTTCTAATCAGGAAATTGCCATTCCAGCGTTTGGTTAGAGAAATCGCTCAAGATTTTAAAACCGATCTCCGTTTCCAGAGCTCTGCTGTCATGGCTTTGCAAGAAGCCAGCGAAGCTTACCTCGTTGGGCTTTTCGAAGACACCAATTTGTGCGCTATCCACGCCAAACGTGTCACAATCATGCCCAAGGATATCCAGCTCGCTAGACGAATTCGCGGAGAGCGTGCCTAAGATGCTACTTTCCCTTTTAAACCAAAGGCCCTTTTCAGGGCCATACAAATATGATATATTTACAATTCTCACCAAAATCAAACAATTCGACACAAAACGCATCTAAATGTGAAATAAATAAACCCTGTTTTCGATAACGAAACATTACGTACAATATCATCTGAAAATGTATAGAAATTAAAAGAAATACACATTTTCTGTCCCTTATTTCATTCTTCAAAGGCGTTAATTATCACGATTCTCCAAACTTGCATGTATGCAGCTGAGAATTACGTTAAGAAAGTCTCTTTAAAAAGAAAGCCGACAGGTGTCGCCAGCAAACCTGCATTTCTGCAGAAACATTTCCGAACAACAAACGAGTGAGAAATTATTTAGTTTGAGTTTAATAATTAATTCAATAGGAAAGCATTATACAGTCAGTAACCAATTTGGAGGGACAAACTTATACGAATTTAATATATGCTATTCACATACTTAAAACATTCCATATTTACTTCATCTCTTTAAAAGATGCTCAACAAGGTTATGGGACCTTTATAAATTAATTTAGTGCATTGTGAAAATAAAATTTGGAGTGCAGTGAAACAATAACATTTATATGGCCCTGAAAAGGGCCTTTGTTTTATGAAGACAGGAGTCGGGCAAATTATGCCTTCTTCTCTGTCTTCTTGGGGAGCAAGACAGCTTGGATGTTGGGCAAAACTCCACCCTGAGCGATGGTAACACCAGAGAGCAATTTGTTCAACTCCTCGTCGTTTCTGATGGCGAGTTGAAGATGTCTAGGAATGATCCTAGTTTTCTTGTTATCTCTAGCGGCATTACCTGCCAACTCGAGAACTTCAGCAGCTAAGTATTCGAGAACGGCAGCGAGATAGACTGGAGCACCAGCACCAACACGCTCGGCGTAGTTGCCCTTTCTCAAAAGCCTGTGAATACGGCCGACGGGAAACTGCAATCCGGCTCTGCTGGAGCGAGTCTTGCTCTTTCCCTTCACTTTACCGCCTTTACCACGTCCTGACATTATGAATGAAGTAAGAAATTAAACGCTCGCACAAACGAGTCTGAAAATTTTTTTGAATTTACCCTATATATAGGCATTTAGAGGGCGGATACGACGAACAACTTCATCAGCCAATCATGAAGCAGCAGAGAGCCAATGAAATTTTTACTTTTGTAAAATCTTACATTTCGAAACCAAGTCCAATTCCCTTGGGAATTGAGCTTTGACTGGCGGCTATTACCTTTAGTTTTTTTTTCTTCTCTTTTTTTTCTCCTTCTCTTTCTTTCGTTCTTTTGTTTAAATAGAGAAATAAATAACGCCACAACAACATTTTGGGCCAACTAATCTTATATTCATATTACTTAAAAGTTTAAATAAAATTTAAATAATTTTTAAATTGTTCGTTCTCTTGATTATGCCAGTTCCAAAAACATCGACCCAGGATAATTTTTCCTAGTTTTTATCTCATCGATAGGGTTTTCCTTCCTGAACGTTCACCATCTCCTAGTCTCTATTTTGTAAATTGCACTATGTAAATACTTTTGAAAATTTTGTTAACGGTCTTATTTCTCTTATTTATACTCGCATCTATTTTATTTATTTTGTATGGTGCCCTTAAAGGGCCTTTGCTTTTTTTGGGACCCGGCTTCCCCCTCCCCCTTTGTTTCTGACGTTCTGTTTGTCAGACTTTGGCTATGACTTGAAATGTTCCATCTATCATTTCTCTACTAGAGGTAAGGAGTCGATCTCTCCAGGCACTCTGAAAACTATCTCATCCAAGTCCAAGTATGCCAGTTGCCATCATTATTTCTGAACAACAATTTACAGCATATGTAATGAGAGAGATGCAAACATATGTTAAAAAGCAGAGATCATACATCGTTATTTTGTTTATTAAATTAAATTAATTTATATGTATTTATTTAATCATTTAAGCTATAAAAAATTGTTACAGTACGTATATACGGGGAAGTGGGATTTTTGTGACTCCATGGGCAATGCTGCACCCTTTCCACCATTAATAAATTCGAAATCTTCCGGGGGGTTGCACTTCATACTGCTCGCCCTTTCTTTTCTTTACATTTAGCTTTCCCATTTGATTGTGGTGCTTATTTAATTTTATTTATTTATTTTTCTTTTGCAATGCGGTTCTTGTTGCTTGAGAAAACGGTGTACAAAATAGTTAGTGCAAAATATTGCAGTAATATTTATTGCCCTTTGCCAATTTTATTTTTTATTGTTCTCAACTGCTTATTTCAAAACAGCATATTTTGAAAAGTTATTATTGTTATTTTATGTACATTAAAGTACTTAATTTTGTGTTTTCATTATTGTACAAGGGAAAAACGAGATGAGTCCACATTTATTTCCCTCGACGTCTCATTTCGTTTTATTATTATTAATTATTTATTTATTCTTTCTTAATTGAACAGCAGATTTGTATGGCCCTGAAAAGGGCCTTTTTTTTTGTACATCAGACAGAAATCTGTTTATTTCGAGCTGGTGTATTTGGTGACAGCCTTGGTGCCTTCAGAGACGGCATGTTTTGCCAACTCACCAGGCAACAGAAGCCTTACGGCTGTCTGGATTTCCCGACTTGTGATGGTGGATCTCTTGTTGTAGTGAGCCAGGCGGGAAGATTCGGCAGCAATTCTTTCGAAAATGTCGTTCACGAAAGAATTCATGATAGACATAGCCTTGGAAGAGATACCGGTGTCAGGATGGACCTGTTTCAAGACTTTGTAAATGTAAATAGCGAAAGATTCCTTCCTGCGCTTCTTCCTCTTTTTCTTGTCACCAGCTCGTACAGATTTCTGAGCCTTGCCGGCTTTCTTAACAGCTTTACCAGAGGCTTGGGGAGGCATGATTCAATAGTACACACGTATGCGTTCTGAAAAAAAACCTTGCACTCGCATCTCTTTTTATACTGAAAGGGTCCGGATGCAAGCTACAAGATCTTCTCAGCCAATAGGAGACGAGAGATTGCTTCGGTCTGTCCCGCTGGAAAGTTTGTGTTGACAAAGACACCTTCCAAAAAATAAAACGCATCGAAATTAATACTTAAATGTCTGCAAATAAGATATTCTTTTGTTTGCAACGTGTGTTGAATTTTTTTTTTTTTTTAAGTTACTTAGTATTTTTTTCGCGATTACAAATTGTTTCGGTTTTGTTATTCACGCAGTTGAGAACAAGTGTTAATATACGTGATTTTTATCCCAGTTTAAGGATTTAAAACTCGCATCCAAATAAAAAGGAAATATGAAATAATCCATAAAGACAGACTGAACTGCCAACGGCCATACCATGCTGAAAATACCGGTTCTCGTCCGATCACCGAAGTCAAGCAGCATCGGGCGCGGTTAGTACTTGGGAGGGTGACCACCTGGGAACACCGCGTGTTGTTGGCATCTTTTTATTTTTGGTTTCATTTTCGCTTTTCCCTTTAAAAATCTACATAGTGTATAAATTTGATGTTTATTTAAATTTGTGTACATATTACCTAAAATAAACACAACGTTCATAAACTAATATTTTTTTTAATAAATGTTATCTGAATTGAGGAGTGGCTAAATATATTTGTATAATGAATGTGGGCGTTCCGGGTGATTTCAGATTTATTTGCATTGTTTTTATTTCGTTTACACATGATATTTTCATAAAGAGAGAAATCTAAATTGGAGGGAAGGTGGGTTTCACGAATCCTGACTACGTCATGACACTTAGCTCCGCCTTCTTCCGTCCTGTCATATATAACAGCGCCGTTTTTCGATTTTTTTACATTCGAACGATTTGAGATCGAGTAAACATGTCTGGTCGAGGTAAAGGCGGAAAAGGTTTAGGCAAAGGAGGTGCCAAGAGGCACAGGAAAGTTCTTAGAGATAACATCCAAGGTATCACCAAGCCCGCCATCAGGCGTTTGGCAAGACGTGGTGGTGTAAAACGTATCTCCGGTCTCATCTACGAAGAAACTCGTGGAGTTCTCAAAGTTTTCTTGGAAAACGTTATCCGTGATGCCGTCACTTACACCGAGCACGCTAAACGAAAAACTGTCACAGCCATGGATGTTGTGTACGCTTTAAAACGCCAAGGACGTACATTGTACGGTTTCGGCGGTTAAAGATACCAGTTTTCTCTGAGAACTTACAAAAAAGGCCCTTTTCAGGGCCATATAAATTTTTAATATTCATTCAAGACAAAGCTCCTTAAAAATCTGCAGATTCACGTTTCTCTCCTACCAAAATAACATTTGTAAGAGAGAATCTTTCATAACACATGAAAAAACAAACTCGTGTTACAGTTCCTGAATATAGATGGAGACACTATGCACGCCCTAGAGCAGACGAATATACCGAAACAGAAACTTAACATGACCAGACAAATGTTTATCATTAGGATTATCAGATTTAAAAGAACGATTTATAAATTTATTCTATTAATAACAATATAATAGTAATAATTAATCTCTCAAAGCGTTGTTTTTCCCCCTAAATCTAAAATAATTTTTTTCACAAAGAAAATGAGAATAAAAATTTATTTTATAATAGTTAAGTGTAATAGATAAGAGACATTGCTCCCCCCCCTCCCCAAAAAAAAAATATATATATATATATATATATATATCAAGAATCTAATTCCTTTCGTATATTAAATGATTATTCGCATTAACGTTACACATTAAATAATAAAATATGTGATTTTTCACGATTTAAAAGAAAACGACTATTTTCGAAGTAGTCATAATAAATATTTGTATGGCTCTGAAAAGAGCCTTTTTTTTTTATTTCAACCCAAGGTGTCGTCACAGTTTACTTTTTAGCTTTCTTGGGGGATGCCTTTTTTGGAGTCTTCATCTTTTTCACTTTCGGAGCCTTTGGTTTGGAAGGTTTAGCTGCTTTTTTAGGACTTTTGGTCTTGGCAGCCTTTTTAGCAGCGGCGGGTTTTTTTGCAGCGGGTTTCTTCTTTTCGGCACTTTTTGCCTTAGGTTTAGCAGCCTTTTTTGCTGCCTTGGGTTTTTTGGCTGGGGAAGCGCCCTCCTTCTTGGCTTTTTTTGCCTTGCTGGGTTCCTTCTTCTGGCCGGATGCACTGAGCTTGAATGAGCCGCTGGCCCCTTTGCCCTTGGTTTGCACAAGAGCTCCGCTGGCGACAGCGCTTTTCAAGTATTTCCTGATGAAAGGAGTCAGGCGATCCATATCCACTTTGTGTTTCGAACCGATGTGCTTCTTGATGGCTTGCAGAGAAGATCCACCGCGCTCTTTTAAACTAGTAATAGCTTCGGTGACCATTTCAGACACCTTGGGATGAGTTGGTGCGGTTTTGGGCTTTTTTGCAGCTGACTTTGCCTTTTTTTTAGGCGTGGCAGCGGCGGGAGTGGTTGCTACAGCAGCGGTTTCGTCAGACATGGCGACAGTTAACAGTACAAAACTGATTTAAAAAATCGTTGCTCCGTGCAATTTATATTGGATCTGCCGAGAGAGGAGAACCAATCCGAAACTGTGATGCTGCGCGAGCTCCGCCTCCCCTCCCTACAGCTTATAAAATGGGGTTGTTTTCAAATTTTTGGCATTGCGCTACATTTTGTCGTGTAGAATAGTTCGCTATGGCCAGAACCAAGCAAACAGCTCGTAAATCTACCGGAGGCAAAGCCCCCAGGAAGCAGCTTGCCACCAAGGCTGCTCGTAAGAGCGCCCCTGCAACTGGTGGTGTGAAAAAACCCCATCGTTACAGGCCAGGAACAGTCGCTCTCCGAGAAATCCGTCGTTATCAGAAATCAACTGAGCTTCTAATCAGGAAATTGCCATTCCAGCGTTTGGTTAGAGAAATCGCTCAAGATTTTAAAACCGATCTCCGTTTCCAGAGCTCTGCTGTCATGGCTTTGCAAGAAGCCAGCGAAGCTTACCTCGTTGGGCTTTTCGAAGACACCAATTTGTGCGCTATCCACGCCAAACGTGTCACAATCATGCCCAAGGATATCCAGCTCGCTAGACGAATTCGCGGAGAGCGTGCCTAAGATGCTACTTTCCCTTTTAAACCAAAGGCCCTTTTCAGGGCCATACAAATATGATATATTTACAATTCTCACCAAAATCAAACAATTCGACACAAAACGCATCTAAATGTGAAATAAATAAACCCTGTTTTCGATAACGAAACATTACGTACAATATCATCTGAAAATGTATAGAAATTAAAAGAAATACACATTTTCTGTCCCTTATTTCATTCTTCAAAGGCGTTAATTATCACGATTCTCCAAACTTGCATGTATGCAGCTGAGAATTACGTTAAGAAAGTCTCTTTAAAAAGAAAGCCGACAGGTGTCGCCAGCAAACCTGCATTTCTGCAGAAACATTTCCGAACAACAAACGAGTGAGAAATTATTTAGTTTGAGTTTAATAATTAATTCAATAGGAAAGCATTATACAGTCAGTAACCAATTTGGAGGGACAAACTTATACGAATTTAATATATGCTATTCACATACTTAAAACATTCCATATTTACTTCATCTCTTTAAAAGATGCTCAACAAGGTTATGGGACCTTTATAAATTAATTTAGTGCATTGTGAAAATAAAATTTGGAGTGCAGTGAAACAATAACATTTATATGGCCCTGAAAAGGGCCTTTGTTTTATGAAGACAGGAGTCGGGCAAATTATGCCTTCTTCTCTGTCTTCTTGGGGAGCAAGACAGCTTGGATGTTGGGCAAAACTCCACCCTGAGCGATGGTAACACCAGAGAGCAATTTGTTCAACTCCTCGTCGTTTCTGATGGCGAGTTGAAGATGTCTAGGAATGATCCTAGTTTTCTTGTTATCTCTAGCGGCATTACCTGCCAACTCGAGAACTTCAGCAGCTAAGTATTCGAGAACGGCAGCGAGATAGACTGGAGCACCAGCACCAACACGCTCGGCGTAGTTGCCCTTTCTCAAAAGCCTGTGAATACGGCCGACGGGAAACTGCAATCCGGCTCTGCTGGAGCGAGTCTTGCTCTTTCCCTTCACTTTACCGCCTTTACCACGTCCTGACATTATGAATGAAGTAAGAAATTAAACGCTCGCACAAACGAGTCTGAAAATTTTTTTGAATTTACCCTATATATAGGCATTTAGAGGGCGGATACGACGAACAACTTCATCAGCCAATCATGAAGCAGCAGAGAGCCAATGAAATTTTTACTTTTGTAAAATCTTACATTTCGAAACCAAGTCCAATTCCCTTGGGAATTGAGCTTTGACTGGCGGCTATTACCTTTAGTTTTTTTTTCTTCTCTTTTTTTTCTCCTTCTCTTTCTTTCGTTCTTTTGTTTAAATAGAGAAATAAATAACGCCACAACAACATTTTGGGCCAACTAATCTTATATTCATATTACTTAAAAGTTTAAATAAAATTTAAATAATTTTTAAATTGTTCGTTCTCTTGATTATGCCAGTTCCAAAAACATCGACCCAGGATAATTTTTCCTAGTTTTTATCTCATCGATAGGGTTTTCCTTCCTGAACGTTCACCATCTCCTAGTCTCTATTTTGTAAATTGCACTATGTAAATACTTTTGAAAATTTTGTTAACGGTCTTATTTCTCTTATTTATACTCGCATCTATTTTATTTATTTTGTATGGTGCCCTTAAAGGGCCTTTGCTTTTTTTGGGACCCGGCTTCCCCCTCCCCCTTTGTTTCTGACGTTCTGTTTGTCAGACTTTGGCTATGACTTGAAATGTTCCATCTATCATTTCTCTACTAGAGGTAAGGAGTCGATCTCTCCAGGCACTCTGAAAACTATCTCATCCAAGTCCAAGTATGCCAGTTGCCATCATTATTTCTGAACAACAATTTACAGCATATGTAATGAGAGAGATGCAAACATATGTTAAAAAGCAGAGATCATACATCGTTATTTTGTTTATTAAATTAAATTAATTTATATGTATTTATTTAATCATTTAAGCTATAAAAAATTGTTACAGTACGTATATACGGGGAAGTGGGATTTTTGTGACTCCATGGGCAATGCTGCACCCTTTCCACCATTAATAAATTCGAAATCTTCCGGGGGGTTGCACTTCATACTGCTCGCCCTTTCTTTTCTTTACATTTAGCTTTCCCATTTGATTGTGGTGCTTATTTAATTTTATTTATTTATTTTTCTTTTGCAATGCGGTTCTTGTTGCTTGAGAAAACGGTGTACAAAATAGTTAGTGCAAAATATTGCAGTAATATTTATTGCCCTTTGCCAATTTTATTTTTTATTGTTCTCAACTGCTTATTTCAAAACAGCATATTTTGAAAAGTTATTATTGTTATTTTATGTACATTAAAGTACTTAATTTTGTGTTTTCATTATTGTACAAGGGAAAAACGAGATGAGTCCACATTTATTTCCCTCGACGTCTCATTTCGTTTTATTATTATTAATTATTTATTTATTCTTTCTTAATTGAACAGCAGATTTGTATGGCCCTGAAAAGGGCCTTTTTTTTTGTACATCAGACAGAAATCTGTTTATTTCGAGCTGGTGTATTTGGTGACAGCCTTGGTGCCTTCAGAGACGGCATGTTTTGCCAACTCACCAGGCAACAGAAGCCTTACGGCTGTCTGGATTTCCCGACTTGTGATGGTGGATCTCTTGTTGTAGTGAGCCAGGCGGGAAGATTCGGCAGCAATTCTTTCGAAAATGTCGTTCACGAAAGAATTCATGATAGACATAGCCTTGGAAGAGATACCGGTGTCAGGATGGACCTGTTTCAAGACTTTGTAAATGTAAATAGCGAAAGATTCCTTCCTGCGCTTCTTCCTCTTTTTCTTGTCACCAGCTCGTACAGATTTCTGAGCCTTGCCGGCTTTCTTAACAGCTTTACCAGAGGCTTGGGGAGGCATGATTCAATAGTACACACGTATGCGTTCTGAAAAAAAACCTTGCACTCGCATCTCTTTTTATACTGAAAGGGTCCGGATGCAAGCTACAAGATCTTCTCAGCCAATAGGAGACGAGAGATTGCTTCGGTCTGTCCCGCTGGAAAGTTTGTGTTGACAAAGACACCTTCCAAAAAATAAAACGCATCGAAATTAATACTTAAATGTCTGCAAATAAGATATTCTTTTGTTTGCAACGTGTGTTGAATTTTTTTTTTTTTTTAAGTTACTTAGTATTTTTTTCGCGATTACAAATTGTTTCGGTTTTGTTATTCACGCAGTTGAGAACAAGTGTTAATATACGTGATTTTTATCCCAGTTTAAGGATTTAAAACTCGCATCCAAATAAAAAGGAAATATGAAATAATCCATAAAGACAGACTGAACTGCCAACGGCCATACCATGCTGAAAATACCGGTTCTCGTCCGATCACCGAAGTCAAGCAGCATCGGGCGCGGTTAGTACTTGGGAGGGTGACCACCTGGGAACACCGCGTGTTGTTGGCATCTTTTTATTTTTGGTTTCATTTTCGCTTTTCCCTTTAAAAATCTACATAGTGTATAAATTTGATGTTTATTTAAATTTGTGTACATATTACCTAAAATAAACACAACGTTCATAAACTAATATTTTTTTTAATAAATGTTATCTGAATTGAGGAGTGGCTAAATATATTTGTATAATGAATGTGGGCGTTCCGGGTGATTTCAGATTTATTTGCATTGTTTTTATTTCGTTTACACATGATATTTTCATAAAGAGAGAAATCTAAATTGGAGGGAAGGTGGGTTTCACGAATCCTGACTACGTCATGACACTTAGCTCCGCCTTCTTCCGTCCTGTCATATATAACAGCGCCGTTTTTCGATTTTTTTACATTCGAACGATTTGAGATCGAGTAAACATGTCTGGTCGAGGTAAAGGCGGAAAAGGTTTAGGCAAAGGAGGTGCCAAGAGGCACAGGAAAGTTCTTAGAGATAACATCCAAGGTATCACCAAGCCCGCCATCAGGCGTTTGGCAAGACGTGGTGGTGTAAAACGTATCTCCGGTCTCATCTACGAAGAAACTCGTGGAGTTCTCAAAGTTTTCTTGGAAAACGTTATCCGTGATGCCGTCACTTACACCGAGCACGCTAAACGAAAAACTGTCACAGCCATGGATGTTGTGTACGCTTTAAAACGCCAAGGACGTACATTGTACGGTTTCGGCGGTTAAAGATACCAGTTTTCTCTGAGAACTTACAAAAAAGGCCCTTTTCAGGGCCATATAAATTTTTAATATTCATTCAAGACAAAGCTCCTTAAAAATCTGCAGATTCACGTTTCTCTCCTACCAAAATAACATTTGTAAGAGAGAATCTTTCATAACACATGAAAAAACAAACTCGTGTTACAGTTCCTGAATATAGATGGAGACACTATGCACGCCCTAGAGCAGACGAATATACCGAAACAGAAACTTAACATGACCAGACAAATGTTTATCATTAGGATTATCAGATTTAAAAGAACGATTTATAAATTTATTCTATTAATAACAATATAATAGTAATAATTAATCTCTCAAAGCGTTGTTTTTCCCCCTAAATCTAAAATAATTTTTTTCACAAAGAAAATGAGAATAAAAATTTATTTTATAATAGTTAAGTGTAATAGATAAGAGACATTGCTCCCCCCCCTCCCCAAAAAAAAAATATATATATATATATATATATATATCAAGAATCTAATTCCTTTCGTATATTAAATGATTATTCGCATTAACGTTACACATTAAATAATAAAATATGTGATTTTTCACGATTTAAAAGAAAACGACTATTTTCGAAGTAGTCATAATAAATATTTGTATGGCTCTGAAAAGAGCCTTTTTTTTTTATTTCAACCCAAGGTGTCGTCACAGTTTACTTTTTAGCTTTCTTGGGGGATGCCTTTTTTGGAGTCTTCATCTTTTTCACTTTCGGAGCCTTTGGTTTGGAAGGTTTAGCTGCTTTTTTAGGACTTTTGGTCTTGGCAGCCTTTTTAGCAGCGGCGGGTTTTTTTGCAGCGGGTTTCTTCTTTTCGGCACTTTTTGCCTTAGGTTTAGCAGCCTTTTTTGCTGCCTTGGGTTTTTTGGCTGGGGAAGCGCCCTCCTTCTTGGCTTTTTTTGCCTTGCTGGGTTCCTTCTTCTGGCCGGATGCACTGAGCTTGAATGAGCCGCTGGCCCCTTTGCCCTTGGTTTGCACAAGAGCTCCGCTGGCGACAGCGCTTTTCAAGTATTTCCTGATGAAAGGAGTCAGGCGATCCATATCCACTTTGTGTTTCGAACCGATGTGCTTCTTGATGGCTTGCAGAGAAGATCCACCGCGCTCTTTTAAACTAGTAATAGCTTCGGTGACCATTTCAGACACCTTGGGATGAGTTGGTGCGGTTTTGGGCTTTTTTGCAGCTGACTTTGCCTTTTTTTTAGGCGTGGCAGCGGCGGGAGTGGTTGCTACAGCAGCGGTTTCGTCAGACATGGCGACAGTTAACAGTACAAAACTGATTTAAAAAATGATGATGATACTAGACATTTTTCCGAGGTGCCTGGGGCCTATGCCCCACATCCCCGGTCACAGAGCAGCTTGGAAAATAACCAGGTGAAAAATTACTGGCAGCAATGTAAAATAAAATTCGGGATAGGTAAATAATATAAAAAAAAAAGAAAAATAATATTTTAAAAGTAAAGATTAGTAAAAAATATAAAGTTAAAAATTACAGAAAAAATTTAAGGGGTCAGCTAACGCAACGGCACAGGTTCTCCATTTTTACCGGCATAAGTTATCGGACACCTGGTCCGGCTCTACCGTACAGAGACTCCTGTGCGCTACGCTCGCGGGCGGGCAAAAGCCTGTTCGCTCCTGAGAGCGCTCTTAAATAGACTTAGAGTGAGGAGGCGGTGCCAAAGGCGGGGTTAACCCGTCTGACGTCACCGGATCCTACAAGCAAGTTCAGCTAAAAATTAAGTTTAAATTAAAGATAAAAAGAAGAAACAGGGCAAAATTAAATTAAATTAAAGGTAAACAAGTTAAAAAATATGTAGAGCATTTAAAATCATTCCTACTTTAGGTCTATTACGATTATTAGTGTCAAATATATCATACATCGGAAGTGTGTTTAAAGCATCATTGTCTGAGTTTTCTAAAGATAAGTGAAAGTTAATGTTTAAATCTTGAATGAAATCATTAAGTTTTGGAAAATCAATTTGTTTATATAAATGATAGTTACGGACATAATAAGGCACATCATAAATTGTCCTGATAGTAGAATTTTGGGATTGTAGTAAAGTTTTGATGTGACTTTTGGCGATGTATGACCATATTTGACATCCGTAGGTTAATATTGGGCGGAGGAAGGAACTATAAAGAAGCAACTTGTTTTTAATAGATAAATCACTATTTCGAGCAATTAGGGGAAAAATTAATCTTTTTGCTGCTCGAAATTTATTCCGCGCGTAATGTGTATGTTGTTTAAAAGTGAGTCTTTGGTCCAGAATTATACCAAGATATTTACATGTGTTTGACCATGGCAATTCTATATTGTTAAATTTAATTTTATATTTATTTAAGTTATTTTCCTGAAGGTTGCAGAATAATATGGCTTGCGTTTTGTTGATGTTAACGGCAACACGCCAATTGTTTAACCAATTGGTGATTAATTTTAAATGCTTAGTAATTGCCATTATGGCATATTTCCTATTATTTTTTACAGAAAAAACGCAAGTATCATCTGCAAATTTAGCCAAATAAGTTTGGGGGTAGGTGGGAATATCATTAATGAAAATATTAAATAAAATACCAGAAATTCGTGATCCCTGAGGGATCCCGAATCTGGCAAAACAATTACGGGAGAGTTTACCTTTTACTTTTACGTTAAAGTTACGGTCAAGAAGATAATGAAAAATTAATTTGATAAGATAGGGGGGAAAATTATATTTAATTAATTTAAAAATCAGGCCATAAATCCAGACTTTATCATAAGCTTTTTCGATGTCAAGGAAGACTGCAGCAGTGAATTTTTTCGAAAGCTTTCCAGTTGTAATATGCTCCACCAATCGGTAGACTTGATGCGGAGCAGAGAGTCCTTCTCTGAACCCGAATTGATTCGGGGTGATGATGTTGTTATCATGAATGTGATCATTCAGATGGCGAGCAATGAAAGCTTCCGTTAATTTGCTTAATGAATTAAGAAGAGAAATGGGTCTATAACTATTGGGATTATCAGGAGGTTTATTAGGTTTTAGAATAGGGGATATAAGTGCAGTCTTCCAATAAAAGGGGAAGTAAGAGTACTTGAAAATATTATTAATGAGAAGGGTAATTTTAGGGATGTAATTAATAGGTAAATTTTTTAACATTTCATTAGTTATCTCGCTGATGCCCGGAGATTTTTTATTTTTAAGATTTTTAATTTCAGAAATGACATCAGCGTTGGTGATATTAAAGTCTGGTGGAGTAATCGGATCGTTGAGGAAATTTCGAACAGTTTCGTTAACCTCTGTTTCAGTGTTGGAATTAATAATAGGATTCCCAGAGAATTGCAACTCCAAGCTATCAGCAATCGTATCTGCTTTGTCTTCATTTGTGAACGCGCAGTTATTTGAATTTGGAATACGTAAGGGGGGCATATTGGTAACAGAGCTCTTGATTTTCTTGGCTGCCTTCCATATCGAGGCGTCCTCTGGTGACAGAGATTGGAGATACGAACTCCAGTGTTCGTCTCTCTTTTTGAATAGTAAATTTTTGAGATTCTGTTGAGCTCTGTTCATTAAAATTTTGTCAGCAATTCTGCGCGTTCTTTGCCAAACTTTTCGCGCTCTATTCTTAATAGTTATTAGTCTGCGGACATGTGGATCTAATTTATAAAATTCATTATCTTTAATAATTCTAGTAGCATTATCAGCAGCAGTTTTAATTTCGTTAGTGATAGTCTCTGTCAGTTTGTCAATATCATTCGTATTATTAATATCAGGGAGAAGGGGGGAGGCCGCATTAATGTTTGTTTGGAACTGAGCCCAGTTAATTCTTTTAGTAATTTTTGGAAGGGTTGGAGGCATTCTAATTTGGATTTTAATTTCAAGTGGATTATGATCGGAGCTCAGTTCCGCTAAAGAATCTATAGTTTTATCATAATTAAAACCATGAAAGAGGCCGAAATCTATAGTGCTGTGTTTTTGGTTTCCGAAACGCGACTTTATAAAGAATGCATGAGGTGGGCGGAGCTTGCGAGAATGCGCGTTTTCCGATTGGCTACTCTCGTTCTACCAATAGCTTATAAATAGCTTAAATTTCCGTTCGCAATTTTTATATCGGTCTTGTACTGCTAACTGTCGCCATGTCTGACGAAACTGCTGCCGTAGCAACCACTCCCGCCGCCGCAACGCCTAAAAAGAAGGCAAAATCAGCGGCGAAAAAACCCAAAACTGCCCCGACTCATCCCAAGGTGTCTGAAATGGTCACCGAAGCTATTACTAGCTTGAAAGAGCGCGGTGGATCTTCCCTGGTAGCCATCAAGAAGCACATCGGATCCAAACACAAGGTTGACATGGATCGCCTGACTCCTTTCATCAAGAAATACTTGAAAAGCGCTGTCGCCAGCGGAGCTCTTGTCCAGACTAAGGGCAAAGGAGCCAGCGGCTCATTCAAGCTCAGTGCATCCGGCCAGAAGAAAGAACCCAGCAAAGCTAAAAAAGCAAAGAAAGAAGGAGCTTCCCCAGCAAAAAAACCTAAAGCAGCAAAAAAGACTGCCAAACCTAAGGCAAAAAGTGCCGAAAAGAAAAAGCCCGCTGCAAAAAAACCAGCTGCTGCTAAAAAAGCTGCCAAACCCAAAAGTCCAAAAAAAGCAGCTAAACCATCCAAACCAAAGGCACCAAAAGTGAAAAAGATGAAGACACCCAAAAAAGCTACCCCCAAGAAGGCTAAGAAGTAAAATGTGATCGACACCTTGGGTTGAAAAAAAAAGGCTCTTTTCAGAGCCATACAAATATTTATATATATTTTTTTTGTTTACAGTTTTTTTTATGAAGGCTTCAGCTATGCTATTTTCAAAATTTAAAACTATTCAATTTCATTTCGTTCCCTTAAAAATCATACATTGCATAAATTTAATTCGCATACATGAAACAATTTAATTAATCTTTATTAAATAATAAATTACTAATTTATATATATATATATCGGGGGGGGGGGCTATAATACCATTCTCGCTCTTTTATTATCATTATTTTTTTAATAAACTTTCATTAAAATTTAGAAAGAATTTCTTTTTAAAAAATAATTTTAAACAAAAAATAAATAAATAAAATAAAATATACTTGGAGAGATTAAAGATAATATTAGTAAATTTACTTTTTAATTATGAATAATTTCATAAATCGTTATTAAAAGTCTTCTAAGGAATGATAATAAAAAGAAAATATGTTCCTGTTCACTGATATGATGGGAATTTTAACATTTGTCATTAAATCAACACCTTTATTTATTAGCGTAAAAAAGAGGAATGGATGTCCATAATATTACTAATGTAACATGAATAATTATTAACGTAAGAGGGGGTAAGGGCCGGTACATTTTTAAAACGATGAAAAAGATTAAGATATTACGCAATGTTTACTTTTTGAGACGTTTGTCTGCTCGAAGGTCTGCATAGTGTCTCCATCTACTTTCATAAATTGCAACATCAGTCGATTTTCGACGTGACATCAGAGTTTTGAGTTTTTGATCTCACATATGTTATTTTGGGTGGAAAAAAAGCGCGACTCTGTAGATATTAAAGTAACTTTATCTCTGCTTTGTAGGAATATTATTATAAATTTATATGGCCCTGAAAAGGGCCTTTGTTTTAGTTCCTAGAGAAAGGTAGTACGTTTAACCGCCGAAACCGTACAATGTACGTCCTTGGCGTTTTAAAGCGTACACAACATCCATGGCTGTGACAGTCTTGCGTTTAGCATGCTCGGTGTATGTGACGGCATCTCGGATGACATTTTCCAAGAAAACTTTGAGTACTCCACGAGTCTCTTCATAGATGAGACCGGAGATACGTTTGACACCACCACGTCTTGCCAAACGCCTGATGGCAGGCTTGGTTATACCTTGGATGTTATCTCTAAGAACTTTTCTGTGCCTTTTGGCACCACCTTTACCTAAACCCTTTCCGCCTTTACCACGACCAGACATGTTTGTTCGATCTCAGATCAGAAATGCCCAGACTCCCGTTTTCGGCGGTATTTATATTCAGAGGGTGAAAAAGGCGGAGCTAAGAGCACATGACGTAGGCAGGAATCGTGTATACAGAGAAAAATATCCACAATTTCTCCAATATGTGTTTATTTCTGTCATTAAGATCTCTCTTTATAAGTATAGAATGCGTAACAAAATAAATAAAAAATAAGTAAAACAATAATAATAATAATAATAATAATAAAACAATGCAAATGAATTGCAGAATCACAGACTTACTTTATAGCTAAACAAACTTTGTGATTATTTTACATTATAGATATGCATCAGTATTTCAATAAATAACACATATAAAGGTTTTTGCAAAATTAAAAGGTTAAATTTCGAAACCGAAAATAAAAAGATGCCAACAACACGCGGTGTTCCCAGGTGGTCACCCTCCCAAGTACTAACCGCGCCCGATGCTGCTTGACTTCGGTGATCGGACGAGAACCGGTATTTTCAGCATGGTATGGCCGTTGGCAGTAATATTTGTCCTTATGTATTATTTTAGCTTTGTTTATTTTAAGATTTCAATTTGCAATTGTTGAACATTGGTAGAAACGACATACATTTACTCTTCGTCTCGACTGTGGGAATAACGAAACCGAAACAAACATTTTGTAGCTCGGAAAATTGCATTTAAAGCTGCTTCTTTTTCTATTTACGGTTCTACAAACTTCAATCGTCTGCTGTAAATGTCGAGCACGGCATTTCTGTTTTCTTATGTCGTTTCCGTGTTAATTTGATTTTTTTCCTTACTTTTTCCAAGAATCTTTTCCGATTCTGCTGTACGCTAAACTTTTTAACAGAACTACAAGGACGCCCTCTCCGGCCTCCTATTGGCTGAGAAGAACTTGTAGCTTTCATCCTGCCTCGTTGTATAAATACCCGCGCCAGGAACGGATCCCCCATCATTGACACGTTCAATACTGCATCATGCCTCCCCAAGCTTCTGGCAAAGCTGTTAAGAAAGCCGGTAAGGCTCAGAAATCTGTACGAGCTGGTGACAAAAAAAAGAGGAAGAAGCGTAGGAAGGAATCTTTCGCTATCTACATTTACAAAGTCTTGAAACAGGTCCATCCCGACACTGGTATCTCTTCAAAGGCTATGTCTATCATGAATTCTTTCGTGAATGACATTTTTGAAAGAATTGCTGCCGAATCTTCCCGCTTGGCTCACTACAACAAGAGATCCACCATCACAAGTCGGGAAATCCAAACAGCCGTACGACTTCTGTTGCCCGGTGAGTTGGCTAAACACGCCGTCTCCGAAGGTACCAAGGCTGTCACCAAATACACCAGCTCCAAATAAGCAGATTTCTGTTTACTTTACAAAAAAAAGGCCCTTTTCAGGGCCATATAAATCTTACACGATCTGTTATTAAATATTACAAAAAAAGAAAAAAACGAAATGAGACGCCTAAAAGAATACGTACATGTGGACTCATCTCATTTTCCCCTTGTACATGAATGAAAAACGAAAGAATAAATTCTTTCATGGTATAAAAAAAAAAAAAAACAAGAATAATAAATATACAAAATATCTCATTTTAAAGGAAGCAATTAGGAACACTAAAGAGAAAAATAAAATATTAAATGGGCAATAAATTCAATAAAAGAGTTACTGTAATATTTTGCACTAACTCTTATTGTACATTGTTTTCTCACGGAAAACCACATTGCACACACATACGCACCGCAATCAAATGGGAAAGCTGAATGTAATAAAAAAGGGGGCGAGCAGTAAGATATGCCCTCCCGGAAGATTTCGAATTTATTAATGAAAGAAACGGTGTAGAATTCCCTCTGGAGTCTCAGAAATCACAACCTCCTCGTCTCTGTGTACTATGACAAATTGGTTTTCGTTTAGCTTGAATGGATCAAATAAATACATATAAGTAAATTTAAATTAACAAACAAAATAACATTTTATGATCTGTGTTTTGTAACATTTGTTTGTATCGCTGTCATTACGTATGGTGCAGATTGTTGTTCTGAAATATTGTTGGCAACTTCAATAAAGAAGAGAACAAAAAAATTTAAAATTATTTGAATTTTATTTAAACTTTTAAATCATATAAATTAAATATAAGATTAGTTGTACCAAGATGTTGCTGTAGCTTCATTCATTTCTCTGTTTAAATAATAAAGAAAGAAAGAAAGAAAGAGAGAGAGAGAAAAAAGTAAAAGAAAAAAATTAAAGACCCTAGCCGCCAGTCAAATCTCAATTCCCAAGGGAATTGGATTTAGTTTCGAATCGAAGGAGTTCACAAAAATGAAAATTTCATTGGTTCTCTGCTGCTTCGCGATTGGCTGATGAAGTTGTTCGTCGTATCCGCCCTCTGAATGCCTATATATAGGACAAATTTCGCCCAGCATCCAGACTCGTTTGTGCGAGCGTTTATTTACTTACTTCATTCATAATGTCAGGACGTGGTAAAGGCGGAAAAGTGAAGGGAAAGAGCAAGACTCGTTCCAGCAGAGCTGGATTGCAGTTTCCCGTCGGCCGTATCCACAGGCTTTTGAGAAAGGGCAACTACGCCGAGCGTGTAGGAGCTGGTGCTCCAGTCTATCTCGCTGCCGTTCTCGAATATTTAGCTGCTGAAGTTCTCGAGTTGGCAGGTAATGCCGCAAGAGATAACAAGAAGACTAGGATCATTCCTAGACATCTTCAGCTCGCCATCAGAAACGACGAGGAGTTGAACAAATTGCTCTCTGGTGTTACCATCGCTCAGGGTGGCGTTTTGCCCAACATCCAAGCTGTCCTCCTCCCCAAGAAAACCGAGAAGAAGGCATAAATTGCCCGAACTCTGTTTTCTTTTCAAACCAAAGGCCCTTTTCAGGGCCATACAAATGTTGCTACTCTCATGTTCATCGTTTCTTTTTTCTTCAAATCGCACAGAAATAATTTATAAATGGCCCATAACCATGTTAAGAATTTGTTAAAGAAATGAAGCAAATATGGGTTGTTTTGCATGCATCAATAGCATTTATTACGTCCTTATGTTTATCTATACTTCAAATGAGTTGCTAAAAGTATAATGTTTTTCTTTAAATTAATTATTAGACGTATAAACCCAAATAAGAAAAAAAATCTAACTCGTCTGTTGTTGGAGATGTTTCCAAAATAATGCATGTTTGCTGGCGACATCTGTCGGCTACCATTCTAAAGAGACTCTCTTGAGGAAATTCCGAACAACGTATACGTAATATTGGAATATCATAATAATTAACTTCTTTTTGGACTAGAGTCCTCTAAACAAAAGGGTTGAAAAGGTGTAATTTTTATCAATTTATACACATTTTCAACTTGTACGTCTTCGTTAGAAAAATCAGGGTACATGTATCATATTAAAATCTATAAATGATGAACTGTGTGATTAAGAATATATCATATTTGTATGGCCCTGAAAAGGGCCTTTGTTTGTCAAAAGGAAAGATGCAGCTTAGGCGCGCTCTCCGCGAATTCTTCGAGCAAGTTGAATATCCTTGGGCATGATAGTGACACGCTTGGCGTGAAGTCAAGTCAACACGTAGGCTTACGGAGCACCTACGGAGTGTGGATCCACTCCGCTTAATCTCCAACGAAATTGATGAGCAACATAACTTGATTTGCATAAGATGATGAGATGGTATAAGTGCATATAGGCTGATTTCGCATTGGTCAGAGCCGTTAAGCCCCTCCCTCTGGTACTTTCAGCCCATGCTGGACGTGCTGAGCGACTTTGCCCCAAGCCCATACCGACGCGAACGCCGGTACGACACGTGGCAATGTCCGGTCGTTCAGGCAATATTAAGTTTAGGTTCAGCAAAAACGATACCTGACACAGAAAAACAAAGACCCTAACAGGGACCACATATTTTTACAATTTCATTAAAAATTTTAATCCTGGCAAAATTTAAGACTTTTACAATTATTATTAACAGTTAGAAAGTTAGTTTAAGTTTTGAGATATTTTTGACACGCCGTCCATAAAGACTAAAGTCTTACGACCTCTGTCTTCCTGAGCGACGATGCTAGTATATATTTTTTCTAGGTAATTTGCAAGATTAAGAAAAGAATCTATTTTAAGTTCAGTTTTAATTTTCTCTAAGATTTCCATAATTTTTTGTACGCCGTTTCCTAACTCTTCCAGCTGGAATAATTGGACTGGTTCCGGTGGCGACCTCTTGGGGTCCGCCTGCGCAACTTTTTTCTTAACAGGTTTAATTTTATTTTCGGAGTTTACAATTTCTTTGGAATTAGAATTTTTATTTTTAGCGGCTTCGGCATAACTTTTCCAGAATTGCGGTTTAAGAGGATACTTTTTGCATCCTTTGAAGTTCGCCGGGTGTTGCAATCCGCAATTAACACACAACGGCGGAGGTTTTTCTGTGACAATTTCCGAGTTCTCGGCATCTAATTTTTTCCGAGGACAATCAAGAGATTTGTGGGATTCCCCACAACCTACACATTTGGGTTCCATGAAGCATTGCGTGCTAATGTGGAAAAACCCCTGGCAATTCCAACATTGCGCGGCCTTCCTGGGAGCCCTATAATTTTCAATGTCAACTCTAATTTTGAATAACGATTTTAAAGCTAAGATTTTCTTTGAATTTTCACTTTTCGGTAGATGTAACAAAAACAGAGGTAAAACTCTGTTGTCTTTTCTACTAGTCATTTGAACTGCCTTAATAACGTCGAATCCGTTTTTAGTAATTTCTCTTTCTAAGCTATCAATTTTGATTGATTTAGGTAATCCCCTGACAACCACCTTCAAAGGGGCTTCAAGGTCCGGACTAACATAAAATTGGAACTTATGTTCCTTTAGAAATTTAGCAATTTTTTCCTTAACAGCAAAAGTTTGCGCATTTATTTTGAGCCAACGGCCTGAAATTTTAACTTCGAAATTCGGATCGCAATCATTTTCTAACTGCGCCGTAAATTCAGTGACGTCACTGATATCCCTTACCATAATTGGTTTGGGCGGTTTGTCCGAAATTTTCCTATTGGTTGACATTTCGCACTCTTTTACATTAGCAGGCTCAGTGATGACACTCTCGGCGCCATCTTTCGGATCTGCCTGAAAATAATCATGATCCATGTCCTCAGATTCTGAGGGCAAATCGGTATTTACGGCCGAAAGTAAGTTTTTTTCCAATACAATAATATTATCAGTTTGCTTCATTTTTTTGGAACTCGGAACCACTAAACCAGCCGAAAGAGCAGTGGCGGATTTCTTTTTCTTTTTTTTAGGTTTTTTAGGTTTAGTTTTATCACTAACTTCCGATAAACTATCCTGCTTTTTAAGCGTAATTGCATTAACAATCTCTAAATCCTGAGGTTTAGAATAATCTTCCTGACTTTTAAGAAGAGCCTTCTGCTGTGCCCTTTTTTCGAATTCTGACTCAGCTGTTTCTTTACCGTAAAAAAGATTTAGATTTTCCAACTTATAAAAACCGTCCGAGTCGTAAGTCTCAAAATCCGAATCGTTAAGTTCCCTAATATTAAGTTTTTGAAAATAACATGATTGATACAAATCAGAAGTTGGATGAAGAAATTCTGGATTAGATTTAAACCTAATAGCTGAACAACGCTTATCGCCCGAACAATTGGACATACTACCTGCATCAGCATCGCCGGGCATACTGCCGGCGTCGAGAAAATGCAGAAATTCACTGCAGCAATTGGTGCTCCGTACAAGACAAGAGGTGGTGCTGACACACACGCTGTTGCTTGGCGTGAATAGCGCACAAGTTGGTGTCTTCGAAAAGCCCGACGAGATATGCTTCGCTGGCTTCCTGGAGAGCCATGACAGCAGAGCTCTGGAAACGGAGATCGGTTTTGAAATCCTGAGCGATTTCTCTAACCAAACGCTGGAATGGCAATTTTCTGATCAGAAGCTCAGTAGATTTCTGATAACGACGGATTTCTCGGAGAGCGACGGTTCCTGGCCTGTAACGGTGAGGTTTTTTCACACCACCAGTAGCAGGGGCGCTCTTACGAGCAGCCTTGGTGGCAAGCTGCTTCCTGGGGGCTTTGCCTCCGGTAGATTTCCTAGCGGTTTGCTTGGTACGAGCCATAGCGAACTATTCAGCACGACAAATTGAGTCGAAATGTGTTTTTGGTTTCCGAAACGCGACTTTATAAAGAATGCATGAGGTGGGCGGAGCTTGCGAGAATGCGCGTTTTCCGATTGGCTACTCTCGTTCTACCAATAGCTTATAAATAGCTTAAATTTCCGTTCGCAATTTTTATATCGGTCTTGTACTGCTAACTGTCGCCATGTCTGACGAAACTGCTGCCGTAGCAACCACTCCCGCCGCCGCAACGCCTAAAAAGAAGGCAAAATCAGCGGCGAAAAAACCCAAAACTGCCCCGACTCATCCCAAGGTGTCTGAAATGGTCACCGAAGCTATTACTAGCTTGAAAGAGCGCGGTGGATCTTCCCTGGTAGCCATCAAGAAGCACATCGGATCCAAACACAAGGTTGACATGGATCGCCTGACTCCTTTCATCAAGAAATACTTGAAAAGCGCTGTCGCCAGCGGAGCTCTTGTCCAGACTAAGGGCAAAGGAGCCAGCGGCTCATTCAAGCTCAGTGCATCCGGCCAGAAGAAAGAACCCAGCAAAGCTAAAAAAGCAAAGAAAGAAGGAGCTTCCCCAGCAAAAAAACCTAAAGCAGCAAAAAAGACTGCCAAACCTAAGGCAAAAAGTGCCGAAAAGAAAAAGCCCGCTGCAAAAAAACCAGCTGCTGCTAAAAAAGCTGCCAAACCCAAAAGTCCAAAAAAAGCAGCTAAACCATCCAAACCAAAGGCACCAAAAGTGAAAAAGATGAAGACACCCAAAAAAGCTACCCCCAAGAAGGCTAAGAAGTAAAATGTGATCGACACCTTGGGTTGAAAAAAAAAGGCTCTTTTCAGAGCCATACAAATATTTATATATATTTTTTTTGTTTACAGTTTTTTTTATGAAGGCTTCAGCTATGCTATTTTCAAAATTTAAAACTATTCAATTTCATTTCGTTCCCTTAAAAATCATACATTGCATAAATTTAATTCGCATACATGAAACAATTTAATTAATCTTTATTAAATAATAAATTACTAATTTATATATATATATATCGGGGGGGGGGGCTATAATACCATTCTCGCTCTTTTATTATCATTATTTTTTTAATAAACTTTCATTAAAATTTAGAAAGAATTTCTTTTTAAAAAATAATTTTAAACAAAAAATAAATAAATAAAATAAAATATACTTGGAGAGATTAAAGATAATATTAGTAAATTTACTTTTTAATTATGAATAATTTCATAAATCGTTATTAAAAGTCTTCTAAGGAATGATAATAAAAAGAAAATATGTTCCTGTTCACTGATATGATGGGAATTTTAACATTTGTCATTAAATCAACACCTTTATTTATTAGCGTAAAAAAGAGGAATGGATGTCCATAATATTACTAATGTAACATGAATAATTATTAACGTAAGAGGGGGTAAGGGCCGGTACATTTTTAAAACGATGAAAAAGATTAAGATATTACGCAATGTTTACTTTTTGAGACGTTTGTCTGCTCGAAGGTCTGCATAGTGTCTCCATCTACTTTCATAAATTGCAACATCAGTCGATTTTCGACGTGACATCAGAGTTTTGAGTTTTTGATCTCACATATGTTATTTTGGGTGGAAAAAAAGCGCGACTCTGTAGATATTAAAGTAACTTTATCTCTGCTTTGTAGGAATATTATTATAAATTTATATGGCCCTGAAAAGGGCCTTTGTTTTAGTTCCTAGAGAAAGGTAGTACGTTTAACCGCCGAAACCGTACAATGTACGTCCTTGGCGTTTTAAAGCGTACACAACATCCATGGCTGTGACAGTCTTGCGTTTAGCATGCTCGGTGTATGTGACGGCATCTCGGATGACATTTTCCAAGAAAACTTTGAGTACTCCACGAGTCTCTTCATAGATGAGACCGGAGATACGTTTGACACCACCACGTCTTGCCAAACGCCTGATGGCAGGCTTGGTTATACCTTGGATGTTATCTCTAAGAACTTTTCTGTGCCTTTTGGCACCACCTTTACCTAAACCCTTTCCGCCTTTACCACGACCAGACATGTTTGTTCGATCTCAGATCAGAAATGCCCAGACTCCCGTTTTCGGCGGTATTTATATTCAGAGGGTGAAAAAGGCGGAGCTAAGAGCACATGACGTAGGCAGGAATCGTGTATACAGAGAAAAATATCCACAATTTCTCCAATATGTGTTTATTTCTGTCATTAAGATCTCTCTTTATAAGTATAGAATGCGTAACAAAATAAATAAAAAATAAGTAAAACAATAATAATAATAATAATAATAATAAAACAATGCAAATGAATTGCAGAATCACAGACTTACTTTATAGCTAAACAAACTTTGTGATTATTTTACATTATAGATATGCATCAGTATTTCAATAAATAACACATATAAAGGTTTTTGCAAAATTAAAAGGTTAAATTTCGAAACCGAAAATAAAAAGATGCCAACAACACGCGGTGTTCCCAGGTGGTCACCCTCCCAAGTACTAACCGCGCCCGATGCTGCTTGACTTCGGTGATCGGACGAGAACCGGTATTTTCAGCATGGTATGGCCGTTGGCAGTAATATTTGTCCTTATGTATTATTTTAGCTTTGTTTATTTTAAGATTTCAATTTGCAATTGTTGAACATTGGTAGAAACGACATACATTTACTCTTCGTCTCGACTGTGGGAATAACGAAACCGAAACAAACATTTTGTAGCTCGGAAAATTGCATTTAAAGCTGCTTCTTTTTCTATTTACGGTTCTACAAACTTCAATCGTCTGCTGTAAATGTCGAGCACGGCATTTCTGTTTTCTTATGTCGTTTCCGTGTTAATTTGATTTTTTTCCTTACTTTTTCCAAGAATCTTTTCCGATTCTGCTGTACGCTAAACTTTTTAACAGAACTACAAGGACGCCCTCTCCGGCCTCCTATTGGCTGAGAAGAACTTGTAGCTTTCATCCTGCCTCGTTGTATAAATACCCGCGCCAGGAACGGATCCCCCATCATTGACACGTTCAATACTGCATCATGCCTCCCCAAGCTTCTGGCAAAGCTGTTAAGAAAGCCGGTAAGGCTCAGAAATCTGTACGAGCTGGTGACAAAAAAAAGAGGAAGAAGCGTAGGAAGGAATCTTTCGCTATCTACATTTACAAAGTCTTGAAACAGGTCCATCCCGACACTGGTATCTCTTCAAAGGCTATGTCTATCATGAATTCTTTCGTGAATGACATTTTTGAAAGAATTGCTGCCGAATCTTCCCGCTTGGCTCACTACAACAAGAGATCCACCATCACAAGTCGGGAAATCCAAACAGCCGTACGACTTCTGTTGCCCGGTGAGTTGGCTAAACACGCCGTCTCCGAAGGTACCAAGGCTGTCACCAAATACACCAGCTCCAAATAAGCAGATTTCTGTTTACTTTACAAAAAAAAGGCCCTTTTCAGGGCCATATAAATCTTACACGATCTGTTATTAAATATTACAAAAAAAGAAAAAAACGAAATGAGACGCCTAAAAGAATACGTACATGTGGACTCATCTCATTTTCCCCTTGTACATGAATGAAAAACGAAAGAATAAATTCTTTCATGGTATAAAAAAAAAAAAAAACAAGAATAATAAATATACAAAATATCTCATTTTAAAGGAAGCAATTAGGAACACTAAAGAGAAAAATAAAATATTAAATGGGCAATAAATTCAATAAAAGAGTTACTGTAATATTTTGCACTAACTCTTATTGTACATTGTTTTCTCACGGAAAACCACATTGCACACACATACGCACCGCAATCAAATGGGAAAGCTGAATGTAATAAAAAAGGGGGCGAGCAGTAAGATATGCCCTCCCGGAAGATTTCGAATTTATTAATGAAAGAAACGGTGTAGAATTCCCTCTGGAGTCTCAGAAATCACAACCTCCTCGTCTCTGTGTACTATGACAAATTGGTTTTCGTTTAGCTTGAATGGATCAAATAAATACATATAAGTAAATTTAAATTAACAAACAAAATAACATTTTATGATCTGTGTTTTGTAACATTTGTTTGTATCGCTGTCATTACGTATGGTGCAGATTGTTGTTCTGAAATATTGTTGGCAACTTCAATAAAGAAGAGAACAAAAAAATTTAAAATTATTTGAATTTTATTTAAACTTTTAAATCATATAAATTAAATATAAGATTAGTTGTACCAAGATGTTGCTGTAGCTTCATTCATTTCTCTGTTTAAATAATAAAGAAAGAAAGAAAGAAAGAGAGAGAGAGAAAAAAGTAAAAGAAAAAAATTAAAGACCCTAGCCGCCAGTCAAATCTCAATTCCCAAGGGAATTGGATTTAGTTTCGAATCGAAGGAGTTCACAAAAATGAAAATTTCATTGGTTCTCTGCTGCTTCGCGATTGGCTGATGAAGTTGTTCGTCGTATCCGCCCTCTGAATGCCTATATATAGGACAAATTTCGCCCAGCATCCAGACTCGTTTGTGCGAGCGTTTATTTACTTACTTCATTCATAATGTCAGGACGTGGTAAAGGCGGAAAAGTGAAGGGAAAGAGCAAGACTCGTTCCAGCAGAGCTGGATTGCAGTTTCCCGTCGGCCGTATCCACAGGCTTTTGAGAAAGGGCAACTACGCCGAGCGTGTAGGAGCTGGTGCTCCAGTCTATCTCGCTGCCGTTCTCGAATATTTAGCTGCTGAAGTTCTCGAGTTGGCAGGTAATGCCGCAAGAGATAACAAGAAGACTAGGATCATTCCTAGACATCTTCAGCTCGCCATCAGAAACGACGAGGAGTTGAACAAATTGCTCTCTGGTGTTACCATCGCTCAGGGTGGCGTTTTGCCCAACATCCAAGCTGTCCTCCTCCCCAAGAAAACCGAGAAGAAGGCATAAATTGCCCGAACTCTGTTTTCTTTTCAAACCAAAGGCCCTTTTCAGGGCCATACAAATGTTGCTACTCTCATGTTCATCGTTTCTTTTTTCTTCAAATCGCACAGAAATAATTTATAAATGGCCCATAACCATGTTAAGAATTTGTTAAAGAAATGAAGCAAATATGGGTTGTTTTGCATGCATCAATAGCATTTATTACGTCCTTATGTTTATCTATACTTCAAATGAGTTGCTAAAAGTATAATGTTTTTCTTTAAATTAATTATTAGACGTATAAACCCAAATAAGAAAAAAAATCTAACTCGTCTGTTGTTGGAGATGTTTCCAAAATAATGCATGTTTGCTGGCGACATCTGTCGGCTACCATTCTAAAGAGACTCTCTTGAGGAAATTCCGAACAACGTATACGTAATATTGGAATATCATAATAATTAACTTCTTTTTGGACTAGAGTCCTCTAAACAAAAGGGTTGAAAAGGTGTAATTTTTATCAATTTATACACATTTTCAACTTGTACGTCTTCGTTAGAAAAATCAGGGTACATGTATCATATTAAAATCTATAAATGATGAACTGTGTGATTAAGAATATATCATATTTGTATGGCCCTGAAAAGGGCCTTTGTTTGTCAAAAGGAAAGATGCAGCTTAGGCGCGCTCTCCGCGAATTCTTCGAGCAAGTTGAATATCCTTGGGCATGATAGTGACACGCTTGGCGTGAATAGCGCACAAGTTGGTGTCTTCGAAAAGCCCGACGAGATATGCTTCGCTGGCTTCCTGGAGAGCCATGACAGCAGAGCTCTGGAAACGGAGATCGGTTTTGAAATCCTGAGCGATTTCTCTAACCAAACGCTGGAATGGCAATTTTCTGATCAGAAGCTCAGTAGATTTCTGATAACGACGGATTTCTCGGAGAGCGACGGTTCCTGGCCTGTAACGGTGAGGTTTTTTCACACCACCAGTAGCAGGGGCGCTCTTACGAGCAGCCTTGGTGGCAAGCTGCTTCCTGGGGGCTTTGCCTCCGGTAGATTTCCTAGCGGTTTGCTTGGTACGAGCCATAGCGAACTATTCAGCACGACAAATTGAGTCGAAATGTGTTTTTGGTTTCCGAAACGCGACTTTATAAAGAATGCATGAGGTGGGCGGAGCTTGCGAGAATGCGCGTTTTCCGATTGGCTACTCTCGTTCTACCAATAGCTTATAAATAGCTTAAATTTCCGTTCGCAATTTTTATATCGGTCTTGTACTGCTAACTGTCGCCATGTCTGACGAAACTGCTGCCGTAGCAACCACTCCCGCCGCCGCAACGCCTAAAAAGAAGGCAAAATCAGCGGCGAAAAAACCCAAAACTGCCCCGACTCATCCCAAGGTGTCTGAAATGGTCACCGAAGCTATTACTAGCTTGAAAGAGCGCGGTGGATCTTCCCTGGTAGCCATCAAGAAGCACATCGGATCCAAACACAAGGTTGACATGGATCGCCTGACTCCTTTCATCAAGAAATACTTGAAAAGCGCTGTCGCCAGCGGAGCTCTTGTCCAGACTAAGGGCAAAGGAGCCAGCGGCTCATTCAAGCTCAGTGCATCCGGCCAGAAGAAAGAACCCAGCAAAGCTAAAAAAGCAAAGAAAGAAGGAGCTTCCCCAGCAAAAAAACCTAAAGCAGCAAAAAAGACTGCCAAACCTAAGGCAAAAAGTGCCGAAAAGAAAAAGCCCGCTGCAAAAAAACCAGCTGCTGCTAAAAAAGCTGCCAAACCCAAAAGTCCAAAAAAAGCAGCTAAACCATCCAAACCAAAGGCACCAAAAGTGAAAAAGATGAAGACACCCAAAAAAGCTACCCCCAAGAAGGCTAAGAAGTAAAATGTGATCGACACCTTGGGTTGAAAAAAAAAGGCTCTTTTCAGAGCCATACAAATATTTATATATATTTTTTTTGTTTACAGTTTTTTTTATGAAGGCTTCAGCTATGCTATTTTCAAAATTTAAAACTATTCAATTTCATTTCGTTCCCTTAAAAATCATACATTGCATAAATTTAATTCGCATACATGAAACAATTTAATTAATCTTTATTAAATAATAAATTACTAATTTATATATATATATATCGGGGGGGGGGGCTATAATACCATTCTCGCTCTTTTATTATCATTATTTTTTTAATAAACTTTCATTAAAATTTAGAAAGAATTTCTTTTTAAAAAATAATTTTAAACAAAAAATAAATAAATAAAATAAAATATACTTGGAGAGATTAAAGATAATATTAGTAAATTTACTTTTTAATTATGAATAATTTCATAAATCGTTATTAAAAGTCTTCTAAGGAATGATAATAAAAAGAAAATATGTTCCTGTTCACTGATATGATGGGAATTTTAACATTTGTCATTAAATCAACACCTTTATTTATTAGCGTAAAAAAGAGGAATGGATGTCCATAATATTACTAATGTAACATGAATAATTATTAACGTAAGAGGGGGTAAGGGCCGGTACATTTTTAAAACGATGAAAAAGATTAAGATATTACGCAATGTTTACTTTTTGAGACGTTTGTCTGCTCGAAGGTCTGCATAGTGTCTCCATCTACTTTCATAAATTGCAACATCAGTCGATTTTCGACGTGACATCAGAGTTTTGAGTTTTTGATCTCACATATGTTATTTTGGGTGGAAAAAAAGCGCGACTCTGTAGATATTAAAGTAACTTTATCTCTGCTTTGTAGGAATATTATTATAAATTTATATGGCCCTGAAAAGGGCCTTTGTTTTAGTTCCTAGAGAAAGGTAGTACGTTTAACCGCCGAAACCGTACAATGTACGTCCTTGGCGTTTTAAAGCGTACACAACATCCATGGCTGTGACAGTCTTGCGTTTAGCATGCTCGGTGTATGTGACGGCATCTCGGATGACATTTTCCAAGAAAACTTTGAGTACTCCACGAGTCTCTTCATAGATGAGACCGGAGATACGTTTGACACCACCACGTCTTGCCAAACGCCTGATGGCAGGCTTGGTTATACCTTGGATGTTATCTCTAAGAACTTTTCTGTGCCTTTTGGCACCACCTTTACCTAAACCCTTTCCGCCTTTACCACGACCAGACATGTTTGTTCGATCTCAGATCAGAAATGCCCAGACTCCCGTTTTCGGCGGTATTTATATTCAGAGGGTGAAAAAGGCGGAGCTAAGAGCACATGACGTAGGCAGGAATCGTGTATACAGAGAAAAATATCCACAATTTCTCCAATATGTGTTTATTTCTGTCATTAAGATCTCTCTTTATAAGTATAGAATGCGTAACAAAATAAATAAAAAATAAGTAAAACAATAATAATAATAATAATAATAATAAAACAATGCAAATGAATTGCAGAATCACAGACTTACTTTATAGCTAAACAAACTTTGTGATTATTTTACATTATAGATATGCATCAGTATTTCAATAAATAACACATATAAAGGTTTTTGCAAAATTAAAAGGTTAAATTTCGAAACCGAAAATAAAAAGATGCCAACAACACGCGGTGTTCCCAGGTGGTCACCCTCCCAAGTACTAACCGCGCCCGATGCTGCTTGACTTCGGTGATCGGACGAGAACCGGTATTTTCAGCATGGTATGGCCGTTGGCAGTAATATTTGTCCTTATGTATTATTTTAGCTTTGTTTATTTTAAGATTTCAATTTGCAATTGTTGAACATTGGTAGAAACGACATACATTTACTCTTCGTCTCGACTGTGGGAATAACGAAACCGAAACAAACATTTTGTAGCTCGGAAAATTGCATTTAAAGCTGCTTCTTTTTCTATTTACGGTTCTACAAACTTCAATCGTCTGCTGTAAATGTCGAGCACGGCATTTCTGTTTTCTTATGTCGTTTCCGTGTTAATTTGATTTTTTTCCTTACTTTTTCCAAGAATCTTTTCCGATTCTGCTGTACGCTAAACTTTTTAACAGAACTACAAGGACGCCCTCTCCGGCCTCCTATTGGCTGAGAAGAACTTGTAGCTTTCATCCTGCCTCGTTGTATAAATACCCGCGCCAGGAACGGATCCCCCATCATTGACACGATTTTTCTGATCGGCATTTCTGATCTGGATTTTTCTGATCTGATTTCTGATCGATTCTCTGGATTCGCTCGCCAGATGCGGAAGGAGTAAGACGTGTTATTCCCGTCTTCCCGTATCTGTGCATCATATTTATAGTGTGGGTGTGGCTTGTTTCTGTGCCTACTTTCGGATTGGCTGAGCTGGATGACGTCGGCTGCCTTGTCTGAGAGCTGCAGCATCTTAGACGGTGGACTGGTGGGAAGCAAAACCCAAGTTCCTAATGAGAAAGGTATCATTTCTTTGAATACTATGTCTTATTGTATTTTGGGAAGATCTGGTATTCCAGATATTAGAGATTTGTCGGAGTTTGATGTTGAAGCGCTCTTAAACAAGACGCTTGCTGATATTTTTTCTGCAAGATGCAAATTGGTCAAATATAAGATGATTTCTGAGCCATCTGAGGATGAGCAAAAAAAAATGTCTGACCTTTTAGGGAAAGTTTCCCTTTTATATCAAGATTATGACACTATATGTAGTGTCCGTACTGGAGATCTCTTCACGTACAAGAACCTTCTGCCAAAAGATAGAAATGTTAGTAATGTTTCGGCTAATGTTAATTCGGACGTTCCGATTTCCAACTCTAGCCAGTCGAGTGAGGTGGCTCCATCTGTTATTGCGGATGATAACCAAACTCTCTCGGCCAGTAAGAGAAGGTTTGAGGACGATTCCGAAATTCAAAATTCTACTCAATCCGAGCAGGAAAATTTCTCAATAGTTAAAAGTAAAAAAAGTAAAAAATTGTCTAAAGTTAAGGATAATGATTTAGTAAATTCTACTGATTCTACTTATATGGAAGTGACTGAAAATGAACCAAAGGGTCAACAAAAGAAAAATTCTAGGGTTCCCCCATTCAAAATTATCCCTCCAGATAACTGGAGAGAACTTATCTTTCAGATTAAAAGAATTGTACCCACGGCCACTTCTAAATTAAAAGGTAAATTCCTTAATATTAAGGTCGATAACTCTGAAGATTATCGGCAAGTTCAGAATTTATTACTTAACTTGAAAATTCATTTTCAATCGTATCTTTTGGAAGATGCAAAACCACTTAAGGTGGTTCTTCGGGGACTTCCCGTCAACACGGCAGTCCAAGATATTCATCAGGCCCTTGAATTTGAAGAATTCTCGGACTTCACGGTGACCCAAATGTACAGAGGTCCCGTGAGTAACAAAAGATATATGCCCCTTTTTTACATTTCGATCTCCAAACAAGCCGATGTTGACCGCATCTTCCAAATTACCGAAATTATGGATACTGAGGTCAGTTTTGAAAAATATCGCGGGCATAAAGGCCCCTCACAGTGTCATAATTGTCAGGGGTTTTTTCACAGCTCGATTTCGTGTAATTTACCGACTAGATGCCTTAAATGTGCCGGGGCACATATGACGAAAGAGTGTGTTAAATCTTTTGACACTCCCTGTCGATGCTGTCACTGTGGTGGGGATCATCCTGCGAATTTTAGGAACTGTCCAAAGTTCCCTAAAACAACCCCCCCTAAGAAAGGCAAAATCTTAAGTTCTAATGCTAATGTTATTCCAAAACAAAAGGCCAACGCTAAAACTGTTGTTTCTGTAAATACTAATCGTTCTTTTTCCAACAGGAAAGCTGAAAATTCCCTGTCTTTCAGGGAAGCTGCTATTGGACAAAAGGTTGCTCCACCCCCCACCCCTTCTGTTCCTCAAAATTCAAATTCGGCCCCAGTAAAGGATGCATTTTCGATCGCCGAGTTCATTACAAATTTATTTCTCTTTTTTGATAGATATGGTGAAGCTACTGTTTTGACTGCTTTTAATAAAGCCCTCCCGGAACTGCGCAAAGCATCCACGCAGATTGACCGGGTCAGCATTCTTCTAAATTATATTTACTCTGTTTCTAAAACTGTTTAGGTAGCGCCATCCATGATGGTTGCATCCCCATTTTCGAATTATCTTTCCTATCGCCATGTTCCCAGCTACTAGTAATTTGGACACCTTCTCCATTGGTATATTTAATGCCAATGGACTAAAAAGACAGGCTACTGAATTCAGTGCTTGGGTTTATAGTAACAATTTAGACATCGTTTTGGTCAGTGAGACTCACTTTTCCCAGGGAAATATCTCCAGAATTGCCAACTACGAGTTATTCAATGTTGACAGGGCTCGTAGGGGCGATAACTCCCGCAGCTTTGGCGGCACTGCAATTTATGTTAAAAGAGGATTTAATGCTACTTTTATTAATATTCCCCCTACAAATTGTATTGAAGTTACTCCTATTGTCTTGGACTTTCCCAATATTCCAAAACTTCTTATAGCAGCCATTTATGTACCACCTCTAAATGATAGAAATCTGCTGGAGCAAGACTTATCCCGGCTCACTAATACTTTTCCAAATTTTATTCTTGCGGGTGATTTTAATGCTACTCATCCCTCTTGGCACTGCAGATCTACAAATGGGTTTGGAACCAAACTCAGGAAATGGGTGAATCAAAATTTTGCGCAAATTATAGCGCCCCCCTCACCCACTTTCCCTTTTTCTAATAATTTCTTAGACTTAGCGATCACCCGCAATTTTCCTTATCCTTACTGCATTCAAACGCAGAACGAACTGAGTTCGGACCACTTGCCGGTTCTGCTCCGGTACCAAGTTGACTCTTACAACCTCGATCTTGGCAAGCAAATTCATACTAGATGGGAAGATTTCAAATTCCTACTTGAACAGCGTGAAACTCCGCCCACTCTGCCGGAAACGAAAGAGCAGGCGGAACTTGCCATCAGTCAACTTGGTGACGTCTTGAGAGATACATTTGAGCAGTGTTCTCAGCCGAGAAAAACCACTGCTGCATTTCTCAGACTACCGGAGGAGGTCAGGCAATTGATAACCGAACGAAATCGTGCTCGCAGGATATGGCAGATCTATCGCACGCAATATTTTAGGACCCAGTTAAATAATCTTAATAGAAAAATTAAGGCTGCTATCTCCAAGTTTAGACACGAACGCTGGAACACTTTTGTCGAATCTCTTTCGACTGAAGACAACACCATTTGGAAGGCTGCTTCCCGCATTCGTAGGACACAAACACACATTCCGGCCATCAGATGCCCTAATGGCATGGCTTATACTAACACTGAAAAGGCCGAAGCAATTGCTGAAAGTCTTAGAAGTCAGTTTACACCTAATTCTGGTATGGACAACCCCAGGGTTGCAACTGTGTTGGAGACCACAGTCCAAACTTTCTTAAACAAAAACACACCAAACACGCTACCCCCGGCCACGCCTACCGAGGTCCGGGAGTACATCTCAGGCTTGAAAAAGAATAAGTCTCCGGGTGAGGACCGCATTTCTAATAATATGCTTATTAACTTACCTAACAAATTTATACTTTATATTGTTCTTTTAATTAATTGCATGATGTCTTTAAATGTTTTTCCTGATTGCTGGAAAAAGGCTATTGTCGTTCCCCTACTGAAAAGTGGGGCGGAGGACAGACACGCCCCAACCAGCTTTCGACCTATCTCTTTACTCTCTTGTTTATCTAAAGTTTATGAATATGTTCTCGTCAACCGCCTGAAGGAGTTCTTAAACTCTAACGACGTGCTGATTCCGGAGCAATTCGGATTTAGAGCACGTCACTCAACAACCCATCAGATTTGGAGAGTTTCTGAACTCATTCATGACGGTTTCACGTCCGGCGGTGTGACGGGAGCAATCTTTCTTGATATCCAAAAGGCTTTTGATAAAGTCTGGCATATCGCTCTTCTTTTTAAACTTATTAAACTAAAAGTTCCTGCCCAACTAATTAAAATCTATGCAGACTACTTTAAAAATAGATCCTTCTCTGTTAGAGTAGGAAGTTCCTACTCTAACCCTAAACCAATTTCTAGCTCTGTACCACAAGGTTCTCTGAGCGGTCCCACTCTATTTAACGTCTTTATTAACGACATTCCTAAAGAGCCTGACATCGACTTAGCGATTTTCGCCGATGACACAGCCATGCTATACAAACACAAACAAGCACAAAGAGTGTTCTCTAAACTGCAAAATTATTTGAATTTACTTTCGGCTTGGTTTAAAAAATGGAAAATTAAAGTGAATAGTGCCAAAAGTGCCGCCATTCTTTTCACCAACCAACGTTCAAACCCCATTGCTAATTTAAATTTCAAACTGAATGACGAACCAATTCCCTGGAGGTCAGATTATAAGTACCTAGGCATTCACCTAGATTCCAAATTAACATGGCGTACGCACATCACAGAAACTCTGGATCGTGCGAACCGCGCCGTGGGCTCCCTTAATCCCCTATTGGCTTGGAACAGCCCCCTGTCTATGAAAAATAAATTGTTACTATATAAATCCATGATCAGACCGATCATAACTTATGGTTCGGTGGTGTATGGAAGTGCAGTCAAAACTAGACTTGATAAAGTTCAAACTTTCCAAAATAAGCTTCTTCGTAGGTTTACTAAAGCAACCCGTTATGTCCGCAATGACGTCATTCATCGTGACCTTAAAATTAAACCGATTTTTGCGGAAATCAAGAAACTTACAATGAAGTTTCACAGGTCTGTCCCTGCCGTGCGGAATCCTGCTTTAAATGCCATTAGGCGTTATGATGGAACAGTGGGGAAAAACCGGAAACGGCCCCTCGCTATACTTGCACGGGATGATAACTTCATCCCATGCTCCAAAACATCCAGAAGGAATCCTTCTGCCGTCACTTAAAGCAGAATTCCCGGGAAAAATTTATATTTTCCCTAGTTTGAAAGAAATTTTCAACTAGAATTGGATTACCCCTGACGTCATGCAGCATTCTGTAGTATTGTACAGTCGCGTTTTTCAGCTTTCCTACTTAATTGAAATTTTTAAATTTTTATTACTTGTTTTATTATTTCGGCTTCCCTTTACTTTCTTTTAATTTGTTTTAATTGTAATTGTAATTGGGTACTCTATCTTTCTCAAAATTTCAGTTGTTTACGAAGTCACTTCCAACTTTGAGGATAGGCACGCCTTCCTCATATTCCTTTTGGCCAATGAGGTGCTTGCTCACTGTACCTCGGCTATTTAAGACCTTTTCTTCCCCTTTTTGGCTCATTCTACCCTCGACCGCTGGTGTGTGATGAACTCGCCGCCGGCAATGGTCGCCAAATTTCTTGTCACAGTTTAAGCTTTTTCAGTTTTCAGTTTTTAAAATTTTTCTAAATTTTACCCCCCTTTTAGACCAGGCATGAACCGAAAAACTTGTTTACTGGAGTTGTGGACCTGCGCGAGCGTAGTGTGTACAGGAACTTCGTTTGGTAGTGCGGTCCAGGTGGCCGATAACATATGCCAGTAAGACGCGGGACCTGTGCCGCTATGTTAGCCGATGGGAAACTTCGAAGGTGAACGGGTTTCAGGTGATTGTCACCAAAATTAGTGAGCTATGTGGCCCCCTTTTTTTTTGGTTCTTAGAGTTAGTCGTGGGCTGGGATACCTTATGCTATGTACTTTTCTGTGCTTCTTGGTACCATACTGCCTTTTCACTCTCCGTTTTTTGCCGACGCCAGTCAGTGAAATGACATCGAAGTATGGGGCAACCAAACTCGTTTGGATGCCACATGCGCCCCTTCTTTTGGAGGTTATATTTAACCTCGTGCTTCCAGCTCTGGAATAATCTTCGGATTTCCACCAGAGACTCTAAATTATACCTTTTGACCGTGCTTTGCTTCGAAATTCATCTTTTTATGTTCATTTTCTTATATTTAGTTGGAGGTTACGCGCAATGGACCCACATTGTGTTGGCACTCCGTAAGCACCGCGATGTCATGTCATCATTGACACGTTCAATACTGCATCATGCCTCCCCAAGCTTCTGGCAAAGCTGTTAAGAAAGCCGGTAAGGCTCAGAAATCTGTACGAGCTGGTGACAAAAAAAAGAGGAAGAAGCGTAGGAAGGAATCTTTCGCTATCTACATTTACAAAGTCTTGAAACAGGTCCATCCCGACACTGGTATCTCTTCAAAGGCTATGTCTATCATGAATTCTTTCGTGAATGACATTTTTGAAAGAATTGCTGCCGAATCTTCCCGCTTGGCTCACTACAACAAGAGATCCACCATCACAAGTCGGGAAATCCAAACAGCCGTACGACTTCTGTTGCCCGGTGAGTTGGCTAAACACGCCGTCTCCGAAGGTACCAAGGCTGTCACCAAATACACCAGCTCCAAATAAGCAGATTTCTGTTTACTTTACAAAAAAAAGGCCCTTTTCAGGGCCATATAAATCTTACACGATCTGTTATTAAATATTACAAAAAAAGAAAAAAACGAAATGAGACGCCTAAAAGAATACGTACATGTGGACTCATCTCATTTTCCCCTTGTACATGAATGAAAAACGAAAGAATAAATTCTTTCATGGTATAAAAAAAAAAAAAAACAAGAATAATAAATATACAAAATATCTCATTTTAAAGGAAGCAATTAGGAACACTAAAGAGAAAAATAAAATATTAAATGGGCAATAAATTCAATAAAAGAGTTACTGTAATATTTTGCACTAACTCTTATTGTACATTGTTTTCTCACGGAAAACCACATTGCACACACATACGCACCGCAATCAAATGGGAAAGCTGAATGTAATAAAAAAGGGGGCGAGCAGTAAGATATGCCCTCCCGGAAGATTTCGAATTTATTAATGAAAGAAACGGTGTAGAATTCCCTCTGGAGTCTCAGAAATCACAACCTCCTCGTCTCTGTGTACTATGACAAATTGGTTTTCGTTTAGCTTGAATGGATCAAATAAATACATATAAGTAAATTTAAATTAACAAACAAAATAACATTTTATGATCTGTGTTTTGTAACATTTGTTTGTATCGCTGTCATTACGTATGGTGCAGATTGTTGTTCTGAAATATTGTTGGCAACTTCAATAAAGAAGAGAACAAAAAAATTTAAAATTATTTGAATTTTATTTAAACTTTTAAATCATATAAATTAAATATAAGATTAGTTGTACCAAGATGTTGCTGTAGCTTCATTCATTTCTCTGTTTAAATAATAAAGAAAGAAAGAAAGAAAGAGAGAGAGAGAAAAAAGTAAAAGAAAAAAATTAAAGACCCTAGCCGCCAGTCAAATCTCAATTCCCAAGGGAATTGGATTTAGTTTCGAATCGAAGGAGTTCACAAAAATGAAAATTTCATTGGTTCTCTGCTGCTTCGCGATTGGCTGATGAAGTTGTTCGTCGTATCCGCCCTCTGAATGCCTATATATAGGACAAATTTCGCCCAGCATCCAGACTCGTTTGTGCGAGCGTTTATTTACTTACTTCATTCATAATGTCAGGACGTGGTAAAGGCGGAAAAGTGAAGGGAAAGAGCAAGACTCGTTCCAGCAGAGCTGGATTGCAGTTTCCCGTCGGCCGTATCCACAGGCTTTTGAGAAAGGGCAACTACGCCGAGCGTGTAGGAGCTGGTGCTCCAGTCTATCTCGCTGCCGTTCTCGAATATTTAGCTGCTGAAGTTCTCGAGTTGGCAGGTAATGCCGCAAGAGATAACAAGAAGACTAGGATCATTCCTAGACATCTTCAGCTCGCCATCAGAAACGACGAGGAGTTGAACAAATTGCTCTCTGGTGTTACCATCGCTCAGGGTGGCGTTTTGCCCAACATCCAAGCTGTCCTCCTCCCCAAGAAAACCGAGAAGAAGGCATAAATTGCCCGAACTCTGTTTTCTTTTCAAACCAAAGGCCCTTTTCAGGGCCATACAAATGTTGCTACTCTCATGTTCATCGTTTCTTTTTTCTTCAAATCGCACAGAAATAATTTATAAATGGCCCATAACCATGTTAAGAATTTGTTAAAGAAATGAAGCAAATATGGGTTGTTTTGCATGCATCAATAGCATTTATTACGTCCTTATGTTTATCTATACTTCAAATGAGTTGCTAAAAGTATAATGTTTTTCTTTAAATTAATTATTAGACGTATAAACCCAAATAAGAAAAAAAATCTAACTCGTCTGTTGTTGGAGATGTTTCCAAAATAATGCATGTTTGCTGGCGACATCTGTCGGCTACCATTCTAAAGAGACTCTCTTGAGGAAATTCCGAACAACGTATACGTAATATTGGAATATCATAATAATTAACTTCTTTTTGGACTAGAGTCCTCTAAACAAAAGGGTTGAAAAGGTGTAATTTTTATCAATTTATACACATTTTCAACTTGTACGTCTTCGTTAGAAAAATCAGGGTACATGTATCATATTAAAATCTATAAATGATGAACTGTGTGATTAAGAATATATCATATTTGTATGGCCCTGAAAAGGGCCTTTGTTTGTCAAAAGGAAAGATGCAGCTTAGGCGCGCTCTCCGCGAATTCTTCGAGCAAGTTGAATATCCTTGGGCATGATAGTGACACGCTTGGCGTGAATAGCGCACAAGTTGGTGTCTTCGAAAAGCCCGACGAGATATGCTTCGCTGGCTTCCTGGAGAGCCATGACAGCAGAGCTCTGGAAACGGAGATCGGTTTTGAAATCCTGAGCGATTTCTCTAACCAAACGCTGGAATGGCAATTTTCTGATCAGAAGCTCAGTAGATTTCTGATAACGACGGATTTCTCGGAGAGCGACGGTTCCTGGCCTGTAACGGTGAGGTTTTTTCACACCACCAGTAGCAGGGGCGCTCTTACGAGCAGCCTTGGTGGCAAGCTGCTTCCTGGGGGCTTTGCCTCCGGTAGATTTCCTAGCGGTTTGCTTGGTACGAGCCATAGCGAACTATTCAGCACGACAAATTGAGTCGAAATGTGTTTTTGGTTTCCGAAACGCGACTTTATAAAGAATGCATGAGGTGGGCGGAGCTTGCGAGAATGCGCGTTTTCCGATTGGCTACTCTCGTTCTACCAATAGCTTATAAATAGCTTAAATTTCCGTTCGCAATTTTTATATCGGTCTTGTACTGCTAACTGTCGCCATGTCTGACGAAACTGCTGCCGTAGCAACCACTCCCGCCGCCGCAACGCCTAAAAAGAAGGCAAAATCAGCGGCGAAAAAACCCAAAACTGCCCCGACTCATCCCAAGGTGTCTGAAATGGTCACCGAAGCTATTACTAGCTTGAAAGAGCGCGGTGGATCTTCCCTGGTAGCCATCAAGAAGCACATCGGATCCAAACACAAGGTTGACATGGATCGCCTGACTCCTTTCATCAAGAAATACTTGAAAAGCGCTGTCGCCAGCGGAGCTCTTGTCCAGACTAAGGGCAAAGGAGCCAGCGGCTCATTCAAGCTCAGTGCATCCGGCCAGAAGAAAGAACCCAGCAAAGCTAAAAAAGCAAAGAAAGAAGGAGCTTCCCCAGCAAAAAAACCTAAAGCAGCAAAAAAGACTGCCAAACCTAAGGCAAAAAGTGCCGAAAAGAAAAAGCCCGCTGCAAAAAAACCAGCTGCTGCTAAAAAAGCTGCCAAACCCAAAAGTCCAAAAAAAGCAGCTAAACCATCCAAACCAAAGGCACCAAAAGTGAAAAAGATGAAGACACCCAAAAAAGCTACCCCCAAGAAGGCTAAGAAGTAAAATGTGATCGACACCTTGGGTTGAAAAAAAAAGGCTCTTTTCAGAGCCATACAAATATTTATATATATTTTTTTTGTTTACAGTTTTTTTTATGAAGGCTTCAGCTATGCTATTTTCAAAATTTAAAACTATTCAATTTCATTTCGTTCCCTTAAAAATCATACATTGCATAAATTTAATTCGCATACATGAAACAATTTAATTAATCTTTATTAAATAATAAATTACTAATTTATATATATATATATCGGGGGGGGGGGCTATAATACCATTCTCGCTCTTTTATTATCATTATTTTTTTAATAAACTTTCATTAAAATTTAGAAAGAATTTCTTTTTAAAAAATAATTTTAAACAAAAAATAAATAAATAAAATAAAATATACTTGGAGAGATTAAAGATAATATTAGTAAATTTACTTTTTAATTATGAATAATTTCATAAATCGTTATTAAAAGTCTTCTAAGGAATGATAATAAAAAGAAAATATGTTCCTGTTCACTGATATGATGGGAATTTTAACATTTGTCATTAAATCAACACCTTTATTTATTAGCGTAAAAAAGAGGAATGGATGTCCATAATATTACTAATGTAACATGAATAATTATTAACGTAAGAGGGGGTAAGGGCCGGTACATTTTTAAAACGATGAAAAAGATTAAGATATTACGCAATGTTTACTTTTTGAGACGTTTGTCTGCTCGAAGGTCTGCATAGTGTCTCCATCTACTTTCATAAATTGCAACATCAGTCGATTTTCGACGTGACATCAGAGTTTTGAGTTTTTGATCTCACATATGTTATTTTGGGTGGAAAAAAAGCGCGACTCTGTAGATATTAAAGTAACTTTATCTCTGCTTTGTAGGAATATTATTATAAATTTATATGGCCCTGAAAAGGGCCTTTGTTTTAGTTCCTAGAGAAAGGTAGTACGTTTAACCGCCGAAACCGTACAATGTACGTCCTTGGCGTTTTAAAGCGTACACAACATCCATGGCTGTGACAGTCTTGCGTTTAGCATGCTCGGTGTATGTGACGGCATCTCGGATGACATTTTCCAAGAAAACTTTGAGTACTCCACGAGTCTCTTCATAGATGAGACCGGAGATACGTTTGACACCACCACGTCTTGCCAAACGCCTGATGGCAGGCTTGGTTATACCTTGGATGTTATCTCTAAGAACTTTTCTGTGCCTTTTGGCACCACCTTTACCTAAACCCTTTCCGCCTTTACCACGACCAGACATGTTTGTTCGATCTCAGATCAGAAATGACATGACATGACATCGCGGTGCTTACGGAGTGCCAACACAATGTGGGTCCATTGCGCGTAACCTCCAACTAAATATAAGAAAATGAACATAAAAAGATGAATTTCGAAGCAAAGCACGGTCAAAAGGTATAATTTAGAGTCTCTGGTGGAAATCCGAAGATTATTCCAGAGCTGGAAGCACGAGGTTAAATATAACCTCCAAAAGAAGGGGCGCATGTGGCATCCAAACGAGTTTGGTTGCCCCATACTTCGATGTCATTTCACTGACTGGCGTCGGCAAAAAACGGAGAGTGAAAAGGCAGTATGGTACCAAGAAGCACAGAAAAGTACATAGCATAAGGTATCCCAGCCCACGACTAACTCTAAGAACCAAAAAAAAGGGGGCCACATAGCTCACTAATTTTGGTGACAATCACCTGAAACCCGTTCACCTTCGAAGTTTCCCATCGGCTAACATAGCGGCACAGGTCCCGCGTCTTACTGGCATATGTTATCGGCCACCTGGACCGCACTACCAAACGAAGTTCCTGTACACACTACGCTCGCGCAGGTCCACAACTCCAGTAAACAAGTTTTTCGGTTCATGCCTGGTCTAAAAGGGGGGTAAAATTTAGAAAAATTTTAAAAACTGAAAACTGAAAAAGCTTAAACTGTGACAAGAAATTTGGCGACCATTGCCGGCGGCGAGTTCATCACACACCAGCGGTCGAGGGTAGAATGAGCCAAAAAGGGGAAGAAAAGGTCTTAAATAGCCGAGGTACAGTGAGCAAGCACCTCATTGGCCAAAAGGAATATGAGGAAGGCGTGCCTATCCTCAAAGTTGGAAGTGACTTCGTAAACAACTGAAATTTTGAGAAAGATAGAGTACCCAATTACAATTACAATTAAAACAAATTAAAAGAAAGTAAAGGGAAGCCGAAATAATAAAACAAGTAATAAAAATTTAAAAATTTCAATTAAGTAGGAAAGCTGAAAAACGCGACTGTACAATACTACAGAATGCTGCATGACGTCAGGGGTAATCCAATTCTAGTTGAAAATTTCTTTCAAACTAGGGAAAATATAAATTTTTCCCGGGAATTCTGCTTTAAGTGACGGCAGAAGGATTCCTTCTGGATGTTTTGGAGCATGGGATGAAGTTATCATCCCGTGCAAGTATAGCGAGGGGCCGTTTCCGGTTTTTCCCCACTGTTCCATCATAACGCCTAATGGCATTTAAAGCAGGATTCCGCACGGCAGGGACAGACCTGTGAAACTTCATTGTAAGTTTCTTGATTTCCGCAAAAATCGGTTTAATTTTAAGGTCACGATGAATGACGTCATTGCGGACATAACGGGTTGCTTTAGTAAACCTACGAAGAAGCTTATTTTGGAAAGTTTGAACTTTATCAAGTCTAGTTTTGACTGCACTTCCATACACCACCGAACCATAAGTTATGATCGGTCTGATCATGGATTTATATAGTAACAATTTATTTTTCATAGACAGGGGGCTGTTCCAAGCCAATAGGGGATTAAGGGAGCCCACGGCGCGGTTCGCACGATCCAGAGTTTCTGTGATGTGCGTACGCCATGTTAATTTGGAATCTAGGTGAATGCCTAGGTACTTATAATCTGACCTCCAGGGAATTGGTTCGTCATTCAGTTTGAAATTTAAATTAGCAATGGGGTTTGAACGTTGGTTGGTGAAAAGAATGGCGGCACTTTTGGCACTATTCACTTTAATTTTCCATTTTTTAAACCAAGCCGAAAGTAAATTCAAATAATTTTGCAGTTTAGAGAACACTCTTTGTGCTTGTTTGTGTTTGTATAGCATGGCTGTGTCATCGGCGAAAATCGCTAAGTCGATGTCAGGCTCTTTAGGAATGTCGTTAATAAAGACGTTAAATAGAGTGGGACCGCTCAGAGAACCTTGTGGTACAGAGCTAGAAATTGGTTTAGGGTTAGAGTAGGAACTTCCTACTCTAACAGAGAAGGATCTATTTTTAAAGTAGTCTGCATAGATTTTAATTAGTTGGGCAGGAACTTTTAGTTTAATAAGTTTAAAAAGAAGAGCGATATGCCAGACTTTATCAAAAGCCTTTTGGATATCAAGAAAGATTGCTCCCGTCACACCGCCGGACGTGAAACCGTCATGAATGAGTTCAGAAACTCTCCAAATCTGATGGGTTGTTGAGTGACGTGCTCTAAATCCGAATTGCTCCGGAATCAGCACGTCGTTAGAGTTTAAGAACTCCTTCAGGCGGTTGACGAGAACATATTCATAAACTTTAGATAAACAAGAGAGTAAAGAGATAGGTCGAAAGCTGGTTGGGGCGTGTCTGTCCTCCGCCCCACTTTTCAGTAGGGGAACGACAATAGCCTTTTTCCAGCAATCAGGAAAAACATTTAAAGACATCATGCAATTAATTAAAAGAACAATATAAAGTATAAATTTGTTAGGTAAGTTAATAAGCATATTATTAGAAATGCGGTCCTCACCCGGAGACTTATTCTTTTTCAAGCCTGAGATGTACTCCCGGACCTCGGTAGGCGTGGCCGGGGGTAGCGTGTTTGGTGTGTTTTTGTTTAAGAAATTTTGGACTGTGGTCTCCAACACAGTTGCAACCCTGGGGTTGTCCATACCAGAATTAGGTGTAAACTGACTTCTAAGACTTTCAGCAATTGCTTCGGCCTTTTCAGTGTTAGTATAAGCCATGCCATTAGGGCATCTGATGGCCGGAATGTGTGTTTGTGTCCTACGAATGCGGGAAGCAGCCTTCCAAATGGTGTTGTCTTCAGTCGAAAGAGATTCGACAAAAGTGTTCCAGCGTTCGTGTCTAAACTTGGAGATAGCAGCCTTAATTTTTCTATTAAGATTATTTAACTGGGTCCTAAAATATTGCGTGCGATAGATCTGCCATATCCTGCGAGCACGATTTCGTTCGGTTATCAATTGCCTGACCTCCTCCGGTAGTCTGAGAAATGCAGCAGTGGTTTTTCTCGGCTGAGAACACTGCTCAAATGTATCTCTCAAGACGTCACCAAGTTGACTGATGGCAAGTTCCGCCTGCTCTTTCGTTTCCGGCAGAGTGGGCGGAGTTTCACGCTGTTCAAGTAGGAATTTGAAATCTTCCCATCTAGTATGAATTTGCTTGCCAAGATCGAGGTTGTAAGAGTCAACTTGGTACCGGAGCAGAACCGGCAAGTGGTCCGAACTCAGTTCGTTCTGCGTTTGAATGCAGTAAGGATAAGGAAAATTGCGGGTGATCGCTAAGTCTAAGAAATTATTAGAAAAAGGGAAAGTGGGTGAGGGGGGCGCTATAATTTGCGCAAAATTTTGATTCACCCATTTCCTGAGTTTGGTTCCAAACCCATTTGTAGATCTGCAGTGCCAAGAGGGATGAGTAGCATTAAAATCACCCGCAAGAATAAAATTTGGAAAAGTATTAGTGAGCCGGGATAAGTCTTGCTCCAGCAGATTTCTATCATTTAGAGGTGGTACATAAATGGCTGCTATAAGAAGTTTTGGAATATTGGGAAAGTCCAAGACAATAGGAGTAACTTCAATACAATTTGTAGGGGGAATATTAATAAAAGTAGCATTAAATCCTCTTTTAACATAAATTGCAGTGCCGCCAAAGCTGCGGGAGTTATCGCCCCTACGAGCCCTGTCAACATTGAATAACTCGTAGTTGGCAATTCTGGAGATATTTCCCTGGGAAAAGTGAGTCTCACTGACCAAAACGATGTCTAAATTGTTACTATAAACCCAAGCACTGAATTCAGTAGCCTGTCTTTTTAGTCCATTGGCATTAAATATACCAATGGAGAAGGTGTCCAAATTACTAGTAGCTGGGAACATGGCGATAGGAAAGATAATTCGAAAATGGGGATGCAACCATCATGGATGGCGCTACCTAAACAGTTTTAGAAACAGAGTAAATATAATTTAGAAGAATGCTGACCCGGTCAATCTGCGTGGATGCTTTGCGCAGTTCCGGGAGGGCTTTATTAAAAGCAGTCAAAACAGTAGCTTCACCATATCTATCAAAAAAGAGAAATAAATTTGTAATGAACTCGGCGATCGAAAATGCATCCTTTACTGGGGCCGAATTTGAATTTTGAGGAACAGAAGGGGTGGGGGGTGGAGCAACCTTTTGTCCAATAGCAGCTTCCCTGAAAGACAGGGAATTTTCAGCTTTCCTGTTGGAAAAAGAACGATTAGTATTTACAGAAACAACAGTTTTAGCGTTGGCCTTTTGTTTTGGAATAACATTAGCATTAGAACTTAAGATTTTGCCTTAGGGGGGGTTGTTTTAGGGAACTTTGGACAGTTCCTAAAATTCGCAGGATGATCCCCACCACAGTGACAGCATCGACAGGGAGTGTCAAAAGATTTAACACACTCTTTCGTCATATGTGCCCCGGCACATTTAAGGCATCTAGTCGGTAAATTACACGAAATCGAGCTGTGAAAAAACCCCTGACAATTATGACACTGTGAGGGGCCTTTATGCCCGCGATATTTTTCAAAACTGACCTCAGTATCCATAATTTCGGTAATTTGGAAGATGCGGTCAACATCGGCTTGTTTGGAGATCGAAATGTAAAAAAGGGGCATATATCTTTTGTTACTCACGGGACCTCTGTACATTTGGGTCACCGTGAAGTCCGAGAATTCTTCAAATTCAAGGGCCTGATGAATATCTTGGACTGCCGTGTTGACGGGAAGTCCCCGAAGAACCACCTTAAGTGGTTTTGCATCTTCCAAAAGATACGATTGAAAATGAATTTTCAAGTTAAGTAATAAATTCTGAACTTGCCGATAATCTTCAGAGTTATCGACCTTAATATTAAGGAATTTACCTTTTAATTTAGAAGTGGCCGTGGGTACAATTCTTTTAATCTGAAAGATAAGTTCTCTCCAGTTATCTGGAGGGATAATTTTGAATGGGGGAACCCTAGAATTTTTCTTTTGTTGACCCTTTGGTTCATTTTCAGTCACTTCCATATAAGTAGAATCAGTAGAATTTACTAAATCATTATCCTTAACTTTAGACAATTTTTTACTTTTTTTACTTTTAACTATTGAGAAATTTTCCTGCTCGGATTGAGTAGAATTTTGAATTTCGGAATCGTCCTCAAACCTTCTCTTACTGGCCGAGAGAGTTTGGTTATCATCCGCAATAACAGATGGAGCCACCTCACTCGACTGGCTAGAGTTGGAAATCGGAACGTCCGAATTAACATTAGCCGAAACATTACTAACATTTCTATCTTTTGGCAGAAGGTTCTTGTACGTGAAGAGATCTCCAGTACGGACACTACATATAGTGTCATAATCTTGATATAAAAGGGAAACTTTCCCTAAAAGGTCAGACATTTTTTTTTGCTCATCCTCAGATGGCTCAGAAATCATCTTATATTTGACCAATTTGCATCTTGCAGAAAAAATATCAGCAAGCGTCTTGTTTAAGAGCGCTTCAACATCAAACTCCGACAAATCTCTAATATCTGGAATACCAGATCTTCCCAAAATACAATAAGACATAGTATTCAAAGAAATGATACCTTTCTCATTAGGAACTTGGGTTTTGCTTCCCACCAGTCCACCGTCTAAGATGCTGCAGCTCTCAGACAAGGCAGCCGACGTCATCCAGCTCAGCCAATCCGAAAGTAGGCACAGAAACAAGCCACACCCACACTATAAATATGATGCACAGATACGGGAAGACGGGAATAACACGTCTTACTCCTTCCGCATCTCGATCAGAAATGCCCAGACTCCCGTTTTCGGCGGTATTTATATTCAGAGGGTGAAAAAGGCGGAGCTAAGAGCACATGACGTAGGCAGGAATCGTGTATACAGAGAAAAATATCCACAATTTCTCCAATATGTGTTTATTTCTGTCATTAAGATCTCTCTTTATAAGTATAGAATGCGTAACAAAATAAATAAAAAATAAGTAAAACAATAATAATAATAATAATAATAATAAAACAATGCAAATGAATTGCAGAATCACAGACTTACTTTATAGCTAAACAAACTTTGTGATTATTTTACATTATAGATATGCATCAGTATTTCAATAAATAACACATATAAAGGTTTTTGCAAAATTAAAAGGTTAAATTTCGAAACCGAAAATAAAAAGATGCCAACAACACGCGGTGTTCCCAGGTGGTCACCCTCCCAAGTACTAACCGCGCCCGATGCTGCTTGACTTCGGTGATCGGACGAGAACCGGTATTTTCAGCATGGTATGGCCGTTGGCAGTAATATTTGTCCTTATGTATTATTTTAGCTTTGTTTATTTTAAGATTTCAATTTGCAATTGTTGAACATTGGTAGAAACGACATACATTTACTCTTCGTCTCGACTGTGGGAATAACGAAACCGAAACAAACATTTTGTAGCTCGGAAAATTGCATTTAAAGCTGCTTCTTTTTCTATTTACGGTTCTACAAACTTCAATCGTCTGCTGTAAATGTCGAGCACGGCATTTCTGTTTTCTTATGTCGTTTCCGTGTTAATTTGATTTTTTTCCTTACTTTTTCCAAGAATCTTTTCCGATTCTGCTGTACGCTAAACTTTTTAACAGAACTACAAGGACGCCCTCTCCGGCCTCCTATTGGCTGAGAAGAACTTGTAGCTTTCATCCTGCCTCGTTGTATAAATACCCGCGCCAGGAACGGATCCCCCATCATTGACACGTTCAATACTGCATCATGCCTCCCCAAGCTTCTGGCAAAGCTGTTAAGAAAGCCGGTAAGGCTCAGAAATCTGTACGAGCTGGTGACAAAAAAAAGAGGAAGAAGCGTAGGAAGGAATCTTTCGCTATCTACATTTACAAAGTCTTGAAACAGGTCCATCCCGACACTGGTATCTCTTCAAAGGCTATGTCTATCATGAATTCTTTCGTGAATGACATTTTTGAAAGAATTGCTGCCGAATCTTCCCGCTTGGCTCACTACAACAAGAGATCCACCATCACAAGTCGGGAAATCCAAACAGCCGTACGACTTCTGTTGCCCGGTGAGTTGGCTAAACACGCCGTCTCCGAAGGTACCAAGGCTGTCACCAAATACACCAGCTCCAAATAAGCAGATTTCTGTTTACTTTACAAAAAAAAGGCCCTTTTCAGGGCCATATAAATCTTACACGATCTGTTATTAAATATTACAAAAAAAGAAAAAAACGAAATGAGACGCCTAAAAGAATACGTACATGTGGACTCATCTCATTTTCCCCTTGTACATGAATGAAAAACGAAAGAATAAATTCTTTCATGGTATAAAAAAAAAAAAAAACAAGAATAATAAATATACAAAATATCTCATTTTAAAGGAAGCAATTAGGAACACTAAAGAGAAAAATAAAATATTAAATGGGCAATAAATTCAATAAAAGAGTTACTGTAATATTTTGCACTAACTCTTATTGTACATTGTTTTCTCACGGAAAACCACATTGCACACACATACGCACCGCAATCAAATGGGAAAGCTGAATGTAATAAAAAAGGGGGCGAGCAGTAAGATATGCCCTCCCGGAAGATTTCGAATTTATTAATGAAAGAAACGGTGTAGAATTCCCTCTGGAGTCTCAGAAATCACAACCTCCTCGTCTCTGTGTACTATGACAAATTGGTTTTCGTTTAGCTTGAATGGATCAAATAAATACATATAAGTAAATTTAAATTAACAAACAAAATAACATTTTATGATCTGTGTTTTGTAACATTTGTTTGTATCGCTGTCATTACGTATGGTGCAGATTGTTGTTCTGAAATATTGTTGGCAACTTCAATAAAGAAGAGAACAAAAAAATTTAAAATTATTTGAATTTTATTTAAACTTTTAAATCATATAAATTAAATATAAGATTAGTTGTACCAAGATGTTGCTGTAGCTTCATTCATTTCTCTGTTTAAATAATAAAGAAAGAAAGAAAGAAAGAGAGAGAGAGAAAAAAGTAAAAGAAAAAAATTAAAGACCCTAGCCGCCAGTCAAATCTCAATTCCCAAGGGAATTGGATTTAGTTTCGAATCGAAGGAGTTCACAAAAATGAAAATTTCATTGGTTCTCTGCTGCTTCGCGATTGGCTGATGAAGTTGTTCGTCGTATCCGCCCTCTGAATGCCTATATATAGGACAAATTTCGCCCAGCATCCAGACTCGTTTGTGCGAGCGTTTATTTACTTACTTCATTCATAATGTCAGGACGTGGTAAAGGCGGAAAAGTGAAGGGAAAGAGCAAGACTCGTTCCAGCAGAGCTGGATTGCAGTTTCCCGTCGGCCGTATCCACAGGCTTTTGAGAAAGGGCAACTACGCCGAGCGTGTAGGAGCTGGTGCTCCAGTCTATCTCGCTGCCGTTCTCGAATATTTAGCTGCTGAAGTTCTCGAGTTGGCAGGTAATGCCGCAAGAGATAACAAGAAGACTAGGATCATTCCTAGACATCTTCAGCTCGCCATCAGAAACGACGAGGAGTTGAACAAATTGCTCTCTGGTGTTACCATCGCTCAGGGTGGCGTTTTGCCCAACATCCAAGCTGTCCTCCTCCCCAAGAAAACCGAGAAGAAGGCATAAATTGCCCGAACTCTGTTTTCTTTTCAAACCAAAGGCCCTTTTCAGGGCCATACAAATGTTGCTACTCTCATGTTCATCGTTTCTTTTTTCTTCAAATCGCACAGAAATAATTTATAAATGGCCCATAACCATGTTAAGAATTTGTTAAAGAAATGAAGCAAATATGGGTTGTTTTGCATGCATCAATAGCATTTATTACGTCCTTATGTTTATCTATACTTCAAATGAGTTGCTAAAAGTATAATGTTTTTCTTTAAATTAATTATTAGACGTATAAACCCAAATAAGAAAAAAAATCTAACTCGTCTGTTGTTGGAGATGTTTCCAAAATAATGCATGTTTGCTGGCGACATCTGTCGGCTACCATTCTAAAGAGACTCTCTTGAGGAAATTCCGAACAACGTATACGTAATATTGGAATATCATAATAATTAACTTCTTTTTGGACTAGAGTCCTCTAAACAAAAGGGTTGAAAAGGTGTAATTTTTATCAATTTATACACATTTTCAACTTGTACGTCTTCGTTAGAAAAATCAGGGTACATGTATCATATTAAAATCTATAAATGATGAACTGTGTGATTAAGAATATATCATATTTGTATGGCCCTGAAAAGGGCCTTTGTTTGTCAAAAGGAAAGATGCAGCTTAGGCGCGCTCTCCGCGAATTCTTCGAGCAAGTTGAATATCCTTGGGCATGATAGTGACACGCTTGGCGTGAATAGCGCACAAGTTGGTGTCTTCGAAAAGCCCGACGAGATATGCTTCGCTGGCTTCCTGGAGAGCCATGACAGCAGAGCTCTGGAAACGGAGATCGGTTTTGAAATCCTGAGCGATTTCTCTAACCAAACGCTGGAATGGCAATTTTCTGATCAGAAGCTCAGTAGATTTCTGATAACGACGGATTTCTCGGAGAGCGACGGTTCCTGGCCTGTAACGGTGAGGTTTTTTCACACCACCAGTAGCAGGGGCGCTCTTACGAGCAGCCTTGGTGGCAAGCTGCTTCCTGGGGGCTTTGCCTCCGGTAGATTTCCTAGCGGTTTGCTTGGTACGAGCCATAGCGAACTATTCAGCACGACAAATTGAGTCGAAATGTGTTTTTGGTTTCCGAAACGCGACTTTATAAAGAATGCATGAGGTGGGCGGAGCTTGCGAGAATGCGCGTTTTCCGATTGGCTACTCTCGTTCTACCAATAGCTTATAAATAGCTTAAATTTCCGTTCGCAATTTTTATATCGGTCTTGTACTGCTAACTGTCGCCATGTCTGACGAAACTGCTGCCGTAGCAACCACTCCCGCCGCCGCAACGCCTAAAAAGAAGGCAAAATCAGCGGCGAAAAAACCCAAAACTGCCCCGACTCATCCCAAGGTGTCTGAAATGGTCACCGAAGCTATTACTAGCTTGAAAGAGCGCGGTGGATCTTCCCTGGTAGCCATCAAGAAGCACATCGGATCCAAACACAAGGTTGACATGGATCGCCTGACTCCTTTCATCAAGAAATACTTGAAAAGCGCTGTCGCCAGCGGAGCTCTTGTCCAGACTAAGGGCAAAGGAGCCAGCGGCTCATTCAAGCTCAGTGCATCCGGCCAGAAGAAAGAACCCAGCAAAGCTAAAAAAGCAAAGAAAGAAGGAGCTTCCCCAGCAAAAAAACCTAAAGCAGCAAAAAAGACTGCCAAACCTAAGGCAAAAAGTGCCGAAAAGAAAAAGCCCGCTGCAAAAAAACCAGCTGCTGCTAAAAAAGCTGCCAAACCCAAAAGTCCAAAAAAAGCAGCTAAACCATCCAAACCAAAGGCACCAAAAGTGAAAAAGATGAAGACACCCAAAAAAGCTACCCCCAAGAAGGCTAAGAAGTAAAATGTGATCGACACCTTGGGTTGAAAAAAAAAGGCTCTTTTCAGAGCCATACAAATATTTATATATATTTTTTTTGTTTACAGTTTTTTTTATGAAGGCTTCAGCTATGCTATTTTCAAAATTTAAAACTATTCAATTTCATTTCGTTCCCTTAAAAATCATACATTGCATAAATTTAATTCGCATACATGAAACAATTTAATTAATCTTTATTAAATAATAAATTACTAATTTATATATATATATATCGGGGGGGGGGGCTATAATACCATTCTCGCTCTTTTATTATCATTATTTTTTTAATAAACTTTCATTAAAATTTAGAAAGAATTTCTTTTTAAAAAATAATTTTAAACAAAAAATAAATAAATAAAATAAAATATACTTGGAGAGATTAAAGATAATATTAGTAAATTTACTTTTTAATTATGAATAATTTCATAAATCGTTATTAAAAGTCTTCTAAGGAATGATAATAAAAAGAAAATATGTTCCTGTTCACTGATATGATGGGAATTTTAACATTTGTCATTAAATCAACACCTTTATTTATTAGCGTAAAAAAGAGGAATGGATGTCCATAATATTACTAATGTAACATGAATAATTATTAACGTAAGAGGGGGTAAGGGCCGGTACATTTTTAAAACGATGAAAAAGATTAAGATATTACGCAATGTTTACTTTTTGAGACGTTTGTCTGCTCGAAGGTCTGCATAGTGTCTCCATCTACTTTCATAAATTGCAACATCAGTCGATTTTCGACGTGACATCAGAGTTTTGAGTTTTTGATCTCACATATGTTATTTTGGGTGGAAAAAAAGCGCGACTCTGTAGATATTAAAGTAACTTTATCTCTGCTTTGTAGGAATATTATTATAAATTTATATGGCCCTGAAAAGGGCCTTTGTTTTAGTTCCTAGAGAAAGGTAGTACGTTTAACCGCCGAAACCGTACAATGTACGTCCTTGGCGTTTTAAAGCGTACACAACATCCATGGCTGTGACAGTCTTGCGTTTAGCATGCTCGGTGTATGTGACGGCATCTCGGATGACATTTTCCAAGAAAACTTTGAGTACTCCACGAGTCTCTTCATAGATGAGACCGGAGATACGTTTGACACCACCACGTCTTGCCAAACGCCTGATGGCAGGCTTGGTTATACCTTGGATGTTATCTCTAAGAACTTTTCTGTGCCTTTTGGCACCACCTTTACCTAAACCCTTTCCGCCTTTACCACGACCAGACATGTTTGTTCGATCTCAGATCAGAAATGACATGACATCGCGGTGCTTACGGAGTGCCAACACAATGTGGGTCCATTGCGCGTAACCTCCAACTAAATATAAGAAAATGAACATAAAAAGATGAATTTCGAAGCAAAGCACGGTCAAAAGGTATAATTTAGAGTCTCTGGTGGAAATCCGAAGATTATTCCAGAGCTGGAAGCACGAGGTTAAATATAACCTCCAAAAGAAGGGGCGCATGTGGCATCCAAACGAGTTTGGTTGCCCCATACTTCGATGTCATTTCACTGACTGGCGTCGGCAAAAAACGGAGAGTGAAAAGGCAGTATGGTACCAAGAAGCACAGAAAAGTACATAGCATAAGGTATCCCAGCCCACGACTAACTCTAAGAACCAAAAAAAAAGGGGGCCACATAGCTCACTAATTTTGGTGACAATCACCTGAAACCCGTTCACCTTCGAAGTTTCCCATCGGCTAACATAGCGGCACAGGTCCCGCGTCTTACTGGCATATGTTATCGGCCACCTGGACCGCACTACCAAACGAAGTTCCTGTACACACTACGCTCGCGCAGGTCCACAACTCCAGTAAACAAGTTTTTCGGTTCATGCCTGGTCTAAAAGGGGGGTAAAATTTAGAAAAATTTTAAAAACTGAAAACTGAAAAAGCTTAAACTGTGACAAGAAATTTGGCGACCATTGCCGGCGGCGAGTTCATCACACACCAGCGGTCGAGGGTAGAATGAGCCAAAAAGGGGAAGAAAAGGTCTTAAATAGCCGAGGTACAGTGAGCAAGCACCTCATTGGCCAAAAGGAATATGAGGAAGGCGTGCCTATCCTCAAAGTTGGAAGTGACTTCGTAAACAACTGAAATTTTGAGAAAGATAGAGTACCCAATTACAATTACAATTAAAACAAATTAAAAGAAAGTAAAGGGAAGCCGAAATAATAAAACAAGTAATAAAAATTTAAAAATTTCAATTAAGTAGGAAAGCTGAAAAACGCGACTGTACAATACTACAGAATGCTGCATGACGTCAGGGGTAATCCAATTCTAGTTGAAAATTTCTTTCAAACTAGGGAAAATATAAATTTTTCCCGGGAATTCTGCTTTAAGTGACGGCAGAAGGATTCCTTCTGGATGTTTTGGAGCATGGGATGAAGTTATCATCCCGTGCAAGTATAGCGAGGGGCCGTTTCCGGTTTTTCCCCACTGTTCCATCATAACGCCTAATGGCATTTAAAGCAGGATTCCGCACGGCAGGGACAGACCTGTGAAACTTCATTGTAAGTTTCTTGATTTCCGCAAAAATCGGTTTAATTTTAAGGTCACGATGAATGACGTCATTGCGGACATAACGGGTTGCTTTAGTAAACCTACGAAGAAGCTTATTTTGGAAAGTTTGAACTTTATCAAGTCTAGTTTTGACTGCACTTCCATACACCACCGAACCATAAGTTATGATCGGTCTGATCATGGATTTATATAGTAACAATTTATTTTTCATAGACAGGGGGCTGTTCCAAGCCAATAGGGGATTAAGGGAGCCCACGGCGCGGTTCGCACGATCCAGAGTTTCTGTGATGTGCGTACGCCATGTTAATTTGGAATCTAGGTGAATGCCTAGGTACTTATAATCTGACCTCCAGGGAATTGGTTCGTCATTCAGTTTGAAATTTAAATTAGCAATGGGGTTTGAACGTTGGTTGGTGAAAAGAATGGCGGCACTTTTGGCACTATTCACTTTAATTTTCCATTTTTTAAACCAAGCCGAAAGTAAATTCAAATAATTTTGCAGTTTAGAGAACACTCTTTGTGCTTGTTTGTGTTTGTATAGCATGGCTGTGTCATCGGCGAAAATCGCTAAGTCGATGTCAGGCTCTTTAGGAATGTCGTTAATAAAGACGTTAAATAGAGTGGGACCGCTCAGAGAACCTTGTGGTACAGAGCTAGAAATTGGTTTAGGGTTAGAGTAGGAACTTCCTACTCTAACAGAGAAGGATCTATTTTTAAAGTAGTCTGCATAGATTTTAATTAGTTGGGCAGGAACTTTTAGTTTAATAAGTTTAAAAAGAAGAGCGATATGCCAGACTTTATCAAAAGCCTTTTGGATATCAAGAAAGATTGCTCCCGTCACACCGCCGGACGTGAAACCGTCATGAATGAGTTCAGAAACTCTCCAAATCTGATGGGTTGTTGAGTGACGTGCTCTAAATCCGAATTGCTCCGGAATCAGCACGTCGTTAGAGTTTAAGAACTCCTTCAGGCGGTTGACGAGAACATATTCATAAACTTTAGATAAACAAGAGAGTAAAGAGATAGGTCGAAAGCTGGTTGGGGCGTGTCTGTCCTCCGCCCCACTTTTCAGTAGGGGAACGACAATAGCCTTTTTCCAGCAATCAGGAAAAACATTTAAAGACATCATGCAATTAATTAAAAGAACAATATAAAGTATAAATTTGTTAGGTAAGTTAATAAGCATATTATTAGAAATGCGGTCCTCACCCGGAGACTTATTCTTTTTCAAGCCTGAGATGTACTCCCGGACCTCGGTAGGCGTGGCCGGGGGTAGCGTGTTTGGTGTGTTTTTGTTTAAGAAATTTTGGACTGTGGTCTCCAACACAGTTGCAACCCTGGGGTTGTCCATACCAGAATTAGGTGTAAACTGACTTCTAAGACTTTCAGCAATTGCTTCGGCCTTTTCAGTGTTAGTATAAGCCATGCCATTAGGGCATCTGATGGCCGGAATGTGTGTTTGTGTCCTACGAATGCGGGAAGCAGCCTTCCAAATGGTGTTGTCTTCAGTCGAAAGAGATTCGACAAAAGTGTTCCAGCGTTCGTGTCTAAACTTGGAGATAGCAGCCTTAATTTTTCTATTAAGATTATTTAACTGGGTCCTAAAATATTGCGTGCGATAGATCTGCCATATCCTGCGAGCACGATTTCGTTCGGTTATCAATTGCCTGACCTCCTCCGGTAGTCTGAGAAATGCAGCAGTGGTTTTTCTCGGCTGAGAACACTGCTCAAATGTATCTCTCAAGACGTCACCAAGTTGACTGATGGCAAGTTCCGCCTGCTCTTTCGTTTCCGGCAGAGTGGGCGGAGTTTCACGCTGTTCAAGTAGGAATTTGAAATCTTCCCATCTAGTATGAATTTGCTTGCCAAGATCGAGGTTGTAAGAGTCAACTTGGTACCGGAGCAGAACCGGCAAGTGGTCCGAACTCAGTTCGTTCTGCGTTTGAATGCAGTAAGGATAAGGAAAATTGCGGGTGATCGCTAAGTCTAAGAAATTATTAGAAAAAGGGAAAGTGGGTGAGGGGGGCGCTATAATTTGCGCAAAATTTTGATTCACCCATTTCCTGAGTTTGGTTCCAAACCCATTTGTAGATCTGCAGTGCCAAGAGGGATGAGTAGCATTAAAATCACCCGCAAGAATAAAATTTGGAAAAGTATTAGTGAGCCGGGATAAGTCTTGCTCCAGCAGATTTCTATCATTTAGAGGTGGTACATAAATGGCTGCTATAAGAAGTTTTGGAATATTGGGAAAGTCCAAGACAATAGGAGTAACTTCAATACAATTTGTAGGGGGAATATTAATAAAAGTAGCATTAAATCCTCTTTTAACATAAATTGCAGTGCCGCCAAAGCTGCGGGAGTTATCGCCCCTACGAGCCCTGTCAACATTGAATAACTCGTAGTTGGCAATTCTGGAGATATTTCCCTGGGAAAAGTGAGTCTCACTGACCAAAACGATGTCTAAATTGTTACTATAAACCCAAGCACTGAATTCAGTAGCCTGTCTTTTTAGTCCATTGGCATTAAATATACCAATGGAGAAGGTGTCCAAATTACTAGTAGCTGGGAACATGGCGATAGGAAAGATAATTCGAAAATGGGGATGCAACCATCATGGATGGCGCTACCTAAACAGTTTTAGAAACAGAGTAAATATAATTTAGAAGAATGCTGACCCGGTCAATCTGCGTGGATGCTTTGCGCAGTTCCGGGAGGGCTTTATTAAAAGCAGTCAAAACAGTAGCTTCACCATATCTATCAAAAAAGAGAAATAAATTTGTAATGAACTCGGCGATCGAAAATGCATCCTTTACTGGGGCCGAATTTGAATTTTGAGGAACAGAAGGGGTGGGGGGTGGAGCAACCTTTTGTCCAATAGCAGCTTCCCTGAAAGACAGGGAATTTTCAGCTTTCCTGTTGGAAAAAGAACGATTAGTATTTACAGAAACAACAGTTTTAGCGTTGGCCTTTTGTTTTGGAATAACATTAGCATTAGAACTTAAGATTTTGCCTTTCTTAGGGGGGGTTGTTTTAGGGAACTTTGGACAGTTCCTAAAATTCGCAGGATGATCCCCACCACAGTGACAGCATCGACAGGGAGTGTCAAAAGATTTAACACACTCTTTCGTCATATGTGCCCCGGCACATTTAAGGCATCTAGTCGGTAAATTACACGAAATCGAGCTGTGAAAAAACCCCTGACAATTATGACACTGTGAGGGGCCTTTATGCCCGCGATATTTTTCAAAACTGACCTCAGTATCCATAATTTCGGTAATTTGGAAGATGCGGTCAACATCGGCTTGTTTGGAGATCGAAATGTAAAAAAGGGGCATATATCTTTTGTTACTCACGGGACCTCTGTACATTTGGGTCACCGTGAAGTCCGAGAATTCTTCAAATTCAAGGGCCTGATGAATATCTTGGACTGCCGTGTTGACGGGAAGTCCCCGAAGAACCACCTTAAGTGGTTTTGCATCTTCCAAAAGATACGATTGAAAATGAATTTTCAAGTTAAGTAATAAATTCTGAACTTGCCGATAATCTTCAGAGTTATCGACCTTAATATTAAGGAATTTACCTTTTAATTTAGAAGTGGCCGTGGGTACAATTCTTTTAATCTGAAAGATAAGTTCTCTCCAGTTATCTGGAGGGATAATTTTGAATGGGGGAACCCTAGAATTTTTCTTTTGTTGACCCTTTGGTTCATTTTCAGTCACTTCCATATAAGTAGAATCAGTAGAATTTACTAAATCATTATCCTTAACTTTAGACAATTTTTTACTTTTTTTACTTTTAACTATTGAGAAATTTTCCTGCTCGGATTGAGTAGAATTTTGAATTTCGGAATCGTCCTCAAACCTTCTCTTACTGGCCGAGAGAGTTTGGTTATCATCCGCAATAACAGATGGAGCCACCTCACTCGACTGGCTAGAGTTGGAAATCGGAACGTCCGAATTAACATTAGCCGAAACATTACTAACATTTCTATCTTTTGGCAGAAGGTTCTTGTACGTGAAGAGATCTCCAGTACGGACACTACATATAGTGTCATAATCTTGATATAAAAGGGAAACTTTCCCTAAAAGGTCAGACATTTTTTTTTGCTCATCCTCAGATGGCTCAGAAATCATCTTATATTTGACCAATTTGCATCTTGCAGAAAAAATATCAGCAAGCGTCTTGTTTAAGAGCGCTTCAACATCAAACTCCGACAAATCTCTAATATCTGGAATACCAGATCTTCCCAAAATACAATAAGACATAGTATTCAAAGAAATGATACCTTTCTCATTAGGAACTTGGGTTTTGCTTCCCACCAGTCCACCGTCTAAGATGCTGCAGCTCTCAGACAAGGCAGCCGACGTCATCCAGCTCAGCCAATCCGAAAGTAGGCACAGAAACAAGCCACACCCACACTATAAATATGATGCACAGATACGGGAAGACGGGAATAACACGTCTTACTCCTTCCGCATCTCGATCAGAAATGCCCAGACTCCCGTTTTCGGCGGTATTTATATTCAGAGGGTGAAAAAGGCGGAGCTAAGAGCACATGACGTAGGCAGGAATCGTGTATACAGAGAAAAATATCCACAATTTCTCCAATATGTGTTTATTTCTGTCATTAAGATCTCTCTTTATAAGTATAGAATGCGTAACAAAATAAATAAAAAATAAGTAAAACAATAATAATAATAATAATAATAATAAAACAATGCAAATGAATTGCAGAATCACAGACTTACTTTATAGCTAAACAAACTTTGTGATTATTTTACATTATAGATATGCATCAGTATTTCAATAAATAACACATATAAAGGTTTTTGCAAAATTAAAAGGTTAAATTTCGAAACCGAAAATAAAAAGATGCCAACAACACGCGGTGTTCCCAGGTGGTCACCCTCCCAAGTACTAACCGCGCCCGATGCTGCTTGACTTCGGTGATCGGACGAGAACCGGTATTTTCAGCATGGTATGGCCGTTGGCAGTAATATTTGTCCTTATGTATTATTTTAGCTTTGTTTATTTTAAGATTTCAATTTGCAATTGTTGAACATTGGTAGAAACGACATACATTTACTCTTCGTCTCGACTGTGGGAATAACGAAACCGAAACAAACATTTTGTAGCTCGGAAAATTGCATTTAAAGCTGCTTCTTTTTCTATTTACGGTTCTACAAACTTCAATCGTCTGCTGTAAATGTCGAGCACGGCATTTCTGTTTTCTTATGTCGTTTCCGTGTTAATTTGATTTTTTTCCTTACTTTTTCCAAGAATCTTTTCCGATTCTGCTGTACGCTAAACTTTTTAACAGAACTACAAGGACGCCCTCTCCGGCCTCCTATTGGCTGAGAAGAACTTGTAGCTTTCATCCTGCCTCGTTGTATAAATACCCGCGCCAGGAACGGATCCCCCATCATTGACACGTTCAATACTGCATCATGCCTCCCCAAGCTTCTGGCAAAGCTGTTAAGAAAGCCGGTAAGGCTCAGAAATCTGTACGAGCTGGTGACAAAAAAAAGAGGAAGAAGCGTAGGAAGGAATCTTTCGCTATCTACATTTACAAAGTCTTGAAACAGGTCCATCCCGACACTGGTATCTCTTCAAAGGCTATGTCTATCATGAATTCTTTCGTGAATGACATTTTTGAAAGAATTGCTGCCGAATCTTCCCGCTTGGCTCACTACAACAAGAGATCCACCATCACAAGTCGGGAAATCCAAACAGCCGTACGACTTCTGTTGCCCGGTGAGTTGGCTAAACACGCCGTCTCCGAAGGTACCAAGGCTGTCACCAAATACACCAGCTCCAAATAAGCAGATTTCTGTTTACTTTACAAAAAAAAGGCCCTTTTCAGGGCCATATAAATCTTACACGATCTGTTATTAAATATTACAAAAAAAGAAAAAAACGAAATGAGACGCCTAAAAGAATACGTACATGTGGACTCATCTCATTTTCCCCTTGTACATGAATGAAAAACGAAAGAATAAATTCTTTCATGGTATAAAAAAAAAAAAAAACAAGAATAATAAATATACAAAATATCTCATTTTAAAGGAAGCAATTAGGAACACTAAAGAGAAAAATAAAATATTAAATGGGCAATAAATTCAATAAAAGAGTTACTGTAATATTTTGCACTAACTCTTATTGTACATTGTTTTCTCACGGAAAACCACATTGCACACACATACGCACCGCAATCAAATGGGAAAGCTGAATGTAATAAAAAAGGGGGCGAGCAGTAAGATATGCCCTCCCGGAAGATTTCGAATTTATTAATGAAAGAAACGGTGTAGAATTCCCTCTGGAGTCTCAGAAATCACAACCTCCTCGTCTCTGTGTACTATGACAAATTGGTTTTCGTTTAGCTTGAATGGATCAAATAAATACATATAAGTAAATTTAAATTAACAAACAAAATAACATTTTATGATCTGTGTTTTGTAACATTTGTTTGTATCGCTGTCATTACGTATGGTGCAGATTGTTGTTCTGAAATATTGTTGGCAACTTCAATAAAGAAGAGAACAAAAAAATTTAAAATTATTTGAATTTTATTTAAACTTTTAAATCATATAAATTAAATATAAGATTAGTTGTACCAAGATGTTGCTGTAGCTTCATTCATTTCTCTGTTTAAATAATAAAGAAAGAAAGAAAGAAAGAGAGAGAGAGAAAAAAGTAAAAGAAAAAAATTAAAGACCCTAGCCGCCAGTCAAATCTCAATTCCCAAGGGAATTGGATTTAGTTTCGAATCGAAGGAGTTCACAAAAATGAAAATTTCATTGGTTCTCTGCTGCTTCGCGATTGGCTGATGAAGTTGTTCGTCGTATCCGCCCTCTGAATGCCTATATATAGGACAAATTTCGCCCAGCATCCAGACTCGTTTGTGCGAGCGTTTATTTACTTACTTCATTCATAATGTCAGGACGTGGTAAAGGCGGAAAAGTGAAGGGAAAGAGCAAGACTCGTTCCAGCAGAGCTGGATTGCAGTTTCCCGTCGGCCGTATCCACAGGCTTTTGAGAAAGGGCAACTACGCCGAGCGTGTAGGAGCTGGTGCTCCAGTCTATCTCGCTGCCGTTCTCGAATATTTAGCTGCTGAAGTTCTCGAGTTGGCAGGTAATGCCGCAAGAGATAACAAGAAGACTAGGATCATTCCTAGACATCTTCAGCTCGCCATCAGAAACGACGAGGAGTTGAACAAATTGCTCTCTGGTGTTACCATCGCTCAGGGTGGCGTTTTGCCCAACATCCAAGCTGTCCTCCTCCCCAAGAAAACCGAGAAGAAGGCATAAATTGCCCGAACTCTGTTTTCTTTTCAAACCAAAGGCCCTTTTCAGGGCCATACAAATGTTGCTACTCTCATGTTCATCGTTTCTTTTTTCTTCAAATCGCACAGAAATAATTTATAAATGGCCCATAACCATGTTAAGAATTTGTTAAAGAAATGAAGCAAATATGGGTTGTTTTGCATGCATCAATAGCATTTATTACGTCCTTATGTTTATCTATACTTCAAATGAGTTGCTAAAAGTATAATGTTTTTCTTTAAATTAATTATTAGACGTATAAACCCAAATAAGAAAAAAAATCTAACTCGTCTGTTGTTGGAGATGTTTCCAAAATAATGCATGTTTGCTGGCGACATCTGTCGGCTACCATTCTAAAGAGACTCTCTTGAGGAAATTCCGAACAACGTATACGTAATATTGGAATATCATAATAATTAACTTCTTTTTGGACTAGAGTCCTCTAAACAAAAGGGTTGAAAAGGTGTAATTTTTATCAATTTATACACATTTTCAACTTGTACGTCTTCGTTAGAAAAATCAGGGTACATGTATCATATTAAAATCTATAAATGATGAACTGTGTGATTAAGAATATATCATATTTGTATGGCCCTGAAAAGGGCCTTTGTTTGTCAAAAGGAAAGATGCAGCTTAGGCGCGCTCTCCGCGAATTCTTCGAGCAAGTTGAATATCCTTGGGCATGATAGTGACACGCTTGGCGTGAATAGCGCACAAGTTGGTGTCTTCGAAAAGCCCGACGAGATATGCTTCGCTGGCTTCCTGGAGAGCCATGACAGCAGAGCTCTGGAAACGGAGATCGGTTTTGAAATCCTGAGCGATTTCTCTAACCAAACGCTGGAATGGCAATTTTCTGATCAGAAGCTCAGTAGATTTCTGATAACGACGGATTTCTCGGAGAGCGACGGTTCCTGGCCTGTAACGGTGAGGTTTTTTCACACCACCAGTAGCAGGGGCGCTCTTACGAGCAGCCTTGGTGGCAAGCTGCTTCCTGGGGGCTTTGCCTCCGGTAGATTTCCTAGCGGTTTGCTTGGTACGAGCCATAGCGAACTATTCAGCACGACAAATTGAGTCGAAATGTGTTTTTGGGATGGATGGATACACAACATTTTCTCGAGGAGCCTGGGACCTCAGCCCCACATCCCCGACACATAGTAAGATACCACTAAATGGGCACTCTCACTCCGGGCAAACGAGCAGCACAAATGGAATAGCAAGTTAATTTACACAAAAAAAAAAAAAAAAAAAAAAAAAAAAAAAAAAAAAAAAAAAAAAAACCTATTTCCTGAGCTCGTGAGTAAAAAATAAAAAATAAAGTGAAAAAACTGCAGATTAAAATTTTAAATTAGTGAAAAAGTGGCTCAAGCTAATTTTAATTTGAAAAAGTCCGGACGTCACACCAGCTCCCTCCCAGCATCCTACCGGAATATGTCCTCCGAAGCCCTGACAAGGGCTCATCGGCACTACCGATTACGGCGCTGAGAGATGTGCACAGTACGACATCCAGTGATGAAATGAGCCAGCTGCGAGAAAAGTCACCCCTTATATTGGCTCTGGCCAATAGGGGTGGAGCCAAATACAGAGAGAAGGTATGAATCATGCCGGATTGAACAGGCAAGTTCATCAAAAAACTAAGTTAAAATTAATAAAAAAGCATTAAAAAACAATTAAAATTAAAAGTTATTGATTGCATTTAATATCATACCAACATTAGGTCTTTTTCTATTATGGATGTCAAAAATATCGTACGCTGCAAGAGTATTTAAAGCACTATTTTCATGGTTTTCTAAAGAGAGGTGAAAGTTAATATTTAAGTCTTGAATGTGAGTGTTTAATTCTGGATAATTTATTTCTTTATATAGATGATAATTTCGAACATAATATGGCACATCATAAATTAATCTAATGGTGGAATTTTGAGATTGTATAAGTGATTTGATGTGACAGAATGCAGCGAAACTCCAAATTTGACATCCATAAGTTAGAATCGGTCTTAGAAAAGAGTTGTAAAGCAGCAACTTATTTTTAATAGATAAAATACTATTCCGAGCAATTAAGGGGTAAATTAATCTTCTAGCGGCTCGGAATTTATTACGCGAGTGTTGAATGTGATGTTTAAAGGTGAGTCTTTGATCAAGTATGATTCCTAAGTATTTACATGTATTGGACCAAGGCAACTCATTATTATTAAGTTTAATTTTATATTTATTTAAGTTATTTTCGAGTAAATTACAGAAAAGGACAGCCTGAGTTTTATTTATGTTAATTTTAATTCTCCATTTATTAAACCAGTTAATTAATAATTTAAGGTGGCGATTAAGAGTTAAGATAGCAAATTTTCTATTTCTATGGGTTGTAAAAACACAAGTATCATCAGCAAACTTCGCGAGATGGGTGAAAGGGTGCTCAGGCATGTCATTAATAAATAAATTAAAAAGTATACCAGAGATACGGGAACCTTGAGGAATACCAAAAGGGGCAAAAAGATTACGTGATAATTTATTATTAATTTTAACATTAAAGTTTCTATCAAGTAAATAATTAAAAATAAGCTTAATTAAAAAAGGGGGAAAATTATATTTAATTAATTTATAAATTAGTGCAAAAATCCAAACTCTATCAAAAGCTTTTTCAATATCCAGGAATACAGCAGCAGTGGGACTTTTATTAATTCTGGCGGTAGTAATGTGCTCCACTAGACGATATACCTGATGAGGGGCTGATAGCGCCTCTCTAAAGCCAAATTGGTCAGGGGTAATTATTTGATTATTAATTATATGGTCGTTAAGGTGCTGAGCAATAAATGCTTCAGCCAGTTTGCTAAGGGAATTTAATAAAGAAATGGGCCTGTAGCTGGTGGGATTATCGGGGGGTTTTTTACTTTTTAAAATGGGAGCAATTAGGGCGGTTTTCCAATAAAGGGGGAAGTAAGAAAATTTAAAGATATTATTGATAAGAAGAGTAATTTTTGGAATATATGAAATAGGGAGATTTTTGAGCATTTCATTAGTTATAGTACTTATGCCCGGAGATTTTTTATTTTTAAGACGTTTAATTTCATTAATTATATCAGAGTTAGTAATCGAAAAAGTAGGGGGAGGGGGGGGAGTTCTCAAAAAGTTTCTAACAGTATCATTAACCTCTCTCTCTGTGTCATAATCAACAATAGGGTTTCCTGAAAACTGCAATTCTAGACTACTGGCAATGCAATCAGCCTTTTCTTCATCGGTGTACGCACAGGTGTTAGAATTTGGAATCTTCAGGGGGGGGATGTATGAAGTAGAGCCCTTGAATTTTCTGGCTGCTTTCCAGATACTAGCATCCTCTGGAGCTAGCGATTCCAGATAGGCAGTCCAGCTGTCTTGACGTTTTTGATTTAAATAATTTTTAAGTTCCTGTTGGGCTCTATTCATGATGATTTTGTCCGAAATTCTGTGCGTACGTTGAAAAATTTTCCTGGCTCTATTTTTATTAGTTGTTAGTCTGCGGACATGAGGATCTAGTTTAAAAAATTCGTTATCATAAATTTTGGAAGTAGCACTATTGGCCGCATCTTTGATCTCATTAGTAATAGTTTCAGCAAGGCTTTCAATATCATTAGTACAATTAATTTCGGGGAGAGTGGGTGGAATATTGTTAATAATAGATTGGAATTGAGTCCAGTTAATTTTGCTAATTAATTTGGGGGGTGCATTAGGAATTTTGATCTGGATTTTAAGTTGAATGGGATTATGATCCGAACTCAATTCCGGGAGGGATTTCATATCTTTAACATAATTAAAGCCTTGGAAAAGTCCAAAATCTATAGTGCTACTGCTATTAAGGGTATGTCTAGTAGGAGTATCCGGAAAAATAATGTCCGCAGATGAAGAATTTTGAAGAAAATTGTTGATTTTATTGCCATATGTATTGCTATCATTGCAGTTCCAGGAAGGGTGGTGGGCATTAAAGTCACCAATCAGAAAAGTGTTCACATCATGACGTAAGAGTTGGGTGACCTCACGCATTACGTCACTCGCGCTCTCGCCGATCGGGCAATACACAGAGAAGAAGGTTAAGGCTGGTTCTCCGGGGATTTTTAAAGTTACACCTGTTGCATTAACAAGATTTAAATGCCCCGTTGGGGCGGCCGGATAGAAATTTAAATTATTTTTGATACATACTGCTGTACCCCGGATAGCGCGCGGACTATTAGGATTAAAATGGTCATTACGGATGATATGATAGTTAGGAATTTTGAATGAGATGCCAGGTCGGAGTTTTGTTTCTTGAATTAAAATAATATCGGGATTATGCTGCTTTACAAATTCAACGAGCTCAGGAATTTTACCTTTTATGCCGTCGCAGTTCCACGAGAAAATATTCAAACATCCTCTGGTTCCCATTATGAGGTCAGAGGTTGCGGTTGTTCGAAGGCTTTCATTAATATGGATAGTTTTTGCGTAGGACAGGTTGTATTTCTAATTTCGTTTAAGATATTTTTGTATTTATTAATTAGTTCTTCAAAGTTTTGAACGTGGAATTCTTTGGCTATGTCGTTTAAAACTGTAGTGAGGTCGCTGAGGTTGAAACTTGTATTGCTGGATTGCTGAGGAGGGGTGCCTTGGGTTGGTGTCTGTTTAGGTGTTGTTTGTGGGTTTACGGCGCTGGCATATGATGTTTGTGGTGTGTAGAGTGTTTTGTTGAATGTGGGTCTGTTAATTTTAGGGAATTTGTTGCATCCTCGGTAGCTGGCTGCATGGTTTCCACCACAATTGCAGCAAATTGGGGTTTCTATTTTGCCTTTCCCTTTGGGACAATTGGGCGTTTCATGGTCATTTGCATCGCATTTGACACATCGTGGGTTCAGCTTACACGAGGTGCTGGAGTGGTGCCAGTACTGGCACCGAAAACATTGTAGAACGCGTGGTGGTCTGTTGTAATTTTCTACGTTAATGATGTGGTGTAATAGTGTTTTGAGATTAAAAATTTCGCGGGCGGCTGCGCCGTCCTCGAGTTGAATTTGGAAAAGGGGTAATTTATGTTGTGTTCTGAATTTAGTGAGTTGTGCTACTTTTATTACTGGAAATGTTTTGCCTAATTCCTCAGCAATCATAGTGGTATCCATATCAATAGAAAGCCCTCTAATAACCACCTTAAGGGGCTTGTTTTGCTTATTCAGGAAGAGGAAATGCTCGACTTTTAATTCATCGAGCACCTTGATTATTTCCTGATAATCTTTCGCGGTTTCTGGATGAAGCTTCATGAACAATCCATTGGGGCTGACCGTGAAACTGCTACGGCTTTTAACTTTGATGTTTTCAATAAGTTCCATTTTTTCTTTTATGGTGTTAGGCACCTTGATAGATATTACATTAATTTTAGGAGTTATTACTCTTTTAGAAACAGTTAAGTTAGGTTGTTTAACAGTATTGTCGTAGAGATTTTGCTCTTTCAGAATCGCGAATCTATTTTTAGAATTTAAGTTTATCGTATTAGCAATTTTATTCCTGGGATAAGAAAAATTTTCCTCAGTTTGCTCTCTAACTCTTTTATGGGCTCTTTGGCCAACAGTTTGAAAATCGCTCTCGTTTTCGTTTGCCGGAGAAAGAGTTACCTTATCTAGGGTATCCATATCTGTGTATCCATCTCCGGCATGGTGAGTGGCTCCATCTGAAGTTGAAGCCTCCTGTGACAATCTGGGAACTTCAGCATCATCATCAGCTAGCAACCACTGGAGTTCAGTTGAGAGTCCATGTAATCTGGTGTTGAGTGACCGAGCTTTGGAGTCAAATTTATAGTCCAAGGCACTATTCTTGTTGCTATCCATGGCGCGTGAATTATTTTTAATTTCACGTTTAGTAAACATAATAGCGACCTGGAGATAATCCTCCAGTAGGTCCGCTTCATCAGTGGAGAGGGCAGTGCGTAGAAAGCCACCTTTCCTGAATTTGTCCCTTACAACATGGGCACCCGCGAAGCGGGGATCGCCACCACTCTCGATCGTATAATACGGAATATCGCGCATTTCTAAGGAGGCGGGAGTAACACGACCTCCGTCCACAAAGTCACAGACGAGAACCTGTCCTGTCAATGATCTCAATCTCTCAGTCTGTGTGTTTTTGGTTTCCGAAACGCGACTTTATAAAGAATGCATGAGGTGGGCGGAGCTTGCGAGAATGCGCGTTTTCCGATTGGCTACTCTCGTTCTACCAATAGCTTATAAATAGCTTAAATTTCCGTTCGCAATTTTTTGAGTTTGCTTTGAGACACTGTGGAGAGCAGTCGTGTTTTTCCCGACTCTCATTTTATCGTCTCAATGGCGACTTTTTTTAGTATTGATTGGATTTGTGACCAATCGCGGGATTGTACGCAAGCTTTACGTTTGAAGTGGTTGACCGACAGGTCCACCATACAGAATGTGACAGACGAACAATACTATGAACTCTTGGACCTCTACGCGGACGCGATGAAGGCCAAGAGGAATGAGATAGCAAAAATAAGATCGGCCTTAAGAAAGCCATCACATGACACCGATACCATTGGACTAAATGCTAAAATTAGTCAGCGCCAGCTTCAACTGGATACTCTTAAAGTTGAACTTGCAGAGCTGGAGAAAAGAGGTGACAGTTCTGACAACTTGTCACTTGCTGCCTCCTCACCAGATGGAGCCAGCACTACCAGCTCAGCAATGGATACCAATACTGACCAGGTGAGTGATTTATCTGGCAGTAATGATTCTAATGTGGCTAATAATGATCAATTTAAAACTGTAATCCATAAAAGTACTAAAAGAAACAGGGATGCTTTAGGAGAAGATTTTAATTATCCTAAAAATAAAATTGCTAATAGTATAATGATAACTAAAAATAGATTTGCCAATTTCAACGAGGTGTTACTTAACGACAAAAATGTCGAACAGCCTCATAAAACATTAACTAAACGAGTTCAAACTCCTAAAGTTGAATTCATAACTATAAAAGCGCCTGAAAATAATATTGATAGAATTAATCTCTTAAACAAAATAAAAGAAAAATGCCAATGCAATTTCACCGTGAGCCCCCGGGGTATTTTCACTCGGATCTACCCCAAAACTGTTCCTGAATATAAAACAATAGTAGCAGCGCTCGACAATTTACAAGTCGAGCATTTCCTATTTCCTGAGAAGAGCGCGGCCCTCCTTAAAGTTGTTGTGAGAGGACTGCCTATAGATATGGAACCTTCTCTTATCCAATCTGAACTTCTAAAATCCTATCCGGTCATAAAAGTTGCGCAAATGACTAGCTTTAAAACTGGCAAAAAATTGCCGTTGTATCAAATTCAACTAACTGACGGCCCAGTAGCCAGAGAAATATTCAAATTAGATAATTTACTATATCACATAATAAATATCGAAAACTATAATAGACCACCAAGAGTGATGCAATGTTTCAAATGCCAATATTGGCATCATTCCAGTAATCAGTGCAAGATGGCGCCACGATGTGTCAAATGCGACGAAAATCACGATTACCGAAATTGTACTAAAACAGCAGACCAAAAAGTTAAATGTGTGAATTGTAAAGGTGAGCATGCAGCCTCCTTCAGAGGCTGTGAAAAATTTCCTAAAATAAATAAAAATAATTATACCCCTAAGCAAGTTAATCCTAATTTATCCTATGCAGCTATCACCCGGCCAACAATCTCGGAAAATAAATCTACTCCTCCTGAAAATCCCAAAAATAATAATAATAACCAAACTACCTTCAATTTAAGCGAACTTGCATCCACTTTAAATGAAATAGCCCAGCAATTAAATGTTAAAAACTTTTCTGACCTCATTAACAAGTATAAAAATTTATTAAATAAAATTAAACAGGCAAATTCTACTGAAGAGAAAGTTCTAATATTTATGGCAGATTTCATACAACAACCTCTCTCGGCACCCTAATGGGTACCAGGAGCTGCTTGAAAATAATTTCATGGAATTGCGATGGCATTAAAAGTAAAATACTTGAGTTCAAGGAATTTATAAAGAAGCACAGTCCTGATATTATCCTTTTACAAGAAACAAAACTCAGACCTGGTATTTCTTTCAAAATTCCAAATTATTATATTTTTCGGAATGATTTTGACAATCGCAACAGTCCACGCACCATAAGGGGCACGGCTGTGTGCATTAAAAATGACCTAAATTACTTTCCCGTCCCCCCTCCCGCCAGGCCTTTAAATTGTGTAAACGCCACTGGAGTAACGGTTATGTGTCCATCGAACGTTCGGCTAACCTTTTTTTCAGTCTACGTTCCCGTCGGAGAGAGCGCGAGTGATGTCACTTCTGACATTACGTCACTGCTAGCCAGTGACGTCAACACTCTCCTTCTAGGAGACTTCAACGCCCACCATGACTCATGGAATTGCTTCAACAACAATACTTATGGTAATCGAATCTACTCCCTGCTTCAAAATTCTAATGCGGACATTCTTTTTCCGGACTCACCCACCCATTTCACTGACAGCAGCAATAGCACTATTGATTTCGGCCTATTTCACGGTTTTAATTATGATAAAACAATAGATTCTTTAGCGGAACTGAGCTCCGATCATAATCCTCTCGAAATTAAAATCCAAATTAGAATGCCTCCAACCCTTCCAAAAATAACTAAAAGAATTAACTGGGCTCAGTTCCAAACAAACATTAATGCGGCCTCCCCCCTTCTCCCTGATATTAATAATACGAATGATATTGACAAACTGACAGAGACTATCACTAACGAAATTAAAACTGCTGCTGATAATGCTACTAGAATTATTAAAGATAATGAATTTTATAAATTAGATCCACATGTCCGCAGGCTAATAACTATTAAGAATAGAGCGCGAAAAGTTTGGCAAAGAACGCGCAGAATTGCTGACAAAATTTTAATGAACAGAGCTCAACAGAATCTCAAAAATTTACTATTCAAAAAGAGAGACGAACACTGGAGTTCGTATCTCCAATCTCTGTCACCAGAGGACGCCTCGATATGGAAGGCAGCCAAGAAAATCAAGAGCTCTGTTACCAATATGCCCCCCTTACGTATTCCAAATTCAAATAACTGCGCGTTCACAAATGAAGACAAAGCAGATACGATTGCTGATAGCTTGGAGTTGCAATTCTCTGGGAATCCTATTATTAATTCCAACACTGAAACAGAGGTTAACGAAACTGTTCGAAATTTCATCAACGATCCGATTACTCCACCAGACTTTAATATCACCAACGCTGATGTCATTTCTGAAATTAAAAACCTTAAAAATAAAAAATCTCCGGGCATCAGCGAGATAACTAATGAAATGTTAAAAAATTTACCTATTAATTACATCCCTAAAATTACCCTTCTCATTAATAATATTTTCAAGTACTCTTACTTTCCCTTTTATTGGAAGACTGCACTTATATCCCCTATTCTAAAACCTAATAAACCTCCTGATAATCCCAATAGTTATAGACCCATTTCTCTTCTAAATTCATTAAGCAAATTAACGGAAGCTTTCATTGCTCGCCATCTGAATGATCACATTCATGATAACAACATCATCACCCCGAATCAATTCGGGTTCAGAGAGGGACTCTCTGCTCCGCATCAAGTCTACCGATTGGTGGAGCATATTACAACTGGAAAGCTTTCGAAAAAATTCACTGCTGCAGTCTTCCTTGACATCGAAAAAGCTTATGATAAAGTCTGGATTTATGGCCTGATTTTTAAATTAATTAAATATAATTTTCCCCCCTATCTTATCAAATTAATTTATCATTATCTTCTTGACCGTAACTTTAACGTAAAAGTAAAAGGTAAACTCTCCCGTAATTGTTTTGCCAGATTCGGGATCCCTCAGGGATCACGAATTTCTGGTATTTTATTTAATATTTTCATTAATGATATTCCCACCTACCCCCAAACTTATTTGGCTAAATTTGCAGATGATACTTGCGTTTTTTCTGTAAAAAATAATAGGAAATATGCCATAATGGCAATTACTAAGCATTTAAAATTAATCACCAATTGGTTAAACAATTGGCGTGTTGCCGTTAACATCAACAAAACGCAAGCCATATTATTCTGCAACCTTCAGGAAAATAACTTAAATAAGTATAAAATTAAATTTAACAATATAGAATTGCCATGGTCAAACACATGTAAATATCTTGGTATAATTCTGGACCAAAGACTCACTTTTAAACAACATACACATTACGCGCGGAATAAATTTCGAGCAGCAAAAAGATTAATTTTTCCCCTAATTGCTCGAAATAGTGATTTATCTATTAAAAACAAGTTGCTTCTTTATAGTTCCTTCCTCCGCCCAATATTAACCTACGGATGTCAAATATGGTCATACATCGCCAAAAGTCACATCAAAACCTTACTACAATCCCAAAATTCTACTATCAGGACAATTTATGATGTGCCTTATTATGTCCGTAACTATCATTTATATAAACAAATTGATTTTCCAAAACTTAATGATTTCATTCAAGATTTAAACATTAACTTTCACTTATCTTTAGAAAACTCTGACAATGATGCTTTAAACACACTTCCGATGTATGATATATTTGACACTAATAATCGTAATAGACCTAAAGTAGGAATGATTTTAAATGCTCTACATATTTTTTAACTTGTTTACCTTTAATTTAATTTAATTTTGCCCTGTTTCTTCTTTTTATCTTTATTTTAAACTTAATTTTTAGCTGAACTTGCTTGTAGGATCCGGTGACGTCAGACGGGTTAACCCCGCCTTTGGCACCGCCTCCTCACTCTAAGTCTATTTAAGAGCGCTCTCAGGAGCGAACAGGCTTTTGCCCGCCCGCGAGCGTAGCGCACAGGAGTCTCTGTACGGTAGAGCCGGACCAGGTGTCCGATAACTTATGCCGGTAAAAATGGAGAACCTGTGCCGTTGCGTTAGCTGACCCCTTAAATTTTTTCTGTAATTTTTAACTTTATATTTTTTACTAATCTTTTCTTTTAAAATATTATTTTTCTTTTTTTTTTTTTTTATATTATTTACCTCTCCCGAATTTTATTTTACATTGCTGCCAGAAATTTTTCACCTGGTTATTTTCCAAGCTGCTCTGTGACCGGGGATGTGGGGTATAGGCCCCAGGCACCTCGGAAAAATGTCTAGTATCATCGTTCGCAATTTTTATATCGGTCTTGTACTGCTAACTGTCGCCATGTCTGACGAAACTGCTGCCGTAGCAACCACTCCCGCCGCCGCAACGCCTAAAAAGAAGGCAAAATCAGCGGCGAAAAAACCCAAAACTGCCCCGACTCATCCCAAGGTGTCTGAAATGGTCACCGAAGCTATTACTAGCTTGAAAGAGCGCGGTGGATCTTCCCTGGTAGCCATCAAGAAGCACATCGGATCCAAACACAAGGTTGACATGGATCGCCTGACTCCTTTCATCAAGAAATACTTGAAAAGCGCTGTCGCCAGCGGAGCTCTTGTCCAGACTAAGGGCAAAGGAGCCAGCGGCTCATTCAAGCTCAGTGCATCCGGCCAGAAGAAAGAACCCAGCAAAGCTAAAAAAGCAAAGAAAGAAGGAGCTTCCCCAGCAAAAAAACCTAAAGCAGCAAAAAAGACTGCCAAACCTAAGGCAAAAAGTGCCGAAAAGAAAAAGCCCGCTGCAAAAAAACCAGCTGCTGCTAAAAAAGCTGCCAAACCCAAAAGTCCAAAAAAAGCAGCTAAACCATCCAAACCAAAGGCACCAAAAGTGAAAAAGATGAAGACACCCAAAAAAGCTACCCCCAAGAAGGCTAAGAAGTAAAATGTGATCGACACCTTGGGTTGAAAAAAAAAGGCTCTTTTCAGAGCCATACAAATATTTATATATATTTTTTTTGTTTACAGTTTTTTTTATGAAGGCTTCAGCTATGCTATTTTCAAAATTTAAAACTATTCAATTTCATTTCGTTCCCTTAAAAATCATACATTGCATAAATTTAATTCGCATACATGAAACAATTTAATTAATCTTTATTAAATAATAAATTACTAATTTATATATATATATATCGGGGGGGGGGGCTATAATACCATTCTCGCTCTTTTATTATCATTATTTTTTTAATAAACTTTCATTAAAATTTAGAAAGAATTTCTTTTTAAAAAATAATTTTAAACAAAAAATAAATAAATAAAATAAAATATACTTGGAGAGATTAAAGATAATATTAGTAAATTTACTTTTTAATTATGAATAATTTCATAAATCGTTATTAAAAGTCTTCTAAGGAATGATAATAAAAAGAAAATATGTTCCTGTTCACTGATATGATGGGAATTTTAACATTTGTCATTAAATCAACACCTTTATTTATTAGCGTAAAAAAGAGGAATGGATGTCCATAATATTACTAATGTAACATGAATAATTATTAACGTAAGAGGGGGTAAGGGCCGGTACATTTTTAAAACGATGAAAAAGATTAAGATATTACGCAATGTTTACTTTTTGAGACGTTTGTCTGCTCGAAGGTCTGCATAGTGTCTCCATCTACTTTCATAAATTGCAACATCAGTCGATTTTCGACGTGACATCAGAGTTTTGAGTTTTTGATCTCACATATGTTATTTTGGGTGGAAAAAAAGCGCGACTCTGTAGATATTAAAGTAACTTTATCTCTGCTTTGTAGGAATATTATTATAAATTTATATGGCCCTGAAAAGGGCCTTTGTTTTAGTTCCTAGAGAAAGGTAGTACGTTTAACCGCCGAAACCGTACAATGTACGTCCTTGGCGTTTTAAAGCGTACACAACATCCATGGCTGTGACAGTCTTGCGTTTAGCATGCTCGGTGTATGTGACGGCATCTCGGATGACATTTTCCAAGAAAACTTTGAGTACTCCACGAGTCTCTTCATAGATGAGACCGGAGATACGTTTGACACCACCACGTCTTGCCAAACGCCTGATGGCAGGCTTGGTTATACCTTGGATGTTATCTCTAAGAACTTTTCTGTGCCTTTTGGCACCACCTTTACCTAAACCCTTTCCGCCTTTACCACGACCAGACATGTTTGTTCGATCTCAGATCAGAAATGCCCAGACTCCCGTTTTCGGCGGTATTTATATTCAGAGGGTGAAAAAGGCGGAGCTAAGAGCACATGACGTAGGCAGGAATCGTGTATACAGAGAAAAATATCCACAATTTCTCCAATATGTGTTTATTTCTGTCATTAAGATCTCTCTTTATAAGTATAGAATGCGTAACAAAATAAATAAAAAATAAGTAAAACAATAATAATAATAATAATAATAATAAAACAATGCAAATGAATTGCAGAATCACAGACTTACTTTATAGCTAAACAAACTTTGTGATTATTTTACATTATAGATATGCATCAGTATTTCAATAAATAACACATATAAAGGTTTTTGCAAAATTAAAAGGTTAAATTTCGAAACCGAAAATAAAAAGATGCCAACAACACGCGGTGTTCCCAGGTGGTCACCCTCCCAAGTACTAACCGCGCCCGATGCTGCTTGACTTCGGTGATCGGACGAGAACCGGTATTTTCAGCATGGTATGGCCGTTGGCAGTAATATTTGTCCTTATGTATTATTTTAGCTTTGTTTATTTTAAGATTTCAATTTGCAATTGTTGAACATTGGTAGAAACGACATACATTTACTCTTCGTCTCGACTGTGGGAATAACGAAACCGAAACAAACATTTTGTAGCTCGGAAAATTGCATTTAAAGCTGCTTCTTTTTCTATTTACGGTTCTACAAACTTCAATCGTCTGCTGTAAATGTCGAGCACGGCATTTCTGTTTTCTTATGTCGTTTCCGTGTTAATTTGATTTTTTTCCTTACTTTTTCCAAGAATCTTTTCCGATTCTGCTGTACGCTAAACTTTTTAACAGAACTACAAGGACGCCCTCTCCGGCCTCCTATTGGCTGAGAAGAACTTGTAGCTTTCATCCTGCCTCGTTGTATAAATACCCGCGCCAGGAACGGATCCCCCATCATTGACACGTTCAATACTGCATCATGCCTCCCCAAGCTTCTGGCAAAGCTGTTAAGAAAGCCGGTAAGGCTCAGAAATCTGTACGAGCTGGTGACAAAAAAAAGAGGAAGAAGCGTAGGAAGGAATCTTTCGCTATCTACATTTACAAAGTCTTGAAACAGGTCCATCCCGACACTGGTATCTCTTCAAAGGCTATGTCTATCATGAATTCTTTCGTGAATGACATTTTTGAAAGAATTGCTGCCGAATCTTCCCGCTTGGCTCACTACAACAAGAGATCCACCATCACAAGTCGGGAAATCCAAACAGCCGTACGACTTCTGTTGCCCGGTGAGTTGGCTAAACACGCCGTCTCCGAAGGTACCAAGGCTGTCACCAAATACACCAGCTCCAAATAAGCAGATTTCTGTTTACTTTACAAAAAAAAGGCCCTTTTCAGGGCCATATAAATCTTACACGATCTGTTATTAAATATTACAAAAAAAGAAAAAAACGAAATGAGACGCCTAAAAGAATACGTACATGTGGACTCATCTCATTTTCCCCTTGTACATGAATGAAAAACGAAAGAATAAATTCTTTCATGGTATAAAAAAAAAAAAAAACAAGAATAATAAATATACAAAATATCTCATTTTAAAGGAAGCAATTAGGAACACTAAAGAGAAAAATAAAATATTAAATGGGCAATAAATTCAATAAAAGAGTTACTGTAATATTTTGCACTAACTCTTATTGTACATTGTTTTCTCACGGAAAACCACATTGCACACACATACGCACCGCAATCAAATGGGAAAGCTGAATGTAATAAAAAAGGGGGCGAGCAGTAAGATATGCCCTCCCGGAAGATTTCGAATTTATTAATGAAAGAAACGGTGTAGAATTCCCTCTGGAGTCTCAGAAATCACAACCTCCTCGTCTCTGTGTACTATGACAAATTGGTTTTCGTTTAGCTTGAATGGATCAAATAAATACATATAAGTAAATTTAAATTAACAAACAAAATAACATTTTATGATCTGTGTTTTGTAACATTTGTTTGTATCGCTGTCATTACGTATGGTGCAGATTGTTGTTCTGAAATATTGTTGGCAACTTCAATAAAGAAGAGAACAAAAAAATTTAAAATTATTTGAATTTTATTTAAACTTTTAAATCATATAAATTAAATATAAGATTAGTTGTACCAAGATGTTGCTGTAGCTTCATTCATTTCTCTGTTTAAATAATAAAGAAAGAAAGAAAGAAAGAGAGAGAGAGAAAAAAGTAAAAGAAAAAAATTAAAGACCCTAGCCGCCAGTCAAATCTCAATTCCCAAGGGAATTGGATTTAGTTTCGAATCGAAGGAGTTCACAAAAATGAAAATTTCATTGGTTCTCTGCTGCTTCGCGATTGGCTGATGAAGTTGTTCGTCGTATCCGCCCTCTGAATGCCTATATATAGGACAAATTTCGCCCAGCATCCAGACTCGTTTGTGCGAGCGTTTATTTACTTACTTCATTCATAATGTCAGGACGTGGTAAAGGCGGAAAAGTGAAGGGAAAGAGCAAGACTCGTTCCAGCAGAGCTGGATTGCAGTTTCCCGTCGGCCGTATCCACAGGCTTTTGAGAAAGGGCAACTACGCCGAGCGTGTAGGAGCTGGTGCTCCAGTCTATCTCGCTGCCGTTCTCGAATATTTAGCTGCTGAAGTTCTCGAGTTGGCAGGTAATGCCGCAAGAGATAACAAGAAGACTAGGATCATTCCTAGACATCTTCAGCTCGCCATCAGAAACGACGAGGAGTTGAACAAATTGCTCTCTGGTGTTACCATCGCTCAGGGTGGCGTTTTGCCCAACATCCAAGCTGTCCTCCTCCCCAAGAAAACCGAGAAGAAGGCATAAATTGCCCGAACTCTGTTTTCTTTTCAAACCAAAGGCCCTTTTCAGGGCCATACAAATGTTGCTACTCTCATGTTCATCGTTTCTTTTTTCTTCAAATCGCACAGAAATAATTTATAAATGGCCCATAACCATGTTAAGAATTTGTTAAAGAAATGAAGCAAATATGGGTTGTTTTGCATGCATCAATAGCATTTATTACGTCCTTATGTTTATCTATACTTCAAATGAGTTGCTAAAAGTATAATGTTTTTCTTTAAATTAATTATTAGACGTATAAACCCAAATAAGAAAAAAAATCTAACTCGTCTGTTGTTGGAGATGTTTCCAAAATAATGCATGTTTGCTGGCGACATCTGTCGGCTACCATTCTAAAGAGACTCTCTTGAGGAAATTCCGAACAACGTATACGTAATATTGGAATATCATAATAATTAACTTCTTTTTGGACTAGAGTCCTCTAAACAAAAGGGTTGAAAAGGTGTAATTTTTATCAATTTATACACATTTTCAACTTGTACGTCTTCGTTAGAAAAATCAGGGTACATGTATCATATTAAAATCTATAAATGATGAACTGTGTGATTAAGAATATATCATATTTGTATGGCCCTGAAAAGGGCCTTTGTTTGTCAAAAGGAAAGATGCAGCTTAGGCGCGCTCTCCGCGAATTCTTCGAGCAAGTTGAATATCCTTGGGCATGATAGTGACACGCTTGGCGTGAATAGCGCACAAGTTGGTGTCTTCGAAAAGCCCGACGAGATATGCTTCGCTGGCTTCCTGGAGAGCCATGACAGCAGAGCTCTGGAAACGGAGATCGGTTTTGAAATCCTGAGCGATTTCTCTAACCAAACGCTGGAATGGCAATTTTCTGATCAGAAGCTCAGTAGATTTCTGATAACGACGGATTTCTCGGAGAGCGACGGTTCCTGGCCTGTAACGGTGAGGTTTTTTCACACCACCAGTAGCAGGGGCGCTCTTACGAGCAGCCTTGGTGGCAAGCTGCTTCCTGGGGGCTTTGCCTCCGGTAGATTTCCTAGCGGTTTGCTTGGTACGAGCCATAGCGAACTATTCAGCACGACAAATTGAGTCGAAATGTGTTTTTGGTTTCCGAAACGCGACTTTATAAAGAATGCATGAGGTGGGCGGAGCTTGCGAGAATGCGCGTTTTCCGATTGGCTACTCTCGTTCTACCAATAGCTTATAAATAGCTTAAATTTCCGTTCGCAATTTTTATATCGGTCTTGTACTGCTAACTGTCGCCATGTCTGACGAAACTGCTGCCGTAGCAACCACTCCCGCCGCCGCAACGCCTAAAAAGAAGGCAAAATCAGCGGCGAAAAAACCCAAAACTGCCCCGACTCATCCCAAGGTGTCTGAAATGGTCACCGAAGCTATTACTAGCTTGAAAGAGCGCGGTGGATCTTCCCTGGTAGCCATCAAGAAGCACATCGGATCCAAACACAAGGTTGACATGGATCGCCTGACTCCTTTCATCAAGAAATACTTGAAAAGCGCTGTCGCCAGCGGAGCTCTTGTCCAGACTAAGGGCAAAGGAGCCAGCGGCTCATTCAAGCTCAGTGCATCCGGCCAGAAGAAAGAACCCAGCAAAGCTAAAAAAGCAAAGAAAGAAGGAGCTTCCCCAGCAAAAAAACCTAAAGCAGCAAAAAAGACTGCCAAACCTAAGGCAAAAAGTGCCGAAAAGAAAAAGCCCGCTGCAAAAAAACCAGCTGCTGCTAAAAAAGCTGCCAAACCCAAAAGTCCAAAAAAAGCAGCTAAACCATCCAAACCAAAGGCACCAAAAGTGAAAAAGATGAAGACACCCAAAAAAGCTACCCCCAAGAAGGCTAAGAAGTAAAATGTGATCGACACCTTGGGTTGAAAAAAAAAGGCTCTTTTCAGAGCCATACAAATATTTATATATATTTTTTTTGTTTACAGTTTTTTTTATGAAGGCTTCAGCTATGCTATTTTCAAAATTTAAAACTATTCAATTTCATTTCGTTCCCTTAAAAATCATACATTGCATAAATTTAATTCGCATACATGAAACAATTTAATTAATCTTTATTAAATAATAAATTACTAATTTATATATATATATATCGGGGGGGGGGGCTATAATACCATTCTCGCTCTTTTATTATCATTATTTTTTTAATAAACTTTCATTAAAATTTAGAAAGAATTTCTTTTTAAAAAATAATTTTAAACAAAAAATAAATAAATAAAATAAAATATACTTGGAGAGATTAAAGATAATATTAGTAAATTTACTTTTTAATTATGAATAATTTCATAAATCGTTATTAAAAGTCTTCTAAGGAATGATAATAAAAAGAAAATATGTTCCTGTTCACTGATATGATGGGAATTTTAACATTTGTCATTAAATCAACACCTTTATTTATTAGCGTAAAAAAGAGGAATGGATGTCCATAATATTACTAATGTAACATGAATAATTATTAACGTAAGAGGGGGTAAGGGCCGGTACATTTTTAAAACGATGAAAAAGATTAAGATATTACGCAATGTTTACTTTTTGAGACGTTTGTCTGCTCGAAGGTCTGCATAGTGTCTCCATCTACTTTCATAAATTGCAACATCAGTCGATTTTCGACGTGACATCAGAGTTTTGAGTTTTTGATCTCACATATGTTATTTTGGGTGGAAAAAAAGCGCGACTCTGTAGATATTAAAGTAACTTTATCTCTGCTTTGTAGGAATATTATTATAAATTTATATGGCCCTGAAAAGGGCCTTTGTTTTAGTTCCTAGAGAAAGGTAGTACGTTTAACCGCCGAAACCGTACAATGTACGTCCTTGGCGTTTTAAAGCGTACACAACATCCATGGCTGTGACAGTCTTGCGTTTAGCATGCTCGGTGTATGTGACGGCATCTCGGATGACATTTTCCAAGAAAACTTTGAGTACTCCACGAGTCTCTTCATAGATGAGACCGGAGATACGTTTGACACCACCACGTCTTGCCAAACGCCTGATGGCAGGCTTGGTTATACCTTGGATGTTATCTCTAAGAACTTTTCTGTGCCTTTTGGCACCACCTTTACCTAAACCCTTTCCGCCTTTACCACGACCAGACATGTTTGTTCGATCTCAGATCAGAAATCAAGTCAACACGTAGGCTTACGGAGCACCTACGGAGTGTGGATCCACTCCGCTTAATCTCCAACGAAATTGATGAGCAACATAACTTGATTTGCATAAGATGATGAGATGGTATAAGTGCATATAGGCTGATTTCGCATTGGTCAGAGCCGTTAAGCCCCTCCCTCTGGTACTTTCAGCCCATGCTGGACGTGCTGAGCGACTTTGCCCCAAGCCCATACCGACGCGAACGCCGGTACGACACGTGGCAATGTCCGGTCGTTCAGGCAATATTAAGTTTAGGTTCAGCAAAAACGATACCTGACACAGAAAAACAAAGACCCTAACAGGGACCACATATTTTTACAATTACATTAAAATTTTTAATCCTGGCAAAATTTAAGACTTTTACAATTATTATTAACAGTTAGAAAGTTAGTTTAAGTTTTGAGATATTTTTGACACGCCGTCCATAAAGACTAAAGTCTTACGACCTCTGTCTTCCTGAGCGACGATGCTAGTATATATTTTTTCTAGGTAATTTGCAAGATTAAGAAAAGAATCTATTTTAAGTTCAGTTTTAATTTTCTCTAAGATTTCCATAATTTTTTGTACGCCGTTTCCTAACTCTTCCAGCTGGAATAATTGGACTGGTTCCGGTGGCGACCTCTTGGGGTCCGCCTGCGCAACTTTTTTCTTAACAGGTTTAATTTTATTTTCGGAGTTTACAATTTCTTTGGAATTAGAATTTTTATTTTTAGCGGCTTCGGCATAACTTTTCCAGAATTGCGGTTTAAGAGGATACTTTTTGCATCCTTTGAAGTTCGCCGGGTGTTGCAATCCGCAATTAACACACAACGGCGGAGGTTTTTCTGTGACAATTTCCGAGTTCTCGGCATCTAATTTTTTCCGAGGACAATCAAGAGATTTGTGGGATTCCCCACAACCTACACATTTGGGTTCCATGAAGCATTGCGTGCTAATGTGGAAAAACCCCTGGCAATTCCAACATTGCGCGGCCTTCCTGGGAGCCCTATAATTTTCAATGTCAACTCTAATTTTGAATAACGATTTTAAAGCTAAGATTTTCTTTGAATTTTCACTTTTCGGTAGATGTAACAAAAACAGAGGTAAAACTCTGTTGTCTTTTCTACTAGTCATTTGAACTGCCTTAATAACGTCGAATCCGTTTTTAGTAATTTCTCTTTCTAAGCTATCAATTTTGATTGATTTAGGTAATCCCCTGACAACCACCTTCAAAGGGGCTTCAAGGTCCGGACTAACATAAAATTGGAACTTATGTTCCTTTAGAAATTTAGCAATTTTTTCCTTAACAGCAAAAGTTTGCGCATTTATTTTGAGCCAACGGCCTGAAATTTTAACTTCGAAATTCGGATCGCAATCATTTTCTAACTGCGCCGTAAATTCAGTGACGTCACTGATATCCCTTACCATAATTGGTTTGGGCGGTTTGTCCGAAATTTTCCTATTGGTTGACATTTCGCACTCTTTTACATTAGCAGGCTCAGTGATGACACTCTCGGCGCCATCTTTCGGATCTGCCTGAAAATAATCATGATCCATGTCCTCAGATTCTGAGGGCAAATCGGTATTTACGGCCGAAAGTAAGTTTTTTTCCAATACAATAATATTATCAGTTTGCTTCATTTTTTTGGAACTCGGAACCACTAAACCAGCCGAAAGAGCAGTGGCGGATTTCTTTTTCTTTTTTTTAGGTTTTTTAGGTTTAGTTTTATCACTAACTTCCGATAAACTATCCTGCTTTTTAAGCGTAATTGCATTAACAATCTCTAAATCCTGAGGTTTAGAATAATCTTCCTGACTTTTAAGAAGAGCCTTCTGCTGTGCCCTTTTTTCGAATTCTGACTCAGCTGTTTCTTTACCGTAAAAAAGATTTAGATTTTCCAACTTATAAAAACCGTCCGAGTCGTAAGTCTCAAAATCCGAATCGTTAAGTTCCCTAATATTAAGTTTTTGAAAATAACATGATTGATACAAATCAGAAGTTGGATGAAGAAATTCTGGATTAGATTTAAACCTAATAGCTGAACAACGCTTATCGCCCGAACAATTGGACATACTACCTGCATCAGCATCGCCGGGCATACTGCCGGCGTCGAGAAAATGCAGAAATTCACTGCAGCAATTGGTGCTCCGTACAAGACAAGAGGTGGTGCTGACACACACGCTGTTCAGATCAGAAATGACATGACATCGCGGTGCTTACGGAGTGCCAACACAATGTGGGTCCATTGCGCGTAACCTCCAACTAAATATAAGAAAATGAACATAAAAAGATGAATTTCGAAGCAAAGCACGGTCAAAAGGTATAATTTAGAGTCTCTGGTGGAAATCCGAAGATTATTCCAGAGCTGGAAGCACGAGGTTAAATATAACCTCCAAAAGAAGGGGCGCATGTGGCATCCAAACGAGTTTGGTTGCCCCATACTTCGATGTCATTTCACTGACTGGCGTCGGCAAAAAACGGAGAGTGAAAAGGCAGTATGGTACCAAGAAGCACAGAAAAGTACATAGCATAAGGTATCCCAGCCCACGACTAACTCTAAGAACCAAAAAAAAAGGGGGCCACATAGCTCACTAATTTTGGTGACAATCACCTGAAACCCGTTCACCTTCGAAGTTTCCCATCGGCTAACATAGCGGCACAGGTCCCGCGTCTTACTGGCATATGTTATCGGCCACCTGGACCGCACTACCAAACGAAGTTCCTGTACACACTACGCTCGCGCAGGTCCACAACTCCAGTAAACAAGTTTTTCGGTTCATGCCTGGTCTAAAAGGGGGGTAAAATTTAGAAAAATTTTAAAAACTGAAAACTGAAAAAGCTTAAACTGTGACAAGAAATTTGGCGACCATTGCCGGCGGCGAGTTCATCACACACCAGCGGTCGAGGGTAGAATGAGCCAAAAAGGGGAAGAAAAGGTCTTAAATAGCCGAGGTACAGTGAGCAAGCACCTCATTGGCCAAAAGGAATATGAGGAAGGCGTGCCTATCCTCAAAGTTGGAAGTGACTTCGTAAACAACTGAAATTTTGAGAAAGATAGAGTACCCAATTACAATTACAATTAAAACAAATTAAAAGAAAGTAAAGGGAAGCCGAAATAATAAAACAAGTAATAAAAATTTAAAAATTTCAATTAAGTAGGAAAGCTGAAAAACGCGACTGTACAATACTACAGAATGCTGCATGACGTCAGGGGTAATCCAATTCTAGTTGAAAATTTCTTTCAAACTAGGGAAAATATAAATTTTTCCCGGGAATTCTGCTTTAAGTGACGGCAGAAGGATTCCTTCTGGATGTTTTGGAGCATGGGATGAAGTTATCATCCCGTGCAAGTATAGCGAGGGGCCGTTTCCGGTTTTTCCCCACTGTTCCATCATAACGCCTAATGGCATTTAAAGCAGGATTCCGCACGGCAGGGACAGACCTGTGAAACTTCATTGTAAGTTTCTTGATTTCCGCAAAAATCGGTTTAATTTTAAGGTCACGATGAATGACGTCATTGCGGACATAACGGGTTGCTTTAGTAAACCTACGAAGAAGCTTATTTTGGAAAGTTTGAACTTTATCAAGTCTAGTTTTGACTGCACTTCCATACACCACCGAACCATAAGTTATGATCGGTCTGATCATGGATTTATATAGTAACAATTTATTTTTCATAGACAGGGGGCTGTTCCAAGCCAATAGGGGATTAAGGGAGCCCACGGCGCGGTTCGCACGATCCAGAGTTTCTGTGATGTGCGTACGCCATGTTAATTTGGAATCTAGGTGAATGCCTAGGTACTTATAATCTGACCTCCAGGGAATTGGTTCGTCATTCAGTTTGAAATTTAAATTAGCAATGGGGTTTGAACGTTGGTTGGTGAAAAGAATGGCGGCACTTTTGGCACTATTCACTTTAATTTTCCATTTTTTAAACCAAGCCGAAAGTAAATTCAAATAATTTTGCAGTTTAGAGAACACTCTTTGTGCTTGTTTGTGTTTGTATAGCATGGCTGTGTCATCGGCGAAAATCGCTAAGTCGATGTCAGGCTCTTTAGGAATGTCGTTAATAAAGACGTTAAATAGAGTGGGACCGCTCAGAGAACCTTGTGGTACAGAGCTAGAAATTGGTTTAGGGTTAGAGTAGGAACTTCCTACTCTAACAGAGAAGGATCTATTTTTAAAGTAGTCTGCATAGATTTTAATTAGTTGGGCAGGAACTTTTAGTTTAATAAGTTTAAAAAGAAGAGCGATATGCCAGACTTTATCAAAAGCCTTTTGGATATCAAGAAAGATTGCTCCCGTCACACCGCCGGACGTGAAACCGTCATGAATGAGTTCAGAAACTCTCCAAATCTGATGGGTTGTTGAGTGACGTGCTCTAAATCCGAATTGCTCCGGAATCAGCACGTCGTTAGAGTTTAAGAACTCCTTCAGGCGGTTGACGAGAACATATTCATAAACTTTAGATAAACAAGAGAGTAAAGAGATAGGTCGAAAGCTGGTTGGGGCGTGTCTGTCCTCCGCCCCACTTTTCAGTAGGGGAACGACAATAGCCTTTTTCCAGCAATCAGGAAAAACATTTAAAGACATCATGCAATTAATTAAAAGAACAATATAAAGTATAAATTTGTTAGGTAAGTTAATAAGCATATTATTAGAAATGCGGTCCTCACCCGGAGACTTATTCTTTTTCAAGCCTGAGATGTACTCCCGGACCTCGGTAGGCGTGGCCGGGGGTAGCGTGTTTGGTGTGTTTTTGTTTAAGAAATTTTGGACTGTGGTCTCCAACACAGTTGCAACCCTGGGGTTGTCCATACCAGAATTAGGTGTAAACTGACTTCTAAGACTTTCAGCAATTGCTTCGGCCTTTTCAGTGTTAGTATAAGCCATGCCATTAGGGCATCTGATGGCCGGAATGTGTGTTTGTGTCCTACGAATGCGGGAAGCAGCCTTCCAAATGGTGTTGTCTTCAGTCGAAAGAGATTCGACAAAAGTGTTCCAGCGTTCGTGTCTAAACTTGGAGATAGCAGCCTTAATTTTTCTATTAAGATTATTTAACTGGGTCCTAAAATATTGCGTGCGATAGATCTGCCATATCCTGCGAGCACGATTTCGTTCGGTTATCAATTGCCTGACCTCCTCCGGTAGTCTGAGAAATGCAGCAGTGGTTTTTCTCGGCTGAGAACACTGCTCAAATGTATCTCTCAAGACGTCACCAAGTTGACTGATGGCAAGTTCCGCCTGCTCTTTCGTTTCCGGCAGAGTGGGCGGAGTTTCACGCTGTTCAAGTAGGAATTTGAAATCTTCCCATCTAGTATGAATTTGCTTGCCAAGATCGAGGTTGTAAGAGTCAACTTGGTACCGGAGCAGAACCGGCAAGTGGTCCGAACTCAGTTCGTTCTGCGTTTGAATGCAGTAAGGATAAGGAAAATTGCGGGTGATCGCTAAGTCTAAGAAATTATTAGAAAAAGGGAAAGTGGGTGAGGGGGGCGCTATAATTTGCGCAAAATTTTGATTCACCCATTTCCTGAGTTTGGTTCCAAACCCATTTGTAGATCTGCAGTGCCAAGAGGGATGAGTAGCATTAAAATCACCCGCAAGAATAAAATTTGGAAAAGTATTAGTGAGCCGGGATAAGTCTTGCTCCAGCAGATTTCTATCATTTAGAGGTGGTACATAAATGGCTGCTATAAGAAGTTTTGGAATATTGGGAAAGTCCAAGACAATAGGAGTAACTTCAATACAATTTGTAGGGGGAATATTAATAAAAGTAGCATTAAATCCTCTTTTAACATAAATTGCAGTGCCGCCAAAGCTGCGGGAGTTATCGCCCCTACGAGCCCTGTCAACATTGAATAACTCGTAGTTGGCAATTCTGGAGATATTTCCCTGGGAAAAGTGAGTCTCACTGACCAAAACGATGTCTAAATTGTTACTATAAACCCAAGCACTGAATTCAGTAGCCTGTCTTTTTAGTCCATTGGCATTAAATATACCAATGGAGAAGGTGTCCAAATTACTAGTAGCTGGGAACATGGCGATAGGAAAGATAATTCGAAAATGGGGATGCAACCATCATGGATGGCGCTACCTAAACAGTTTTAGAAACAGAGTAAATATAATTTAGAAGAATGCTGACCCGGTCAATCTGCGTGGATGCTTTGCGCAGTTCCGGGAGGGCTTTATTAAAAGCAGTCAAAACAGTAGCTTCACCATATCTATCAAAAAAGAGAAATAAATTTGTAATGAACTCGGCGATCGAAAATGCATCCTTTACTGGGGCCGAATTTGAATTTTGAGGAACAGAAGGGGTGGGGGGTGGAGCAACCTTTTGTCCAATAGCAGCTTCCCTGAAAGACAGGGAATTTTCAGCTTTCCTGTTGGAAAAAGAACGATTAGTATTTACAGAAACAACAGTTTTAGCGTTGGCCTTTTGTTTTGGAATAACATTAGCATTAGAACTTAAGATTTTGCCTTTCTTAGGGGGGGTTGTTTTAGGGAACTTTGGACAGTTCCTAAAATTCGCAGGATGATCCCCACCACAGTGACAGCATCGACAGGGAGTGTCAAAAGATTTAACACACTCTTTCGTCATATGTGCCCCGGCACATTTAAGGCATCTAGTCGGTAAATTACACGAAATCGAGCTGTGAAAAAACCCCTGACAATTATGACACTGTGAGGGGCCTTTATGCCCGCGATATTTTTCAAAACTGACCTCAGTATCCATAATTTCGGTAATTTGGAAGATGCGGTCAACATCGGCTTGTTTGGAGATCGAAATGTAAAAAAGGGGCATATATCTTTTGTTACTCACGGGACCTCTGTACATTTGGGTCACCGTGAAGTCCGAGAATTCTTCAAATTCAAGGGCCTGATGAATATCTTGGACTGCCGTGTTGACGGGAAGTCCCCGAAGAACCACCTTAAGTGGTTTTGCATCTTCCAAAAGATACGATTGAAAATGAATTTTCAAGTTAAGTAATAAATTCTGAACTTGCCGATAATCTTCAGAGTTATCGACCTTAATATTAAGGAATTTACCTTTTAATTTAGAAGTGGCCGTGGGTACAATTCTTTTAATCTGAAAGATAAGTTCTCTCCAGTTATCTGGAGGGATAATTTTGAATGGGGGAACCCTAGAATTTTTCTTTTGTTGACCCTTTGGTTCATTTTCAGTCACTTCCATATAAGTAGAATCAGTAGAATTTACTAAATCATTATCCTTAACTTTAGACAATTTTTTACTTTTTTTACTTTTAACTATTGAGAAATTTTCCTGCTCGGATTGAGTAGAATTTTGAATTTCGGAATCGTCCTCAAACCTTCTCTTACTGGCCGAGAGAGTTTGGTTATCATCCGCAATAACAGATGGAGCCACCTCACTCGACTGGCTAGAGTTGGAAATCGGAACGTCCGAATTAACATTAGCCGAAACATTACTAACATTTCTATCTTTTGGCAGAAGGTTCTTGTACGTGAAGAGATCTCCAGTACGGACACTACATATAGTGTCATAATCTTGATATAAAAGGGAAACTTTCCCTAAAAGGTCAGACATTTTTTTTTGCTCATCCTCAGATGGCTCAGAAATCATCTTATATTTGACCAATTTGCATCTTGCAGAAAAAATATCAGCAAGCGTCTTGTTTAAGAGCGCTTCAACATCAAACTCCGACAAATCTCTAATATCTGGAATACCAGATCTTCCCAAAATACAATAAGACATAGTATTCAAAGAAATGATACCTTTCTCATTAGGAACTTGGGTTTTGCTTCCCACCAGTCCACCGTCTAAGATGCTGCAGCTCTCAGACAAGGCAGCCGACGTCATCCAGCTCAGCCAATCCGAAAGTAGGCACAGAAACAAGCCACACCCACACTATAAATATGATGCACAGATACGGGAATAACACGTCTTACTCCTTCCGCATCTGGCGAGCGAATCAGATCAGAAAATCGATCAGAAATGCCCAGACTCCCGTTTTCGGCGGTATTTATATTCAGAGGGTGAAAAAGGCGGAGCTAAGAGCACATGACGTAGGCAGGAATCGTGTATACAGAGAAAAATATCCACAATTTCTCCAATATGTGTTTATTTCTGTCATTAAGATCTCTCTTTATAAGTATAGAATGCGTAACAAAATAAATAAAAAATAAGTAAAACAATAATAATAATAATAATAATAATAAAACAATGCAAATGAATTGCAGAATCACAGACTTACTTTATAGCTAAACAAACTTTGTGATTATTTTACATTATAGATATGCATCAGTATTTCAATAAATAACACATATAAAGGTTTTTGCAAAATTAAAAGGTTAAATTTCGAAACCGAAAATAAAAAGATGCCAACAACACGCGGTGTTCCCAGGTGGTCACCCTCCCAAGTACTAACCGCGCCCGATGCTGCTTGACTTCGGTGATCGGACGAGAACCGGTATTTTCAGCATGGTATGGCCGTTGGCAGTAATATTTGTCCTTATGTATTATTTTAGCTTTGTTTATTTTAAGATTTCAATTTGCAATTGTTGAACATTGGTAGAAACGACATACATTTACTCTTCGTCTCGACTGTGGGAATAACGAAACCGAAACAAACATTTTGTAGCTCGGAAAATTGCATTTAAAGCTGCTTCTTTTTCTATTTACGGTTCTACAAACTTCAATCGTCTGCTGTAAATGTCGAGCACGGCATTTCTGTTTTCTTATGTCGTTTCCGTGTTAATTTGATTTTTTTCCTTACTTTTTCCAAGAATCTTTTCCGATTCTGCTGTACGCTAAACTTTTTAACAGAACTACAAGGACGCCCTCTCCGGCCTCCTATTGGCTGAGAAGAACTTGTAGCTTTCATCCTGCCTCGTTGTATAAATACCCGCGCCAGGAACGGATCCCCCATCATTGACACGTTCAATACTGCATCATGCCTCCCCAAGCTTCTGGCAAAGCTGTTAAGAAAGCCGGTAAGGCTCAGAAATCTGTACGAGCTGGTGACAAAAAAAAGAGGAAGAAGCGTAGGAAGGAATCTTTCGCTATCTACATTTACAAAGTCTTGAAACAGGTCCATCCCGACACTGGTATCTCTTCAAAGGCTATGTCTATCATGAATTCTTTCGTGAATGACATTTTTGAAAGAATTGCTGCCGAATCTTCCCGCTTGGCTCACTACAACAAGAGATCCACCATCACAAGTCGGGAAATCCAAACAGCCGTACGACTTCTGTTGCCCGGTGAGTTGGCTAAACACGCCGTCTCCGAAGGTACCAAGGCTGTCACCAAATACACCAGCTCCAAATAAGCAGATTTCTGTTTACTTTACAAAAAAAAGGCCCTTTTCAGGGCCATATAAATCTTACACGATCTGTTATTAAATATTACAAAAAAAGAAAAAAACGAAATGAGACGCCTAAAAGAATACGTACATGTGGACTCATCTCATTTTCCCCTTGTACATGAATGAAAAACGAAAGAATAAATTCTTTCATGGTATAAAAAAAAAAAAAAACAAGAATAATAAATATACAAAATATCTCATTTTAAAGGAAGCAATTAGGAACACTAAAGAGAAAAATAAAATATTAAATGGGCAATAAATTCAATAAAAGAGTTACTGTAATATTTTGCACTAACTCTTATTGTACATTGTTTTCTCACGGAAAACCACATTGCACACACATACGCACCGCAATCAAATGGGAAAGCTGAATGTAATAAAAAAGGGGGCGAGCAGTAAGATATGCCCTCCCGGAAGATTTCGAATTTATTAATGAAAGAAACGGTGTAGAATTCCCTCTGGAGTCTCAGAAATCACAACCTCCTCGTCTCTGTGTACTATGACAAATTGGTTTTCGTTTAGCTTGAATGGATCAAATAAATACATATAAGTAAATTTAAATTAACAAACAAAATAACATTTTATGATCTGTGTTTTGTAACATTTGTTTGTATCGCTGTCATTACGTATGGTGCAGATTGTTGTTCTGAAATATTGTTGGCAACTTCAATAAAGAAGAGAACAAAAAAATTTAAAATTATTTGAATTTTATTTAAACTTTTAAATCATATAAATTAAATATAAGATTAGTTGTACCAAGATGTTGCTGTAGCTTCATTCATTTCTCTGTTTAAATAATAAAGAAAGAAAGAAAGAAAGAGAGAGAGAGAAAAAAGTAAAAGAAAAAAATTAAAGACCCTAGCCGCCAGTCAAATCTCAATTCCCAAGGGAATTGGATTTAGTTTCGAATCGAAGGAGTTCACAAAAATGAAAATTTCATTGGTTCTCTGCTGCTTCGCGATTGGCTGATGAAGTTGTTCGTCGTATCCGCCCTCTGAATGCCTATATATAGGACAAATTTCGCCCAGCATCCAGACTCGTTTGTGCGAGCGTTTATTTACTTACTTCATTCATAATGTCAGGACGTGGTAAAGGCGGAAAAGTGAAGGGAAAGAGCAAGACTCGTTCCAGCAGAGCTGGATTGCAGTTTCCCGTCGGCCGTATCCACAGGCTTTTGAGAAAGGGCAACTACGCCGAGCGTGTAGGAGCTGGTGCTCCAGTCTATCTCGCTGCCGTTCTCGAATATTTAGCTGCTGAAGTTCTCGAGTTGGCAGGTAATGCCGCAAGAGATAACAAGAAGACTAGGATCATTCCTAGACATCTTCAGCTCGCCATCAGAAACGACGAGGAGTTGAACAAATTGCTCTCTGGTGTTACCATCGCTCAGGGTGGCGTTTTGCCCAACATCCAAGCTGTCCTCCTCCCCAAGAAAACCGAGAAGAAGGCATAAATTGCCCGAACTCTGTTTTCTTTTCAAACCAAAGGCCCTTTTCAGGGCCATACAAATGTTGCTACTCTCATGTTCATCGTTTCTTTTTTCTTCAAATCGCACAGAAATAATTTATAAATGGCCCATAACCATGTTAAGAATTTGTTAAAGAAATGAAGCAAATATGGGTTGTTTTGCATGCATCAATAGCATTTATTACGTCCTTATGTTTATCTATACTTCAAATGAGTTGCTAAAAGTATAATGTTTTTCTTTAAATTAATTATTAGACGTATAAACCCAAATAAGAAAAAAAATCTAACTCGTCTGTTGTTGGAGATGTTTCCAAAATAATGCATGTTTGCTGGCGACATCTGTCGGCTACCATTCTAAAGAGACTCTCTTGAGGAAATTCCGAACAACGTATACGTAATATTGGAATATCATAATAATTAACTTCTTTTTGGACTAGAGTCCTCTAAACAAAAGGGTTGAAAAGGTGTAATTTTTATCAATTTATACACATTTTCAACTTGTACGTCTTCGTTAGAAAAATCAGGGTACATGTATCATATTAAAATCTATAAATGATGAACTGTGTGATTAAGAATATATCATATTTGTATGGCCCTGAAAAGGGCCTTTGTTTGTCAAAAGGAAAGATGCAGCTTAGGCGCGCTCTCCGCGAATTCTTCGAGCAAGTTGAATATCCTTGGGCATGATAGTGACACGCTTGGCGTGAATAGCGCACAAGTTGGTGTCTTCGAAAAGCCCGACGAGATATGCTTCGCTGGCTTCCTGGAGAGCCATGACAGCAGAGCTCTGGAAACGGAGATCGGTTTTGAAATCCTGAGCGATTTCTCTAACCAAACGCTGGAATGGCAATTTTCTGATCAGAAGCTCAGTAGATTTCTGATAACGACGGATTTCTCGGAGAGCGACGGTTCCTGGCCTGTAACGGTGAGGTTTTTTCACACCACCAGTAGCAGGGGCGCTCTTACGAGCAGCCTTGGTGGCAAGCTGCTTCCTGGGGGCTTTGCCTCCGGTAGATTTCCTAGCGGTTTGCTTGGTACGAGCCATAGCGAACTATTCAGCACGACAAATTGAGTCGAAATGTGTTTTTGGTTTCCGAAACGCGACTTTATAAAGAATGCATGAGGTGGGCGGAGCTTGCGAGAATGCGCGTTTTCCGATTGGCTACTCTCGTTCTACCAATAGCTTATAAATAGCTTAAATTTCCGTTCGCAATTTTTATATCGGTCTTGTACTGCTAACTGTCGCCATGTCTGACGAAACTGCTGCCGTAGCAACCACTCCCGCCGCCGCAACGCCTAAAAAGAAGGCAAAATCAGCGGCGAAAAAACCCAAAACTGCCCCGACTCATCCCAAGGTGTCTGAAATGGTCACCGAAGCTATTACTAGCTTGAAAGAGCGCGGTGGATCTTCCCTGGTAGCCATCAAGAAGCACATCGGATCCAAACACAAGGTTGACATGGATCGCCTGACTCCTTTCATCAAGAAATACTTGAAAAGCGCTGTCGCCAGCGGAGCTCTTGTCCAGACTAAGGGCAAAGGAGCCAGCGGCTCATTCAAGCTCAGTGCATCCGGCCAGAAGAAAGAACCCAGCAAAGCTAAAAAAGCAAAGAAAGAAGGAGCTTCCCCAGCAAAAAAACCTAAAGCAGCAAAAAAGACTGCCAAACCTAAGGCAAAAAGTGCCGAAAAGAAAAAGCCCGCTGCAAAAAAACCAGCTGCTGCTAAAAAAGCTGCCAAACCCAAAAGTCCAAAAAAAGCAGCTAAACCATCCAAACCAAAGGCACCAAAAGTGAAAAAGATGAAGACACCCAAAAAAGCTACCCCCAAGAAGGCTAAGAAGTAAAATGTGATCGACACCTTGGGTTGAAAAAAAAAGGCTCTTTTCAGAGCCATACAAATATTTATATATATTTTTTTTGTTTACAGTTTTTTTTATGAAGGCTTCAGCTATGCTATTTTCAAAATTTAAAACTATTCAATTTCATTTCGTTCCCTTAAAAATCATACATTGCATAAATTTAATTCGCATACATGAAACAATTTAATTAATCTTTATTAAATAATAAATTACTAATTTATATATATATATATCGGGGGGGGGGGCTATAATACCATTCTCGCTCTTTTATTATCATTATTTTTTTAATAAACTTTCATTAAAATTTAGAAAGAATTTCTTTTTAAAAAATAATTTTAAACAAAAAATAAATAAATAAAATAAAATATACTTGGAGAGATTAAAGATAATATTAGTAAATTTACTTTTTAATTATGAATAATTTCATAAATCGTTATTAAAAGTCTTCTAAGGAATGATAATAAAAAGAAAATATGTTCCTGTTCACTGATATGATGGGAATTTTAACATTTGTCATTAAATCAACACCTTTATTTATTAGCGTAAAAAAGAGGAATGGATGTCCATAATATTACTAATGTAACATGAATAATTATTAACGTAAGAGGGGGTAAGGGCCGGTACATTTTTAAAACGATGAAAAAGATTAAGATATTACGCAATGTTTACTTTTTGAGACGTTTGTCTGCTCGAAGGTCTGCATAGTGTCTCCATCTACTTTCATAAATTGCAACATCAGTCGATTTTCGACGTGACATCAGAGTTTTGAGTTTTTGATCTCACATATGTTATTTTGGGTGGAAAAAAAGCGCGACTCTGTAGATATTAAAGTAACTTTATCTCTGCTTTGTAGGAATATTATTATAAATTTATATGGCCCTGAAAAGGGCCTTTGTTTTAGTTCCTAGAGAAAGGTAGTACGTTTAACCGCCGAAACCGTACAATGTACGTCCTTGGCGTTTTAAAGCGTACACAACATCCATGGCTGTGACAGTCTTGCGTTTAGCATGCTCGGTGTATGTGACGGCATCTCGGATGACATTTTCCAAGAAAACTTTGAGTACTCCACGAGTCTCTTCATAGATGAGACCGGAGATACGTTTGACACCACCACGTCTTGCCAAACGCCTGATGGCAGGCTTGGTTATACCTTGGATGTTATCTCTAAGAACTTTTCTGTGCCTTTTGGCACCACCTTTACCTAAACCCTTTCCGCCTTTACCACGACCAGACATGTTTGTTCGATCTCAGATCAGAAATGCCCAGACTCCCGTTTTCGGCGGTATTTATATTCAGAGGGTGAAAAAGGCGGAGCTAAGAGCACATGACGTAGGCAGGAATCGTGTATACAGAGAAAAATATCCACAATTTCTCCAATATGTGTTTATTTCTGTCATTAAGATCTCTCTTTATAAGTATAGAATGCGTAACAAAATAAATAAAAAATAAGTAAAACAATAATAATAATAATAATAATAATAAAACAATGCAAATGAATTGCAGAATCACAGACTTACTTTATAGCTAAACAAACTTTGTGATTATTTTACATTATAGATATGCATCAGTATTTCAATAAATAACACATATAAAGGTTTTTGCAAAATTAAAAGGTTAAATTTCGAAACCGAAAATAAAAAGATGCCAACAACACGCGGTGTTCCCAGGTGGTCACCCTCCCAAGTACTAACCGCGCCCGATGCTGCTTGACTTCGGTGATCGGACGAGAACCGGTATTTTCAGCATGGTATGGCCGTTGGCAGTAATATTTGTCCTTATGTATTATTTTAGCTTTGTTTATTTTAAGATTTCAATTTGCAATTGTTGAACATTGGTAGAAACGACATACATTTACTCTTCGTCTCGACTGTGGGAATAACGAAACCGAAACAAACATTTTGTAGCTCGGAAAATTGCATTTAAAGCTGCTTCTTTTTCTATTTACGGTTCTACAAACTTCAATCGTCTGCTGTAAATGTCGAGCACGGCATTTCTGTTTTCTTATGTCGTTTCCGTGTTAATTTGATTTTTTTCCTTACTTTTTCCAAGAATCTTTTCCGATTCTGCTGTACGCTAAACTTTTTAACAGAACTACAAGGACGCCCTCTCCGGCCTCCTATTGGCTGAGAAGAACTTGTAGCTTTCATCCTGCCTCGTTGTATAAATACCCGCGCCAGGAACGGATCCCCCATCATTGACACGTTCAATACTGCATCATGCCTCCCCAAGCTTCTGGCAAAGCTGTTAAGAAAGCCGGTAAGGCTCAGAAATCTGTACGAGCTGGTGACAAAAAAAAGAGGAAGAAGCGTAGGAAGGAATCTTTCGCTATCTACATTTACAAAGTCTTGAAACAGGTCCATCCCGACACTGGTATCTCTTCAAAGGCTATGTCTATCATGAATTCTTTCGTGAATGACATTTTTGAAAGAATTGCTGCCGAATCTTCCCGCTTGGCTCACTACAACAAGAGATCCACCATCACAAGTCGGGAAATCCAAACAGCCGTACGACTTCTGTTGCCCGGTGAGTTGGCTAAACACGCCGTCTCCGAAGGTACCAAGGCTGTCACCAAATACACCAGCTCCAAATAAGCAGATTTCTGTTTACTTTACAAAAAAAAGGCCCTTTTCAGGGCCATATAAATCTTACACGATCTGTTATTAAATATTACAAAAAAAGAAAAAAACGAAATGAGACGCCTAAAAGAATACGTACATGTGGACTCATCTCATTTTCCCCTTGTACATGAATGAAAAACGAAAGAATAAATTCTTTCATGGTATAAAAAAAAAAAAAAACAAGAATAATAAATATACAAAATATCTCATTTTAAAGGAAGCAATTAGGAACACTAAAGAGAAAAATAAAATATTAAATGGGCAATAAATTCAATAAAAGAGTTACTGTAATATTTTGCACTAACTCTTATTGTACATTGTTTTCTCACGGAAAACCACATTGCACACACATACGCACCGCAATCAAATGGGAAAGCTGAATGTAATAAAAAAGGGGGCGAGCAGTAAGATATGCCCTCCCGGAAGATTTCGAATTTATTAATGAAAGAAACGGTGTAGAATTCCCTCTGGAGTCTCAGAAATCACAACCTCCTCGTCTCTGTGTACTATGACAAATTGGTTTTCGTTTAGCTTGAATGGATCAAATAAATACATATAAGTAAATTTAAATTAACAAACAAAATAACATTTTATGATCTGTGTTTTGTAACATTTGTTTGTATCGCTGTCATTACGTATGGTGCAGATTGTTGTTCTGAAATATTGTTGGCAACTTCAATAAAGAAGAGAACAAAAAAATTTAAAATTATTTGAATTTTATTTAAACTTTTAAATCATATAAATTAAATATAAGATTAGTTGTACCAAGATGTTGCTGTAGCTTCATTCATTTCTCTGTTTAAATAATAAAGAAAGAAAGAAAGAAAGAGAGAGAGAGAAAAAAGTAAAAGAAAAAAATTAAAGACCCTAGCCGCCAGTCAAATCTCAATTCCCAAGGGAATTGGATTTAGTTTCGAATCGAAGGAGTTCACAAAAATGAAAATTTCATTGGTTCTCTGCTGCTTCGCGATTGGCTGATGAAGTTGTTCGTCGTATCCGCCCTCTGAATGCCTATATATAGGACAAATTTCGCCCAGCATCCAGACTCGTTTGTGCGAGCGTTTATTTACTTACTTCATTCATAATGTCAGGACGTGGTAAAGGCGGAAAAGTGAAGGGAAAGAGCAAGACTCGTTCCAGCAGAGCTGGATTGCAGTTTCCCGTCGGCCGTATCCACAGGCTTTTGAGAAAGGGCAACTACGCCGAGCGTGTAGGAGCTGGTGCTCCAGTCTATCTCGCTGCCGTTCTCGAATATTTAGCTGCTGAAGTTCTCGAGTTGGCAGGTAATGCCGCAAGAGATAACAAGAAGACTAGGATCATTCCTAGACATCTTCAGCTCGCCATCAGAAACGACGAGGAGTTGAACAAATTGCTCTCTGGTGTTACCATCGCTCAGGGTGGCGTTTTGCCCAACATCCAAGCTGTCCTCCTCCCCAAGAAAACCGAGAAGAAGGCATAAATTGCCCGAACTCTGTTTTCTTTTCAAACCAAAGGCCCTTTTCAGGGCCATACAAATGTTGCTACTCTCATGTTCATCGTTTCTTTTTTCTTCAAATCGCACAGAAATAATTTATAAATGGCCCATAACCATGTTAAGAATTTGTTAAAGAAATGAAGCAAATATGGGTTGTTTTGCATGCATCAATAGCATTTATTACGTCCTTATGTTTATCTATACTTCAAATGAGTTGCTAAAAGTATAATGTTTTTCTTTAAATTAATTATTAGACGTATAAACCCAAATAAGAAAAAAAATCTAACTCGTCTGTTGTTGGAGATGTTTCCAAAATAATGCATGTTTGCTGGCGACATCTGTCGGCTACCATTCTAAAGAGACTCTCTTGAGGAAATTCCGAACAACGTATACGTAATATTGGAATATCATAATAATTAACTTCTTTTTGGACTAGAGTCCTCTAAACAAAAGGGTTGAAAAGGTGTAATTTTTATCAATTTATACACATTTTCAACTTGTACGTCTTCGTTAGAAAAATCAGGGTACATGTATCATATTAAAATCTATAAATGATGAACTGTGTGATTAAGAATATATCATATTTGTATGGCCCTGAAAAGGGCCTTTGTTTGTCAAAAGGAAAGATGCAGCTTAGGCGCGCTCTCCGCGAATTCTTCGAGCAAGTTGAATATCCTTGGGCATGATAGTGACACGCTTGGCGTGAATAGCGCACAAGTTGGTGTCTTCGAAAAGCCCGACGAGATATGCTTCGCTGGCTTCCTGGAGAGCCATGACAGCAGAGCTCTGGAAACGGAGATCGGTTTTGAAATCCTGAGCGATTTCTCTAACCAAACGCTGGAATGGCAATTTTCTGATCAGAAGCTCAGTAGATTTCTGATAACGACGGATTTCTCGGAGAGCGACGGTTCCTGGCCTGTAACGGTGAGGTTTTTTCACACCACCAGTAGCAGGGGCGCTCTTACGAGCAGCCTTGGTGGCAAGCTGCTTCCTGGGGGCTTTGCCTCCGGTAGATTTCCTAGCGGTTTGCTTGGTACGAGCCATAGCGAACTATTCAGCACGACAAATTGAGTCGAAATGTGTTTTTGGTTTCCGAAACGCGACTTTATAAAGAATGCATGAGGTGGGCGGAGCTTGCGAGAATGCGCGTTTTCCGATTGGCTACTCTCGTTCTACCAATAGCTTATAAATAGCTTAAATTTCCGTTCGCAATTTTTATATCGGTCTTGTACTGCTAACTGTCGCCATGTCTGACGAAACTGCTGCCGTAGCAACCACTCCCGCCGCCGCAACGCCTAAAAAGAAGGCAAAATCAGCGGCGAAAAAACCCAAAACTGCCCCGACTCATCCCAAGGTGTCTGAAATGGTCACCGAAGCTATTACTAGCTTGAAAGAGCGCGGTGGATCTTCCCTGGTAGCCATCAAGAAGCACATCGGATCCAAACACAAGGTTGACATGGATCGCCTGACTCCTTTCATCAAGAAATACTTGAAAAGCGCTGTCGCCAGCGGAGCTCTTGTCCAGACTAAGGGCAAAGGAGCCAGCGGCTCATTCAAGCTCAGTGCATCCGGCCAGAAGAAAGAACCCAGCAAAGCTAAAAAAGCAAAGAAAGAAGGAGCTTCCCCAGCAAAAAAACCTAAAGCAGCAAAAAAGACTGCCAAACCTAAGGCAAAAAGTGCCGAAAAGAAAAAGCCCGCTGCAAAAAAACCAGCTGCTGCTAAAAAAGCTGCCAAACCCAAAAGTCCAAAAAAAGCAGCTAAACCATCCAAACCAAAGGCACCAAAAGTGAAAAAGATGAAGACACCCAAAAAAGCTACCCCCAAGAAGGCTAAGAAGTAAAATGTGATCGACACCTTGGGTTGAAAAAAAAAGGCTCTTTTCAGAGCCATACAAATATTTATATATATTTTTTTTGTTTACAGTTTTTTTTATGAAGGCTTCAGCTATGCTATTTTCAAAATTTAAAACTATTCAATTTCATTTCGTTCCCTTAAAAATCATACATTGCATAAATTTAATTCGCATACATGAAACAATTTAATTAATCTTTATTAAATAATAAATTACTAATTTATATATATATATATCGGGGGGGGGGCTATAATACCATTCTCGCTCTTTTATTATCATTATTTTTTTAATAAACTTTCATTAAAATTTAGAAAGAATTTCTTTTTAAAAAATAATTTTAAACAAAAAATAAATAAATAAAATAAAATATACTTGGAGAGATTAAAGATAATATTAGTAAATTTACTTTTTAATTATGAATAATTTCATAAATCGTTATTAAAAGTCTTCTAAGGAATGATAATAAAAAGAAAATATGTTCCTGTTCACTGATATGATGGGAATTTTAACATTTGTCATTAAATCAACACCTTTATTTATTAGCGTAAAAAAGAGGAATGGATGTCCATAATATTACTAATGTAACATGAATAATTATTAACGTAAGAGGGGGTAAGGGCCGGTACATTTTTAAAACGATGAAAAAGATTAAGATATTACGCAATGTTTACTTTTTGAGACGTTTGTCTGCTCGAAGGTCTGCATAGTGTCTCCATCTACTTTCATAAATTGCAACATCAGTCGATTTTCGACGTGACATCAGAGTTTTGAGTTTTTGATCTCACATATGTTATTTTGGGTGGAAAAAAAGCGCGACTCTGTAGATATTAAAGTAACTTTATCTCTGCTTTGTAGGAATATTATTATAAATTTATATGGCCCTGAAAAGGGCCTTTGTTTTAGTTCCTAGAGAAAGGTAGTACGTTTAACCGCCGAAACCGTACAATGTACGTCCTTGGCGTTTTAAAGCGTACACAACATCCATGGCTGTGACAGTCTTGCGTTTAGCATGCTCGGTGTATGTGACGGCATCTCGGATGACATTTTCCAAGAAAACTTTGAGTACTCCACGAGTCTCTTCATAGATGAGACCGGAGATACGTTTGACACCACCACGTCTTGCCAAACGCCTGATGGCAGGCTTGGTTATACCTTGGATGTTATCTCTAAGAACTTTTCTGTGCCTTTTGGCACCACCTTTACCTAAACCCTTTCCGCCTTTACCACGACCAGACATGTTTGTTCGATCTCAGATCAGAAATGCCCAGATGGATGGATACACAACATTTTCTCGAGGAGCCTGGGACCTCAGCCCCACATCCCCGACACATAGTAAGATACCACTAAATGGGCACTCTCACTCCGGGCAAACGAGCAGCACAAATGGAATAGCAAGTTAATTTACACAAAAAAAAAAAAAAAAAAAAAAAAAAAACCTATTTCCTGAGCTCGTGAGTAAAAAATAAAAAATAAAGTGAAAAAACTGCAGATTAAAATTTTAAATTAGTGAAAAAGTGGCTCAAGCTAATTTTAATTTGAAAAAGTCCGGACGTCACACCAGCTCCCTCCCAGCATCCTACCGGAATATGTCCTCCGAAGCCCTGACAAGGGCTCATCGGCACTACCGATTACGGCGCTGAGAGATGTGCACAGTACGACATCCAGTGATGAAATGAGCCAGCTGCGAGAAAAGTCACCCCTTATATTGGCTCTGGCCAATAGGGGTGGAGCCAAATACAGAGAGAAGGTATGAATCATGCCGGATTGAACAGGCAAGTTCATCAAAAAACTAAGTTAAAATTAATAAAAAAGCATTAAAAAACAATTAAAATTAAAAGTTATTGATTGCATTTAATATCATACCAACATTAGGTCTTTTTCTATTATGGATGTCAAAAATATCGTACGCTGCAAGAGTATTTAAAGCACTATTTTCATGGTTTTCTAAAGAGAGGTGAAAGTTAATATTTAAGTCTTGAATGTGAGTGTTTAATTCTGGATAATTTATTTCTTTATAGAGATGATAATTTCGAACATAATATGGCACATCATAAATTAATCTAATGGTGGAATTTTGAGATTGTATAAGTGATTTGATGTGACAGAATGCAGCGAAACTCCAAATTTGACATCCATAAGTTAGAATCGGTCTTAGAAAAGAGTTGTAAAGCAGCAACTTATTTTTAATAGATAAAATACTATTCCGAGCAATTAAGGGGTAAATTAATCTTCTAGCGGCTCGGAATTTATTACGCGAGTGTTGAATGTGATGTTTAAAGGTGAGTCTTTGATCAAGTATGATTCCTAAGTATTTACATGTATTGGACCAAGGCAACTCATTATTATTAAGTTTAATTTTATATTTATTTAAGTTATTTTCGAGTAAATTACAGAAAAGGACAGCCTGAGTTTTATTTATGTTAATTTTAATTCTCCATTTATTAAACCAGTTAATTAATAATTTAAGGTGGCGATTAAGAGTTAAGATAGCAAATTTTCTATTTCTATGGGTTGTAAAAACACAAGTATCATCAGCAAACTTCGCGAGATGGGTGAAAGGGTGCTCAGGCATGTCATTAATAAATAAATTAAAAAGTATACCAGAGATACGGGAACCTTGAGGAATACCAAAAGGGGCAAAAAGATTACGTGATAATTTATTATTAATTTTAACATTAAAGTTTCTATCAAGTAAATAATTAAAAATAAGCTTAATTAAAAAAGGGGGAAAATTATATTTAATTAATTTATAAATTAGTGCAAAAATCCAAACTCTATCAAAAGCTTTTTCAATATCCAGGAATACAGCAGCAGTGGGACTTTTATTAATTCTGGCGGTAGTAATGTGCTCCACTAGACGATATACCTGATGAGGGGCTGATAGCGCCTCTCTAAAGCCAAATTGGTCAGGGGTAATTATTTGATTATTAATTATATGGTCGTTAAGGTGCTGAGCAATAAATGCTTCAGCCAGTTTGCTAAGTGAATTTAATAAAGAAATGGGCCTGTAGCTGGTGGGATTATCGGGGGGTTTTTTACTTTTTAAAATGGGAGCAATTAGGGCGGTTTTCCAATAAAGGGGGAAGTAAGAAAATTTAAAGATATTATTGATAAGAAGAGTAATTTTTGGAATATATGAAATAGGGAGATTTTTGAGCATTTCATTAGTTATAGTACTTATGCCCGGAGATTTTTTATTTTTAAGACGTTTAATTTCATTAATTATATCAGAGTTAGTAATCGAAAAAGTAGGGGGAGGGGGGGGAGTTCTCAAAAAGTTTCTAACAGTATCATTAACCTCTCTCTCTGTGTCATAATCAACAATAGGGTTTCCTGAAAACTGCAATTCTAGACTACTGGCAATGCAATCAGCCTTTTCTTCATCGGTGTACGCACAGGTGTTAGAATTTGGAATCTTCAGGGGGGGGATGTATGAAGTAGAGCCCTTGAATTTTCTGGCTGCTTTCCAGATACTAGCATCCTCTGGAGCTAGCGATTCCAGATAGGCAGTCCAGCTGTCTTGACGTTTTTGATTTAAATAATTTTTAAGTTCCTGTTGGGCTCTATTCATGATGATTTTGTCCGAAATTCTGTGCGTACGTTGAAAAATTTTCCTGGCTCTATTTTTATTAGTTGTTAGTCTGCGGACATGAGGATCTAGTTTAAAAAATTCGTTATCATAAATTTTGGAAGTAGCACTATTGGCCGCATCTTTGATCTCATTAGTAATAGTTTCAGCAAGGCTTTCAATATCATTAGTACAATTAATTTCGGGGAGAGTGGGTGGAATATTGTTAATAATAGATTGGAATTGAGTCCAGTTAATTTTGCTAATTAATTTGGGGGGTGCATTAGGAATTTTGATCTGGATTTTAAGTTGAATGGGATTATGATCCGAACTCAATTCCGGGAGGGATTTCATATCTTTAACATAATTAAAGCCTTGGAAAAGTCCAAAATCTATAGTGCTACTGCTATTAAGGGTATGTCTAGTAGGAGTATCCGGAAAAATAATGTCCGCAGATGAAGAATTTTGAAGAAAATTGTTGATTTTATTGCCATATGTATTGCTATCATTGCAGTTCCAGGAAGGGTGGTGGGCATTAAAGTCACCAATCAGAAAAGTGTTCACATCATGACGTAAGAGTTGGGTGACCTCACGCATTACGTCACTCGCGCTCTCGCCGATCGGGCAATACACAGAGAAGAAGGTTAAGGCTGGTTCTCCGGGGATTTTTAAAGTTACACCTGTTGCATTAACAAGATTTAAATGCCCCGTTGGGGCGGCCGGATAGAAATTTAAATTATTTTTGATACATACTGCTGTACCCCGGATAGCGCGCGGACTATTAGGATTAAAATGGTCATTACGGATGATATGATAGTTAGGAATTTTGAATGAGATGCCAGGTCGGAGTTTTGTTTCTTGAATTAAAATAATATCGGGATTATGCTGCTTTACAAATTCAACGAGCTCAGGAATTTTACCTTTTATGCCGTCGCAGTTCCACGAGAAAATATTCAAACATCCTCTGGTTCCCATTATGAGGTCAGAGGTTGCGGTTGTTCGAAGGCTTTCATTAATATGGATAGTTTTTGCGTAGGACAGATTGTATTTCTAATTTCGTTTAAGATATTTTTGTATTTATTAATTAGTTCTTCAAAGTTTTGAACGTGGAATTCTTTGGCTATGTCGTTTAAAACTGTAGTGAGGTCGCTGAGGTTGAAACTTGTATTGCTGGATTGCTGAGGAGGGGTGCCTTGGGTTGGTGTCTGTTTAGGTGTTGTTTGTGGGTTTACGGCGCTGGCATATGATGTTTGTGGTGTGTAGAGTGTTTTGTTGAATGTGGGTCTGTTAATTTTAGGGAATTTGTTGCATCCTCGGTAGCTGGCTGCATGGTTTCCACCACAATTGCAGCAAATTGGGGTTTCTATTTTGCCTTTCCCTTTGGGACAATTGGGCGTTTCATGGTCATTTGCATCGCATTTGACACATCGTGGGTTCAGCTTACACGAGGTGCTGGAGTGGTGCCAGTACTGGCACCGAAAACATTGTAGAACGCGTGGTGGTCTGTTGTAATTTTCTACGTTAATGATGTGGTGTAATAGTGTTTTGAGATTAAAAATTTCGCGGGCGGCTGCGCCGTCCTCGAGTTGAATTTGGAAAAGGGGTAATTTATGTTGTGTTCTGAATTTAGTGAGTTGTGCTACTTTTATTACTGGAAATGTTTTGCCTAATTCCTCAGCAATCATAGTGGTATCCATATCAATAGAAAGCCCTCTAATAACCACCTTAAGGGGCTTGTTTTGCTTATTCAGGAAGAGGAAATGCTCGACTTTTAATTCATCGAGCACCTTGATTATTTCCTGATAATCTTTCGCGGTTTCTGGATGAAGCTTCATGAACAATCCATTGGGGCTGACCGTGAAACTGCTACGGCTTTTAACTTTGATGTTTTCAATAAGTTCCATTTTTTCTTTTATGGTGTTAGGCACCTTGATAGATATTACATTAATTTTAGGAGTTATTACTCTTTTAGAAACAGTTAAGTTAGGTTGTTTAACAGTATTGTCGTAGAGATTTTGCTCTTTCAGAATCGCGAATCTATTTTTAGAATTTAAGTTTATCGTATTAGCAATTTTATTCCTGGGATAAGAAAAATTTTCCTCAGTTTGCTCTCTAACTCTTTTATGGGCTCTTTGGCCAACAGTTTGAAAATCGCTCTCGTTTTCGTTTGCCGGAGAAAGAGTTACCTTATCTAGGGTATCCATATCTGTGTATCCATCTCCGGCATGGTGAGTGGCTCCAACTGAAGTTGAAGCCTCCTGTGACAATCTGGGAACTTCAGCATCATCATCAGCTAGCAACCACTGGAGTTCAGTTGAGAGTCCATGTAATCTGGTGTTGAGTGACCGAGCTTTGGAGTCAAATTTATAGTCCAAGGCACTATTCTTGTTGCTATCCATGGCGCGTGAATTATTTTTAATTTCACGTTTAGTAAACATAATAGCGACCTGGAGATAATCCTCCAGTAGGTCCGCTTCATCAGTGGAGAGGGCAGTGCGTAGAAAGCCACCTTTCCTGAATTTGTCCCTTACAACATGGGCACCCGCGAAGCGGGGATCGCCACCACTCTCGATCGTATAATACGGAATATCGCGCATTTCTAAGGAGGCGGGAGTAACACGACCTCCGTCCACAAAGTCACAGACGAGAATCAATGAAATGCCCAGACTCCCGTTTTCGGCGGTATTTATATTCAGAGGGTGAAAAAGGCGGAGCTAAGAGCACATGACGTAGGCAGGAATCGTGTATACAGAGAAAAATATCCACAATTTCTCCAATATGTGTTTATTTCTGTCATTAAGATCTCTCTTTATAAGTATAGAATGCGTAACAAAATAAATAAAAAATAAGTAAAACAATAATAATAATAATAATAATAATAAAACAATGCAAATGAATTGCAGAATCACAGACTTACTTTATAGCTAAACAAACTTTGTGATTATTTTACATTATAGATATGCATCAGTATTTCAATAAATAACACATATAAAGGTTTTTGCAAAATTAAAAGGTTAAATTTCGAAACCGAAAATAAAAAGATGCCAACAACACGCGGTGTTCCCAGGTGGTCACCCTCCCAAGTACTAACCGCGCCCGATGCTGCTTGACTTCGGTGATCGGACGAGAACCGGTATTTTCAGCATGGTATGGCCGTTGGCAGTAATATTTGTCCTTATGTATTATTTTAGCTTTGTTTATTTTAAGATTTCAATTTGCAATTGTTGAACATTGGTAGAAACGACATACATTTACTCTTCGTCTCGACTGTGGGAATAACGAAACCGAAACAAACATTTTGTAGCTCGGAAAATTGCATTTAAAGCTGCTTCTTTTTCTATTTACGGTTCTACAAACTTCAATCGTCTGCTGTAAATGTCGAGCACGGCATTTCTGTTTTCTTATGTCGTTTCCGTGTTAATTTGATTTTTTTCCTTACTTTTTCCAAGAATCTTTTCCGATTCTGCTGTACGCTAAACTTTTTAACAGAACTACAAGGACGCCCTCTCCGGCCTCCTATTGGCTGAGAAGAACTTGTAGCTTTCATCCTGCCTCGTTGTATAAATACCCGCGCCAGGAACGGATCCCCCATCATTGACACGTTCAATACTGCATCATGCCTCCCCAAGCTTCTGGCAAAGCTGTTAAGAAAGCCGGTAAGGCTCAGAAATCTGTACGAGCTGGTGACAAAAAAAAGAGGAAGAAGCGTAGGAAGGAATCTTTCGCTATCTACATTTACAAAGTCTTGAAACAGGTCCATCCCGACACTGGTATCTCTTCAAAGGCTATGTCTATCATGAATTCTTTCGTGAATGACATTTTTGAAAGAATTGCTGCCGAATCTTCCCGCTTGGCTCACTACAACAAGAGATCCACCATCACAAGTCGGGAAATCCAAACAGCCGTACGACTTCTGTTGCCCGGTGAGTTGGCTAAACACGCCGTCTCCGAAGGTACCAAGGCTGTCACCAAATACACCAGCTCCAAATAAGCAGATTTCTGTTTACTTTACAAAAAAAAGGCCCTTTTCAGGGCCATATAAATCTTACACGATCTGTTATTAAATATTACAAAAAAAGAAAAAAACGAAATGAGACGCCTAAAAGAATACGTACATGTGGACTCATCTCATTTTCCCCTTGTACATGAATGAAAAACGAAAGAATAAATTCTTTCATGGTATAAAAAAAAAAAAAAACAAGAATAATAAATATACAAAATATCTCATTTTAAAGGAAGCAATTAGGAACACTAAAGAGAAAAATAAAATATTAAATGGGCAATAAATTCAATAAAAGAGTTACTGTAATATTTTGCACTAACTCTTATTGTACATTGTTTTCTCACGGAAAACCACATTGCACACACATACGCACCGCAATCAAATGGGAAAGCTGAATGTAATAAAAAAGGGGGCGAGCAGTAAGATATGCCCTCCCGGAAGATTTCGAATTTATTAATGAAAGAAACGGTGTAGAATTCCCTCTGGAGTCTCAGAAATCACAACCTCCTCGTCTCTGTGTACTATGACAAATTGGTTTTCGTTTAGCTTGAATGGATCAAATAAATACATATAAGTAAATTTAAATTAACAAACAAAATAACATTTTATGATCTGTGTTTTGTAACATTTGTTTGTATCGCTGTCATTACGTATGGTGCAGATTGTTGTTCTGAAATATTGTTGGCAACTTCAATAAAGAAGAGAACAAAAAAATTTAAAATTATTTGAATTTTATTTAAACTTTTAAATCATATAAATTAAATATAAGATTAGTTGTACCAAGATGTTGCTGTAGCTTCATTCATTTCTCTGTTTAAATAATAAAGAAAGAAAGAAAGAAAGAGAGAGAGAGAAAAAAGTAAAAGAAAAAAATTAAAGACCCTAGCCGCCAGTCAAATCTCAATTCCCAAGGGAATTGGATTTAGTTTCGAATCGAAGGAGTTCACAAAAATGAAAATTTCATTGGTTCTCTGCTGCTTCGCGATTGGCTGATGAAGTTGTTCGTCGTATCCGCCCTCTGAATGCCTATATATAGGACAAATTTCGCCCAGCATCCAGACTCGTTTGTGCGAGCGTTTATTTACTTACTTCATTCATAATGTCAGGACGTGGTAAAGGCGGAAAAGTGAAGGGAAAGAGCAAGACTCGTTCCAGCAGAGCTGGATTGCAGTTTCCCGTCGGCCGTATCCACAGGCTTTTGAGAAAGGGCAACTACGCCGAGCGTGTAGGAGCTGGTGCTCCAGTCTATCTCGCTGCCGTTCTCGAATATTTAGCTGCTGAAGTTCTCGAGTTGGCAGGTAATGCCGCAAGAGATAACAAGAAGACTAGGATCATTCCTAGACATCTTCAGCTCGCCATCAGAAACGACGAGGAGTTGAACAAATTGCTCTCTGGTGTTACCATCGCTCAGGGTGGCGTTTTGCCCAACATCCAAGCTGTCCTCCTCCCCAAGAAAACCGAGAAGAAGGCATAAATTGCCCGAACTCTGTTTTCTTTTCAAACCAAAGGCCCTTTTCAGGGCCATACAAATGTTGCTACTCTCATGTTCATCGTTTCTTTTTTCTTCAAATCGCACAGAAATAATTTATAAATGGCCCATAACCATGTTAAGAATTTGTTAAAGAAATGAAGCAAATATGGGTTGTTTTGCATGCATCAATAGCATTTATTACGTCCTTATGTTTATCTATACTTCAAATGAGTTGCTAAAAGTATAATGTTTTTCTTTAAATTAATTATTAGACGTATAAACCCAAATAAGAAAAAAAATCTAACTCGTCTGTTGTTGGAGATGTTTCCAAAATAATGCATGTTTGCTGGCGACATCTGTCGGCTACCATTCTAAAGAGACTCTCTTGAGGAAATTCCGAACAACGTATACGTAATATTGGAATATCATAATAATTAACTTCTTTTTGGACTAGAGTCCTCTAAACAAAAGGGTTGAAAAGGTGTAATTTTTATCAATTTATACACATTTTCAACTTGTACGTCTTCGTTAGAAAAATCAGGGTACATGTATCATATTAAAATCTATAAATGATGAACTGTGTGATTAAGAATATATCATATTTGTATGGCCCTGAAAAGGGCCTTTGTTTGTCAAAAGGAAAGATGCAGCTTAGGCGCGCTCTCCGCGAATTCTTCGAGCAAGTTGAATATCCTTGGGCATGATAGTGACACGCTTGGCGTGAATAGCGCACAAGTTGGTGTCTTCGAAAAGCCCGACGAGATATGCTTCGCTGGCTTCCTGGAGAGCCATGACAGCAGAGCTCTGGAAACGGAGATCGGTTTTGAAATCCTGAGCGATTTCTCTAACCAAACGCTGGAATGGCAATTTTCTGATCAGAAGCTCAGTAGATTTCTGATAACGACGGATTTCTCGGAGAGCGACGGTTCCTGGCCTGTAACGGTGAGGTTTTTTCACACCACCAGTAGCAGGGGCGCTCTTACGAGCAGCCTTGGTGGCAAGCTGCTTCCTGGGGGCTTTGCCTCCGGTAGATTTCCTAGCGGTTTGCTTGGTACGAGCCATAGCGAACTATTCAGCACGACAAATTGAGTCGAAATGTGTTTTTGGTTTCCGAAACGCGACTTTATAAAGAATGCATGAGGTGGGCGGAGCTTGCGAGAATGCGCGTTTTCCGATTGGCTACTCTCGTTCTACCAATAGCTTATAAATAGCTTAAATTTCCGTTCGCAATTTTTATATCGGTCTTGTACTGCTAACTGTCGCCATGTCTGACGAAACTGCTGCCGTAGCAACCACTCCCGCCGCCGCAACGCCTAAAAAGAAGGCAAAATCAGCGGCGAAAAAACCCAAAACTGCCCCGACTCATCCCAAGGTGTCTGAAATGGTCACCGAAGCTATTACTAGCTTGAAAGAGCGCGGTGGATCTTCCCTGGTAGCCATCAAGAAGCACATCGGATCCAAACACAAGGTTGACATGGATCGCCTGACTCCTTTCATCAAGAAATACTTGAAAAGCGCTGTCGCCAGCGGAGCTCTTGTCCAGACTAAGGGCAAAGGAGCCAGCGGCTCATTCAAGCTCAGTGCATCCGGCCAGAAGAAAGAACCCAGCAAAGCTAAAAAAGCAAAGAAAGAAGGAGCTTCCCCAGCAAAAAAACCTAAAGCAGCAAAAAAGACTGCCAAACCTAAGGCAAAAAGTGCCGAAAAGAAAAAGCCCGCTGCAAAAAAACCAGCTGCTGCTAAAAAAGCTGCCAAACCCAAAAGTCCAAAAAAAGCAGCTAAACCATCCAAACCAAAGGCACCAAAAGTGAAAAAGATGAAGACACCCAAAAAAGCTACCCCCAAGAAGGCTAAGAAGTAAAATGTGATCGACACCTTGGGTTGAAAAAAAAAGGCTCTTTTCAGAGCCATACAAATATTTATATATATTTTTTTTGTTTACAGTTTTTTTTATGAAGGCTTCAGCTATGCTATTTTCAAAATTTAAAACTATTCAATTTCATTTCGTTCCCTTAAAAATCATACATTGCATAAATTTAATTCGCATACATGAAACAATTTAATTAATCTTTATTAAATAATAAATTACTAATTTATATATATATATATCGGGGGGGGGGGCTATAATACCATTCTCGCTCTTTTATTATCATTATTTTTTTAATAAACTTTCATTAAAATTTAGAAAGAATTTCTTTTTAAAAAATAATTTTAAACAAAAAATAAATAAATAAAATAAAATATACTTGGAGAGATTAAAGATAATATTAGTAAATTTACTTTTTAATTATGAATAATTTCATAAATCGTTATTAAAAGTCTTCTAAGGAATGATAATAAAAAGAAAATATGTTCCTGTTCACTGATATGATGGGAATTTTAACATTTGTCATTAAATCAACACCTTTATTTATTAGCGTAAAAAAGAGGAATGGATGTCCATAATATTACTAATGTAACATGAATAATTATTAACGTAAGAGGGGGTAAGGGCCGGTACATTTTTAAAACGATGAAAAAGATTAAGATATTACGCAATGTTTACTTTTTGAGACGTTTGTCTGCTCGAAGGTCTGCATAGTGTCTCCATCTACTTTCATAAATTGCAACATCAGTCGATTTTCGACGTGACATCAGAGTTTTGAGTTTTTGATCTCACATATGTTATTTTGGGTGGAAAAAAAGCGCGACTCTGTAGATATTAAAGTAACTTTATCTCTGCTTTGTAGGAATATTATTATAAATTTATATGGCCCTGAAAAGGGCCTTTGTTTTAGTTCCTAGAGAAAGGTAGTACGTTTAACCGCCGAAACCGTACAATGTACGTCCTTGGCGTTTTAAAGCGTACACAACATCCATGGCTGTGACAGTCTTGCGTTTAGCATGCTCGGTGTATGTGACGGCATCTCGGATGACATTTTCCAAGAAAACTTTGAGTACTCCACGAGTCTCTTCATAGATGAGACCGGAGATACGTTTGACACCACCACGTCTTGCCAAACGCCTGATGGCAGGCTTGGTTATACCTTGGATGTTATCTCTAAGAACTTTTCTGTGCCTTTTGGCACCACCTTTACCTAAACCCTTTCCGCCTTTACCACGACCAGACATGTTTGTTCGATCTCAGATCAGAAATGACATGACATCGCGGTGCTTACGGAGTGCCAACACAATGTGGGTCCATTGCGCGTAACCTCCAACTAAATATAAGAAAATGAACATAAAAAGATGAATTTCGAAGCAAAGCACGGTCAAAAGGTATAATTTAGAGTCTCTGGTGGAAATCCGAAGATTATTCCAGAGCTGGAAGCACGAGGTTAAATATAACCTCCAAAAGAAGGGGCGCATGTGGCATCCAAACGAGTTTGGTTGCCCCATACTTCGATGTCATTTCACTGACTGGCGTCGGCAAAAAACGGAGAGTGAAAAGGCAGTATGGTACCAAGAAGCACAGAAAAGTACATAGCATAAGGTATCCCAGCCCACGACTAACTCTAAGAACCAAAAAAAAAGGGGGCCACATAGCTCACTAATTTTGGTGACAATCACCTGAAACCCGTTCACCTTCGAAGTTTCCCATCGGCTAACATAGCGGCACAGGTCCCGCGTCTTACTGGCATATGTTATCGGCCACCTGGACCGCACTACCAAACGAAGTTCCTGTACACACTACGCTCGCGCAGGTCCACAACTCCAGTAAACAAGTTTTTCGGTTCATGCCTGGTCTAAAAGGGGGGTAAAATTTAGAAAAATTTTAAAAACTGAAAACTGAAAAAGCTTAAACTGTGACAAGAAATTTGGCGACCATTGCCGGCGGCGAGTTCATCACACACCAGCGGTCGAGGGTAGAATGAGCCAAAAAGGGGAAGAAAAGGTCTTAAATAGCCGAGGTACAGTGAGCAAGCACCTCATTGGCCAAAAGGAATATGAGGAAGGCGTGCCTATCCTCAAAGTTGGAAGTGACTTCGTAAACAACTGAAATTTTGAGAAAGATAGAGTACCCAATTACAATTACAATTAAAACAAATTAAAAGAAAGTAAAGGGAAGCCGAAATAATAAAACAAGTAATAAAAATTTAAAAATTTCAATTAAGTAGGAAAGCTGAAAAACGCGACTGTACAATACTACAGAATGCTGCATGACGTCAGGGGTAATCCAATTCTAGTTGAAAATTTCTTTCAAACTAGGGAAAATATAAATTTTTCCCGGGAATTCTGCTTTAAGTGACGGCAGAAGGATTCCTTCTGGATGTTTTGGAGCATGGGATGAAGTTATCATCCCGTGCAAGTATAGCGAGGGGCCGTTTCCGGTTTTTCCCCACTGTTCCATCATAACGCCTAATGGCATTTAAAGCAGGATTCCGCACGGCAGGGACAGACCTGTGAAACTTCATTGTAAGTTTCTTGATTTCCGCAAAAATCGGTTTAATTTTAAGGTCACGATGAATGACGTCATTGCGGACATAACGGGTTGCTTTAGTAAACCTACGAAGAAGCTTATTTTGGAAAGTTTGAACTTTATCAAGTCTAGTTTTGACTGCACTTCCATACACCACCGAACCATAAGTTATGATCGGTCTGATCATGGATTTATATAGTAACAATTTATTTTTCATAGACAGGGGGCTGTTCCAAGCCAATAGGGGATTAAGGGAGCCCACGGCGCGGTTCGCACGATCCAGAGTTTCTGTGATGTGCGTACGCCATGTTAATTTGGAATCTAGGTGAATGCCTAGGTACTTATAATCTGACCTCCAGGGAATTGGTTCGTCATTCAGTTTGAAATTTAAATTAGCAATGGGGTTTGAACGTTGGTTGGTGAAAAGAATGGCGGCACTTTTGGCACTATTCACTTTAATTTTCCATTTTTTAAACCAAGCCGAAAGTAAATTCAAATAATTTTGCAGTTTAGAGAACACTCTTTGTGCTTGTTTGTGTTTGTATAGCATGGCTGTGTCATCGGCGAAAATCGCTAAGTCGATGTCAGGCTCTTTAGGAATGTCGTTAATAAAGACGTTAAATAGAGTGGGACCGCTCAGAGAACCTTGTGGTACAGAGCTAGAAATTGGTTTAGGGTTAGAGTAGGAACTTCCTACTCTAACAGAGAAGGATCTATTTTTAAAGTAGTCTGCATAGATTTTAATTAGTTGGGCAGGAACTTTTAGTTTAATAAGTTTAAAAAGAAGAGCGATATGCCAGACTTTATCAAAAGCCTTTTGGATATCAAGAAAGATTGCTCCCGTCACACCGCCGGACGTGAAACCGTCATGAATGAGTTCAGAAACTCTCCAAATCTGATGGGTTGTTGAGTGACGTGCTCTAAATCCGAATTGCTCCGGAATCAGCACGTCGTTAGAGTTTAAGAACTCCTTCAGGCGGTTGACGAGAACATATTCATAAACTTTAGATAAACAAGAGAGTAAAGAGATAGGTCGAAAGCTGGTTGGGGCGTGTCTGTCCTCCGCCCCACTTTTCAGTAGGGGAACGACAATAGCCTTTTTCCAGCAATCAGGAAAAACATTTAAAGACATCATGCAATTAATTAAAAGAACAATATAAAGTATAAATTTGTTAGGTAAGTTAATAAGCATATTATTAGAAATGCGGTCCTCACCCGGAGACTTATTCTTTTTCAAGCCTGAGATGTACTCCCGGACCTCGGTAGGCGTGGCCGGGGGTAGCGTGTTTGGTGTGTTTTTGTTTAAGAAATTTTGGACTGTGGTCTCCAACACAGTTGCAACCCTGGGGTTGTCCATACCAGAATTAGGTGTAAACTGACTTCTAAGACTTTCAGCAATTGCTTCGGCCTTTTCAGTGTTAGTATAAGCCATGCCATTAGGGCATCTGATGGCCGGAATGTGTGTTTGTGTCCTACGAATGCGGGAAGCAGCCTTCCAAATGGTGTTGTCTTCAGTCGAAAGAGATTCGACAAAAGTGTTCCAGCGTTCGTGTCTAAACTTGGAGATAGCAGCCTTAATTTTTCTATTAAGATTATTTAACTGGGTCCTAAAATATTGCGTGCGATAGATCTGCCATATCCTGCGAGCACGATTTCGTTCGGTTATCAATTGCCTGACCTCCTCCGGTAGTCTGAGAAATGCAGCAGTGGTTTTTCTCGGCTGAGAACACTGCTCAAATGTATCTCTCAAGACGTCACCAAGTTGACTGATGGCAAGTTCCGCCTGCTCTTTCGTTTCCGGCAGAGTGGGCGGAGTTTCACGCTGTTCAAGTAGGAATTTGAAATCTTCCCATCTAGTATGAATTTGCTTGCCAAGATCGAGGTTGTAAGAGTCAACTTGGTACCGGAGCAGAACCGGCAAGTGGTCCGAACTCAGTTCGTTCTGCGTTTGAATGCAGTAAGGATAAGGAAAATTGCGGGTGATCGCTAAGTCTAAGAAATTATTAGAAAAAGGGAAAGTGGGTGAGGGGGGCGCTATAATTTGCGCAAAATTTTGATTCACCCATTTCCTGAGTTTGGTTCCAAACCCATTTGTAGATCTGCAGTGCCAAGAGGGATGAGTAGCATTAAAATCACCCGCAAGAATAAAATTTGGAAAAGTATTAGTGAGCCGGGATAAGTCTTGCTCCAGCAGATTTCTATCATTTAGAGGTGGTACATAAATGGCTGCTATAAGAAGTTTTGGAATATTGGGAAAGTCCAAGACAATAGGAGTAACTTCAATACAATTTGTAGGGGGAATATTAATAAAAGTAGCATTAAATCCTCTTTTAACATAAATTGCAGTGCCGCCAAAGCTGCGGGAGTTATCGCCCCTACGAGCCCTGTCAACATTGAATAACTCGTAGTTGGCAATTCTGGAGATATTTCCCTGGGAAAAGTGAGTCTCACTGACCAAAACGATGTCTAAATTGTTACTATAAACCCAAGCACTGAATTCAGTAGCCTGTCTTTTTAGTCCATTGGCATTAAATATACCAATGGAGAAGGTGTCCAAATTACTAGTAGCTGGGAACATGGCGATAGGAAAGATAATTCGAAAATGGGGATGCAACCATCATGGATGGCGCTACCTAAACAGTTTTAGAAACAGAGTAAATATAATTTAGAAGAATGCTGACCCGGTCAATCTGCGTGGATGCTTTGCGCAGTTCCGGGAGGGCTTTATTAAAAGCAGTCAAAACAGTAGCTTCACCATATCTATCAAAAAAGAGAAATAAATTTGTAATGAACTCGGCGATCGAAAATGCATCCTTTACTGGGGCCGAATTTGAATTTTGAGGAACAGAAGGGGTGGGGGGTGGAGCAACCTTTTGTCCAATAGCAGCTTCCCTGAAAGACAGGGAATTTTCAGCTTTCCTGTTGGAAAAAGAACGATTAGTATTTACAGAAACAACAGTTTTAGCGTTGGCCTTTTGTTTTGGAATAACATTAGCATTAGAACTTAAGATTTTGCCTTTCTTAGGGGGGGTTGTTTTAGGGAACTTTGGACAGTTCCTAAAATTCGCAGGATGATCCCCACCACAGTGACAGCATCGACAGGGAGTGTCAAAAGATTTAACACACTCTTTCGTCATATGTGCCCCGGCACATTTAAGGCATCTAGTCGGTAAATTACACGAAATCGAGCTGTGAAAAAACCCCTGACAATTATGACACTGTGAGGGGCCTTTATGCCCGCGATATTTTTCAAAACTGACCTCAGTATCCATAATTTCGGTAATTTGGAAGATGCGGTCAACATCGGCTTGTTTGGAGATCGAAATGTAAAAAAGGGGCATATATCTTTTGTTACTCACGGGACCTCTGTACATTTGGGTCACCGTGAAGTCCGAGAATTCTTCAAATTCAAGGGCCTGATGAATATCTTGGACTGCCGTGTTGACGGGAAGTCCCCGAAGAACCACCTTAAGTGGTTTTGCATCTTCCAAAAGATACGATTGAAAATGAATTTTCAAGTTAAGTAATAAATTCTGAACTTGCCGATAATCTTCAGAGTTATCGACCTTAATATTAAGGAATTTACCTTTTAATTTAGAAGTGGCCGTGGGTACAATTCTTTTAATCTGAAAGATAAGTTCTCTCCAGTTATCTGGAGGGATAATTTTGAATGGGGGAACCCTAGAATTTTTCTTTTGTTGACCCTTTGGTTCATTTTCAGTCACTTCCATATAAGTAGAATCAGTAGAATTTACTAAATCATTATCCTTAACTTTAGACAATTTTTTACTTTTTTTACTTTTAACTATTGAGAAATTTTCCTGCTCGGATTGAGTAGAATTTTGAATTTCGGAATCGTCCTCAAACCTTCTCTTACTGGCCGAGAGAGTTTGGTTATCATCCGCAATAACAGATGGAGCCACCTCACTCGACTGGCTAGAGTTGGAAATCGGAACGTCCGAATTAACATTAGCCGAAACATTACTAACATTTCTATCTTTTGGCAGAAGGTTCTTGTACGTGAAGAGATCTCCAGTACGGACACTACATATAGTGTCATAATCTTGATATAAAAGGGAAACTTTCCCTAAAAGGTCAGACATTTTTTTTTGCTCATCCTCAGATGGCTCAGAAATCATCTTATATTTGACCAATTTGCATCTTGCAGAAAAAATATCAGCAAGCGTCTTGTTTAAGAGCGCTTCAACATCAAACTCCGACAAATCTCTAATATCTGGAATACCAGATCTTCCCAAAATACAATAAGACATAGTATTCAAAGAAATGATACCTTTCTCATTAGGAACTTGGGTTTTGCTTCCCACCAGTCCACCGTCTAAGATGCTGCAGCTCTCAGACAAGGCAGCCGACGTCATCCAGCTCAGCCAATCCGAAAGTAGGCACAGAAACAAGCCACACCCACACTATAAATATGATGCACAGATACGGGAAGACGGGAATAACACGTCTTACTCCTTCCGCATCTCGATCAGAAATGCCCAGACTCCCGTTTTCGGCGGTATTTATATTCAGAGGGTGAAAAAGGCGGAGCTAAGAGCACATGACGTAGGCAGGAATCGTGTATACAGAGAAAAATATCCACAATTTCTCCAATATGTGTTTATTTCTGTCATTAAGATCTCTCTTTATAAGTATAGAATGCGTAACAAAATAAATAAAAAATAAGTAAAACAATAATAATAATAATAATAATAATAAAACAATGCAAATGAATTGCAGAATCACAGACTTACTTTATAGCTAAACAAACTTTGTGATTATTTTACATTATAGATATGCATCAGTATTTCAATAAATAACACATATAAAGGTTTTTGCAAAATTAAAAGGTTAAATTTCGAAACCGAAAATAAAAAGATGCCAACAACACGCGGTGTTCCCAGGTGGTCACCCTCCCAAGTACTAACCGCGCCCGATGCTGCTTGACTTCGGTGATCGGACGAGAACCGGTATTTTCAGCATGGTATGGCCGTTGGCAGTAATATTTGTCCTTATGTATTATTTTAGCTTTGTTTATTTTAAGATTTCAATTTGCAATTGTTGAACATTGGTAGAAACGACATACATTTACTCTTCGTCTCGACTGTGGGAATAACGAAACCGAAACAAACATTTTGTAGCTCGGAAAATTGCATTTAAAGCTGCTTCTTTTTCTATTTACGGTTCTACAAACTTCAATCGTCTGCTGTAAATGTCGAGCACGGCATTTCTGTTTTCTTATGTCGTTTCCGTGTTAATTTGATTTTTTTCCTTACTTTTTCCAAGAATCTTTTCCGATTCTGCTGTACGCTAAACTTTTTAACAGAACTACAAGGACGCCCTCTCCGGCCTCCTATTGGCTGAGAAGAACTTGTAGCTTTCATCCTGCCTCGTTGTATAAATACCCGCGCCAGGAACGGATCCCCCATCATTGACACGTTCAATACTGCATCATGCCTCCCCAAGCTTCTGGCAAAGCTGTTAAGAAAGCCGGTAAGGCTCAGAAATCTGTACGAGCTGGTGACAAAAAAAAGAGGAAGAAGCGTAGGAAGGAATCTTTCGCTATCTACATTTACAAAGTCTTGAAACAGGTCCATCCCGACACTGGTATCTCTTCAAAGGCTATGTCTATCATGAATTCTTTCGTGAATGACATTTTTGAAAGAATTGCTGCCGAATCTTCCCGCTTGGCTCACTACAACAAGAGATCCACCATCACAAGTCGGGAAATCCAAACAGCCGTACGACTTCTGTTGCCCGGTGAGTTGGCTAAACACGCCGTCTCCGAAGGTACCAAGGCTGTCACCAAATACACCAGCTCCAAATAAGCAGATTTCTGTTTACTTTACAAAAAAAAGGCCCTTTTCAGGGCCATATAAATCTTACACGATCTGTTATTAAATATTACAAAAAAAGAAAAAAACGAAATGAGACGCCTAAAAGAATACGTACATGTGGACTCATCTCATTTTCCCCTTGTACATGAATGAAAAACGAAAGAATAAATTCTTTCATGGTATAAAAAAAAAAAAAAACAAGAATAATAAATATACAAAATATCTCATTTTAAAGGAAGCAATTAGGAACACTAAAGAGAAAAATAAAATATTAAATGGGCAATAAATTCAATAAAAGAGTTACTGTAATATTTTGCACTAACTCTTATTGTACATTGTTTTCTCACGGAAAACCACATTGCACACACATACGCACCGCAATCAAATGGGAAAGCTGAATGTAATAAAAAAGGGGGCGAGCAGTAAGATATGCCCTCCCGGAAGATTTCGAATTTATTAATGAAAGAAACGGTGTAGAATTCCCTCTGGAGTCTCAGAAATCACAACCTCCTCGTCTCTGTGTACTATGACAAATTGGTTTTCGTTTAGCTTGAATGGATCAAATAAATACATATAAGTAAATTTAAATTAACAAACAAAATAACATTTTATGATCTGTGTTTTGTAACATTTGTTTGTATCGCTGTCATTACGTATGGTGCAGATTGTTGTTCTGAAATATTGTTGGCAACTTCAATAAAGAAGAGAACAAAAAAATTTAAAATTATTTGAATTTTATTTAAACTTTTAAATCATATAAATTAAATATAAGATTAGTTGTACCAAGATGTTGCTGTAGCTTCATTCATTTCTCTGTTTAAATAATAAAGAAAGAAAGAAAGAAAGAGAGAGAGAGAAAAAAGTAAAAGAAAAAAATTAAAGACCCTAGCCGCCAGTCAAATCTCAATTCCCAAGGGAATTGGATTTAGTTTCGAATCGAAGGAGTTCACAAAAATGAAAATTTCATTGGTTCTCTGCTGCTTCGCGATTGGCTGATGAAGTTGTTCGTCGTATCCGCCCTCTGAATGCCTATATATAGGACAAATTTCGCCCAGCATCCAGACTCGTTTGTGCGAGCGTTTATTTACTTACTTCATTCATAATGTCAGGACGTGGTAAAGGCGGAAAAGTGAAGGGAAAGAGCAAGACTCGTTCCAGCAGAGCTGGATTGCAGTTTCCCGTCGGCCGTATCCACAGGCTTTTGAGAAAGGGCAACTACGCCGAGCGTGTAGGAGCTGGTGCTCCAGTCTATCTCGCTGCCGTTCTCGAATATTTAGCTGCTGAAGTTCTCGAGTTGGCAGGTAATGCCGCAAGAGATAACAAGAAGACTAGGATCATTCCTAGACATCTTCAGCTCGCCATCAGAAACGACGAGGAGTTGAACAAATTGCTCTCTGGTGTTACCATCGCTCAGGGTGGCGTTTTGCCCAACATCCAAGCTGTCCTCCTCCCCAAGAAAACCGAGAAGAAGGCATAAATTGCCCGAACTCTGTTTTCTTTTCAAACCAAAGGCCCTTTTCAGGGCCATACAAATGTTGCTACTCTCATGTTCATCGTTTCTTTTTTCTTCAAATCGCACAGAAATAATTTATAAATGGCCCATAACCATGTTAAGAATTTGTTAAAGAAATGAAGCAAATATGGGTTGTTTTGCATGCATCAATAGCATTTATTACGTCCTTATGTTTATCTATACTTCAAATGAGTTGCTAAAAGTATAATGTTTTTCTTTAAATTAATTATTAGACGTATAAACCCAAATAAGAAAAAAAATCTAACTCGTCTGTTGTTGGAGATGTTTCCAAAATAATGCATGTTTGCTGGCGACATCTGTCGGCTACCATTCTAAAGAGACTCTCTTGAGGAAATTCCGAACAACGTATACGTAATATTGGAATATCATAATAATTAACTTCTTTTTGGACTAGAGTCCTCTAAACAAAAGGGTTGAAAAGGTGTAATTTTTATCAATTTATACACATTTTCAACTTGTACGTCTTCGTTAGAAAAATCAGGGTACATGTATCATATTAAAATCTATAAATGATGAACTGTGTGATTAAGAATATATCATATTTGTATGGCCCTGAAAAGGGCCTTTGTTTGTCAAAAGGAAAGATGCAGCTTAGGCGCGCTCTCCGCGAATTCTTCGAGCAAGTTGAATATCCTTGGGCATGATAGTGACACGCTTGGCGTGAATAGCGCACAAGTTGGTGTCTTCGAAAAGCCCGACGAGATATGCTTCGCTGGCTTCCTGGAGAGCCATGACAGCAGAGCTCTGGAAACGGAGATCGGTTTTGAAATCCTGAGCGATTTCTCTAACCAAACGCTGGAATGGCAATTTTCTGATCAGAAGCTCAGTAGATTTCTGATAACGACGGATTTCTCGGAGAGCGACGGTTCCTGGCCTGTAACGGTGAGGTTTTTTCACACCACCAGTAGCAGGGGCGCTCTTACGAGCAGCCTTGGTGGCAAGCTGCTTCCTGGGGGCTTTGCCTCCGGTAGATTTCCTAGCGGTTTGCTTGGTACGAGCCATAGCGAACTATTCAGCACGACAAATTGAGTCGAAATGTGTTTTTGGTTTCCGAAACGCGACTTTATAAAGAATGCATGAGGTGGGCGGAGCTTGCGAGAATGCGCGTTTTCCGATTGGCTACTCTCGTTCTACCAATAGCTTATAAATAGCTTAAATTTCCGTTCGCAATTTTTATATCGGTCTTGTACTGCTAACTGTCGCCATGTCTGACGAAACTGCTGCCGTAGCAACCACTCCCGCCGCCGCAACGCCTAAAAAGAAGGCAAAATCAGCGGCGAAAAAACCCAAAACTGCCCCGACTCATCCCAAGGTGTCTGAAATGGTCACCGAAGCTATTACTAGCTTGAAAGAGCGCGGTGGATCTTCCCTGGTAGCCATCAAGAAGCACATCGGATCCAAACACAAGGTTGACATGGATCGCCTGACTCCTTTCATCAAGAAATACTTGAAAAGCGCTGTCGCCAGCGGAGCTCTTGTCCAGACTAAGGGCAAAGGAGCCAGCGGCTCATTCAAGCTCAGTGCATCCGGCCAGAAGAAAGAACCCAGCAAAGCTAAAAAAGCAAAGAAAGAAGGAGCTTCCCCAGCAAAAAAACCTAAAGCAGCAAAAAAGACTGCCAAACCTAAGGCAAAAAGTGCCGAAAAGAAAAAGCCCGCTGCAAAAAAACCAGCTGCTGCTAAAAAAGCTGCCAAACCCAAAAGTCCAAAAAAAGCAGCTAAACCATCCAAACCAAAGGCACCAAAAGTGAAAAAGATGAAGACACCCAAAAAAGCTACCCCCAAGAAGGCTAAGAAGTAAAATGTGATCGACACCTTGGGTTGAAAAAAAAAGGCTCTTTTCAGAGCCATACAAATATTTATATATATTTTTTTTGTTTACAGTTTTTTTTATGAAGGCTTCAGCTATGCTATTTTCAAAATTTAAAACTATTCAATTTCATTTCGTTCCCTTAAAAATCATACATTGCATAAATTTAATTCGCATACATGAAACAATTTAATTAATCTTTATTAAATAATAAATTACTAATTTATATATATATATATCGGGGGGGGGGGCTATAATACCATTCTCGCTCTTTTATTATCATTATTTTTTTAATAAACTTTCATTAAAATTTAGAAAGAATTTCTTTTTAAAAAATAATTTTAAACAAAAAATAAATAAATAAAATAAAATATACTTGGAGAGATTAAAGATAATATTAGTAAATTTACTTTTTAATTATGAATAATTTCATAAATCGTTATTAAAAGTCTTCTAAGGAATGATAATAAAAAGAAAATATGTTCCTGTTCACTGATATGATGGGAATTTTAACATTTGTCATTAAATCAACACCTTTATTTATTAGCGTAAAAAAGAGGAATGGATGTCCATAATATTACTAATGTAACATGAATAATTATTAACGTAAGAGGGGGTAAGGGCCGGTACATTTTTAAAACGATGAAAAAGATTAAGATATTACGCAATGTTTACTTTTTGAGACGTTTGTCTGCTCGAAGGTCTGCATAGTGTCTCCATCTACTTTCATAAATTGCAACATCAGTCGATTTTCGACGTGACATCAGAGTTTTGAGTTTTTGATCTCACATATGTTATTTTGGGTGGAAAAAAAGCGCGACTCTGTAGATATTAAAGTAACTTTATCTCTGCTTTGTAGGAATATTATTATAAATTTATATGGCCCTGAAAAGGGCCTTTGTTTTAGTTCCTAGAGAAAGGTAGTACGTTTAACCGCCGAAACCGTACAATGTACGTCCTTGGCGTTTTAAAGCGTACACAACATCCATGGCTGTGACAGTCTTGCGTTTAGCATGCTCGGTGTATGTGACGGCATCTCGGATGACATTTTCCAAGAAAACTTTGAGTACTCCACGAGTCTCTTCATAGATGAGACCGGAGATACGTTTGACACCACCACGTCTTGCCAAACGCCTGATGGCAGGCTTGGTTATACCTTGGATGTTATCTCTAAGAACTTTTCTGTGCCTTTTGGCACCACCTTTACCTAAACCCTTTCCGCCTTTACCACGACCAGACATGTTTGTTCGATCTCAGATCAGAAATGTCAAGTCAACACGTAGGCTTACGGAGCACCTACGGAGTGTGGATCCACTCCGCTTAATCTCCAACGAAATTGATGAGCAACATAACTTGATTTGCATAAGATGATGAGATGGTATAAGTGCATATAGGCTGATTTCGCATTGGTCAGAGCCGTTAAGCCCCTCCCTCTGGTACTTTCAGCCCATGCTGGACGTGCTGAGCGACTTTGCCCCAAGCCCATACCGACGCGAACGCCGGTACGACACGTGGCAATGTCCGGTCGTTCAGGCAATATTAAGTTTAGGTTCAGCAAAAACGATACCTGACACAGAAAAACAAAGACCCTAACAGGGACCACATATTTTTACAATTACATTAAAATTTTTAATCCTGGCAAAATTTAAGACTTTTACAATTATTATTAACAGTTAGAAAGTTAGTTTAAGTTTTGAGATATTTTTGACACGCCGTCCATAAAGACTAAAGTCTTACGACCTCTGTCTTCCTGAGCGACGATGCTAGTATATATTTTTTCTAGGTAATTTGCAAGATTAAGAAAAGAATCTATTTTAAGTTCAGTTTTAATTTTCTCTAAGATTTCCATAATTTTTTGTACGCCGTTTCCTAACTCTTCCAGCTGGAATAATTGGACTGGTTCCGGTGGCGACCTCTTGGGGTCCGCCTGCGCAACTTTTTTCTTAACAGGTTTAATTTTATTTTCGGAGTTTACAATTTCTTTGGAATTAGAATTTTTATTTTTAGCGGCTTCGGCATAACTTTTCCAGAATTGCGGTTTAAGAGGATACTTTTTGCATCCTTTGAAGTTCGCCGGGTGTTGCAATCCGCAATTAACACACAACGGCGGAGGTTTTTCTGTGACAATTTCCGAGTTCTCGGCATCTAATTTTTTCCGAGGACAATCAAGAGATTTGTGGGATTCCCCACAACCTACACATTTGGGTTCCATGAAGCATTGCGTGCTAATGTGGAAAAACCCCTGGCAATTCCAACATTGCGCGGCCTTCCTGGGAGCCCTATAATTTTCAATGTCAACTCTAATTTTGAATAACGATTTTAAAGCTAAGATTTTCTTTGAATTTTCACTTTTCGGTAGATGTAACAAAAACAGAGGTAAAACTCTGTTGTCTTTTCTACTAGTCATTTGAACTGCCTTAATAACGTCGAATCCGTTTTTAGTAATTTCTCTTTCTAAGCTATCAATTTTGATTGATTTAGGTAATCCCCTGACAACCACCTTCAAAGGGGCTTCAAGGTCCGGACTAACATAAAATTGGAACTTATGTTCCTTTAGAAATTTAGCAATTTTTTCCTTAACAGCAAAAGTTTGCGCATTTATTTTGAGCCAACGGCCTGAAATTTTAACTTCGAAATTCGGATCGCAATCATTTTCTAACTGCGCCGTAAATTCAGTGACGTCACTGATATCCCTTACCATAATTGGTTTGGGCGGTTTGTCCGAAATTTTCCTATTGGTTGACATTTCGCACTCTTTTACATTAGCAGGCTCAGTGATGACACTCTCGGCGCCATCTTTCGGATCTGCCTGAAAATAATCATGATCCATGTCCTCAGATTCTGAGGGCAAATCGGTATTTACGGCCGAAAGTAAGTTTTTTTCCAATACAATAATATTATCAGTTTGCTTCATTTTTTTGGAACTCGGAACCACTAAACCAGCCGAAAGAGCAGTGGCGGATTTCTTTTTCTTTTTTTTAGGTTTTTTAGGTTTAGTTTTATCACTAACTTCCGATAAACTATCCTGCTTTTTAAGCGTAATTGCATTAACAATCTCTAAATCCTGAGGTTTAGAATAATCTTCCTGACTTTTAAGAAGAGCCTTCTGCTGTGCCCTTTTTTCGAATTCTGACTCAGCTGTTTCTTTACCGTAAAAAAGATTTAGATTTTCCAACTTATAAAAACCGTCCGAGTCGTAAGTCTCAAAATCCGAATCGTTAAGTTCCCTAATATTAAGTTTTTGAAAATAACATGATTGATACAAATCAGAAGTTGGATGAAGAAATTCTGGATTAGATTTAAACCTAATAGCTGAACAACGCTTATCGCCCGAACAATTGGACATACTACCTGCATCAGCATCGCCGGGCATACTGCCGGCGTCGAGAAAATGCAGAAATTCACTGCAGCAATTGGTGCTCCGTACAAGACAAGAGGTGGTGCTGACACACACGCTGTTAGATCAGAAATGCCCAGACTCCCGTTTTCGGCGGTATTTATATTCAGAGGGTGAAAAAGGCGGAGCTAAGAGCACATGACGTAGGCAGGAATCGTGTATACAGAGAAAAATATCCACAATTTCTCCAATATGTGTTTATTTCTGTCATTAAGATCTCTCTTTATAAGTATAGAATGCGTAACAAAATAAATAAAAAATAAGTAAAACAATAATAATAATAATAATAATAATAAAACAATGCAAATGAATTGCAGAATCACAGACTTACTTTATAGCTAAACAAACTTTGTGATTATTTTACATTATAGATATGCATCAGTATTTCAATAAATAACACATATAAAGGTTTTTGCAAAATTAAAAGGTTAAATTTCGAAACCGAAAATAAAAAGATGCCAACAACACGCGGTGTTCCCAGGTGGTCACCCTCCCAAGTACTAACCGCGCCCGATGCTGCTTGACTTCGGTGATCGGACGAGAACCGGTATTTTCAGCATGGTATGGCCGTTGGCAGTAATATTTGTCCTTATGTATTATTTTAGCTTTGTTTATTTTAAGATTTCAATTTGCAATTGTTGAACATTGGTAGAAACGACATACATTTACTCTTCGTCTCGACTGTGGGAATAACGAAACCGAAACAAACATTTTGTAGCTCGGAAAATTGCATTTAAAGCTGCTTCTTTTTCTATTTACGGTTCTACAAACTTCAATCGTCTGCTGTAAATGTCGAGCACGGCATTTCTGTTTTCTTATGTCGTTTCCGTGTTAATTTGATTTTTTTCCTTACTTTTTCCAAGAATCTTTTCCGATTCTGCTGTACGCTAAACTTTTTAACAGAACTACAAGGACGCCCTCTCCGGCCTCCTATTGGCTGAGAAGAACTTGTAGCTTTCATCCTGCCTCGTTGTATAAATACCCGCGCCAGGAACGGATCCCCCATCATTGACACGTTCAATACTGCATCATGCCTCCCCAAGCTTCTGGCAAAGCTGTTAAGAAAGCCGGTAAGGCTCAGAAATCTGTACGAGCTGGTGACAAAAAAAAGAGGAAGAAGCGTAGGAAGGAATCTTTCGCTATCTACATTTACAAAGTCTTGAAACAGGTCCATCCCGACACTGGTATCTCTTCAAAGGCTATGTCTATCATGAATTCTTTCGTGAATGACATTTTTGAAAGAATTGCTGCCGAATCTTCCCGCTTGGCTCACTACAACAAGAGATCCACCATCACAAGTCGGGAAATCCAAACAGCCGTACGACTTCTGTTGCCCGGTGAGTTGGCTAAACACGCCGTCTCCGAAGGTACCAAGGCTGTCACCAAATACACCAGCTCCAAATAAGCAGATTTCTGTTTACTTTACAAAAAAAAGGCCCTTTTCAGGGCCATATAAATCTTACACGATCTGTTATTAAATATTACAAAAAAAGAAAAAAACGAAATGAGACGCCTAAAAGAATACGTACATGTGGACTCATCTCATTTTCCCCTTGTACATGAATGAAAAACGAAAGAATAAATTCTTTCATGGTATAAAAAAAAAAAAAAACAAGAATAATAAATATACAAAATATCTCATTTTAAAGGAAGCAATTAGGAACACTAAAGAGAAAAATAAAATATTAAATGGGCAATAAATTCAATAAAAGAGTTACTGTAATATTTTGCACTAACTCTTATTGTACATTGTTTTCTCACGGAAAACCACATTGCACACACATACGCACCGCAATCAAATGGGAAAGCTGAATGTAATAAAAAAGGGGGCGAGCAGTAAGATATGCCCTCCCGGAAGATTTCGAATTTATTAATGAAAGAAACGGTGTAGAATTCCCTCTGGAGTCTCAGAAATCACAACCTCCTCGTCTCTGTGTACTATGACAAATTGGTTTTCGTTTAGCTTGAATGGATCAAATAAATACATATAAGTAAATTTAAATTAACAAACAAAATAACATTTTATGATCTGTGTTTTGTAACATTTGTTTGTATCGCTGTCATTACGTATGGTGCAGATTGTTGTTCTGAAATATTGTTGGCAACTTCAATAAAGAAGAGAACAAAAAAATTTAAAATTATTTGAATTTTATTTAAACTTTTAAATCATATAAATTAAATATAAGATTAGTTGTACCAAGATGTTGCTGTAGCTTCATTCATTTCTCTGTTTAAATAATAAAGAAAGAAAGAAAGAAAGAGAGAGAGAGAAAAAAGTAAAAGAAAAAAATTAAAGACCCTAGCCGCCAGTCAAATCTCAATTCCCAAGGGAATTGGATTTAGTTTCGAATCGAAGGAGTTCACAAAAATGAAAATTTCATTGGTTCTCTGCTGCTTCGCGATTGGCTGATGAAGTTGTTCGTCGTATCCGCCCTCTGAATGCCTATATATAGGACAAATTTCGCCCAGCATCCAGACTCGTTTGTGCGAGCGTTTATTTACTTACTTCATTCATAATGTCAGGACGTGGTAAAGGCGGAAAAGTGAAGGGAAAGAGCAAGACTCGTTCCAGCAGAGCTGGATTGCAGTTTCCCGTCGGCCGTATCCACAGGCTTTTGAGAAAGGGCAACTACGCCGAGCGTGTAGGAGCTGGTGCTCCAGTCTATCTCGCTGCCGTTCTCGAATATTTAGCTGCTGAAGTTCTCGAGTTGGCAGGTAATGCCGCAAGAGATAACAAGAAGACTAGGATCATTCCTAGACATCTTCAGCTCGCCATCAGAAACGACGAGGAGTTGAACAAATTGCTCTCTGGTGTTACCATCGCTCAGGGTGGCGTTTTGCCCAACATCCAAGCTGTCCTCCTCCCCAAGAAAACCGAGAAGAAGGCATAAATTGCCCGAACTCTGTTTTCTTTTCAAACCAAAGGCCCTTTTCAGGGCCATACAAATGTTGCTACTCTCATGTTCATCGTTTCTTTTTTCTTCAAATCGCACAGAAATAATTTATAAATGGCCCATAACCATGTTAAGAATTTGTTAAAGAAATGAAGCAAATATGGGTTGTTTTGCATGCATCAATAGCATTTATTACGTCCTTATGTTTATCTATACTTCAAATGAGTTGCTAAAAGTATAATGTTTTTCTTTAAATTAATTATTAGACGTATAAACCCAAATAAGAAAAAAAATCTAACTCGTCTGTTGTTGGAGATGTTTCCAAAATAATGCATGTTTGCTGGCGACATCTGTCGGCTACCATTCTAAAGAGACTCTCTTGAGGAAATTCCGAACAACGTATACGTAATATTGGAATATCATAATAATTAACTTCTTTTTGGACTAGAGTCCTCTAAACAAAAGGGTTGAAAAGGTGTAATTTTTATCAATTTATACACATTTTCAACTTGTACGTCTTCGTTAGAAAAATCAGGGTACATGTATCATATTAAAATCTATAAATGATGAACTGTGTGATTAAGAATATATCATATTTGTATGGCCCTGAAAAGGGCCTTTGTTTGTCAAAAGGAAAGATGCAGCTTAGGCGCGCTCTCCGCGAATTCTTCGAGCAAGTTGAATATCCTTGGGCATGATAGTGACACGCTTGGCGTGAATAGCGCACAAGTTGGTGTCTTCGAAAAGCCCGACGAGATATGCTTCGCTGGCTTCCTGGAGAGCCATGACAGCAGAGCTCTGGAAACGGAGATCGGTTTTGAAATCCTGAGCGATTTCTCTAACCAAACGCTGGAATGGCAATTTTCTGATCAGAAGCTCAGTAGATTTCTGATAACGACGGATTTCTCGGAGAGCGACGGTTCCTGGCCTGTAACGGTGAGGTTTTTTCACACCACCAGTAGCAGGGGCGCTCTTACGAGCAGCCTTGGTGGCAAGCTGCTTCCTGGGGGCTTTGCCTCCGGTAGATTTCCTAGCGGTTTGCTTGGTACGAGCCATAGCGAACTATTCAGCACGACAAATTGAGTCGAAATGTGTTTTTGGTTTCCGAAACGCGACTTTATAAAGAATGCATGAGGTGGGCGGAGCTTGCGAGAATGCGCGTTTTCCGATTGGCTACTCTCGTTCTACCAATAGCTTATAAATAGCTTAAATTTCCGTTCGCAATTTTTATATCGGTCTTGTACTGCTAACTGTCGCCATGTCTGACGAAACTGCTGCCGTAGCAACCACTCCCGCCGCCGCAACGCCTAAAAAGAAGGCAAAATCAGCGGCGAAAAAACCCAAAACTGCCCCGACTCATCCCAAGGTGTCTGAAATGGTCACCGAAGCTATTACTAGCTTGAAAGAGCGCGGTGGATCTTCCCTGGTAGCCATCAAGAAGCACATCGGATCCAAACACAAGGTTGACATGGATCGCCTGACTCCTTTCATCAAGAAATACTTGAAAAGCGCTGTCGCCAGCGGAGCTCTTGTCCAGACTAAGGGCAAAGGAGCCAGCGGCTCATTCAAGCTCAGTGCATCCGGCCAGAAGAAAGAACCCAGCAAAGCTAAAAAAGCAAAGAAAGAAGGAGCTTCCCCAGCAAAAAAACCTAAAGCAGCAAAAAAGACTGCCAAACCTAAGGCAAAAAGTGCCGAAAAGAAAAAGCCCGCTGCAAAAAAACCAGCTGCTGCTAAAAAAGCTGCCAAACCCAAAAGTCCAAAAAAAGGCAGCTAAACCATCCAAACCAAAGGCACCAAAAGTGAAAAAGATGAAGACACCCAAAAAAGCTACCCCCAAGAAGGCTAAGAAGTAAAATGTGATCGACACCTTGGGTTGAAAAAAAAAGGCTCTTTTCAGAGCCATACAAATATTTATATATATTTTTTTTGTTTACAGTTTTTTTTATGAAGGCTTCAGCTATGCTATTTTCAAAATTTAAAACTATTCAATTTCATTTCGTTCCCTTAAAAATCATACATTGCATAAATTTAATTCGCATACATGAAACAATTTAATTAATCTTTATTAAATAATAAATTACTAATTTATATATATATATATCGGGGGGGGGGGCTATAATACCATTCTCGCTCTTTTATTATCATTATTTTTTTAATAAACTTTCATTAAAATTTAGAAAGAATTTCTTTTTAAAAAATAATTTTAAACAAAAAATAAATAAATAAAATAAAATATACTTGGAGAGATTAAAGATAATATTAGTAAATTTACTTTTTAATTATGAATAATTTCATAAATCGTTATTAAAAGTCTTCTAAGGAATGATAATAAAAAGAAAATATGTTCCTGTTCACTGATATGATGGGAATTTTAACATTTGTCATTAAATCAACACCTTTATTTATTAGCGTAAAAAAGAGGAATGGATGTCCATAATATTACTAATGTAACATGAATAATTATTAACGTAAGAGGGGGTAAGGGCCGGTACATTTTTAAAACGATGAAAAAGATTAAGATATTACGCAATGTTTACTTTTTGAGACGTTTGTCTGCTCGAAGGTCTGCATAGTGTCTCCATCTACTTTCATAAATTGCAACATCAGTCGATTTTCGACGTGACATCAGAGTTTTGAGTTTTTGATCTCACATATGTTATTTTGGGTGGAAAAAAAGCGCGACTCTGTAGATATTAAAGTAACTTTATCTCTGCTTTGTAGGAATATTATTATAAATTTATATGGCCCTGAAAAGGGCCTTTGTTTTAGTTCCTAGAGAAAGGTAGTACGTTTAACCGCCGAAACCGTACAATGTACGTCCTTGGCGTTTTAAAGCGTACACAACATCCATGGCTGTGACAGTCTTGCGTTTAGCATGCTCGGTGTATGTGACGGCATCTCGGATGACATTTTCCAAGAAAACTTTGAGTACTCCACGAGTCTCTTCATAGATGAGACCGGAGATACGTTTGACACCACCACGTCTTGCCAAACGCCTGATGGCAGGCTTGGTTATACCTTGGATGTTATCTCTAAGAACTTTTCTGTGCCTTTTGGCACCACCTTTACCTAAACCCTTTCCGCCTTTACCACGACCAGACATGTTTGTTCGATCTCAGATCAGAAATGCCCAGACTCCCGTTTTCGGCGGTATTTATATTCAGAGGGTGAAAAAGGCGGAGCTAAGAGCACATGACGTAGGCAGGAATCGTGTATACAGAGAAAAATATCCACAATTTCTCCAATATGTGTTTATTTCTGTCATTAAGATCTCTCTTTATAAGTATAGAATGCGTAACAAAATAAATAAAAAATAAGTAAAACAATAATAATAATAATAATAATAATAAAACAATGCAAATGAATTGCAGAATCACAGACTTACTTTATAGCTAAACAAACTTTGTGATTATTTTACATTATAGATATGCATCAGTATTTCAATAAATAACACATATAAAGGTTTTTGCAAAATTAAAAGGTTAAATTTCGAAACCGAAAATAAAAAGATGCCAACAACACGCGGTGTTCCCAGGTGGTCACCCTCCCAAGTACTAACCGCGCCCGATGCTGCTTGACTTCGGTGATCGGACGAGAACCGGTATTTTCAGCATGGTATGGCCGTTGGCAGTAATATTTGTCCTTATGTATTATTTTAGCTTTGTTTATTTTAAGATTTCAATTTGCAATTGTTGAACATTGGTAGAAACGACATACATTTACTCTTCGTCTCGACTGTGGGAATAACGAAACCGAAACAAACATTTTGTAGCTCGGAAAATTGCATTTAAAGCTGCTTCTTTTTCTATTTACGGTTCTACAAACTTCAATCGTCTGCTGTAAATGTCGAGCACGGCATTTCTGTTTTCTTATGTCGTTTCCGTGTTAATTTGATTTTTTTCCTTACTTTTTCCAAGAATCTTTTCCGATTCTGCTGTACGCTAAACTTTTTAACAGAACTACAAGGACGCCCTCTCCGGCCTCCTATTGGCTGAGAAGAACTTGTAGCTTTCATCCTGCCTCGTTGTATAAATACCCGCGCCAGGAACGGATCCCCCATCATAAAATAAGACTGCTAGCGTCCGTTCTAGACGGACGCGTATTTTGTCTTTCCCCTTTTGGTTTTTAACCATGTCTTCCGCTGATGCGGATTTTGCAAATCTTTTGCAACTAAACACCTTCATGCAGTTATGCAGTGCTATCGAATCCAAAACTACCTTCGCTGGCGACAACAGCTGTGATAAACTGATAGCCGATGCCAGATCTGAGTACTTCCGGTGGAAGTCACTGACCGAGGCAGTGGAGCGGGAAACCAGTCAAGCCACCCTTCACGGTATGTGGATTTCTCTCTCTGCTCTTGCGACGCAGAAGGAAGTTACGATTTCCTCCCCCTCTTTGCCGGGAAACGAGTTTCTTAAGCATAACAACCCTCTTAAGAGGAAAGAATGCGATTTTATCGAAGCAAAGAAAAATGCTCGCTTAGATAAATTCAATAAGGGAAGGGACTTCATACTAAATACTGATAATAAATTCAAACCTTTAGCTGATCTTAACGAATTAAAAGATGATATAATGGATTCTGATAATACATCTGGAAGTAATATTACTAATGAAAATTATTCTAAAGTCACCCCCCCTAAAAATAAAAACAAAGTTGAACCCATAACAATAAAAAAGACTGATGCATATAATGAAATAATCCAGCACATTGAAGCTAATCTCTTAAAGAAAAGCACTAAAAAAATCCTCAAAGGTGATACTATAAAAATCTTTCCCGAAACTGTTGCTGATTATAGAGTAATTCAAAATTATCTTGCCGAAAACTCTATCGAACATTTTAGGATGGCACCGAAAAATGAGAGACCGAGGAAAGTGCTTCTTCGCGGCATCCCTCCTGAAACCCCTATTGATATAGTCAAAAATGAGCTAATTCAAAAATCATTTAATATAAACCGCGTTTCCCAATTAAGGGACTACAAAACTAAAATTCCACTACCACTCTATCTGGTAGATATCTTTCCCACGGAAAATTTCCGTGAAATTTATGACATAGACTTATTTTTAGGCTATTACATCAAAGTGGAGGCTTATCGGTCAAACGGCCCTAAGCAGTGCTGGAATTGCCAGCGATTTAACCATTCCAGTGATGTCTGTCTCTTTAATCCTGTTTGTATGAAGTGTGCAGAATCACACAGAACACGGGAATGCCCCCCTGAAAATACTAAAATTAAATGTGCTAATTGTGGAGAACCACACACCGCCAACTATGGCGGTTGTAAATATAACCCGCGTAACCTTAAAAACAATAGAATTATTACATTCCGAAATAGCCAACAAACTTTCAAATCTAACGTCGTAAAACCCTCTAAATCCTTTTCTAATATTACCAGTGGAGCATCCCATACTCCAAATGAACCCGTCGTTGAGTCCCCCCCTCTCCCTAACTTGCAAAATTTCCCACCTTTAACTATAAATAGCAACCAAAACACTAACGGAAGACCCCCTATACCCTCTGTAGAAAGCTTAGAAGTAATTATACAAAAATTAGAAAAAATCTATGAACTTTTAAATAAAATAAATAATTTACCAAACTCTCAACTTGCAGCTATTTTTGCCTCACATATGACAGGAGAAAACTCCGAAAATGCTACTAATCCTAAACCTTAATGGGCCTTTTCAAAATTCTTACCTGGAATGCTAATGGACTCAGACCTAAGATTGACGAGCTCCGTGATTTTGTTATCCAAAATCCGGTTGATGTTATTTTAATACAGGAAGTAAAAAGCAAAAACTCCAAAAACCTCAATATTCAAAATTTTAAAACCTACCACACACCTAGAATTCATGACAACAACATTTCGCCTTTCGGCGGGACGGCTATTTTCATTAATAACAGGGTCCCACACTCCATCTTGCCTTCTTTAACCCTTAACAAACTTGAAAACACTAACATTAAAATCTATTTAGACCAGCAAAATTCTTTCACCATCTCTTCAATTTATCTCCGGGTTTCTACGCCCCCCTCCCAGGCTCCCACCCCCCCCTCGGCAGCTCTCCAAGATGATCTCGATGCCATTTTCAGGCTAGATGACAAAGTGATCATTGCAGGTGACTTCAATGCACATCATACCAGTTGGAATGCTAATACTCCACCTGATGCCTTAGGGAATACCCTGCATCAGTACTGCCTTAATAAAGGTATTGAAATTGCTGCCCCTTCCACCCCTACTCGATACGGTCCGTCCGGTGGCACTACGATCGATTTAGCACTTCTTAATAATTTTCCTTACCCTTATACTATCACTCCGCATTCTGTAATGTCTTCTGACCATCTCCCCATTCAATTTAATTTTGACTGTAATCCCAAATTACCCGAATTATTAACCAAACCCGTCATTGAATGGTCGACTTATACTAAAATTATCGAGGACTCCCCCCCTCCATTTGGCATTATCAACAGTAAAGACGACATTGACGAAGCTGCCACAAACTTAACAAATTTAATAAAAAACTCTCTTGAAAATTCAAAATTTCACCCCAAAAAGCAAAATTTTCAGGAACTTCCCTTTAAAATTAGATTTAAAATTAATAATAGAAATCGCATCAGAAGACAGTGGCAGTCTTCTGGTGACCCATCTGTCAGAGCAGAAATGAACAGGCTTAATGCTGAAATAAAATTAGAGATCAAAAATTATAAGAACAATAAATGGCGGAATTACATCGAATCTCTCGCTCCCTCTGATAATTCCATCTGGAATTATCTTAGGAGAGTGAGAAAACCTTTCACCCCTATCCCGCCTTTAACTACCAACAACGGACAAGCTCTGACAGATAAAGATAAGGTCGAAGCTCTTGCAGACCAATATCAGGGGCAGTTTGCCCCCCACCCGGATGTTTTCGACCCCGAAACCATCGACGAAGTCGACCATACCCTTCGTAACTTTAACTCCAGAAGTGCTACTAGACAAATCGACCCCACCACTCCCGACGAGATCATACGAGTTATAAAAGCTCTTCCTAATAGAAAAGCCCCTGGACATGATGGCATTAATAATTCGGCCCTCAAAAATCTCCCCATTAAATACGCGGATCATCTAGCCAATCTCATTAACTCTATTTTTAAATTTAGATATTTTCCTAAAACTTGGAGACATGCTGTTATTGTACCGATTAAAAAACCCGGAGAGGACCCTGGTATACCCAAGAATTATCGCCCAATCAGTCTTCTTCCTGCACTCAGCAAACTTGTTAAACACATATTTTTAAATAGACTTTCAAAATTTTTACCTGACATTCCAGAACAGTTCGGTTTCAGACCCAAACATTGCACCACACACCAACTGCTCAGGGTTGTTGAATACATCATGGATGGCTTTGACAATCAGGAGCAAACCGGAGCGCTTTTTGTTGATATATCCAAAGCCTTCGACACAGTCTGGCACTCAGGACTCATATATAAACTCATAAAACTCAAAGTGCCAACTGCTTACATACAGCTAATTATCTCTTATTTACAGCTGAGGACTTTTTCTGTTAAATATGCTAACACCTTATCCACAAGTAGACCGGTAGAGGCAGGAGTTCCTCAAGGAAGCAAAATTGCTGCCTACCTTTACAAAGCTTACATTAATGACATCCCTAAATCACTTCGTACACTCCTGGCACTCTACGCAGATGACACAACAGTCCTCAGCAAACACAAAAACATTCGTTATTTACATGCTCACCTACAAGAACACATTAATCTACTCGAACAATATTTCACTCGCTGGAGAATTAAAATTAATCCTAACAAATCCACTGCTGTCTATTTCTCCAGAAAGAAATTTCCTCCCCCACCCCTAACTTTAAACGGTGAGCAAATACACTTTTGCAGAGAAGTGAAATACTTGGGTGTAATTCTTGACAGCAATCTAACTTGGCGAAAGCACATTGAAAATACCGTCCATAAATTCTATAAAGCCAGACACGACCTTGCACATCTCCTGTATTCTAATGACATGAGTATAGGTAACAAAATCCTGTTATATAAAACAGTGCTCAGGCCTATACTTCTCTATTCTGCTCAGGTCTGGGGTACATCTGCGAAAACAAACCTCCAAAAAGTCCAAACTGCCCAAAATAAAACTTTACGAATTATGACCCGTGCTCCCTGGTATAAAAGAAACTCTGTTATCCATCAAGAACTTAATATCGAACCTATTAGAAACGTCATTAAAAAATTTGCCATTAACTTTTACAATAACATTTATTCCATTCCTAACGCTGAACTTTTTAACTTACCCGATTACGACGTTAGACAATTTCATCGCAGACCTAAAGCCACTACCGTTTTGACTGAGGGCCTCCATGGATGACCCCCCCCCCCCCCTTAGCTTATCACTCCGTTTGCATTGATAGGGTCTTTGAAGCACTATCTTCATTTAACTGTTTTTTACTAACTTTAAATTACTTTATTCTTTGGGTCTCATACTGTTAACTTTTAAAATTTCAGGTTTTTAATCTTAAATCATTGTCTCCTTATTTTTTATTTTTTATTTTTTATAGTAAATTAATCTTATTTTAAATATTTTGGTTCCATCCTTTAACTTAATATTTTTCACTTACCTATTAAATAATTTTTAATATTTCTTTATTTTATTAATATCTTTTATTTTAATGTATGGCTGCCTGATTATGGCCTTTGTTTTGTAAATTAAACAGCAATCTGTTACTGAACCTTTCCCGGCAAACTTTCTTATCGTGAGGCAACTTCATTCTTTACTTTCTCTTTTTTCCCTTTCAACTGAGTCAGCTGTTGGTATCAGCTGTTGACTTTTCTTTATTCTGTTATTTCCCGAACCCTCTGTGGTTTGGGGTTTAACGCCCATCTCTTTCAATCACTCTTGACAGGTGACTTTCCTGCGTAAGCGCGGGAGATCATCCCTTCACTTTTTCGACCGCAGGGTGACTCCTGCACATCTGGGGATTATATTTCCCCCACCCTTTTTCTTTTCTCTCGTTCGGTTATGTTTTGAACGGCATACTCGAAACTTTTAACTTCTGTTTTCTCAATTTTTCTACAAGAGGTAAAGACGTCTGTGTCGTAGGAACTCTGAGAGAATTCACTATCCAATGTCCAATGATCCCCCATCATTGACACGTTCAATACTGCATCATGCCTCCCCAAGCTTCTGGCAAAGCTGTTAAGAAAGCCGGTAAGGCTCAGAAATCTGTACGAGCTGGTGACAAAAAAAAGAGGAAGAAGCGTAGGAAGGAATCTTTCGCTATCTACATTTACAAAGTCTTGAAACAGGTCCATCCCGACACTGGTATCTCTTCAAAGGCTATGTCTATCATGAATTCTTTCGTGAATGACATTTTTGAAAGAATTGCTGCCGAATCTTCCCGCTTGGCTCACTACAACAAGAGATCCACCATCACAAGTCGGGAAATCCAAACAGCCGTACGACTTCTGTTGCCCGGTGAGTTGGCTAAACACGCCGTCTCCGAAGGTACCAAGGCTGTCACCAAATACACCAGCTCCAAATAAGCAGATTTCTGTTTACTTTACAAAAAAAAGGCCCTTTTCAGGGCCATATAAATCTTACACGATCTGTTATTAAATATTACAAAAAAAGAAAAAAACGAAATGAGACGCCTAAAAGAATACGTACATGTGGACTCATCTCATTTTCCCCTTGTACATGAATGAAAAACGAAAGAATAAATTCTTTCATGGTATAAAAAAAAAAAAAAACAAGAATAATAAATATACAAAATATCTCATTTTAAAGGAAGCAATTAGGAACACTAAAGAGAAAAATAAAATATTAAATGGGCAATAAATTCAATAAAAGAGTTACTGTAATATTTTGCACTAACTCTTATTGTACATTGTTTTCTCACGGAAAACCACATTGCACACACATACGCACCGCAATCAAATGGGAAAGCTGAATGTAATAAAAAAGGGGGCGAGCAGTAAGATATGCCCTCCCGGAAGATTTCGAATTTATTAATGAAAGAAACGGTGTAGAATTCCCTCTGGAGTCTCAGAAATCACAACCTCCTCGTCTCTGTGTACTATGACAAATTGGTTTTCGTTTAGCTTGAATGGATCAAATAAATACATATAAGTAAATTTAAATTAACAAACAAAATAACATTTTATGATCTGTGTTTTGTAACATTTGTTTGTATCGCTGTCATTACGTATGGTGCAGATTGTTGTTCTGAAATATTGTTGGCAACTTCAATAAAGAAGAGAACAAAAAAATTTAAAATTATTTGAATTTTATTTAAACTTTTAAATCATATAAATTAAATATAAGATTAGTTGTACCAAGATGTTGCTGTAGCTTCATTCATTTCTCTGTTTAAATAATAAAGAAAGAAAGAAAGAAAGAGAGAGAGAGAAAAAAGTAAAAGAAAAAAATTAAAGACCCTAGCCGCCAGTCAAATCTCAATTCCCAAGGGAATTGGATTTAGTTTCGAATCGAAGGAGTTCACAAAAATGAAAATTTCATTGGTTCTCTGCTGCTTCGCGATTGGCTGATGAAGTTGTTCGTCGTATCCGCCCTCTGAATGCCTATATATAGGACAAATTTCGCCCAGCATCCAGACTCGTTTGTGCGAGCGTTTATTTACTTACTTCATTCATAATGTCAGGACGTGGTAAAGGCGGAAAAGTGAAGGGAAAGAGCAAGACTCGTTCCAGCAGAGCTGGATTGCAGTTTCCCGTCGGCCGTATCCACAGGCTTTTGAGAAAGGGCAACTACGCCGAGCGTGTAGGAGCTGGTGCTCCAGTCTATCTCGCTGCCGTTCTCGAATATTTAGCTGCTGAAGTTCTCGAGTTGGCAGGTAATGCCGCAAGAGATAACAAGAAGACTAGGATCATTCCTAGACATCTTCAGCTCGCCATCAGAAACGACGAGGAGTTGAACAAATTGCTCTCTGGTGTTACCATCGCTCAGGGTGGCGTTTTGCCCAACATCCAAGCTGTCCTCCTCCCCAAGAAAACCGAGAAGAAGGCATAAATTGCCCGAACTCTGTTTTCTTTTCAAACCAAAGGCCCTTTTCAGGGCCATACAAATGTTGCTACTCTCATGTTCATCGTTTCTTTTTTCTTCAAATCGCACAGAAATAATTTATAAATGGCCCATAACCATGTTAAGAATTTGTTAAAGAAATGAAGCAAATATGGGTTGTTTTGCATGCATCAATAGCATTTATTACGTCCTTATGTTTATCTATACTTCAAATGAGTTGCTAAAAGTATAATGTTTTTCTTTAAATTAATTATTAGACGTATAAACCCAAATAAGAAAAAAAATCTAACTCGTCTGTTGTTGGAGATGTTTCCAAAATAATGCATGTTTGCTGGCGACATCTGTCGGCTACCATTCTAAAGAGACTCTCTTGAGGAAATTCCGAACAACGTATACGTAATATTGGAATATCATAATAATTAACTTCTTTTTGGACTAGAGTCCTCTAAACAAAAGGGTTGAAAAGGTGTAATTTTTATCAATTTATACACATTTTCAACTTGTACGTCTTCGTTAGAAAAATCAGGGTACATGTATCATATTAAAATCTATAAATGATGAACTGTGTGATTAAGAATATATCATATTTGTATGGCCCTGAAAAGGGCCTTTGTTTGTCAAAAGGAAAGATGCAGCTTAGGCGCGCTCTCCGCGAATTCTTCGAGCAAGTTGAATATCCTTGGGCATGATAGTGACACGCTTGGCGTGAATAGCGCACAAGTTGGTGTCTTCGAAAAGCCCGACGAGATATGCTTCGCTGGCTTCCTGGAGAGCCATGACAGCAGAGCTCTGGAAACGGAGATCGGTTTTGAAATCCTGAGCGATTTCTCTAACCAAACGCTGGAATGGCAATTTTCTGATCAGAAGCTCAGTAGATTTCTGATAACGACGGATTTCTCGGAGAGCGACGGTTCCTGGCCTGTAACGGTGAGGTTTTTTCACACCACCAGTAGCAGGGGCGCTCTTACGAGCAGCCTTGGTGGCAAGCTGCTTCCTGGGGGCTTTGCCTCCGGTAGATTTCCTAGCGGTTTGCTTGGTACGAGCCATAGCGAACTATTCAGCACGACAAATTGAGTCGAAATGTGTTTTTGGTTTCCGAAACGCGACTTTATAAAGAATGCATGAGGTGGGCGGAGCTTGCGAGAATGCGCGTTTTCCGATTGGCTACTCTCGTTCTACCAATAGCTTATAAATAGCTTAAATTTCCGTTCGCAATTTTTATATCGGTCTTGTACTGCTAACTGTCGCCATGTCTGACGAAACTGCTGCCGTAGCAACCACTCCCGCCGCCGCAACGCCTAAAAAGAAGGCAAAATCAGCGGCGAAAAAACCCAAAACTGCCCCGACTCATCCCAAGGTGTCTGAAATGGTCACCGAAGCTATTACTAGCTTGAAAGAGCGCGGTGGATCTTCCCTGGTAGCCATCAAGAAGCACATCGGATCCAAACACAAGGTTGACATGGATCGCCTGACTCCTTTCATCAAGAAATACTTGAAAAGCGCTGTCGCCAGCGGAGCTCTTGTCCAGACTAAGGGCAAAGGAGCCAGCGGCTCATTCAAGCTCAGTGCATCCGGCCAGAAGAAAGAACCCAGCAAAGCTAAAAAAGCAAAGAAAGAAGGAGCTTCCCCAGCAAAAAAACCTAAAGCAGCAAAAAAGACTGCCAAACCTAAGGCAAAAAGTGCCGAAAAGAAAAAGCCCGCTGCAAAAAAACCAGCTGCTGCTAAAAAAGCTGCCAAACCCAAAAGTCCAAAAAAAGCAGCTAAACCATCCAAACCAAAGGCACCAAAAGTGAAAAAGATGAAGACACCCAAAAAAGCTACCCCCAAGAAGGCTAAGAAGTAAAATGTGATCGACACCTTGGGTTGAAAAAAAAAGGCTCTTTTCAGAGCCATACAAATATTTATATATATTTTTTTTGTTTACAGTTTTTTTTATGAAGGCTTCAGCTATGCTATTTTCAAAATTTAAAACTATTCAATTTCATTTCGTTCCCTTAAAAATCATACATTGCATAAATTTAATTCGCATACATGAAACAATTTAATTAATCTTTATTAAATAATAAATTACTAATTTATATATATATATATCGGGGGGGGGGGCTATAATACCATTCTCGCTCTTTTATTATCATTATTTTTTTAATAAACTTTCATTAAAATTTAGAAAGAATTTCTTTTTAAAAAATAATTTTAAACAAAAAATAAATAAATAAAATAAAATATACTTGGAGAGATTAAAGATAATATTAGTAAATTTACTTTTTAATTATGAATAATTTCATAAATCGTTATTAAAAGTCTTCTAAGGAATGATAATAAAAAGAAAATATGTTCCTGTTCACTGATATGATGGGAATTTTAACATTTGTCATTAAATCAACACCTTTATTTATTAGCGTAAAAAAGAGGAATGGATGTCCATAATATTACTAATGTAACATGAATAATTATTAACGTAAGAGGGGGTAAGGGCCGGTACATTTTTAAAACGATGAAAAAGATTAAGATATTACGCAATGTTTACTTTTTGAGACGTTTGTCTGCTCGAAGGTCTGCATAGTGTCTCCATCTACTTTCATAAATTGCAACATCAGTCGATTTTCGACGTGACATCAGAGTTTTGAGTTTTTGATCTCACATATGTTATTTTGGGTGGAAAAAAAGCGCGACTCTGTAGATATTAAAGTAACTTTATCTCTGCTTTGTAGGAATATTATTATAAATTTATATGGCCCTGAAAAGGGCCTTTGTTTTAGTTCCTAGAGAAAGGTAGTACGTTTAACCGCCGAAACCGTACAATGTACGTCCTTGGCGTTTTAAAGCGTACACAACATCCATGGCTGTGACAGTCTTGCGTTTAGCATGCTCGGTGTATGTGACGGCATCTCGGATGACATTTTCCAAGAAAACTTTGAGTACTCCACGAGTCTCTTCATAGATGAGACCGGAGATACGTTTGACACCACCACGTCTTGCCAAACGCCTGATGGCAGGCTTGGTTATACCTTGGATGTTATCTCTAAGAACTTTTCTGTGCCTTTTGGCACCACCTTTACCTAAACCCTTTCCGCCTTTACCACGACCAGACATGTTTGTTCGATCTCAGATCAGAAATGCCCAGACTCCCGTTTTCGGCGGTATTTATATTCAGAGGGTGAAAAAGGCGGAGCTAAGAGCACATGACGTAGGCAGGAATCGTGTATACAGAGAAAAATATCCACAATTTCTCCAATATGTGTTTATTTCTGTCATTAAGATCTCTCTTTATAAGTATAGAATGCGTAACAAAATAAATAAAAAATAAGTAAAACAATAATAATAATAATAATAATAATAAAACAATGCAAATGAATTGCAGAATCACAGACTTACTTGATGACATGACATCGCGGTGCTTACGGAGTGCCAACACAATGTGGGTCCATTGCGCGTAACCTCCAACTAAATATAAGAAAATGAACATAAAAAGATGAATTTCGAAGCAAAGCACGGTCAAAAGGTATAATTTAGAGTCTCTGGTGGAAATCCGAAGATTATTCCAGAGCTGGAAGCACGAGGTTAAATATAACCTCCAAAAGAAGGGGCGCATGTGGCATCCAAACGAGTTTGGTTGCCCCATACTTCGATGTCATTTCACTGACTGGCGTCGGCAAAAAACGGAGAGTGAAAAGGCAGTATGGTACCAAGAAGCACAGAAAAGTACATAGCATAAGGTATCCCAGCCCACGACTAACTCTAAGAACCAAAAAAAAAGGGGGCCACATAGCTCACTAATTTTGGTGACAATCACCTGAAACCCGTTCACCTTCGAAGTTTCCCATCGGCTAACATAGCGGCACAGGTCCCGCGTCTTACTGGCATATGTTATCGGCCACCTGGACCGCACTACCAAACGAAGTTCCTGTACACACTACGCTCGCGCAGGTCCACAACTCCAGTAAACAAGTTTTTCGGTTCATGCCTGGTCTAAAAGGGGGGTAAAATTTAGAAAAATTTTAAAAACTGAAAACTGAAAAAGCTTAAACTGTGACAAGAAATTTGGCGACCATTGCCGGCGGCGAGTTCATCACACACCAGCGGTCGAGGGTAGAATGAGCCAAAAAGGGGAAGAAAAGGTCTTAAATAGCCGAGGTACAGTGAGCAAGCACCTCATTGGCCAAAAGGAATATGAGGAAGGCGTGCCTATCCTCAAAGTTGGAAGTGACTTCGTAAACAACTGAAATTTTGAGAAAGATAGAGTACCCAATTACAATTACAATTAAAACAAATTAAAAGAAAGTAAAGGGAAGCCGAAATAATAAAACAAGTAATAAAAATTTAAAAATTTCAATTAAGTAGGAAAGCTGAAAAACGCGACTGTACAATACTACAGAATGCTGCATGACGTCAGGGGTAATCCAATTCTAGTTGAAAATTTCTTTCAAACTAGGGAAAATATAAATTTTTCCCGGGAATTCTGCTTTAAGTGACGGCAGAAGGATTCCTTCTGGATGTTTTGGAGCATGGGATGAAGTTATCATCCCGTGCAAGTATAGCGAGGGGCCGTTTCCGGTTTTTCCCCACTGTTCCATCATAACGCCTAATGGCATTTAAAGCAGGATTCCGCACGGCAGGGACAGACCTGTGAAACTTCATTGTAAGTTTCTTGATTTCCGCAAAAATCGGTTTAATTTTAAGGTCACGATGAATGACGTCATTGCGGACATAACGGGTTGCTTTAGTAAACCTACGAAGAAGCTTATTTTGGAAAGTTTGAACTTTATCAAGTCTAGTTTTGACTGCACTTCCATACACCACCGAACCATAAGTTATGATCGGTCTGATCATGGATTTATATAGTAACAATTTATTTTTCATAGACAGGGGGCTGTTCCAAGCCAATAGGGGATTAAGGGAGCCCACGGCGCGGTTCGCACGATCCAGAGTTTCTGTGATGTGCGTACGCCATGTTAATTTGGAATCTAGGTGAATGCCTAGGTACTTATAATCTGACCTCCAGGGAATTGGTTCGTCATTCAGTTTGAAATTTAAATTAGCAATGGGGTTTGAACGTTGGTTGGTGAAAAGAATGGCGGCACTTTTGGCACTATTCACTTTAATTTTCCATTTTTTAAACCAAGCCGAAAGTAAATTCAAATAATTTTGCAGTTTAGAGAACACTCTTTGTGCTTGTTTGTGTTTGTATAGCATGGCTGTGTCATCGGCGAAAATCGCTAAGTCGATGTCAGGCTCTTTAGGAATGTCGTTAATAAAGACGTTAAATAGAGTGGGACCGCTCAGAGAACCTTGTGGTACAGAGCTAGAAATTGGTTTAGGGTTAGAGTAGGAACTTCCTACTCTAACAGAGAAGGATCTATTTTTAAAGTAGTCTGCATAGATTTTAATTAGTTGGGCAGGAACTTTTAGTTTAATAAGTTTAAAAAGAAGAGCGATATGCCAGACTTTATCAAAAGCCTTTTGGATATCAAGAAAGATTGCTCCCGTCACACCGCCGGACGTGAAACCGTCATGAATGAGTTCAGAAACTCTCCAAATCTGATGGGTTGTTGAGTGACGTGCTCTAAATCCGAATTGCTCCGGAATCAGCACGTCGTTAGAGTTTAAGAACTCCTTCAGGCGGTTGACGAGAACATATTCATAAACTTTAGATAAACAAGAGAGTAAAGAGATAGGTCGAAAGCTGGTTGGGGCGTGTCTGTCCTCCGCCCCACTTTTCAGTAGGGGAACGACAATAGCCTTTTTCCAGCAATCAGGAAAAACATTTAAAGACATCATGCAATTAATTAAAAGAACAATATAAAGTATAAATTTGTTAGGTAAGTTAATAAGCATATTATTAGAAATGCGGTCCTCACCCGGAGACTTATTCTTTTTCAAGCCTGAGATGTACTCCCGGACCTCGGTAGGCGTGGCCGGGGGTAGCGTGTTTGGTGTGTTTTTGTTTAAGAAATTTTGGACTGTGGTCTCCAACACAGTTGCAACCCTGGGGTTGTCCATACCAGAATTAGGTGTAAACTGACTTCTAAGACTTTCAGCAATTGCTTCGGCCTTTTCAGTGTTAGTATAAGCCATGCCATTAGGGCATCTGATGGCCGGAATGTGTGTTTGTGTCCTACGAATGCGGGAAGCAGCCTTCCAAATGGTGTTGTCTTCAGTCGAAAGAGATTCGACAAAAGTGTTCCAGCGTTCGTGTCTAAACTTGGAGATAGCAGCCTTAATTTTTCTATTAAGATTATTTAACTGGGTCCTAAAATATTGCGTGCGATAGATCTGCCATATCCTGCGAGCACGATTTCGTTCGGTTATCAATTGCCTGACCTCCTCCGGTAGTCTGAGAAATGCAGCAGTGGTTTTTCTCGGCTGAGAACACTGCTCAAATGTATCTCTCAAGACGTCACCAAGTTGACTGATGGCAAGTTCCGCCTGCTCTTTCGTTTCCGGCAGAGTGGGCGGAGTTTCACGCTGTTCAAGTAGGAATTTGAAATCTTCCCATCTAGTATGAATTTGCTTGCCAAGATCGAGGTTGTAAGAGTCAACTTGGTACCGGAGCAGAACCGGCAAGTGGTCCGAACTCAGTTCGTTCTGCGTTTGAATGCAGTAAGGATAAGGAAAATTGCGGGTGATCGCTAAGTCTAAGAAATTATTAGAAAAAGGGAAAGTGGGTGAGGGGGGCGCTATAATTTGCGCAAAATTTTGATTCACCCATTTCCTGAGTTTGGTTCCAAACCCATTTGTAGATCTGCAGTGCCAAGAGGGATGAGTAGCATTAAAATCACCCGCAAGAATAAAATTTGGAAAAGTATTAGTGAGCCGGGATAAGTCTTGCTCCAGCAGATTTCTATCATTTAGAGGTGGTACATAAATGGCTGCTATAAGAAGTTTTGGAATATTGGGAAAGTCCAAGACAATAGGAGTAACTTCAATACAATTTGTAGGGGGAATATTAATAAAAGTAGCATTAAATCCTCTTTTAACATAAATTGCAGTGCCGCCAAAGCTGCGGGAGTTATCGCCCCTACGAGCCCTGTCAACATTGAATAACTCGTAGTTGGCAATTCTGGAGATATTTCCCTGGGAAAAGTGAGTCTCACTGACCAAAACGATGTCTAAATTGTTACTATAAACCCAAGCACTGAATTCAGTAGCCTGTCTTTTTAGTCCATTGGCATTAAATATACCAATGGAGAAGGTGTCCAAATTACTAGTAGCTGGGAACATGGCGATAGGAAAGATAATTCGAAAATGGGGATGCAACCATCATGGATGGCGCTACCTAAACAGTTTTAGAAACAGAGTAAATATAATTTAGAAGAATGCTGACCCGGTCAATCTGCGTGGATGCTTTGCGCAGTTCCGGGAGGGCTTTATTAAAAGCAGTCAAAACAGTAGCTTCACCATATCTATCAAAAAAGAGAAATAAATTTGTAATGAACTCGGCGATCGAAAATGCATCCTTTACTGGGGCCGAATTTGAATTTTGAGGAACAGAAGGGGTGGGGGGTGGAGCAACCTTTTGTCCAATAGCAGCTTCCCTGAAAGACAGGGAATTTTCAGCTTTCCTGTTGGAAAAAGAACGATTAGTATTTACAGAAACAACAGTTTTAGCGTTGGCCTTTTGTTTTGGAATAACATTAGCATTAGAACTTAAGATTTTGCCTTTCTTAGGGGGGGTTGTTTTAGGGAACTTTGGACAGTTCCTAAAATTCGCAGGATGATCCCCACCACAGTGACAGCATCGACAGGGAGTGTCAAAAGATTTAACACACTCTTTCGTCATATGTGCCCCGGCACATTTAAGGCATCTAGTCGGTAAATTACACGAAATCGAGCTGTGAAAAAACCCCTGACAATTATGACACTGTGAGGGGCCTTTATGCCCGCGATATTTTTCAAAACTGACCTCAGTATCCATAATTTCGGTAATTTGGAAGATGCGGTCAACATCGGCTTGTTTGGAGATCGAAATGTAAAAAAGGGGCATATATCTTTTGTTACTCACGGGACCTCTGTACATTTGGGTCACCGTGAAGTCCGAGAATTCTTCAAATTCAAGGGCCTGATGAATATCTTGGACTGCCGTGTTGACGGGAAGTCCCCGAAGAACCACCTTAAGTGGTTTTGCATCTTCCAAAAGATACGATTGAAAATGAATTTTCAAGTTAAGTAATAAATTCTGAACTTGCCGATAATCTTCAGAGTTATCGACCTTAATATTAAGGAATTTACCTTTTAATTTAGAAGTGGCCGTGGGTACAATTCTTTTAATCTGAAAGATAAGTTCTCTCCAGTTATCTGGAGGGATAATTTTGAATGGGGGAACCCTAGAATTTTTCTTTTGTTGACCCTTTGGTTCATTTTCAGTCACTTCCATATAAGTAGAATCAGTAGAATTTACTAAATCATTATCCTTAACTTTAGACAATTTTTTACTTTTTTTACTTTTAACTATTGAGAAATTTTCCTGCTCGGATTGAGTAGAATTTTGAATTTCGGAATCGTCCTCAAACCTTCTCTTACTGGCCGAGAGAGTTTGGTTATCATCCGCAATAACAGATGGAGCCACCTCACTCGACTGGCTAGAGTTGGAAATCGGAACGTCCGAATTAACATTAGCCGAAACATTACTAACATTTCTATCTTTTGGCAGAAGGTTCTTGTACGTGAAGAGATCTCCAGTACGGACACTACATATAGTGTCATAATCTTGATATAAAAGGGAAACTTTCCCTAAAAGGTCAGACATTTTTTTTTGCTCATCCTCAGATGGCTCAGAAATCATCTTATATTTGACCAATTTGCATCTTGCAGAAAAAATATCAGCAAGCGTCTTGTTTAAGAGCGCTTCAACATCAAACTCCGACAAATCTCTAATATCTGGAATACCAGATCTTCCCAAAATACAATAAGACATAGTATTCAAAGAAATGATACCTTTCTCATTAGGAACTTGGGTTTTGCTTCCCACCAGTCCACCGTCTAAGATGCTGCAGCTCTCAGACAAGGCAGCCGACGTCATCCAGCTCAGCCAATCCGAAAGTAGGCACAGAAACAAGCCACACCCACACTATAAATATGATGCACAGATACGGGAAGACGGGAATAACACGTCTTACTCCTTCCGCATCTCGATCAGAAATGACTTACTTTATAGCTAAACAAACTTTGTGATTATTTTACATTATAGATATGCATCAGTATTTCAATAAATAACACATATAAAGGTTTTTGCAAAATTAAAAGGTTAAATTTCGAAACCGAAAATAAAAAGATGCCAACAACACGCGGTGTTCCCAGGTGGTCACCCTCCCAAGTACTAACCGCGCCCGATGCTGCTTGACTTCGGTGATCGGACGAGAACCGGTATTTTCAGCATGGTATGGCCGTTGGCAGTAATATTTGTCCTTATGTATTATTTTAGCTTTGTTTATTTTAAGATTTCAATTTGCAATTGTTGAACATTGGTAGAAACGACATACATTTACTCTTCGTCTCGACTGTGGGAATAACGAAACCGAAACAAACATTTTGTAGCTCGGAAAATTGCATTTAAAGCTGCTTCTTTTTCTATTTACGGTTCTACAAACTTCAATCGTCTGCTGTAAATGTCGAGCACGGCATTTCTGTTTTCTTATGTCGTTTCCGTGTTAATTTGATTTTTTTCCTTACTTTTTCCAAGAATCTTTTCCGATTCTGCTGTACGCTAAACTTTTTAACAGAACTACAAGGACGCCCTCTCCGGCCTCCTATTGGCTGAGAAGAACTTGTAGCTTTCATCCTGCCTCGTTGTATAAATACCCGCGCCAGGAACGGATCCCCCATCATTGACACGTTCAATACTGCATCATGCCTCCCCAAGCTTCTGGCAAAGCTGTTAAGAAAGCCGGTAAGGCTCAGAAATCTGTACGAGCTGGTGACAAAAAAAAAGAGGAAGAAGCGTAGGAAGGAATCTTTCGCTATCTACATTTACAAAGTCTTGAAACAGGTCCATCCCGACACTGGTATCTCTTCAAAGGCTATGTCTATCATGAATTCTTTCGTGAATGACATTTTTGAAAGAATTGCTGCCGAATCTTCCCGCTTGGCTCACTACAACAAGAGATCCACCATCACAAGTCGGGAAATCCAAACAGCCGTACGACTTCTGTTGCCCGGTGAGTTGGCTAAACACGCCGTCTCCGAAGGTACCAAGGCTGTCACCAAATACACCAGCTCCAAATAAGCAGATTTCTGTTTACTTTACAAAAAAAAGGCCCTTTTCAGGGCCATATAAATCTTACACGATCTGTTATTAAATATTACAAAAAAAGAAAAAAACGAAATGAGACGCCTAAAAGAATACGTACATGTGGACTCATCTCATTTTCCCCTTGTACATGAATGAAAAACGAAAGAATAAATTCTTTCATGGTATAAAAAAAAAAAAAAACAAGAATAATAAATATACAAAATATCTCATTTTAAAGGAAGCAATTAGGAACACTAAAGAGAAAAATAAAATATTAAATGGGCAATAAATTCAATAAAAGAGTTACTGTAATATTTTGCACTAACTCTTATTGTACATTGTTTTCTCACGGAAAACCACATTGCACACACATACGCACCGCAATCAAATGGGAAAGCTGAATGTAATAAAAAAGGGGGCGAGCAGTAAGATATGCCCTCCCGGAAGATTTCGAATTTATTAATGAAAGAAACGGTGTAGAATTCCCTCTGGAGTCTCAGAAATCACAACCTCCTCGTCTCTGTGTACTATGACAAATTGGTTTTCGTTTAGCTTGAATGGATCAAATAAATACATATAAGTAAATTTAAATTAACAAACAAAATAACATTTTATGATCTGTGTTTTGTAACATTTGTTTGTATCGCTGTCATTACGTATGGTGCAGATTGTTGTTCTGAAATATTGTTGGCAACTTCAATAAAGAAGAGAACAAAAAAATTTAAAATTATTTGAATTTTATTTAAACTTTTAAATCATATAAATTAAATATAAGATTAGTTGTACCAAGATGTTGCTGTAGCTTCATTCATTTCTCTGTTTAAATAATAAAGAAAGAAAGAAAGAAAGAGAGAGAGAGAAAAAAGTAAAAGAAAAAAATTAAAGACCCTAGCCGCCAGTCAAATCTCAATTCCCAAGGGAATTGGATTTAGTTTCGAATCGAAGGAGTTCACAAAAATGAAAATTTCATTGGTTCTCTGCTGCTTCGCGATTGGCTGATGAAGTTGTTCGTCGTATCCGCCCTCTGAATGCCTATATATAGGACAAATTTCGCCCAGCATCCAGACTCGTTTGTGCGAGCGTTTATTTACTTACTTCATTCATAATGTCAGGACGTGGTAAAGGCGGAAAAGTGAAGGGAAAGAGCAAGACTCGTTCCAGCAGAGCTGGATTGCAGTTTCCCGTCGGCCGTATCCACAGGCTTTTGAGAAAGGGCAACTACGCCGAGCGTGTAGGAGCTGGTGCTCCAGTCTATCTCGCTGCCGTTCTCGAATATTTAGCTGCTGAAGTTCTCGAGTTGGCAGGTAATGCCGCAAGAGATAACAAGAAGACTAGGATCATTCCTAGACATCTTCAGCTCGCCATCAGAAACGACGAGGAGTTGAACAAATTGCTCTCTGGTGTTACCATCGCTCAGGGTGGCGTTTTGCCCAACATCCAAGCTGTCCTCCTCCCCAAGAAAACCGAGAAGAAGGCATAAATTGCCCGAACTCTGTTTTCTTTTCAAACCAAAGGCCCTTTTCAGGGCCATACAAATGTTGCTACTCTCATGTTCATCGTTTCTTTTTTCTTCAAATCGCACAGAAATAATTTATAAATGGCCCATAACCATGTTAAGAATTTGTTAAAGAAATGAAGCAAATATGGGTTGTTTTGCATGCATCAATAGCATTTATTACGTCCTTATGTTTATCTATACTTCAAATGAGTTGCTAAAAGTATAATGTTTTTCTTTAAATTAATTATTAGACGTATAAACCCAAATAAGAAAAAAAATCTAACTCGTCTGTTGTTGGAGATGTTTCCAAAATAATGCATGTTTGCTGGCGACATCTGTCGGCTACCATTCTAAAGAGACTCTCTTGAGGAAATTCCGAACAACGTATACGTAATATTGGAATATCATAATAATTAACTTCTTTTTGGACTAGAGTCCTCTAAACAAAAGGGTTGAAAAGGTGTAATTTTTATCAATTTATACACATTTTCAACTTGTACGTCTTCGTTAGAAAAATCAGGGTACATGTATCATATTAAAATCTATAAATGATGAACTGTGTGATTAAGAATATATCATATTTGTATGGCCCTGAAAAGGGCCTTTGTTTGTCAAAAGGAAAGATGCAGCTTAGGCGCGCTCTCCGCGAATTCTTCGAGCAAGTTGAATATCCTTGGGCATGATAGTGACACGCTTGGCGTGAATAGCGCACAAGTTGGTGTCTTCGAAAAGCCCGACGAGATATGCTTCGCTGGCTTCCTGGAGAGCCATGACAGCAGAGCTCTGGAAACGGAGATCGGTTTTGAAATCCTGAGCGATTTCTCTAACCAAACGCTGGAATGGCAATTTTCTGATCAGAAGCTCAGTAGATTTCTGATAACGACGGATTTCTCGGAGAGCGACGGTTCCTGGCCTGTAACGGTGAGGTTTTTTCACACCACCAGTAGCAGGGGCGCTCTTACGAGCAGCCTTGGTGGCAAGCTGCTTCCTGGGGGCTTTGCCTCCGGTAGATTTCCTAGCGGTTTGCTTGGTACGAGCCATAGCGAACTATTCAGCACGACAAATTGAGTCGAAATGTGTTTTTGGTTTCCGAAACGCGACTTTATAAAGAATGCATGAGGTGGGCGGAGCTTGCGAGAATGCGCGTTTTCCGATTGGCTACTCTCGTTCTACCAATAGCTTATAAATAGCTTAAATTTCCGTTCGCAATTTTTATATCGGTCTTGTACTGCTAACTGTCGCCATGTCTGACGAAACTGCTGCCGTAGCAACCACTCCCGCCGCCGCAACGCCTAAAAAGAAGGCAAAATCAGCGGCGAAAAAACCCAAAACTGCCCCGACTCATCCCAAGGTGTCTGAAATGGTCACCGAAGCTATTACTAGCTTGAAAGAGCGCGGTGGATCTTCCCTGGTAGCCATCAAGAAGCACATCGGATCCAAACACAAGGTTGACATGGATCGCCTGACTCCTTTCATCAAGAAATACTTGAAAAGCGCTGTCGCCAGCGGAGCTCTTGTCCAGACTAAGGGCAAAGGAGCCAGCGGCTCATTCAAGCTCAGTGCATCCGGCCAGAAGAAAGAACCCAGCAAAGCTAAAAAAGCAAAGAAAGAAGGAGCTTCCCCAGCAAAAAAACCTAAAGCAGCAAAAAAGACTGCCAAACCTAAGGCAAAAAGTGCCGAAAAGAAAAAGCCCGCTGCAAAAAAACCAGCTGCTGCTAAAAAAGCTGCCAAACCCAAAAGTCCAAAAAAAGCAGCTAAACCATCCAAACCAAAGGCACCAAAAGTGAAAAAGATGAAGACACCCAAAAAAGCTACCCCCAAGAAGGCTAAGAAGTAAAATGTGATCGACACCTTGGGTTGAAAAAAAAAGGCTCTTTTCAGAGCCATACAAATATTTATATATATTTTTTTTGTTTACAGTTTTTTTTATGAAGGCTTCAGCTATGCTATTTTCAAAATTTAAAACTATTCAATTTCATTTCGTTCCCTTAAAAATCATACATTGCATAAATTTAATTCGCATACATGAAACAATTTAATTAATCTTTATTAAATAATAAATTACTAATTTATATATATATATATCGGGGGGGGGGGCTATAATACCATTCTCGCTCTTTTATTATCATTATTTTTTTAATAAACTTTCATTAAAATTTAGAAAGAATTTCTTTTTAAAAAATAATTTTAAACAAAAAATAAATAAATAAAATAAAATATACTTGGAGAGATTAAAGATAATATTAGTAAATTTACTTTTTAATTATGAATAATTTCATAAATCGTTATTAAAAGTCTTCTAAGGAATGATAATAAAAAGAAAATATGTTCCTGTTCACTGATATGATGGGAATTTTAACATTTGTCATTAAATCAACACCTTTATTTATTAGCGTAAAAAAGAGGAATGGATGTCCATAATATTACTAATGTAACATGAATAATTATTAACGTAAGAGGGGGTAAGGGCCGGTACATTTTTAAAACGATGAAAAAGATTAAGATATTACGCAATGTTTACTTTTTGAGACGTTTGTCTGCTCGAAGGTCTGCATAGTGTCTCCATCTACTTTCATAAATTGCAACATCAGTCGATTTTCGACGTGACATCAGAGTTTTGAGTTTTTGATCTCACATATGTTATTTTGGGTGGAAAAAAAGCGCGACTCTGTAGATATTAAAGTAACTTTATCTCTGCTTTGTAGGAATATTATTATAAATTTATATGGCCCTGAAAAGGGCCTTTGTTTTAGTTCCTAGAGAAAGGTAGTACGTTTAACCGCCGAAACCGTACAATGTACGTCCTTGGCGTTTTAAAGCGTACACAACATCCATGGCTGTGACAGTCTTGCGTTTAGCATGCTCGGTGTATGTGACGGCATCTCGGATGACATTTTCCAAGAAAACTTTGAGTACTCCACGAGTCTCTTCATAGATGAGACCGGAGATACGTTTGACACCACCACGTCTTGCCAAACGCCTGATGGCAGGCTTGGTTATACCTTGGATGTTATCTCTAAGAACTTTTCTGTGCCTTTTGGCACCACCTTTACCTAAACCCTTTCCGCCTTTACCACGACCAGACATGTTTGTTCGATCTCAGATCAGAAATGCCCAGACTCCCGTTTTCGGCGGTATTTATATTCAGAGGGTGAAAAAGGCGGAGCTAAGAGCACATGACGTAGGCAGGAATCGTGTATACAGAGAAAAATATCCACAATTTCTCCAATATGTGTTTATTTCTGTCATTAAGATCTCTCTTTATAAGTATAGAATGCGTAACAAAATAAATAAAAAATAAGTAAAACAATAATAATAATAATAATAATAATAAAACAATGCAAATGAATTGCAGAATCACAGACTTACTTTATAGCTAAACAAACTTTGTGATTATTTTACATTATAGATATGCATCAGTATTTCAATAAATAACACATATAAAGGTTTTTGCAAAATTAAAAGGTTAAATTTCGAAACCGAAAATAAAAAGATGCCAACAACACGCGGTGTTCCCAGGTGGTCACCCTCCCAAGTACTAACCGCGCCCGATGCTGCTTGACTTCGGTGATCGGACGAGAACCGGTATTTTCAGCATGGTATGGCCGTTGGCAGTAATATTTGTCCTTATGTATTATTTTAGCTTTGTTTATTTTAAGATTTCAATTTGCAATTGTTGAACATTGGTAGAAACGACATACATTTACTCTTCGTCTCGACTGTGGGAATAACGAAACCGAAACAAACATTTTGTAGCTCGGAAAATTGCATTTAAAGCTGCTTCTTTTTCTATTTACGGTTCTACAAACTTCAATCGTCTGCTGTAAATGTCGAGCACGGCATTTCTGTTTTCTTATGTCGTTTCCGTGTTAATTTGATTTTTTTCCTTACTTTTTCCAAGAATCTTTTCCGATTCTGCTGTACGCTAAACTTTTTAACAGAACTACAAGGACGCCCTCTCCGGCCTCCTATTGGCTGAGAAGAACTTGTAGCTTTCATCCTGCCTCGTTGTATAAATACCCGCGCCAGGAACGGATCCCCCATCATTGACACGTTCAATACTGCATCATGCCTCCCCAAGCTTCTGGCAAAGCTGTTAAGAAAGCCGGTAAGGCTCAGAAATCTGTACGAGCTGGTGACAAAAAAAAGAGGAAGAAGCGTAGGAAGGAATCTTTCGCTATCTACATTTACAAAGTCTTGAAACAGGTCCATCCCGACACTGGTATCTCTTCAAAGGCTATGTCTATCATGAATTCTTTCGTGAATGACATTTTTGAAAGAATTGCTGCCGAATCTTCCCGCTTGGCTCACTACAACAAGAGATCCACCATCACAAGTCGGGAAATCCAAACAGCCGTACGACTTCTGTTGCCCGGTGAGTTGGCTAAACACGCCGTCTCCGAAGGTACCAAGGCTGTCACCAAATACACCAGCTCCAAATAAGCAGATTTCTGTTTACTTTACAAAAAAAAGGCCCTTTTCAGGGCCATATAAATCTTACACGATCTGTTATTAAATATTACAAAAAAAGAAAAAAACGAAATGAGACGCCTAAAAGAATACGTACATGTGGACTCATCTCATTTTCCCCTTGTACATGAATGAAAAACGAAAGAATAAATTCTTTCATGGTATAAAAAAAAAAAAAAACAAGAATAATAAATATACAAAATATCTCATTTTAAAGGAAGCAATTAGGAACACTAAAGAGAAAAATAAAATATTAAATGGGCAATAAATTCAATAAAAGAGTTACTGTAATATTTTGCACTAACTCTTATTGTACATTGTTTTCTCACGGAAAACCACATTGCACACACATACGCACCGCAATCAAATGGGAAAGCTGAATGTAATAAAAAAGGGGGCGAGCAGTAAGATATGCCCTCCCGGAAGATTTCGAATTTATTAATGAAAGAAACGGTGTAGAATTCCCTCTGGAGTCTCAGAAATCACAACCTCCTCGTCTCTGTGTACTATGACAAATTGGTTTTCGTTTAGCTTGAATGGATCAAATAAATACATATAAGTAAATTTAAATTAACAAACAAAATAACATTTTATGATCTGTGTTTTGTAACATTTGTTTGTATCGCTGTCATTACGTATGGTGCAGATTGTTGTTCTGAAATATTGTTGGCAACTTCAATAAAGAAGAGAACAAAAAAATTTAAAATTATTTGAATTTTATTTAAACTTTTAAATCATATAAATTAAATATAAGATTAGTTGTACCAAGATGTTGCTGTAGCTTCATTCATTTCTCTGTTTAAATAATAAAGAAAGAAAGAAAGAAAGAGAGAGAGAGAAAAAAGTAAAAGAAAAAAATTAAAGACCCTAGCCGCCAGTCAAATCTCAATTCCCAAGGGAATTGGATTTAGTTTCGAATCGAAGGAGTTCACAAAAATGAAAATTTCATTGGTTCTCTGCTGCTTCGCGATTGGCTGATGAAGTTGTTCGTCGTATCCGCCCTCTGAATGCCTATATATAGGACAAATTTCGCCCAGCATCCAGACTCGTTTGTGCGAGCGTTTATTTACTTACTTCATTCATAATGTCAGGACGTGGTAAAGGCGGAAAAGTGAAGGGAAAGAGCAAGACTCGTTCCAGCAGAGCTGGATTGCAGTTTCCCGTCGGCCGTATCCACAGGCTTTTGAGAAAGGGCAACTACGCCGAGCGTGTAGGAGCTGGTGCTCCAGTCTATCTCGCTGCCGTTCTCGAATATTTAGCTGCTGAAGTTCTCGAGTTGGCAGGTAATGCCGCAAGAGATAACAAGAAGACTAGGATCATTCCTAGACATCTTCAGCTCGCCATCAGAAACGACGAGGAGTTGAACAAATTGCTCTCTGGTGTTACCATCGCTCAGGGTGGCGTTTTGCCCAACATCCAAGCTGTCCTCCTCCCCAAGAAAACCGAGAAGAAGGCATAAATTGCCCGAACTCTGTTTTCTTTTCAAACCAAAGGCCCTTTTCAGGGCCATACAAATGTTGCTACTCTCATGTTCATCGTTTCTTTTTTCTTCAAATCGCACAGAAATAATTTATAAATGGCCCATAACCATGTTAAGAATTTGTTAAAGAAATGAAGCAAATATGGGTTGTTTTGCATGCATCAATAGCATTTATTACGTCCTTATGTTTATCTATACTTCAAATGAGTTGCTAAAAGTATAATGTTTTTCTTTAAATTAATTATTAGACGTATAAACCCAAATAAGAAAAAAAATCTAACTCGTCTGTTGTTGGAGATGTTTCCAAAATAATGCATGTTTGCTGGCGACATCTGTCGGCTACCATTCTAAAGAGACTCTCTTGAGGAAATTCCGAACAACGTATACGTAATATTGGAATATCATAATAATTAACTTCTTTTTGGACTAGAGTCCTCTAAACAAAAGGGTTGAAAAGGTGTAATTTTTATCAATTTATACACATTTTCAACTTGTACGTCTTCGTTAGAAAAATCAGGGTACATGTATCATATTAAAATCTATAAATGATGAACTGTGTGATTAAGAATATATCATATTTGTATGGCCCTGAAAAGGGCCTTTGTTTGTCAAAAGGAAAGATGCAGCTTAGGCGCGCTCTCCGCGAATTCTTCGAGCAAGTTGAATATCCTTGGGCATGATAGTGACACGCTTGGCGTGAATAGCGCACAAGTTGGTGTCTTCGAAAAGCCCGACGAGATATGCTTCGCTGGCTTCCTGGAGAGCCATGACAGCAGAGCTCTGGAAACGGAGATCGGTTTTGAAATCCTGAGCGATTTCTCTAACCAAACGCTGGAATGGCAATTTTCTGATCAGAAGCTCAGTAGATTTCTGATAACGACGGATTTCTCGGAGAGCGACGGTTCCTGGCCTGTAACGGTGAGGTTTTTTCACACCACCAGTAGCAGGGGCGCTCTTACGAGCAGCCTTGGTGGCAAGCTGCTTCCTGGGGGCTTTGCCTCCGGTAGATTTCCTAGCGGTTTGCTTGGTACGAGCCATAGCGAACTATTCAGCACGACAAATTGAGTCGAAATGTGTTTTTGGTTTCCGAAACGCGACTTTATAAAGAATGCATGAGGTGGGCGGAGCTTGCGAGAATGCGCGTTTTCCGATTGGCTACTCTCGTTCTACCAATAGCTTATAAATAGCTTAAATTTCCGTTCGCAATTTTTATATCGGTCTTGTACTGCTAACTGTCGCCATGTCTGACGAAACTGCTGCCGTAGCAACCACTCCCGCCGCCGCAACGCCTAAAAAGAAGGCAAAATCAGCGGCGAAAAAACCCAAAACTGCCCCGACTCATCCCAAGGTGTCTGAAATGGTCACCGAAGCTATTACTAGCTTGAAAGAGCGCGGTGGATCTTCCCTGGTAGCCATCAAGAAGCACATCGGATCCAAACACAAGGTTGACATGGATCGCCTGACTCCTTTCATCAAGAAATACTTGAAAAGCGCTGTCGCCAGCGGAGCTCTTGTCCAGACTAAGGGCAAAGGAGCCAGCGGCTCATTCAAGCTCAGTGCATCCGGCCAGAAGAAAGAACCCAGCAAAGCTAAAAAAGCAAAGAAAGAAGGAGCTTCCCCAGCAAAAAAACCTAAAGCAGCAAAAAAGACTGCCAAACCTAAGGCAAAAAGTGCCGAAAAGAAAAAGCCCGCTGCAAAAAAACCAGCTGCTGCTAAAAAAGCTGCCAAACCCAAAAGTCCAAAAAAAGCAGCTAAACCATCCAAACCAAAGGCACCAAAAGTGAAAAAGATGAAGACACCCAAAAAAGCTACCCCCAAGAAGGCTAAGAAGTAAAATGTGATCGACACCTTGGGTTGAAAAAAAAAGGCTCTTTTCAGAGCCATACAAATATTTATATATATTTTTTTTGTTTACAGTTTTTTTTATGAAGGCTTCAGCTATGCTATTTTCAAAATTTAAAACTATTCAATTTCATTTCGTTCCCTTAAAAATCATACATTGCATAAATTTAATTCGCATACATGAAACAATTTAATTAATCTTTATTAAATAATAAATTACTAATTTATATATATATATATCGGGGGGGGGGGCTATAATACCATTCTCGCTCTTTTATTATCATTATTTTTTTAATAAACTTTCATTAAAATTTAGAAAGAATTTCTTTTTAAAAAATAATTTTAAACAAAAAATAAATAAATAAAATAAAATATACTTGGAGAGATTAAAGATAATATTAGTAAATTTACTTTTTAATTATGAATAATTTCATAAATCGTTATTAAAAGTCTTCTAAGGAATGATAATAAAAAGAAAATATGTTCCTGTTCACTGATATGATGGGAATTTTAACATTTGTCATTAAATCAACACCTTTATTTATTAGCGTAAAAAAGAGGAATGGATGTCCATAATATTACTAATGTAACATGAATAATTATTAACGTAAGAGGGGGTAAGGGCCGGTACATTTTTAAAACGATGAAAAAGATTAAGATATTACGCAATGTTTACTTTTTGAGACGTTTGTCTGCTCGAAGGTCTGCATAGTGTCTCCATCTACTTTCATAAATTGCAACATCAGTCGATTTTCGACGTGACATCAGAGTTTTGAGTTTTTGATCTCACATATGTTATTTTGGGTGGAAAAAAAGCGCGACTCTGTAGATATTAAAGTAACTTTATCTCTGCTTTGTAGGAATATTATTATAAATTTATATGGCCCTGAAAAGGGCCTTTGTTTTAGTTCCTAGAGAAAGGTAGTACGTTTAACCGCCGAAACCGTACAATGTACGTCCTTGGCGTTTTAAAGCGTACACAACATCCATGGCTGTGACAGTCTTGCGTTTAGCATGCTCGGTGTATGTGACGGCATCTCGGATGACATTTTCCAAGAAAACTTTGAGTACTCCACGAGTCTCTTCATAGATGAGACCGGAGATACGTTTGACACCACCACGTCTTGCCAAACGCCTGATGGCAGGCTTGGTTATACCTTGGATGTTATCTCTAAGAACTTTTCTGTGCCTTTTGGCACCACCTTTACCTAAACCCTTTCCGCCTTTACCACGACCAGACATGTTTGTTCGATCTCAGATCAGAAATGACATGACATCGCGGTGCTTACGGAGTGCCAACACAATGTGGGTCCATTGCGCGTAACCTCCAACTAAATATAAGAAAATGAACATAAAAAGATGAATTTCGAAGCAAAGCACGGTCAAAAGGTATAATTTAGAGTCTCTGGTGGAAATCCGAAGATTATTCCAGAGCTGGAAGCACGAGGTTAAATATAACCTCCAAAAGAAGGGGCGCATGTGGCATCCAAACGAGTTTGGTTGCCCCATACTTCGATGTCATTTCACTGACTGGCGTCGGCAAAAAACGGAGAGTGAAAAGGCAGTATGGTACCAAGAAGCACAGAAAAGTACATAGCATAAGGTATCCCAGCCCACGACTAACTCTAAGAACCAAAAAAAAAGGGGGCCACATAGCTCACTAATTTTGGTGACAATCACCTGAAACCCGTTCACCTTCGAAGTTTCCCATCGGCTAACATAGCGGCACAGGTCCCGCGTCTTACTGGCATATGTTATCGGCCACCTGGACCGCACTACCAAACGAAGTTCCTGTACACACTACGCTCGCGCAGGTCCACAACTCCAGTAAACAAGTTTTTCGGTTCATGCCTGGTCTAAAAGGGGGGTAAAATTTAGAAAAATTTTAAAAACTGAAAACTGAAAAAGCTTAAACTGTGACAAGAAATTTGGCGACCATTGCCGGCGGCGAGTTCATCACACACCAGCGGTCGAGGGTAGAATGAGCCAAAAAGGGGAAGAAAAGGTCTTAAATAGCCGAGGTACAGTGAGCAAGCACCTCATTGGCCAAAAGGAATATGAGGAAGGCGTGCCTATCCTCAAAGTTGGAAGTGACTTCGTAAACAACTGAAATTTTGAGAAAGATAGAGTACCCAATTACAATTACAATTAAAACAAATTAAAAGAAAGTAAAGGGAAGCCGAAATAATAAAACAAGTAATAAAAATTTAAAAATTTCAATTAAGTAGGAAAGCTGAAAAACGCGACTGTACAATACTACAGAATGCTGCATGACGTCAGGGGTAATCCAATTCTAGTTGAAAATTTCTTTCAAACTAGGGAAAATATAAATTTTTCCCGGGAATTCTGCTTTAAGTGACGGCAGAAGGATTCCTTCTGGATGTTTTGGAGCATGGGATGAAGTTATCATCCCGTGCAAGTATAGCGAGGGGCCGTTTCCGGTTTTTCCCCACTGTTCCATCATAACGCCTAATGGCATTTAAAGCAGGATTCCGCACGGCAGGGACAGACCTGTGAAACTTCATTGTAAGTTTCTTGATTTCCGCAAAAATCGGTTTAATTTTAAGGTCACGATGAATGACGTCATTGCGGACATAACGGGTTGCTTTAGTAAACCTACGAAGAAGCTTATTTTGGAAAGTTTGAACTTTATCAAGTCTAGTTTTGACTGCACTTCCATATACCACCGAACCATAAGTTATGATCGGTCTGATCATGGATTTATATAGTAACAATTTATTTTTCATAGACAGGGGGCTGTTCCAAGCCAATAGGGGATTAAGGGAGCCCACGGCGCGGTTCGCACGATCCAGAGTTTCTGTGATGTGCGTACGCCATGTTAATTTGGAATCTAGGTGAATGCCTAGGTACTTATAATCTGACCTCCAGGGAATTGGTTCGTCATTCAGTTTGAAATTTAAATTAGCAATGGGGTTTGAACGTTGGTTGGTGAAAAGAATGGCGGCACTTTTGGCACTATTCACTTTAATTTTCCATTTTTTAAACCAAGCCGAAAGTAAATTCAAATAATTTTGCAGTTTAGAGAACACTCTTTGTGCTTGTTTGTGTTTGTATAGCATGGCTGTGTCATCGGCGAAAATCGCTAAGTCGATGTCAGGCTCTTTAGGAATGTCGTTAATAAAGACGTTAAATAGAGTGGGACCGCTCAGAGAACCTTGTGGTACAGAGCTAGAAATTGGTTTAGGGTTAGAGTAGGAACTTCCTACTCTAACAGAGAAGGATCTATTTTTAAAGTAGTCTGCATAGATTTTAATTAGTTGGGCAGGAACTTTTAGTTTAATAAGTTTAAAAAGAAGAGCGATATGCCAGACTTTATCAAAAGCCTTTTGGATATCAAGAAAGATTGCTCCCGTCACACCGCCGGACGTGAAACCGTCATGAATGAGTTCAGAAACTCTCCAAATCTGATGGGTTGTTGAGTGACGTGCTCTAAATCCGAATTGCTCCGGAATCAGCACGTCGTTAGAGTTTAAGAACTCCTTCAGGCGGTTGACGAGAACATATTCATAAACTTTAGATAAACAAGAGAGTAAAGAGATAGGTCGAAAGCTGGTTGGGGCGTGTCTGTCCTCCGCCCCACTTTTCAGTAGGGGAACGACAATAGCCTTTTTCCAGCAATCAGGAAAAACATTTAAAGACATCATGCAATTAATTAAAAGAACAATATAAAGTATAAATTTGTTAGGTAAGTTAATAAGCATATTATTAGAAATGCGGTCCTCACCCGGAGACTTATTCTTTTTCAAGCCTGAGATGTACTCCCGGACCTCGGTAGGCGTGGCCGGGGGTAGCGTGTTTGGTGTGTTTTTGTTTAAGAAATTTTGGACTGTGGTCTCCAACACAGTTGCAACCCTGGGGTTGTCCATACCAGAATTAGGTGTAAACTGACTTCTAAGACTTTCAGCAATTGCTTCGGCCTTTTCAGTGTTAGTATAAGCCATGCCATTAGGGCATCTGATGGCCGGAATGTGTGTTTGTGTCCTACGAATGCGGGAAGCAGCCTTCCAAATGGTGTTGTCTTCAGTCGAAAGAGATTCGACAAAAGTGTTCCAGCGTTCGTGTCTAAACTTGGAGATAGCAGCCTTAATTTTTCTATTAAGATTATTTAACTGGGTCCTAAAATATTGCGTGCGATAGATCTGCCATATCCTGCGAGCACGATTTCGTTCGGTTATCAATTGCCTGACCTCCTCCGGTAGTCTGAGAAATGCAGCAGTGGTTTTTCTCGGCTGAGAACACTGCTCAAATGTATCTCTCAAGACGTCACCAAGTTGACTGATGGCAAGTTCCGCCTGCTCTTTCGTTTCCGGCAGAGTGGGCGGAGTTTCACGCTGTTCAAGTAGGAATTTGAAATCTTCCCATCTAGTATGAATTTGCTTGCCAAGATCGAGGTTGTAAGAGTCAACTTGGTACCGGAGCAGAACCGGCAAGTGGTCCGAACTCAGTTCGTTCTGCGTTTGAATGCAGTAAGGATAAGGAAAATTGCGGGTGATCGCTAAGTCTAAGAAATTATTAGAAAAAGGGAAAGTGGGTGAGGGGGGCGCTATAATTTGCGCAAAATTTTGATTCACCCATTTCCTGAGTTTGGTTCCAAACCCATTTGTAGATCTGCAGTGCCAAGAGGGATGAGTAGCATTAAAATCACCCGCAAGAATAAAATTTGGAAAAGTATTAGTGAGCCGGGATAAGTCTTGCTCCAGCAGATTTCTATCATTTAGAGGTGGTACATAAATGGCTGCTATAAGAAGTTTTGGAATATTGGGAAAGTCCAAGACAATAGGAGTAACTTCAATACAATTTGTAGGGGGAATATTAATAAAAGTAGCATTAAATCCTCTTTTAACATAAATTGCAGTGCCGCCAAAGCTGCGGGAGTTATCGCCCCTACGAGCCCTGTCAACATTGAATAACTCGTAGTTGGCAATTCTGGAGATATTTCCCTGGGAAAAGTGAGTCTCACTGACCAAAACGATGTCTAAATTGTTACTATAAACCCAAGCACTGAATTCAGTAGCCTGTCTTTTTAGTCCATTGGCATTAAATATACCAATGGAGAAGGTGTCCAAATTACTAGTAGCTGGGAACATGGCGATAGGAAAGATAATTCGAAAATGGGGATGCAACCATCATGGATGGCGCTACCTAAACAGTTTTAGAAACAGAGTAAATATAATTTAGAAGAATGCTGACCCGGTCAATCTGCGTGGATGCTTTGCGCAGTTCCGGGAGGGCTTTATTAAAAGCAGTCAAAACAGTAGCTTCACCATATCTATCAAAAAAGAGAAATAAATTTGTAATGAACTCGGCGATCGAAAATGCATCCTTTACTGGGGCCGAATTTGAATTTTGAGGAACAGAAGGGGTGGGGGGTGGAGCAACCTTTTGTCCAATAGCAGCTTCCCTGAAAGACAGGGAATTTTCAGCTTTCCTGTTGGAAAAAGAACGATTAGTATTTACAGAAACAACAGTTTTAGCGTTGGCCTTTTGTTTTGGAATAACATTAGCATTAGAACTTAAGATTTTGCCTTTCTTAGGGGGGGTTGTTTTAGGGAACTTTGGACAGTTCCTAAAATTCGCAGGATGATCCCCACCACAGTGACAGCATCGACAGGGAGTGTCAAAAGATTTAACACACTCTTTCGTCATATGTGCCCCGGCACATTTAAGGCATCTAGTCGGTAAATTACACGAAATCGAGCTGTGAAAAAACCCCTGACAATTATGACACTGTGAGGGGCCTTTATGCCCGCGATATTTTTCAAAACTGACCTCAGTATCCATAATTTCGGTAATTTGGAAGATGCGGTCAACATCGGCTTGTTTGGAGATCGAAATGTAAAAAAGGGGCATATATCTTTTGTTACTCACGGGACCTCTGTACATTTGGGTCACCGTGAAGTCCGAGAATTCTTCAAATTCAAGGGCCTGATGAATATCTTGGACTGCCGTGTTGACGGGAAGTCCCCGAAGAACCACCTTAAGTGGTTTTGCATCTTCCAAAAGATACGATTGAAAATGAATTTTCAAGTTAAGTAATAAATTCTGAACTTGCCGATAATCTTCAGAGTTATCGACCTTAATATTAAGGAATTTACCTTTTAATTTAGAAGTGGCCGTGGGTACAATTCTTTTAATCTGAAAGATAAGTTCTCTCCAGTTATCTGGAGGGATAATTTTGAATGGGGGAACCCTAGAATTTTTCTTTTGTTGACCCTTTGGTTCATTTTCAGTCACTTCCATATAAGTAGAATCAGTAGAATTTACTAAATCATTATCCTTAACTTTAGACAATTTTTTACTTTTTTTACTTTTAACTATTGAGAAATTTTCCTGCTCGGATTGAGTAGAATTTTGAATTTCGGAATCGTCCTCAAACCTTCTCTTACTGGCCGAGAGAGTTTGGTTATCATCCGCAATAACAGATGGAGCCACCTCACTCGACTGGCTAGAGTTGGAAATCGGAACGTCCGAATTAACATTAGCCGAAACATTACTAACATTTCTATCTTTTGGCAGAAGGTTCTTGTACGTGAAGAGATCTCCAGTACGGACACTACATATAGTGTCATAATCTTGATATAAAAGGGAAACTTTCCCTAAAAGGTCAGACATTTTTTTTTGCTCATCCTCAGATGGCTCAGAAATCATCTTATATTTGACCAATTTGCATCTTGCAGAAAAAATATCAGCAAGCGTCTTGTTTAAGAGCGCTTCAACATCAAACTCCGACAAATCTCTAATATCTGGAATACCAGATCTTCCCAAAATACAATAAGACATAGTATTCAAAGAAATGATACCTTTCTCATTAGGAACTTGGGTTTTGCTTCCCACCAGTCCACCGTCTAAGATGCTGCAGCTCTCAGACAAGGCAGCCGACGTCATCCAGCTCAGCCAATCCGAAAGTAGGCACAGAAACAAGCCACACCCACACTATAAATATGATGCACAGATACGGGAATAACACGTCTTACTCCTTCCGCATCTGGCGAGCGAATCAGATCAGAAAATCGATCAGAAATGCCCAGACTCCCGTTTTCGGCGGTATTTATATTCAGAGGGTGAAAAAGGCGGAGCTAAGAGCACATGACGTAGGCAGGAATCGTGTATACAGAGAAAAATATCCACAATTTCTCCAATATGTGTTTATTTCTGTCATTAAGATCTCTCTTTATAAGTATAGAATGCGTAACAAAATAAATAAAAAATAAGTAAAACAATAATAATAATAATAATAATAATAAAACAATGCAAATGAATTGCAGAATCACAGACTTACTTTATAGCTAAACAAACTTTGTGATTATTTTACATTATAGATATGCATCAGTATTTCAATAAATAACACATATAAAGGTTTTTGCAAAATTAAAAGGTTAAATTTCGAAACCGAAAATAAAAAGATGCCAACAACACGCGGTGTTCCCAGGTGGTCACCCTCCCAAGTACTAACCGCGCCCGATGCTGCTTGACTTCGGTGATCGGACGAGAACCGGTATTTTCAGCATGGTATGGCCGTTGGCAGTAATATTTGTCCTTATGTATTATTTTAGCTTTGTTTATTTTAAGATTTCAATTTGCAATTGTTGAACATTGGTAGAAACGACATACATTTACTCTTCGTCTCGACTGTGGGAATAACGAAACCGAAACAAACATTTTGTAGCTCGGAAAATTGCATTTAAAGCTGCTTCTTTTTCTATTTACGGTTCTACAAACTTCAATCGTCTGCTGTAAATGTCGAGCACGGCATTTCTGTTTTCTTATGTCGTTTCCGTGTTAATTTGATTTTTTTCCTTACTTTTTCCAAGAATCTTTTCCGATTCTGCTGTACGCTAAACTTTTTAACAGAACTACAAGGACGCCCTCTCCGGCCTCCTATTGGCTGAGAAGAACTTGTAGCTTTCATCCTGCCTCGTTGTATAAATACCCGCGCCAGGAACGGATCCCCCATCATTGACACGTTCAATACTGCATCATGCCTCCCCAAGCTTCTGGCAAAGCTGTTAAGAAAGCCGGTAAGGCTCAGAAATCTGTACGAGCTGGTGACAAAAAAAAGAGGAAGAAGCGTAGGAAGGAATCTTTCGCTATCTACATTTACAAAGTCTTGAAACAGGTCCATCCCGACACTGGTATCTCTTCAAAGGCTATGTCTATCATGAATTCTTTCGTGAATGACATTTTTGAAAGAATTGCTGCCGAATCTTCCCGCTTGGCTCACTACAACAAGAGATCCACCATCACAAGTCGGGAAATCCAAACAGCCGTACGACTTCTGTTGCCCGGTGAGTTGGCTAAACACGCCGTCTCCGAAGGTACCAAGGCTGTCACCAAATACACCAGCTCCAAATAAGCAGATTTCTGTTTACTTTACAAAAAAAAGGCCCTTTTCAGGGCCATATAAATCTTACACGATCTGTTATTAAATATTACAAAAAAAGAAAAAAACGAAATGAGACGCCTAAAAGAATACGTACATGTGGACTCATCTCATTTTCCCCTTGTACATGAATGAAAAACGAAAGAATAAATTCTTTCATGGTATAAAAAAAAAAAAAAACAAGAATAATAAATATACAAAATATCTCATTTTAAAGGAAGCAATTAGGAACACTAAAGAGAAAAATAAAATATTAAATGGGCAATAAATTCAATAAAAGAGTTACTGTAATATTTTGCACTAACTCTTATTGTACATTGTTTTCTCACGGAAAACCACATTGCACACACATACGCACCGCAATCAAATGGGAAAGCTGAATGTAATAAAAAAGGGGGCGAGCAGTAAGATATGCCCTCCCGGAAGATTTCGAATTTATTAATGAAAGAAACGGTGTAGAATTCCCTCTGGAGTCTCAGAAATCACAACCTCCTCGTCTCTGTGTACTATGACAAATTGGTTTTCGTTTAGCTTGAATGGATCAAATAAATACATATAAGTAAATTTAAATTAACAAACAAAATAACATTTTATGATCTGTGTTTTGTAACATTTGTTTGTATCGCTGTCATTACGTATGGTGCAGATTGTTGTTCTGAAATATTGTTGGCAACTTCAATAAAGAAGAGAACAAAAAAATTTAAAATTATTTGAATTTTATTTAAACTTTTAAATCATATAAATTAAATATAAGATTAGTTGTACCAAGATGTTGCTGTAGCTTCATTCATTTCTCTGTTTAAATAATAAAGAAAGAAAGAAAGAAAGAGAGAGAGAGAAAAAAGTAAAAGAAAAAAATTAAAGACCCTAGCCGCCAGTCAAATCTCAATTCCCAAGGGAATTGGATTTAGTTTCGAATCGAAGGAGTTCACAAAAATGAAAATTTCATTGGTTCTCTGCTGCTTCGCGATTGGCTGATGAAGTTGTTCGTCGTATCCGCCCTCTGAATGCCTATATATAGGACAAATTTCGCCCAGCATCCAGACTCGTTTGTGCGAGCGTTTATTTACTTACTTCATTCATAATGTCAGGACGTGGTAAAGGCGGAAAAGTGAAGGGAAAGAGCAAGACTCGTTCCAGCAGAGCTGGATTGCAGTTTCCCGTCGGCCGTATCCACAGGCTTTTGAGAAAGGGCAACTACGCCGAGCGTGTAGGAGCTGGTGCTCCAGTCTATCTCGCTGCCGTTCTCGAATATTTAGCTGCTGAAGTTCTCGAGTTGGCAGGTAATGCCGCAAGAGATAACAAGAAGACTAGGATCATTCCTAGACATCTTCAGCTCGCCATCAGAAACGACGAGGAGTTGAACAAATTGCTCTCTGGTGTTACCATCGCTCAGGGTGGCGTTTTGCCCAACATCCAAGCTGTCCTCCTCCCCAAGAAAACCGAGAAGAAGGCATAAATTGCCCGAACTCTGTTTTCTTTTCAAACCAAAGGCCCTTTTCAGGGCCATACAAATGTTGCTACTCTCATGTTCATCGTTTCTTTTTTCTTCAAATCGCACAGAAATAATTTATAAATGGCCCATAACCATGTTAAGAATTTGTTAAAGAAATGAAGCAAATATGGGTTGTTTTGCATGCATCAATAGCATTTATTACGTCCTTATGTTTATCTATACTTCAAATGAGTTGCTAAAAGTATAATGTTTTTCTTTAAATTAATTATTAGACGTATAAACCCAAATAAGAAAAAAAATCTAACTCGTCTGTTGTTGGAGATGTTTCCAAAATAATGCATGTTTGCTGGCGACATCTGTCGGCTACCATTCTAAAGAGACTCTCTTGAGGAAATTCCGAACAACGTATACGTAATATTGGAATATCATAATAATTAACTTCTTTTTGGACTAGAGTCCTCTAAACAAAAGGGTTGAAAAGGTGTAATTTTTATCAATTTATACACATTTTCAACTTGTACGTCTTCGTTAGAAAAATCAGGGTACATGTATCATATTAAAATCTATAAATGATGAACTGTGTGATTAAGAATATATCATATTTGTATGGCCCTGAAAAGGGCCTTTGTTTGTCAAAAGGAAAGATGCAGCTTAGGCGCGCTCTCCGCGAATTCTTCGAGCAAGTTGAATATCCTTGGGCATGATAGTGACACGCTTGGCGTGAATAGCGCACAAGTTGGTGTCTTCGAAAAGCCCGACGAGATATGCTTCGCTGGCTTCCTGGAGAGCCATGACAGCAGAGCTCTGGAAACGGAGATCGGTTTTGAAATCCTGAGCGATTTCTCTAACCAAACGCTGGAATGGCAATTTTCTGATCAGAAGCTCAGTAGATTTCTGATAACGACGGATTTCTCGGAGAGCGACGGTTCCTGGCCTGTAACGGTGAGGTTTTTTCACACCACCAGTAGCAGGGGCGCTCTTACGAGCAGCCTTGGTGGCAAGCTGCTTCCTGGGGGCTTTGCCTCCGGTAGATTTCCTAGCGGTTTGCTTGGTACGAGCCATAGCGAACTATTCAGCACGACAAATTGAGTCGAAATGTGTTTTTGGTTTCCGAAACGCGACTTTATAAAGAATGCATGAGGTGGGCGGAGCTTGCGAGAATGCGCGTTTTCCGATTGGCTACTCTCGTTCTACCAATAGCTTATAAATAGCTTAAATTTCCGTTCGCAATTTTTATATCGGTCTTGTACTGCTAACTGTCGCCATGTCTGACGAAACTGCTGCCGTAGCAACCACTCCCGCCGCCGCAACGCCTAAAAAGAAGGCAAAATCAGCGGCGAAAAAACCCAAAACTGCCCCGACTCATCCCAAGGTGTCTGAAATGGTCACCGAAGCTATTACTAGCTTGAAAGAGCGCGGTGGATCTTCCCTGGTAGCCATCAAGAAGCACATCGGATCCAAACACAAGGTTGACATGGATCGCCTGACTCCTTTCATCAAGAAATACTTGAAAAGCGCTGTCGCCAGCGGAGCTCTTGTCCAGACTAAGGGCAAAGGAGCCAGCGGCTCATTCAAGCTCAGTGCATCCGGCCAGAAGAAAGAACCCAGCAAAGCTAAAAAAGCAAAGAAAGAAGGAGCTTCCCCAGCAAAAAAACCTAAAGCAGCAAAAAAGACTGCCAAACCTAAGGCAAAAAGTGCCGAAAAGAAAAAGCCCGCTGCAAAAAAACCAGCTGCTGCTAAAAAAGCTGCCAAACCCAAAAGTCCAAAAAAAGCAGCTAAACCATCCAAACCAAAGGCACCAAAAGTGAAAAAGATGAAGACACCCAAAAAAGCTACCCCCAAGAAGGCTAAGAAGTAAAATGTGATCGACACCTTGGGTTGAAAAAAAAAGGCTCTTTTCAGAGCCATACAAATATTTATATATATTTTTTTTGTTTACAGTTTTTTTTATGAAGGCTTCAGCTATGCTATTTTCAAAATTTAAAACTATTCAATTTCATTTCGTTCCCTTAAAAATCATACATTGCATAAATTTAATTCGCATACATGAAACAATTTAATTAATCTTTATTAAATAATAAATTACTAATTTATATATATATATATCGGGGGGGGGGGCTATAATACCATTCTCGCTCTTTTATTATCATTATTTTTTTAATAAACTTTCATTAAAATTTAGAAAGAATTTCTTTTTAAAAAATAATTTTAAACAAAAAATAAATAAATAAAATAAAATATACTTGGAGAGATTAAAGATAATATTAGTAAATTTACTTTTTAATTATGAATAATTTCATAAATCGTTATTAAAAGTCTTCTAAGGAATGATAATAAAAAGAAAATATGTTCCTGTTCACTGATATGATGGGAATTTTAACATTTGTCATTAAATCAACACCTTTATTTATTAGCGTAAAAAAGAGGAATGGATGTCCATAATATTACTAATGTAACATGAATAATTATTAACGTAAGAGGGGGTAAGGGCCGGTACATTTTTAAAACGATGAAAAAGATTAAGATATTACGCAATGTTTACTTTTTGAGACGTTTGTCTGCTCGAAGGTCTGCATAGTGTCTCCATCTACTTTCATAAATTGCAACATCAGTCGATTTTCGACGTGACATCAGAGTTTTGAGTTTTTGATCTCACATATGTTATTTTGGGTGGAAAAAAAGCGCGACTCTGTAGATATTAAAGTAACTTTATCTCTGCTTTGTAGGAATATTATTATAAATTTATATGGCCCTGAAAAGGGCCTTTGTTTTAGTTCCTAGAGAAAGGTAGTACGTTTAACCGCCGAAACCGTACAATGTACGTCCTTGGCGTTTTAAAGCGTACACAACATCCATGGCTGTGACAGTCTTGCGTTTAGCATGCTCGGTGTATGTGACGGCATCTCGGATGACATTTTCCAAGAAAACTTTGAGTACTCCACGAGTCTCTTCATAGATGAGACCGGAGATACGTTTGACACCACCACGTCTTGCCAAACGCCTGATGGCAGGCTTGGTTATACCTTGGATGTTATCTCTAAGAACTTTTCTGTGCCTTTTGGCACCACCTTTACCTAAACCCTTTCCGCCTTTACCACGACCAGACATGTTTGTTCGATCTCAGATCAGAAATGACATGACATCGCGGTGCTTACGGAGTGCCAACACAATGTGGGTCCATTGCGCGTAACCTCCAACTAAATATAAGAAAATGAACATAAAAAGATGAATTTCGAAGCAAAGCACGGTCAAAAGGTATAATTTAGAGTCTCTGGTGGAAATCCGAAGATTATTCCAGAGCTGGAAGCACGAGGTTAAATATAACCTCCAAAAGAAGGGGCGCATGTGGCATCCAAACGAGTTTGGTTGCCCCATACTTCGATGTCATTTCACTGACTGGCGTCGGCAAAAAACGGAGAGTGAAAAGGCAGTATGGTACCAAGAAGCACAGAAAAGTACATAGCATAAGGTATCCCAGCCCACGACTAACTCTAAGAACCAAAAAAAAAGGGGGCCACATAGCTCACTAATTTTGGTGACAATCACCTGAAACCCGTTCACCTTCGAAGTTTCCCATCGGCTAACATAGCGGCACAGGTCCCGCGTCTTACTGGCATATGTTATCGGCCACCTGGACCGCACTACCAAACGAAGTTCCTGTACACACTACGCTCGCGCAGGTCCACAACTCCAGTAAACAAGTTTTTCGGTTCATGCCTGGTCTAAAAGGGGGGTAAAATTTAGAAAAATTTTAAAAACTGAAAACTGAAAAAGCTTAAACTGTGACAAGAAATTTGGCGACCATTGCCGGCGGCGAGTTCATCACACACCAGCGGTCGAGGGTAGAATGAGCCAAAAAGGGGAAGAAAAGGTCTTAAATAGCCGAGGTACAGTGAGCAAGCACCTCATTGGCCAAAAGGAATATGAGGAAGGCGTGCCTATCCTCAAAGTTGGAAGTGACTTCGTAAACAACTGAAATTTTGAGAAAGATAGAGTACCCAATTACAATTACAATTAAAACAAATTAAAAGAAAGTAAAGGGAAGCCGAAATAATAAAACAAGTAATAAAAATTTAAAAATTTCAATTAAGTAGGAAAGCTGAAAAACGCGACTGTACAATACTACAGAATGCTGCATGACGTCAGGGGTAATCCAATTCTAGTTGAAAATTTCTTTCAAACTAGGGAAAATATAAATTTTTCCCGGGAATTCTGCTTTAAGTGACGGCAGAAGGATTCCTTCTGGATGTTTTGGAGCATGGGATGAAGTTATCATCCCGTGCAAGTATAGCGAGGGGCCGTTTCCGGTTTTTCCCCACTGTTCCATCATAACGCCTAATGGCATTTAAAGCAGGATTCCGCACGGCAGGGACAGACCTGTGAAACTTCATTGTAAGTTTCTTGATTTCCGCAAAAATCGGTTTAATTTTAAGGTCACGATGAATGACGTCATTGCGGACATAACGGGTTGCTTTAGTAAACCTACGAAGAAGCTTATTTTGGAAAGTTTGAACTTTATCAAGTCTAGTTTTGACTGCACTTCCATACACCACCGAACCATAAGTTATGATCGGTCTGATCATGGATTTATATAGTAACAATTTATTTTTCATAGACAGGGGGCTGTTCCAAGCCAATAGGGGATTAAGGGAGCCCACGGCGCGGTTCGCACGATCCAGAGTTTCTGTGATGTGCGTACGCCATGTTAATTTGGAATCTAGGTGAATGCCTAGGTACTTATAATCTGACCTCCAGGGAATTGGTTCGTCATTCAGTTTGAAATTTAAATTAGCAATGGGGTTTGAACGTTGGTTGGTGAAAAGAATGGCGGCACTTTTGGCACTATTCACTTTAATTTTCCATTTTTTAAACCAAGCCGAAAGTAAATTCAAATAATTTTGCAGTTTAGAGAACACTCTTTGTGCTTGTTTGTGTTTGTATAGCATGGCTGTGTCATCGGCGAAAATCGCTAAGTCGATGTCAGGCTCTTTAGGAATGTCGTTAATAAAGACGTTAAATAGAGTGGGACCGCTCAGAGAACCTTGTGGTACAGAGCTAGAAATTGGTTTAGGGTTAGAGTAGGAACTTCCTACTCTAACAGAGAAGGATCTATTTTTAAAGTAGTCTGCATAGATTTTAATTAGTTGGGCAGGAACTTTTAGTTTAATAAGTTTAAAAAGAAGAGCGATATGCCAGACTTTATCAAAAGCCTTTTGGATATCAAGAAAGATTGCTCCCGTCACACCGCCGGACGTGAAACCGTCATGAATGAGTTCAGAAACTCTCCAAATCTGATGGGTTGTTGAGTGACGTGCTCTAAATCCGAATTGCTCCGGAATCAGCACGTCGTTAGAGTTTAAGAACTCCTTCAGGCGGTTGACGAGAACATATTCATAAACTTTAGATAAACAAGAGAGTAAAGAGATAGGTCGAAAGCTGGTTGGGGCGTGTCTGTCCTCCGCCCCACTTTTCAGTAGGGGAACGACAATAGCCTTTTTCCAGCAATCAGGAAAAACATTTAAAGACATCATGCAATTAATTAAAAGAACAATATAAAGTATAAATTTGTTAGGTAAGTTAATAAGCATATTATTAGAAATGCGGTCCTCACCCGGAGACTTATTCTTTTTCAAGCCTGAGATGTACTCCCGGACCTCGGTAGGCGTGGCCGGGGGTAGCGTGTTTGGTGTGTTTTTGTTTAAGAAATTTTGGACTGTGGTCTCCAACACAGTTGCAACCCTGGGGTTGTCCATACCAGAATTAGGTGTAAACTGACTTCTAAGACTTTCAGCAATTGCTTCGGCCTTTTCAGTGTTAGTATAAGCCATGCCATTAGGGCATCTGATGGCCGGAATGTGTGTTTGTGTCCTACGAATGCGGGAAGCAGCCTTCCAAATGGTGTTGTCTTCAGTCGAAAGAGATTCGACAAAAGTGTTCCAGCGTTCGTGTCTAAACTTGGAGATAGCAGCCTTAATTTTTCTATTAAGATTATTTAACTGGGTCCTAAAATATTGCGTGCGATAGATCTGCCATATCCTGCGAGCACGATTTCGTTCGGTTATCAATTGCCTGACCTCCTCCGGTAGTCTGAGAAATGCAGCAGTGGTTTTTCTCGGCTGAGAACACTGCTCAAATGTATCTCTCAAGACGTCACCAAGTTGACTGATGGCAAGTTCCGCCTGCTCTTTCGTTTCCGGCAGAGTGGGCGGAGTTTCACGCTGTTCAAGTAGGAATTTGAAATCTTCCCATCTAGTATGAATTTGCTTGCCAAGATCGAGGTTGTAAGAGTCAACTTGGTACCGGAGCAGAACCGGCAAGTGGTCCGAACTCAGTTCGTTCTGCGTTTGAATGCAGTAAGGATAAGGAAAATTGCGGGTGATCGCTAAGTCTAAGAAATTATTAGAAAAAGGGAAAGTGGGTGAGGGGGGCGCTATAATTTGCGCAAAATTTTGATTCACCCATTTCCTGAGTTTGGTTCCAAACCCATTTGTAGATCTGCAGTGCCAAGAGGGATGAGTAGCATTAAAATCACCCGCAAGAATAAAATTTGGAAAAGTATTAGTGAGCCGGGATAAGTCTTGCTCCAGCAGATTTCTATCATTTAGAGGTGGTACATAAATGGCTGCTATAAGAAGTTTTGGAATATTGGGAAAGTCCAAGACAATAGGAGTAACTTCAATACAATTTGTAGGGGGAATATTAATAAAAGTAGCATTAAATCCTCTTTTAACATAAATTGCAGTGCCGCCAAAGCTGCGGGAGTTATCGCCCCTACGAGCCCTGTCAACATTGAATAACTCGTAGTTGGCAATTCTGGAGATATTTCCCTGGGAAAAGTGAGTCTCACTGACCAAAACGATGTCTAAATTGTTACTATAAACCCAAGCACTGAATTCAGTAGCCTGTCTTTTTAGTCCATTGGCATTAAATATACCAATGGAGAAGGTGTCCAAATTACTAGTAGCTGGGAACATGGCGATAGGAAAGATAATTCGAAAATGGGGATGCAACCATCATGGATGGCGCTACCTAAACAGTTTTAGAAACAGAGTAAATATAATTTAGAAGAATGCTGACCCGGTCAATCTGCGTGGATGCTTTGCGCAGTTCCGGGAGGGCTTTATTAAAAGCAGTCAAAACAGTAGCTTCACCATATCTATCAAAAAAGAGAAATAAATTTGTAATGAACTCGGCGATCGAAAATGCATCCTTTACTGGGGCCGAATTTGAATTTTGAGGAACAGAAGGGGTGGGGGGTGGAGCAACCTTTTGTCCAATAGCAGCTTCCCTGAAAGACAGGGAATTTTCAGCTTTCCTGTTGGAAAAAGAACGATTAGTATTTACAGAAACAACAGTTTTAGCGTTGGCCTTTTGTTTTGGAATAACATTAGCATTAGAACTTAAGATTTTGCCTTTCTTAGGGGGGGTTGTTTTAGGGAACTTTGGACAGTTCCTAAAATTCGCAGGATGATCCCCACCACAGTGACAGCATCGACAGGGAGTGTCAAAAGATTTAACACACTCTTTCGTCATATGTGCCCCGGCACATTTAAGGCATCTAGTCGGTAAATTACACGAAATCGAGCTGTGAAAAAACCCCTGACAATTATGACACTGTGAGGGGCCTTTATGCCCGCGATATTTTTCAAAACTGACCTCAGTATCCATAATTTCGGTAATTTGGAAGATGCGGTCAACATCGGCTTGTTTGGAGATCGAAATGTAAAAAAGGGGCATATATCTTTTGTTACTCACGGGACCTCTGTACATTTGGGTCACCGTGAAGTCCGAGAATTCTTCAAATTCAAGGGCCTGATGAATATCTTGGACTGCCGTGTTGACGGGAAGTCCCCGAAGAACCACCTTAAGTGGTTTTGCATCTTCCAAAAGATACGATTGAAAATGAATTTTCAAGTTAAGTAATAAATTCTGAACTTGCCGATAATCTTCAGAGTTATCGACCTTAATATTAAGGAATTTACCTTTTAATTTAGAAGTGGCCGTGGGTACAATTCTTTTAATCTGAAAGATAAGTTCTCTCCAGTTATCTGGAGGGATAATTTTGAATGGGGGAACCCTAGAATTTTTCTTTTGTTGACCCTTTGGTTCATTTTCAGTCACTTCCATATAAGTAGAATCAGTAGAATTTACTAAATCATTATCCTTAACTTTAGACAATTTTTTACTTTTTTTACTTTTAACTATTGAGAAATTTTCCTGCTCGGATTGAGTAGAATTTTGAATTTCGGAATCGTCCTCAAACCTTCTCTTACTGGCCGAGAGAGTTTGGTTATCATCCGCAATAACAGATGGAGCCACCTCACTCGACTGGCTAGAGTTGGAAATCGGAACGTCCGAATTAACATTAGCCGAAACATTACTAACATTTCTATCTTTTGGCAGAAGGTTCTTGTACGTGAAGAGATCTCCAGTACGGACACTACATATAGTGTCATAATCTTGATATAAAAGGGAAACTTTCCCTAAAAGGTCAGACATTTTTTTTTGCTCATCCTCAGATGGCTCAGAAATCATCTTATATTTGACCAATTTGCATCTTGCAGAAAAAATATCAGCAAGCGTCTTGTTTAAGAGCGCTTCAACATCAAACTCCGACAAATCTCTAATATCTGGAATACCAGATCTTCCCAAAATACAATAAGACATAGTATTCAAAGAAATGATACCTTTCTCATTAGGAACTTGGGTTTTGCTTCCCACCAGTCCACCGTCTAAGATGCTGCAGCTCTCAGACAAGGCAGCCGACGTCATCCAGCTCAGCCAATCCGAAAGTAGGCACAGAAACAAGCCACACCCACACTATAAATATGATGCACAGATACGGGAAGACGGGAATAACACGTCTTACTCCTTCCGCATCTCGATCAGAAATGCCCAGACTCCCGTTTTCGGCGGTATTTATATTCAGAGGGTGAAAAAGGCGGAGCTAAGAGCACATGACGTAGGCAGGAATCGTGTATACAGAGAAAAATATCCACAATTTCTCCAATATGTGTTTATTTCTGTCATTAAGATCTCTCTTTATAAGTATAGAATGCGTAACAAAATAAATAAAAAATAAGTAAAACAATAATAATAATAATAATAATAATAAAACAATGCAAATGAATTGCAGAATCACAGACTTACTTTATAGCTAAACAAACTTTGTGATTATTTTACATTATAGATATGCATCAGTATTTCAATAAATAACACATATAAAGGTTTTTGCAAAATTAAAAGGTTAAATTTCGAAACCGAAAATAAAAAGATGCCAACAACACGCGGTGTTCCCAGGTGGTCACCCTCCCAAGTACTAACCGCGCCCGATGCTGCTTGACTTCGGTGATCGGACGAGAACCGGTATTTTCAGCATGGTATGGCCGTTGGCAGTAATATTTGTCCTTATGTATTATTTTAGCTTTGTTTATTTTAAGATTTCAATTTGCAATTGTTGAACATTGGTAGAAACGACATACATTTACTCTTCGTCTCGACTGTGGGAATAACGAAACCGAAACAAACATTTTGTAGCTCGGAAAATTGCATTTAAAGCTGCTTCTTTTTCTATTTACGGTTCTACAAACTTCAATCGTCTGCTGTAAATGTCGAGCACGGCATTTCTGTTTTCTTATGTCGTTTCCGTGTTAATTTGATTTTTTTCCTTACTTTTTCCAAGAATCTTTTCCGATTCTGCTGTACGCTAAACTTTTTAACAGAACTACAAGGACGCCCTCTCCGGCCTCCTATTGGCTGAGAAGAACTTGTAGCTTTCATCCTGCCTCGTTGTATAAATACCCGCGCCAGGAACGGATCCCCCATCATTGACACGTTCAATACTGCATCATGCCTCCCCAAGCTTCTGGCAAAGCTGTTAAGAAAGCCGGTAAGGCTCAGAAATCTGTACGAGCTGGTGACAAAAAAAAGAGGAAGAAGCGTAGGAAGGAATCTTTCGCTATCTACATTTACAAAGTCTTGAAACAGGTCCATCCCGACACTGGTATCTCTTCAAAGGCTATGTCTATCATGAATTCTTTCGTGAATGACATTTTTGAAAGAATTGCTGCCGAATCTTCCCGCTTGGCTCACTACAACAAGAGATCCACCATCACAAGTCGGGAAATCCAAACAGCCGTACGACTTCTGTTGCCCGGTGAGTTGGCTAAACACGCCGTCTCCGAAGGTACCAAGGCTGTCACCAAATACACCAGCTCCAAATAAGCAGATTTCTGTTTACTTTACAAAAAAAAGGCCCTTTTCAGGGCCATATAAATCTTACACGATCTGTTATTAAATATTACAAAAAAAGAAAAAAACGAAATGAGACGCCTAAAAGAATACGTACATGTGGACTCATCTCATTTTCCCCTTGTACATGAATGAAAAACGAAAGAATAAATTCTTTCATGGTATAAAAAAAAAAAAAAACAAGAATAATAAATATACAAAATATCTCATTTTAAAGGAAGCAATTAGGAACACTAAAGAGAAAAATAAAATATTAAATGGGCAATAAATTCAATAAAAGAGTTACTGTAATATTTTGCACTAACTCTTATTGTACATTGTTTTCTCACGGAAAACCACATTGCACACACATACGCACCGCAATCAAATGGGAAAGCTGAATGTAATAAAAAAGGGGGCGAGCAGTAAGATATGCCCTCCCGGAAGATTTCGAATTTATTAATGAAAGAAACGGTGTAGAATTCCCTCTGGAGTCTCAGAAATCACAACCTCCTCGTCTCTGTGTACTATGACAAATTGGTTTTCGTTTAGCTTGAATGGATCAAATAAATACATATAAGTAAATTTAAATTAACAAACAAAATAACATTTTATGATCTGTGTTTTGTAACATTTGTTTGTATCGCTGTCATTACGTATGGTGCAGATTGTTGTTCTGAAATATTGTTGGCAACTTCAATAAAGAAGAGAACAAAAAAATTTAAAATTATTTGAATTTTATTTAAACTTTTAAATCATATAAATTAAATATAAGATTAGTTGTACCAAGATGTTGCTGTAGCTTCATTCATTTCTCTGTTTAAATAATAAAGAAAGAAAGAAAGAAAGAGAGAGAGAGAAAAAAGTAAAAGAAAAAAATTAAAGACCCTAGCCGCCAGTCAAATCTCAATTCCCAAGGGAATTGGATTTAGTTTCGAATCGAAGGAGTTCACAAAAATGAAAATTTCATTGGTTCTCTGCTGCTTCGCGATTGGCTGATGAAGTTGTTCGTCGTATCCGCCCTCTGAATGCCTATATATAGGACAAATTTCGCCCAGCATCCAGACTCGTTTGTGCGAGCGTTTATTTACTTACTTCATTCATAATGTCAGGACGTGGTAAAGGCGGAAAAGTGAAGGGAAAGAGCAAGACTCGTTCCAGCAGAGCTGGATTGCAGTTTCCCGTCGGCCGTATCCACAGGCTTTTGAGAAAGGGCAACTACGCCGAGCGTGTAGGAGCTGGTGCTCCAGTCTATCTCGCTGCCGTTCTCGAATATTTAGCTGCTGAAGTTCTCGAGTTGGCAGGTAATGCCGCAAGAGATAACAAGAAGACTAGGATCATTCCTAGACATCTTCAGCTCGCCATCAGAAACGACGAGGAGTTGAACAAATTGCTCTCTGGTGTTACCATCGCTCAGGGTGGCGTTTTGCCCAACATCCAAGCTGTCCTCCTCCCCAAGAAAACCGAGAAGAAGGCATAAATTGCCCGAACTCTGTTTTCTTTTCAAACCAAAGGCCCTTTTCAGGGCCATACAAATGTTGCTACTCTCATGTTCATCGTTTCTTTTTTCTTCAAATCGCACAGAAATAATTTATAAATGGCCCATAACCATGTTAAGAATTTGTTAAAGAAATGAAGCAAATATGGGTTGTTTTGCATGCATCAATAGCATTTATTACGTCCTTATGTTTATCTATACTTCAAATGAGTTGCTAAAAGTATAATGTTTTTCTTTAAATTAATTATTAGACGTATAAACCCAAATAAGAAAAAAAATCTAACTCGTCTGTTGTTGGAGATGTTTCCAAAATAATGCATGTTTGCTGGCGACATCTGTCGGCTACCATTCTAAAGAGACTCTCTTGAGGAAATTCCGAACAACGTATACGTAATATTGGAATATCATAATAATTAACTTCTTTTTGGACTAGAGTCCTCTAAACAAAAGGGTTGAAAAGGTGTAATTTTTATCAATTTATACACATTTTCAACTTGTACGTCTTCGTTAGAAAAATCAGGGTACATGTATCATATTAAAATCTATAAATGATGAACTGTGTGATTAAGAATATATCATATTTGTATGGCCCTGAAAAGGGCCTTTGTTTGTCAAAAGGAAAGATGCAGCTTAGGCGCGCTCTCCGCGAATTCTTCGAGCAAGTTGAATATCCTTGGGCATGATAGTGACACGCTTGGCGTGAATAGCGCACAAGTTGGTGTCTTCGAAAAGCCCGACGAGATATGCTTCGCTGGCTTCCTGGAGAGCCATGACAGCAGAGCTCTGGAAACGGAGATCGGTTTTGAAATCCTGAGCGATTTCTCTAACCAAACGCTGGAATGGCAATTTTCTGATCAGAAGCTCAGTAGATTTCTGATAACGACGGATTTCTCGGAGAGCGACGGTTCCTGGCCTGTAACGGTGAGGTTTTTTCACACCACCAGTAGCAGGGGCGCTCTTACGAGCAGCCTTGGTGGCAAGCTGCTTCCTGGGGGCTTTGCCTCCGGTAGATTTCCTAGCGGTTTGCTTGGTACGAGCCATAGCGAACTATTCAGCACGACAAATTGAGTCGAAATGTGTTTTTGGTTTCCGAAACGCGACTTTATAAAGAATGCATGAGGTGGGCGGAGCTTGCGAGAATGCGCGTTTTCCGATTGGCTACTCTCGTTCTACCAATAGCTTATAAATAGCTTAAATTTCCGTTCGCAATTTTTATATCGGTCTTGTACTGCTAACTGTCGCCATGTCTGACGAAACTGCTGCCGTAGCAACCACTCCCGCCGCCGCAACGCCTAAAAAGAAGGCAAAATCAGCGGCGAAAAAACCCAAAACTGCCCCGACTCATCCCAAGGTGTCTGAAATGGTCACCGAAGCTATTACTAGCTTGAAAGAGCGCGGTGGATCTTCCCTGGTAGCCATCAAGAAGCACATCGGATCCAAACACAAGGTTGACATGGATCGCCTGACTCCTTTCATCAAGAAATACTTGAAAAGCGCTGTCGCCAGCGGAGCTCTTGTCCAGACTAAGGGCAAAGGAGCCAGCGGCTCATTCAAGCTCAGTGCATCCGGCCAGAAGAAAGAACCCAGCAAAGCTAAAAAAGCAAAGAAAGAAGGAGCTTCCCCAGCAAAAAAACCTAAAGCAGCAAAAAAGACTGCCAAACCTAAGGCAAAAAGTGCCGAAAAGAAAAAGCCCGCTGCAAAAAAACCAGCTGCTGCTAAAAAAGCTGCCAAACCCAAAAGTCCAAAAAAAGCAGCTAAACCATCCAAACCAAAGGCACCAAAAGTGAAAAAGATGAAGACACCCAAAAAAGCTACCCCCAAGAAGGCTAAGAAGTAAAATGTGATCGACACCTTGGGTTGAAAAAAAAAGGCTCTTTTCAGAGCCATACAAATATTTATATATATTTTTTTTGTTTACAGTTTTTTTTATGAAGGCTTCAGCTATGCTATTTTCAAAATTTAAAACTATTCAATTTCATTTCGTTCCCTTAAAAATCATACATTGCATAAATTTAATTCGCATACATGAAACAATTTAATTAATCTTTATTAAATAATAAATTACTAATTTATATATATATATATCGGGGGGGGGGGCTATAATACCATTCTCGCTCTTTTATTATCATTATTTTTTTAATAAACTTTCATTAAAATTTAGAAAGAATTTCTTTTTAAAAAATAATTTTAAACAAAAAATAAATAAATAAAATAAAATATACTTGGAGAGATTAAAGATAATATTAGTAAATTTACTTTTTAATTATGAATAATTTCATAAATCGTTATTAAAAGTCTTCTAAGGAATGATAATAAAAAGAAAATATGTTCCTGTTCACTGATATGATGGGAATTTTAACATTTGTCATTAAATCAACACCTTTATTTATTAGCGTAAAAAAGAGGAATGGATGTCCATAATATTACTAATGTAACATGAATAATTATTAACGTAAGAGGGGGTAAGGGCCGGTACATTTTTAAAACGATGAAAAAGATTAAGATATTACGCAATGTTTACTTTTTGAGACGTTTGTCTGCTCGAAGGTCTGCATAGTGTCTCCATCTACTTTCATAAATTGCAACATCAGTCGATTTTCGACGTGACATCAGAGTTTTGAGTTTTTGATCTCACATATGTTATTTTGGGTGGAAAAAAAGCGCGACTCTGTAGATATTAAAGTAACTTTATCTCTGCTTTGTAGGAATATTATTATAAATTTATATGGCCCTGAAAAGGGCCTTTGTTTTAGTTCCTAGAGAAAGGTAGTACGTTTAACCGCCGAAACCGTACAATGTACGTCCTTGGCGTTTTAAAGCGTACACAACATCCATGGCTGTGACAGTCTTGCGTTTAGCATGCTCGGTGTATGTGACGGCATCTCGGATGACATTTTCCAAGAAAACTTTGAGTACTCCACGAGTCTCTTCATAGATGAGACCGGAGATACGTTTGACACCACCACGTCTTGCCAAACGCCTGATGGCAGGCTTGGTTATACCTTGGATGTTATCTCTAAGAACTTTTCTGTGCCTTTTGGCACCACCTTTACCTAAACCCTTTCCGCCTTTACCACGACCAGACATGTTTGTTCGATCTCAGATCAGAAATGACATGACATCGCGGTGCTTACGGAGTGCCAACACAATGTGGGTCCATTGCGCGTAACCTCCAACTAAATATAAGAAAATGAACATAAAAAGATGAATTTCGAAGCAAAGCACGGTCAAAAGGTATAATTTAGAGTCTCTGGTGGAAATCCGAAGATTATTCCAGAGCTGGAAGCACGAGGTTAAATATAACCTCCAAAAGAAGGGGCGCATGTGGCATCCAAACGAGTTTGGTTGCCCCATACTTCGATGTCATTTCACTGACTGGCGTCGGCAAAAAACGGAGAGTGAAAAGGCAGTATGGTACCAAGAAGCACAGAAAAGTACATAGCATAAGGTATCCCAGCCCACGACTAACTCTAAGAACCAAAAAAAAAGGGGGCCACATAGCTCACTAATTTTGGTGACAATCACCTGAAACCCGTTCACCTTCGAAGTTTCCCATCGGCTAACATAGCGGCACAGGTCCCGCGTCTTACTGGCATATGTTATCGGCCACCTGGACCGCACTACCAAACGAAGTTCCTGTACACACTACGCTCGCGCAGGTCCACAACTCCAGTAAACAAGTTTTTCGGTTCATGCCTGGTCTAAAAGGGGGGTAAAATTTAGAAAAATTTTAAAAACTGAAAACTGAAAAAGCTTAAACTGTGACAAGAAATTTGGCGACCATTGCCGGCGGCGAGTTCATCACACACCAGCGGTCGAGGGTAGAATGAGCCAAAAAGGGGAAGAAAAGGTCTTAAATAGCCGAGGTACAGTGAGCAAGCACCTCATTGGCCAAAAGGAATATGAGGAAGGCGTGCCTATCCTCAAAGTTGGAAGTGACTTCGTAAACAACTGAAATTTTGAGAAAGATAGAGTACCCAATTACAATTACAATTAAAACAAATTAAAAGAAAGTAAAGGGAAGCCGAAATAATAAAACAAGTAATAAAAATTTAAAAATTTCAATTAAGTAGGAAAGCTGAAAAACGCGACTGTACAATACTACAGAATGCTGCATGACGTCAGGGGTAATCCAATTCTAGTTGAAAATTTCTTTCAAACTAGGGAAAATATAAATTTTTCCCGGGAATTCTGCTTTAAGTGACGGCAGAAGGATTCCTTCTGGATGTTTTGGAGCATGGGATGAAGTTATCATCCCGTGCAAGTATAGCGAGGGGCCGTTTCCGGTTTTTCCCCACTGTTCCATCATAACGCCTAATGGCATTTAAAGCAGGATTCCGCACGGCAGGGACAGACCTGTGAAACTTCATTGTAAGTTTCTTGATTTCCGCAAAAATCGGTTTAATTTTAAGGTCACGATGAATGACGTCATTGCGGACATAACGGGTTGCTTTAGTAAACCTACGAAGAAGCTTATTTTGGAAAGTTTGAACTTTATCAAGTCTAGTTTTGACTGCACTTCCATACACCACCGAACCATAAGTTATGATCGGTCTGATCATGGATTTATATAGTAACAATTTATTTTTCATAGACAGGGGGCTGTTCCAAGCCAATAGGGGATTAAGGGAGCCCACGGCGCGGTTCGCACGATCCAGAGTTTCTGTGATGTGCGTACGCCATGTTAATTTGGAATCTAGGTGAATGCCTAGGTACTTATAATCTGACCTCCAGGGAATTGGTTCGTCATTCAGTTTGAAATTTAAATTAGCAATGGGGTTTGAACGTTGGTTGGTGAAAAGAATGGCGGCACTTTTGGCACTATTCACTTTAATTTTCCATTTTTTAAACCAAGCCGAAAGTAAATTCAAATAATTTTGCAGTTTAGAGAACACTCTTTGTGCTTGTTTGTGTTTGTATAGCATGGCTGTGTCATCGGCGAAAATCGCTAAGTCGATGTCAGGCTCTTTAGGAATGTCGTTAATAAAGACGTTAAATAGAGTGGGACCGCTCAGAGAACCTTGTGGTACAGAGCTAGAAATTGGTTTAGGGTTAGAGTAGGAACTTCCTACTCTAACAGAGAAGGATCTATTTTTAAAGTAGTCTGCATAGATTTTAATTAGTTGGGCAGGAACTTTTAGTTTAATAAGTTTAAAAAGAAGAGCGATATGCCAGACTTTATCAAAAGCCTTTTGGATATCAAGAAAGATTGCTCCCGTCACACCGCCGGACGTGAAACCGTCATGAATGAGTTCAGAAACTCTCCAAATCTGATGGGTTGTTGAGTGACGTGCTCTAAATCCGAATTGCTCCGGAATCAGCACGTCGTTAGAGTTTAAGAACTCCTTCAGGCGGTTGACGAGAACATATTCATAAACTTTAGATAAACAAGAGAGTAAAGAGATAGGTCGAAAGCTGGTTGGGGCGTGTCTGTCCTCCGCCCCACTTTTCAGTAGGGGAACGACAATAGCCTTTTTCCAGCAATCAGGAAAAACATTTAAAGACATCATGCAATTAATTAAAAGAACAATATAAAGTATAAATTTGTTAGGTAAGTTAATAAGCATATTATTAGAAATGCGGTCCTCACCCGGAGACTTATTCTTTTTCAAGCCTGAGATGTACTCCCGGACCTCGGTAGGCGTGGCCGGGGGTAGCGTGTTTGGTGTGTTTTTGTTTAAGAAATTTTGGACTGTGGTCTCCAACACAGTTGCAACCCTGGGGTTGTCCATACCAGAATTAGGTGTAAACTGACTTCTAAGACTTTCAGCAATTGCTTCGGCCTTTTCAGTGTTAGTATAAGCCATGCCATTAGGGCATCTGATGGCCGGAATGTGTGTTTGTGTCCTACGAATGCGGGAAGCAGCCTTCCAAATGGTGTTGTCTTCAGTCGAAAGAGATTCGACAAAAGTGTTCCAGCGTTCGTGTCTAAACTTGGAGATAGCAGCCTTAATTTTTCTATTAAGATTATTTAACTGGGTCCTAAAATATTGCGTGCGATAGATCTGCCATATCCTGCGAGCACGATTTCGTTCGGTTATCAATTGCCTGACCTCCTCCGGTAGTCTGAGAAATGCAGCAGTGGTTTTTCTCGGCTGAGAACACTGCTCAAATGTATCTCTCAAGACGTCACCAAGTTGACTGATGGCAAGTTCCGCCTGCTCTTTCGTTTCCGGCAGAGTGGGCGGAGTTTCACGCTGTTCAAGTAGGAATTTGAAATCTTCCCATCTAGTATGAATTTGCTTGCCAAGATCGAGGTTGTAAGAGTCAACTTGGTACCGGAGCAGAACCGGCAAGTGGTCCGAACTCAGTTCGTTCTGCGTTTGAATGCAGTAAGGATAAGGAAAATTGCGGGTGATCGCTAAGTCTAAGAAATTATTAGAAAAAGGGAAAGTGGGTGAGGGGGGCGCTATAATTTGCGCAAAATTTTGATTCACCCATTTCCTGAGTTTGGTTCCAAACCCATTTGTAGATCTGCAGTGCCAAGAGGGATGAGTAGCATTAAAATCACCCGCAAGAATAAAATTTGGAAAAGTATTAGTGAGCCGGGATAAGTCTTGCTCCAGCAGATTTCTATCATTTAGAGGTGGTACATAAATGGCTGCTATAAGAAGTTTTGGAATATTGGGAAAGTCCAAGACAATAGGAGTAACTTCAATACAATTTGTAGGGGGAATATTAATAAAAGTAGCATTAAATCCTCTTTTAACATAAATTGCAGTGCCGCCAAAGCTGCGGGAGTTATCGCCCCTACGAGCCCTGTCAACATTGAATAACTCGTAGTTGGCAATTCTGGAGATATTTCCCTGGGAAAAGTGAGTCTCACTGACCAAAACGATGTCTAAATTGTTACTATAAACCCAAGCACTGAATTCAGTAGCCTGTCTTTTTAGTCCATTGGCATTAAATATACCAATGGAGAAGGTGTCCAAATTACTAGTAGCTGGGAACATGGCGATAGGAAAGATAATTCGAAAATGGGGATGCAACCATCATGGATGGCGCTACCTAAACAGTTTTAGAAACAGAGTAAATATAATTTAGAAGAATGCTGACCCGGTCAATCTGCGTGGATGCTTTGCGCAGTTCCGGGAGGGCTTTATTAAAAGCAGTCAAAACAGTAGCTTCACCATATCTATCAAAAAAGAGAAATAAATTTGTAATGAACTCGGCGATCGAAAATGCATCCTTTACTGGGGCCGAATTTGAATTTTGAGGAACAGAAGGGGTGGGGGGTGGAGCAACCTTTTGTCCAATAGCAGCTTCCCTGAAAGACAGGGAATTTTCAGCTTTCCTGTTGGAAAAAGAACGATTAGTATTTACAGAAACAACAGTTTTAGCGTTGGCCTTTTGTTTTGGAATAACATTAGCATTAGAACTTAAGATTTTGCCTTTCTTAGGGGGGGTTGTTTTAGGGAACTTTGGACAGTTCCTAAAATTCGCAGGATGATCCCCACCACAGTGACAGCATCGACAGGGAGTGTCAAAAGATTTAACACACTCTTTCGTCATATGTGCCCCGGCACATTTAAGGCATCTAGTCGGTAAATTACACGAAATCGAGCTGTGAAAAAACCCCTGACAATTATGACACTGTGAGGGGCCTTTATGCCCGCGATATTTTTCAAAACTGACCTCAGTATCCATAATTTCGGTAATTTGGAAGATGCGGTCAACATCGGCTTGTTTGGAGATCGAAATGTAAAAAAGGGGCATATATCTTTTGTTACTCACGGGACCTCTGTACATTTGGGTCACCGTGAAGTCCGAGAATTCTTCAAATTCAAGGGCCTGATGAATATCTTGGACTGCCGTGTTGACGGGAAGTCCCCGAAGAACCACCTTAAGTGGTTTTGCATCTTCCAAAAGATACGATTGAAAATGAATTTTCAAGTTAAGTAATAAATTCTGAACTTGCCGATAATCTTCAGAGTTATCGACCTTAATATTAAGGAATTTACCTTTTAATTTAGAAGTGGCCGTGGGTACAATTCTTTTAATCTGAAAGATAAGTTCTCTCCAGTTATCTGGAGGGATAATTTTGAATGGGGGAACCCTAGAATTTTTCTTTTGTTGACCCTTTGGTTCATTTTCAGTCACTTCCATATAAGTAGAATCAGTAGAATTTACTAAATCATTATCCTTAACTTTAGACAATTTTTTACTTTTTTTACTTTTAACTATTGAGAAATTTTCCTGCTCGGATTGAGTAGAATTTTGAATTTCGGAATCGTCCTCAAACCTTCTCTTACTGGCCGAGAGAGTTTGGTTATCATCCGCAATAACAGATGGAGCCACCTCACTCGACTGGCTAGAGTTGGAAATCGGAACGTCCGAATTAACATTAGCCGAAACATTACTAACATTTCTATCTTTTGGCAGAAGGTTCTTGTACGTGAAGAGATCTCCAGTACGGACACTACATATAGTGTCATAATCTTGATATAAAAGGGAAACTTTCCCTAAAAGGTCAGACATTTTTTTTTGCTCATCCTCAGATGGCTCAGAAATCATCTTATATTTGACCAATTTGCATCTTGCAGAAAAAATATCAGCAAGCGTCTTGTTTAAGAGCGCTTCAACATCAAACTCCGACAAATCTCTAATATCTGGAATACCAGATCTTCCCAAAATACAATAAGACATAGTATTCAAAGAAATGATACCTTTCTCATTAGGAACTTGGGTTTTGCTTCCCACCAGTCCACCGTCTAAGATGCTGCAGCTCTCAGACAAGGCAGCCGACGTCATCCAGCTCAGCCAATCCGAAAGTAGGCACAGAAACAAGCCACACCCACACTATAAATATGATGCACAGATACGGGAAGACGGGAATAACACGTCTTACTCCTTCCGCATCTGGCGAGCGAATCCAGAGAATCGATCAGAAATCAGATCAGAAATCAGATCAGAAATCTCGTTCGAATGTAAAAAAATCGAAAAACGGCGCTGTTATATATGACAGGACGGAAGAAGGCGGAGCTAAGTGTCATGACGTAGTCAGGATTCGTGAAACCCACCTTCCCTCCAATTTAGATTTCTCTCTTTATGAAAATATCATGTGTAAACGAAATAAAAACAATGCAAATAAATCTGAAATCACCCGGAACGCCCACATTCATTATACAAATATATTTAGCCACTCCTCAATTCAGATAACATTTATTAAAAAAAAAATATTAGTTTATGAACGTTGTGTTTATTTTAGGTAATATGTACACAAATTTAAATAAACATCAAATTTATACACTATGTAGATTTTTAAAGGGAAAAGCGAAAATGAAACCAAAAATAAAAAGATGCCAACAACACGCGGTGTTCCCAGGTGGTCACCCTCCCAAGTACTAACCGCGCCCGATGCTGCTTGACTTCGGTGATCGGACGAGAACCGGTATTTTCAGCATGGTATGGCCGTTGGCAGTTCAGTCTGTCTTTATGGATTATTTCATATTTCCTTTTTATTTGGATACGAGTTTTAAATCCTTAAACTGGGATAAAAATCACATATATTAACACTTGTTCTCAACTGCGTGAATAACAAAACCGAAACAATTTGTAATCGCGAAAAAAATACTTTTCAAAGTAACTTAAAAAAAAAAAAAAAAATCAACACACGTTGCAAACAAAAGAATATATTATTTGCAGACATTTAAGTATTAATTTCGATGCGTTTTATTTTTTGGAAGGTGTCTTTGTCAACACAAACTTTCCAGCGGGACAGACCGAAGCAATCTCTCGTCTCCTATTGGCTGAGAAGATCTTGTAGCTTGCATCCGGACCCTTTCAGTATAAAAAGAGATGCGCGTGCAAGGTTTTTTTTCAGAACGCATACGTGTGTACTATTGAATCATGCCTCCCCAAGCCTCTGGTAAAGCTGTTAAGAAAGCCGGCAAGGCTCAGAAATCTGTACGAGCTGGTGACAAGAAAAAGAGGAAGAAGCGCAGGAAGGAATCTTTCGCTATTTACATTTACAAAGTCTTGAAACAGGTCCATCCTGACACCGGTATCTCTTCCAAGGCTATGTCTATTATGAATTCTTTCGTGAACGACATTTTCGAAAGAATTGCTGCCGAATCTTCCCGCCTGGCTCACTACAACAAGAGATCCACCATCACAAGTCGGGAAATCCAGACAGCCGTAAGGCTTCTGTTGCCTGGTGAGTTGGCAAAACATGCCGTCTCTGAAGGCACCAAGGCTGTCACCAAATACACCAGCTCGAAATAAACAGATTTCTGTCTGATGTACAAAAAAGGCCCTTTTCAGGGCCACACAAATCTGCTGTTCAATTAAGAAAAAATAAATAAATAATTAATAATAATAAAACGAAATGAGACGTCGAGGGAAATAAACGTGGACTCTTCTCGTTTTTCCCTTGTACAATAATGAAAACACAAAATTAAGTACTTTAATGTACATAAAATAAAAATAATAACTTTTCAAAATATGCTGTTTTAAAGTAAGCAGTTGAGAACAATAACAAATAAAATTGGCAAAGGGCAATAAATATTACTGCAATATTTTGCACTAACTATTTTGTACACCGTTTTCTCAAGCAACAAGAACCACATTGCAAAAGAAAAATAAATAAATAAAATTAAATAAGCACCACAATCAAATGGGAAAGCTAAATGTAAAGAAAAGAAAGGGCGAGCAGTATGAAGTGCAACCCCCCGGAAGATTTCGAATTTATTAATGGTGGAAAGGGTGCAGCATTGCCCATAGAGTCACAAAAATCCCACTTCCCCGTATATACGTACTGTAACAATTTTTTTATAGCTTAAATGATTAAATAAATACATATAAATTAATTTAATTTAATAAACAAAATAACGATGTATGATCTCTGCTTTTTAACATATGTTTGCATCTCTCTCATTACATATGTTGTAAATTGTTGTTCAGAAATAATGATGGCAACTGGCATACTTGGACTTGGATGAGATAGTTTTCAGAGTGCCTGGAGAGATCGACTCCTTACCTCTAGTAGAGAAATGATGCATGGAACATTTCAAGTCATAGCCAAAGTCTGACAAACAGAACGTCAGAAACAAAGGGGGAGGGGGAAGCCGGGTCCCAAAAAAAGCAAAGGCCCTTTAAGGGCACCATACAAAATAAATAAAATAGATGCGAGTATAAATAAGAGAAATAAGACCGTTAACAAAATTTTCAAAAGTATTTACATAGTGCAATTTACAAAATAGAGACTAGGAGATGGTGAACGTTCAGGAAAGAAAACCCTATCGATGAGATAAAAACTAGGAAAAATTATCCTGGGTCGATGTTTTTGGAACTGGCATAATCAAGAGAACGAACAATTTAAAAATTATTTAAATTTTATTTAAACTTTTAAGTAATATGAATATAAGATTAGTTGGCCCAAAATGTTGTTGTAGCGTTATTTATTTCTCTATTTAAACAAAAGAACGAAAGAAAGAGAAGGCGAAAAAAAAAAAAAGAGAAGAAAAAAAAAATTAAAGGTAATAGCCGCCAGTCAAAGCTCAATTCCCAAGGGAATTGGACTTGGTTTCGAAATGTAAGATTTTACAAAAGTGAAAATTTCATTGGCTCTCTGCTGCTTCATGATTGGCTCATGAAGTTGTTCGTCGTATCCGCCCTCTAAATGCCTATATATAGGGTAAATTCAAAAAAATTTTCAGACTCGTTTGTGCGAGCGTTTAATTTCTTACTTCATTCATAATGTCAGGACGTGGTAAAGGCGGTAAAGTGAAGGGAAAGAGCAAGACTCGCTCCAGCAGAGCCGGATTGCAGTTTCCCGTCGGCCGTATTCACAGGCTTTTGAGAAAGGGCAACTACGCCGAGCGTGTTGGTGCTGGTGCTCCAGTCTATCTCGCTGCCGTTCTCGAATACTTAGCTGCTGAAGTTCTCGAGTTGGCAGGTAATGCCGCTAGAGATAACAAGAAAACTAGGATCATTCCTAGACATCTTCAACTCGCCATCAGAAACGACGAGGAGTTGAACAAATTGCTCTCTGGCGTTACCATCGCTCAGGGTGGAGTTTTGCCCAACATCCAAGCTGTCTTGCTCCCCAAGAAGACAGAGAAGAAGGCATAATTTGCCCGAATCCTGTCTTCATAAAACAAAGGCCCTTTTCAGGGCCATATAAATGTTATTGTTTCACTGCACTCCAAATTTTATTTTCACAATGCACTAAATTAATTTATAAAGGTCCCATAACCTTGTTGAGCATCTTTTAAAGAGATGAAGTAAATATGGAATGTTTTAAGTATGTGAATAGCATATATTAAATTCGTATAAGTTTGTCCCTCCAAATTGGTTACTGACTGTATAATGCTTTCCTATTGAATTAATTATTAGAATTATTAAACTCAAACTAAATAATTTCTCACTCGTTTGTTGTTCGGAAATATTTCTGCAGAAATGTAGGTTTGCTGGCGACACCTGTCGGCTTTCTTTCTAAAGAGACTTTCTTAACGTAATTCCCAGCTGCATACATGCAAGTTTGGAGAATCGTGATAATTAACGCCTTTGAAGAATGAAATAAGGGACAGAAAATGTGTATTTCTTTTAATTTCTATACATTTTCAGATGATATTGTACGTAATGTTTCGTTATCGAAAACAGGGTTCATTTATTTCACATTTAGATGCGTTAGTGTCGAATTGTTTGATTTTGGTGAGAATTGTAAATATATCACATTTGTATGGCCCTGAAAAGGGCCTTTGGTTTAAAAGGGAAAGTAGCATCTTAGGCACGCTCTCCGCGAATTCGTCTAGCGAGCTGGATATCCTTGGGCATGATTGTGACACGTTTGGCGTGGATAGCGCACAAATTGGTGTCTTCGAAAAGCCCAACGAGGTAAGCTTCGCTGGCTTCTTGCAAAGCCATGACAGCAGAGCTCTGGAAACGGAGATCGGTTTTAAAATCTTGAGCGATTTCTCTAACCAAACGCTGGAATGGCAATTTCCTGATCAGAAGCTCAGTTGATTTCTGATAACGACGGATTTCTCGGAGAGCGACTGTTCCTGGCCTGTAACGATGGGGTTTTTTTACACCACCAGTTGCAGGGGCGCTCTTACGAGCAGCCTTGGTGGCAAGCTGCTTCCTGGGGGCTTTGCCTCCGGTAGATTTACGAGCTGTTTGCTTGGTTCTGGCCATAGCGAACTATTCTACACGACAAAATGTAGCGCAATGCCAAAAATTTGAAAACAACCCCATTTTATAAGCTGTAGGGAGGGAAGGCGGAGCTCGCGCAGCATCACAGTTTCGGATTGGTTCTCCTCTCTCGGCAGATCCAATATAAATTGCACGGAGCAGCGATTTTTTAAATCAGTTTTGTACTGTTAACTGTCGCCATGTCTGACGAAACCGCTGCTGTAGCAACCACTCCCGCCGCTGCCACGCCTAAAAAAAAGGCAAAGTCAGCTGCAAAAAAGCCCAAAACCGCACCAACTCATCCCAAGGTGTCTGAAATGGTCACCGAAGCTATTACTAGTTTAAAAGAGCGCGGTGGATCTTCTCTGCAAGCCATCAAGAAGCACATCGGTTCGAAACACAAAGTGGATATGGATCGCCTGACTCCTTTCATCAGGAAATACTTGAAAAGCGCTGTCGCCAGTGGAGCTCTTGTCCAAACCAAGGGCAAAGGGGCCAGCGGCTCATTCAAGCTCAGTGCATCCGGCCAGAAGAAGGAACCCAGCAAGGCAAAAAAAGCCAAGAAGGAGGGCGCTTCCCCAGCCAAAAAACCCAAGGCAGCAAAAAAGGCTGCTAAACCTAAGGCAAAAAGTGCCGAAAAGAAGAAACCCGCTGCAAAAAAACCCGCCGCTGCTAAAAAGGCTGCCAAGCCCAAAAGTCCTAAAAAAGCAGCTAAACCTTCCAAACCAAAGGCTCCGAAAGTGAAAAAGATGAAGACTCCAAAAAAGGCATCCCCCAAGAAAGCTAAAAAGTAAACTGTGACGACACCTTGGGTTGAAATTAAAAAAAAAAGGCTCTTTTCAGAGCCATACAAATATTTATTATGACTACTTCGAAAATAGTCGTTTTCTTTTAAATCGTGAAAAATCACATATTTTATTATTTAATGTGTAACGTTAATGCGAATAATCATTTAATATACGAAAGGAATTAGATTCTTGATATATATATATATATATATATATATATATAGTATTTTTTTTTGGGGGGGGGGGGGGAGCAATGTCTCTTATCTATTACACTTAACTATTATAAAATAAATTTTTATTCTCATTTTCTTTGTGAAAAAAATTATTTTAGATTTAGGGGGGGAAAAAACAACGCTTTGAGAGATCAATTATTACTATTATATTGTTATTAATAAAATAAATTTATAAATCGTTCTTTTAAATCTGATAATCCTAATGATAAACATTTGTCTGGTCATGTTAAGTTTCTGTTTCGGTATATTCGTCTGCTCTAGGGCGTGCATAGTGTCTCCATCTATATTCAGGAACTGTAACACGAGTTTGTTTTTTCATGCGTTATGAAAGATTCTCTCTTACAAATGTTATTTTGGTAGGAGAGAAACGTGAATCTGCAGATTTTTAAGGAGCTTTGTCTTGAATGAATATTAAAAATTTATATGGCCCTGAAAAGGGCCTTTTTTGTAAGTTCTCAGAGAAAACTGGTATCTTTAACCGCCGAAACCGTACAATGTACGTCCTTGGCGTTTTAAAGCGTACACAACATCCATGGCTGTGACAGTTTTTCGTTTAGCGTGCTCGGTGTAAGTGACGGCATCACGGATAACGTTTTCCAAGAAAACTTTGAGAACTCCACGAGTTTCTTCGTAGATGAGACCGGAGATACGTTTTACACCACCACGTCTTGCCAAACGCCTGATGGCGGGCTTGGTGATACCTTGGATGTTATCTCTAAGAACTTTCCTGTGCCTCTTGGCACCTCCTTTGCCTAAACCTTTTCCGCCTTTACCTCGACCAGACATGTTTACTCGATCTCAAATCGTTCGAATGTAAAAAAATCGAAAAACGGCGCTGTTATATATGACAGGACGGAAGAAGGCGGAGCTAAGTGTCATGACGTAGTCAGGATTCGTGAAACCCACCTTCCCTCCAATTTAGATTTCTCTCTTTATGAAAATATCATGTGTAAACGAAATAAAAACAATGCAAATAAATCTGAAATCACCCGGAACGCCCACATTCATTATACAAATATATTTAGCCACTCCTCAATTCAGATAACATTTATTAAAAAAAATATTAGTTTATGAACGTTGTGTTTATTTTAGGTAATATGTACACAAATTTAAATAAACATCAAATTTATACACTATGTAGATTTTTAAAGGGAAAAGCGAAAATGAAACCAAAAATAAAAAGATGCCAACAACACGCGGTGTTCCCAGGTGGTCACCCTCCCAAGTACTAACCGCGCCCGATGCTGCTTGACTTCGGTGATCGGACGAGAACCGGTATTTTCAGCATGGTATGGCCGTTGGCAGTTCAGTCTGTCTTTATGGATTATTTCATATTTCCTTTTTATTTGGATACGAGTTTTAAATCCTTAAACTGGGATAAAAATCACATATATTAACACTTGTTCTCAACTGCGTGAATAACAAAACCGAAACAATTTGTAATCGCGAAAAAAATACTTTTCAAAGTAACTTAAAAAAAAAAAAAAAAATCAACACACGTTGCAAACAAAAGAATATATTATTTGCAGACATTTAAGTATTAATTTCGATGCGTTTTATTTTTTGGAAGGTGTCTTTGTCAACACAAACTTTCCAGCGGGACAGACCGAAGCAATCTCTCGTCTCCTATTGGCTGAGAAGATCTTGTAGCTTGCATCCGGACCCTTTCAGTATAAAAAGAGATGCGCGTGCAAGGTTTTTTTTCAGAACGCATACGTGTGTACTATTGAATCATGCCTCCCCAAGCCTCTGGTAAAGCTGTTAAGAAAGCCGGCAAGGCTCAGAAATCTGTACGAGCTGGTGACAAGAAAAAGAGGAAGAAGCGCAGGAAGGAATCTTTCGCTATTTACATTTACAAAGTCTTGAAACAGGTCCATCCTGACACCGGTATCTCTTCCAAGGCTATGTCTATTATGAATTCTTTCGTGAACGACATTTTCGAAAGAATTGCTGCCGAATCTTCCCGCCTGGCTCACTACAACAAGAGATCCACCATCACAAGTCGGGAAATCCAGACAGCCGTAAGGCTTCTGTTGCCTGGTGAGTTGGCAAAACATGCCGTCTCTGAAGGCACCAAGGCTGTCACCAAATACACCAGCTCGAAATAAACAGATTTCTGTCTGATGTACAAAAAAGGCCCTTTTCAGGGCCACACAAATCTGCTGTTCAATTAAGAAAAAATAAATAAATAATTAATAATAATAAAACGAAATGAGACGTCGAGGGAAATAAACGTGGACTCTTCTCGTTTTTCCCTTGTACAATAATGAAAACACAAAATTAAGTACTTTAATGTACATAAAATAAAAATAATAACTTTTCAAAATATGCTGTTTTAAAGTAAGCAGTTGAGAACAATAACAAATAAAATTGGCAAAGGGCAATAAATATTACTGCAATATTTTGCACTAACTATTTTGTACACCGTTTTCTCAAGCAACAAGAACCACATTGCAAAAGAAAAATAAATAAATAAAATTAAATAAGCACCACAATCAAATGGGAAAGCTAAATGTAAAGAAAAGAAAGGGCGAGCAGTATGAAGTGCAACCCCCCGGAAGATTTCGAATTTATTAATGGTGGAAAGGGTGCAGCATTGCCCATAGAGTCACAAAAATCCCACTTCCCCGTATATACGTACTGTAACAATTTTTTTATAGCTTAAATGATTAAATAAATACATATAAATTAATTTAATTTAATAAACAAAATAACGATGTATGATCTCTGCTTTTTAACATATGTTTGCATCTCTCTCATTACATATGTTGTAAATTGTTGTTCAGAAATAATGATGGCAACTGGCATACTTGGACTTGGATGAGATAGTTTTCAGAGTGCCTGGAGAGATCGACTCCTTACCTCTAGTAGAGAAATGATGCATGGAACATTTCAAGTCATAGCCAAAGTCTGACAAACAGAACGTCAGAAACAAAGGGGGAGGGGGAAGCCGGGTCCCAAAAAAAGCAAAGGCCCTTTAAGGGCACCATACAAAATAAATAAAATAGATGCGAGTATAAATAAGAGAAATAAGACCGTTAACAAAATTTTCAAAAGTATTTACATAGTGCAATTTACAAAATAGAGACTAGGAGATGGTGAACGTTCAGGAAGGAAAACCCTATCGATGAGATAAAAACTAGGAAAAATTATCCTGGGTCGATGTTTTTGGAACTGGCATAATCAAGAGAACGAACAATTTAAAAATTATTTAAATTTTATTTAAACTTTTAAGTAATATGAATATAAGATTAGTTGGCCCAAAATGTTGTTGTAGCGTTATTTATTTCTCTATTTAAACAAAAGAACGAAAGAAAGAGAAGGCGAAAAAAAAAAAAAGAGAAGAAAAAAAAAATTAAAGGTAATAGCCGCCAGTCAAAGCTCAATTCCCAAGGGAATTGGACTTGGTTTCGAAATGTAAGATTTTACAAAAGTGAAAATTTCATTGGCTCTCTGCTGCTTCATGATTGGCTCATGAAGTTGTTCGTCGTATCCGCCCTCTAAATGCCTATATATAGGGTAAATTCAAAAAAATTTTCAGACTCGTTTGTGCGAGCGTTTAATTTCTTACTTCATTCATAATGTCAGGACGTGGTAAAGGCGGTAAAGTGAAGGGAAAGAGCAAGACTCGCTCCAGCAGAGCCGGATTGCAGTTTCCCGTCGGCCGTATTCACAGGCTTTTGAGAAAGGGCAACTACGCCGAGCGTGTTGGTGCTGGTGCTCCAGTCTATCTCGCTGCCGTTCTCGAATACTTAGCTGCTGAAGTTCTCGAGTTGGCAGGTAATGCCGCTAGAGATAACAAGAAAACTAGGATCATTCCTAGACATCTTCAACTCGCCATCAGAAACGACGAGGAGTTGAACAAATTGCTCTCTGGCGTTACCATCGCTCAGGGTGGAGTTTTGCCCAACATCCAAGCTGTCTTGCTCCCCAAGAAGACAGAGAAGAAGGCATAATTTGCCCGAATCCTGTCTTCATAAAACAAAGGCCCTTTTCAGGGCCATATAAATGTTATTGTTTCACTGCACTCCAAATTTTATTTTCACAATGCACTAAATTAATTTATAAAGGTCCCATAACCTTGTTGAGCATCTTTTAAAGAGATGAAGTAAATATGGAATGTTTTAAGTATGTGAATAGCATATATTAAATTCGTATAAGTTTGTCCCTCCAAATTGGTTACTGACTGTATAATGCTTTCCTATTGAATTAATTATTAGAATTATTAAACTCAAACTAAATAATTTCTCACTCGTTTGTTGTTCGGAAATATTTCTGCAGAAATGTAGGTTTGCTGGCGACACCTGTCGGCTTTCTTTCTAAAGAGACTTTCTTAACGTAATTCCCAGCTGCATACATGCAAGTTTGGAGAATCGTGATAATTAACGCCTTTGAAGAATGAAATAAGGGACAGAAAATGTGTATTTCTTTTAATTTCTATACATTTTCAGATGATATTGTACGTAATGTTTCGTTATCGAAAACAGGGTTCATTTATTTCACATTTAGATGCGTTAGTGTCGAATTGTTTGATTTTGGTGAGAATTGTAAATATATCACATTTGTATGGCCCTGAAAAGGGCCTTTGGTTTAAAAGGGAAAGTAGCATCTTAGGCACGCTCTCCGCGAATTCGTCTAGCGAGCTGGATATCCTTGGGCATGATTGTGACACGTTTGGCGTGGATAGCGCACAAATTGGTGTCTTCGAAAAGCCCAACGAGGTAAGCTTCGCTGGCTTCTTGCAAAGCCATGACAGCAGAGCTCTGGAAACGGAGATCGGTTTTAAAATCTTGAGCGATTTCTCTAACCAAACGCTGGAATGGCAATTTCCTGATCAGAAGCTCAGTTGATTTCTGATAACGACGGATTTCTCGGAGAGCGACTGTTCCTGGCCTGTAACGATGGGGTTTTTTTACACCACCAGTTGCAGGGGCGCTCTTACGAGCAGCCTTGGTGGCAAGCTGCTTCCTGGGGGCTTTGCCTCCGGTAGATTTACGAGCTGTTTGCTTGGTTCTGGCCATAGCGAACTATTCTACACGACAAAATGTAGCGCAATGCCAAAAATTTGAAAACAACCCCATTTTATAAGCTGTAGGGAGGGAAGGCGGAGCTCGCGCAGCATCACAGTTTCGGATTGGTTCTCCTCTCTCGGCAGATCCAATATAAATTGCACGGAGCAGCGATTTTTTAAATCAGTTTTGTACTGTTAACTGTCGCCATGTCTGACGAAACCGCTGCTGTAGCAACCACTCCCGCCGCTGCCACGCCTAAAAAAAAGGCAAAGTCAGCTGCAAAAAAGCCCAAAACCGCACCAACTCATCCCAAGGTGTCTGAAATGGTCACCGAAGCTATTACTAGTTTAAAAGAGCGCGGTGGATCTTCTCTGCAAGCCATCAAGAAGCACATCGGTTCGAAACACAAAGTGGATATGGATCGCCTGACTCCTTTCATCAGGAAATACTTGAAAAGCGCTGTCGCCAGTGGAGCTCTTGTCCAAACCAAGGGCAAAGGGGCCAGCGGCTCATTCAAGCTCAGTGCATCCGGCCAGAAGAAGGAACCCAGCAAGGCAAAAAAAGCCAAGAAGGAGGGCGCTTCCCCAGCCAAAAAACCCAAGGCAGCAAAAAAGGCTGCTAAACCTAAGGCAAAAAGTGCCGAAAAGAAGAAACCCGCTGCAAAAAAACCCGCCGCTGCTAAAAAGGCTGCCAAGCCCAAAAGTCCTAAAAAAGCAGCTAAACCTTCCAAACCAAAGGCTCCGAAAGTGAAAAAGATGAAGACTCCAAAAAAGGCATCCCCCAAGAAAGCTAAAAAGTAAACTGTGACGACACCTTGGGTTGAAATTAAAAAAAAAAGGCTCTTTTCAGAGCCATACAAATATTTATTATGACTACTTCGAAAATAGTCGTTTTCTTTTAAATCGTGAAAAATCACATATTTTATTATTTAATGTGTAACGTTAATGCGAATAATCATTTAATATACGAAAGGAATTAGATTCTTGATATATATATATATATATATATATATATATAGTATTTTTTTTTGGGGGGGGGGGGGGAGCAATGTCTCTTATCTATTACACTTAACTATTATAAAATAAATTTTTATTCTCATTTTCTTTGTGAAAAAAATTATTTTAGATTTAGGGGGGGAAAAAACAACGCTTTGAGAGATCAATTATTACTATTATATTGTTATTAATAAAATAAATTTATAAATCGTTCTTTTAAATCTGATAATCCTAATGATAAACATTTGTCTGGTCATGTTAAGTTTCTGTTTCGGTATATTCGTCTGCTCTAGGGCGTGCATAGTGTCTCCATCTATATTCAGGAACTGTAACACGAGTTTGTTTTTTCATGCGTTATGAAAGATTCTCTCTTACAAATGTTATTTTGGTAGGAGAGAAACGTGAATCTGCAGATTTTTAAGGAGCTTTGTCTTGAATGAATATTAAAAATTTATATGGCCCTGAAAAGGGCCTTTTTTGTAAGTTCTCAGAGAAAACTGGTATCTTTAACCGCCGAAACCGTACAATGTACGTCCTTGGCGTTTTAAAGCGTACACAACATCCATGGCTGTGACAGTTTTTCGTTTAGCGTGCTCGGTGTAAGTGACGGCATCACGGATAACGTTTTCCAAGAAAACTTTGAGAACTCCACGAGTTTCTTCGTAGATGAGACCGGAGATACGTTTTACACCACCACGTCTTGCCAAACGCCTGATGGCGGGCTTGGTGATACCTTGGATGTTATCTCTAAGAACTTTCCTGTGCCTCTTGGCACCTCCTTTGCCTAAACCTTTTCCGCCTTTACCTCGACCAGACATGTTTACTCGATCTCAAATCGTTCGAATGACATGACATGACATCGCGGTGCTTACGGAGTGCCAACACAATGTGGGTCCATTGCGCGTAACCTCCAACTAAATATAAGAAAATGAACATAAAAAGATGAATTTCGAAGCAAAGCACGGTCAAAAGGTATAATTTAGAGTCTCTGGTGGAAATCCGAAGATTATTCCAGAGCTGGAAGCACGAGGTTAAATATAACCTCCAAAAGAAGGGGCGCATGTGGCATCCAAACGAGTTTGGTTGCCCCATACTTCGATGTCATTTCACTGACTGGCGTCGGCAAAAAACGGAGAGTGAAAAGGCAGTATGGTACCAAGAAGCACAGAAAAGTACATAGCATAAGGTATCCCAGCCCACGACTAACTCTAAGAACCAAAAAAAGGGGGCCACATAGCTCACTAATTTTGGTGACAATCACCTGAAACCCGTTCACCTTCGAAGTTTCCCATCGGCTAACATAGCGGCACAGGTCCCGCGTCTTACTGGCATATGTTATCGGCCACCTGGACCGCACTACCAAACGAAGTTCCTGTACACACTACGCTCGCGCAGGTCCACAACTCCAGTAAACAAGTTTTTCGGTTCATGCCTGGTCTAAAAGGGGGGTAAAATTTAGAAAAATTTTAAAAACTGAAAACTGAAAAAGCTTAAACTGTGACAAGAAATTTGGCGACCATTGCCGGCGGCGAGTTCATCACACACCAGCGGTCGAGGGTAGAATGAGCCAAAAAGGGGAAGAAAAGGTCTTAAATAGCCGAGGTACAGTGAGCAAGCACCTCATTGGCCAAAAGGAATATGAGGAAGGCGTGCCTATCCTCAAAGTTGGAAGTGACTTCGTAAACAACTGAAATTTTGAGAAAGATAGAGTACCCAATTACAATTACAATTAAAACAAATTAAAAGAAAGTAAAGGGAAGCCGAAATAATAAAACAAGTAATAAAAATTTAAAAATTTCAATTAAGTAGGAAAGCTGAAAAACGCGACTGTACAATACTACAGAATGCTGCATGACGTCAGGGGTAATCCAATTCTAGTTGAAAATTTCTTTCAAACTAGGGAAAATATAAATTTTTCCAGGGAATTCTGCTTTAAGTGACGGCAGAAGGATTCCTTCTGGATGTTTTGGAGCATGGGATGAAGTTATCATCCCGTGCAAGTATAGCGAGGGGCCGTTTCCGGTTTTTCCCCACTGTTCCATCATAACGCCTAATGGCATTTAAAGCAGGATTCCGCACGGCAGGGACAGACCTGTGAAACTTCATTGTAAGTTTCTTGATTTCCGCAAAAATCGGTTTAATTTTAAGGTCACGATGAATGACGTCATTGCGGACATAACGGGTTGCTTTAGTAAACCTACGAAGAAGCTTATTTTGGAAAGTTTGAACTTTATCAAGTCTAGTTTTGACTGCACTTCCATACACCACCGAACCATAAGTTATGATCGGTCTGATCATGGATTTATATAGTAACAATTTATTTTTCATAGACAGGGGGCTGTTCCAAGCCAATAGGGGATTAAGGGAGCCCACGGCGCGGTTCGCACGATCCAGAGTTTCTGTGATGTGCGTACGCCATGTTAATTTGGAATCTAGGTGAATGCCTAGGTACTTATAATCTGACCTCCAGGGAATTGGTTCGTCATTCAGTTTGAAATTTAAATTAGCAATGGGGTTTGAACGTTGGTTGGTGAAAAGAATGGCGGCACTTTTGGCACTATTCACTTTAATTTTCCATTTTTTAAACCAAGCCGAAAGTAAATTCAAATAATTTTGCAGTTTAGAGAACACTCTTTGTGCTTGTTTGTGTTTGTATAGCATGGCTGTGTCATCGGCGAAAATCGCTAAGTCGATGTCAGGCTCTTTAGGAATGTCGTTAATAAAGACGTTAAATAGAGTGGGACCGCTCAGAGAACCTTGTGGTACAGAGCTAGAAATTGGTTTAGGGTTAGAGTAGGAACTTCCTACTCTAACAGAGAAGGATCTATTTTTAAAGTAGTCTGCATAGATTTTAATTAGTTGGGCAGGAACTTTTAGTTTAATAAGTTTAAAAAGAAGAGCGATATGCCAGACTTTATCAAAAGCCTTTTGGATATCAAGAAAGATTGCTCCCGTCACACCGCCGGACGTGAAACCGTCATGAATGAGTTCAGAAACTCTCCAAATCTGATGGGTTGTTGAGTGACGTGCTCTAAATCCGAATTGCTCCGGAATCAGCACGTCGTTAGAGTTTAAGAACTCCTTCAGGCGGTTGACGAGAACATATTCATAAACTTTAGATAAACAAGAGAGTAAAGAGATAGGTCGAAAGCTGGTTGGGGCGTGTCTGTCCTCCGCCCCACTTTTCAGTAGGGGAACGACAATAGCCTTTTTCCAGCAATCAGGAAAAACATTTAAAGACATCATGCAATTAATTAAAAGAACAATATAAAGTATAAATTTGTTAGGTAAGTTAATAAGCATATTATTAGAAATGCGGTCCTCACCCGGAGACTTATTCTTTTTCAAGCCTGAGATGTACTCCCGGACCTCGGTAGGCGTGGCCGGGGGTAGCGTGTTTGGTGTGTTTTTGTTTAAGAAATTTTGGACTGTGGTCTCCAACACAGTTGCAACCCTGGGGTTGTCCATACCAGAATTAGGTGTAAACTGACTTCTAAGACTTTCAGCAATTGCTTCGGCCTTTTCAGTGTTAGTATAAGCCATGCCATTAGGGCATCTGATGGCCGGAATGTGTGTTTGTGTCCTACGAATGCGGGAAGCAGCCTTCCAAATGGTGTTGTCTTCAGTCGAAAGAGATTCGACAAAAGTGTTCCAGCGTTCGTGTCTAAACTTGGAGATAGCAGCCTTAATTTTTCTATTAAGATTATTTAACTGGGTCCTAAAATATTGCGTGCGATAGATCTGCCATATCCTGCGAGCACGATTTCGTTCGGTTATCAATTGCCTGACCTCCTCCGGTAGTCTGAGAAATGCAGCAGTGGTTTTTCTCGGCTGAGAACACTGCTCAAATGTATCTCTCAAGACGTCACCAAGTTGACTGATGGCAAGTTCCGCCTGCTCTTTCGTTTCCGGCAGAGTGGGCGGAGTTTCACGCTGTTCAAGTAGGAATTTGAAATCTTCCCATCTAGTATGAATTTGCTTGCCAAGATCGAGGTTGTAAGAGTCAACTTGGTACCGGAGCAGAACCGGCAAGTGGTCCGAACTCAGTTCGTTCTGCGTTTGAATGCAGTAAGGATAAGGAAAATTGCGGGTGATCGCTAAGTCTAAGAAATTATTAGAAAAAGGGAAAGTGGGTGAGGGGGGCGCTATAATTTGCGCAAAATTTTGATTCACCCATTTCCTGAGTTTGGTTCCAAACCCATTTGTAGATCTGCAGTGCCAAGAGGGATGAGTAGCATTAAAATCACCCGCAAGAATAAAATTTGGAAAAGTATTAGTGAGCCGGGATAAGTCTTGCTCCAGCAGATTTCTATCATTTAGAGGTGGTACATAAATGGCTGCTATAAGAAGTTTTGGAATATTGGGAAAGTCCAAGACAATAGGAGTAACTTCAATACAATTTGTAGGGGGAATATTAATAAAAGTAGCATTAAATCCTCTTTTAACATAAATTGCAGTGCCGCCAAAGCTGCGGGAGTTATCGCCCCTACGAGCCCTGTCAACATTGAATAACTCGTAGTTGGCAATTCTGGAGATATTTCCCTGGGAAAAGTGAGTCTCACTGACCAAAACGATGTCTAAATTGTTACTATAAACCCAAGCACTGAATTCAGTAGCCTGTCTTTTTAGTCCATTGGCATTAAATATACCAATGGAGAAGGTGTCCAAATTACTAGTAGCTGGGAACATGGCGATAGGAAAGATAATTCGAAAATGGGGATGCAACCATCATGGATGGCGCTACCTAAACAGTTTTAGAAACAGAGTAAATATAATTTAGAAGAATGCTGACCCGGTCAATCTGCGTGGATGCTTTGCGCAGTTCCGGGAGGGCTTTATTAAAAGCAGTCAAAACAGTAGCTTCACCATATCTATCAAAAAAGAGAAATAAATTTGTAATGAACTCGGCGATCGAAAATGCATCCTTTACTGGGGCCGAATTTGAATTTTGAGGAACAGAAGGGGTGGGGGGTGGAGCAACCTTTTGTCCAATAGCAGCTTCCCTGAAAGACAGGGAATTTTCAGCTTTCCTGTTGGAAAAAGAACGATTAGTATTTACAGAAACAACAGTTTTAGCGTTGGCCTTTTGTTTTGGAATAACATTAGCATTAGAACTTAAGATTTTGCCTTTCTTAGGGGGGGTTGTTTTAGGGAACTTTGGACAGTTCCTAAAATTCGCAGGATGATCCCCACCACAGTGACAGCATCGACAGGGAGTGTCAAAAGATTTAACACACTCTTTCGTCATATGTGCCCCGGCACATTTAAGGCATCTAGTCGGTAAATTACACGAAATCGAGCTGTGAAAAAACCCCTGACAATTATGACACTGTGAGGGGCCTTTATGCCCGCGATATTTTTCAAAACTGACCTCAGTATCCATAATTTCGGTAATTTGGAAGATGCGGTCAACATCGGCTTGTTTGGAGATCGAAATGTAAAAAAGGGGCATATATCTTTTGTTACTCACGGGACCTCTGTACATTTGGGTCACCGTGAAGTCCGAGAATTCTTCAAATTCAAGGGCCTGATGAATATCTTGGACTGCCGTGTTGACGGGAAGTCCCCGAAGAACCACCTTAAGTGGTTTTGCATCTTCCAAAAGATACGATTGAAAATGAATTTTCAAGTTAAGTAATAAATTCTGAACTTGCCGATAATCTTCAGAGTTATCGACCTTAATATTAAGGAATTTACCTTTTAATTTAGAAGTGGCCGTGGGTACAATTCTTTTAATCTGAAAGATAAGTTCTCTCCAGTTATCTGGAGGGATAATTTTGAATGGGGGAACCCTAGAATTTTTCTTTTGTTGACCCTTTGGTTCATTTTCAGTCACTTCCATATAAGTAGAATCAGTAGAATTTACTAAATCATTATCCTTAACTTTAGACAATTTTTTACTTTTTTTACTTTTAACTATTGAGAAATTTTCCTGCTCGGATTGAGTAGAATTTTGAATTTCGGAATCGTCCTCAAACCTTCTCTTACTGGCCGAGAGAGTTTGGTTATCATCCGCAATAACAGATGGAGCCACCTCACTCGACTGGCTAGAGTTGGAAATCGGAACGTCCGAATTAACATTAGCCGAAACATTACTAACATTTCTATCTTTTGGCAGAAGGTTCTTGTACGTGAAGAGATCTCCAGTACGGACACTACATATAGTGTCATAATCTTGATATAAAAGGGAAACTTTCCCTAAAAGGTCAGACATTTTTTTTTGCTCATCCTCAGATGGCTCAGAAATCATCTTATATTTGACCAATTTGCATCTTGCAGAAAAAATATCAGCAAGCGTCTTGTTTAAGAGCGCTTCAACATCAAACTCCGACAAATCTCTAATATCTGGAATACCAGATCTTCCCAAAATACAATAAGACATAGTATTCAAAGAAATGATACCTTTCTCATTAGGAACTTGGGTTTTGCTTCCCACCAGTCCACCGTCTAAGATGCTGCAGCTCTCAGACAAGGCAGCCGACGTCATCCAGCTCAGCCAATCCGAAAGTAGGCACAGAAACAAGCCACACCCACACTATAAATATGATGCACAGATACGGGAAGACGGGAATAACACGTCTTACTCCTTCCGCATCTGGCGAGCGAATCCAGAGAATCGATCAGAAATCAGATCAGAAATCAGATCAGAAATCTCGTTCGAATGTAAAAAAATCGAAAAACGGCGCTGTTATATATGACAGGACGGAAGAAGGCGGAGCTAAGTGTCATGACGTAGTCAGGATTCGTGAAACCCACCTTCCCTCCAATTTAGATTTCTCTCTTTATGAAAATATCATGTGTAAACGAAATAAAAACAATGCAAATAAATCTGAAATCACCCGGAACGCCCACATTCATTATACAAATATATTTAGCCACTCCTCAATTCAGATAACATTTATTAAAAAAAAAATATTAGTTTATGAACGTTGTGTTTATTTTAGGTAATATGTACACAAATTTAAATAAACATCAAATTTATACACTATGTAGATTTTTAAAGGGAAAAGCGAAAATGAAACCAAAAATAAAAAGATGCCAACAACACGCGGTGTTCCCAGGTGGTCACCCTCCCAAGTACTAACCGCGCCCGATGCTGCTTGACTTCGGTGATCGGACGAGAACCGGTATTTTCAGCATGGTATGGCCGTTGGCAGTTCAGTCTGTCTTTATGGATTATTTCATATTTCCTTTTTATTTGGATACGAGTTTTAAATCCTTAAACTGGGATAAAAATCACATATATTAACACTTGTTCTCAACTGCGTGAATAACAAAACCGAAACAATTTGTAATCGCGAAAAAAATACTTTTCAAAGTAACTTAAAAAAAAAAAAAAAAATCAACACACGTTGCAAACAAAAGAATATATTATTTGCAGACATTTAAGTATTAATTTCGATGCGTTTTATTTTTTGGAAGGTGTCTTTGTCAACACAAACTTTCCAGCGGGACAGACCGAAGCAATCTCTCGTCTCCTATTGGCTGAGAAGATCTTGTAGCTTGCATCCGGACCCTTTCAGTATAAAAAGAGATGCGCGTGCAAGGTTTTTTTTCAGAACGCATACGTGTGTACTATTGAATCATGCCTCCCCAAGCCTCTGGTAAAGCTGTTAAGAAAGCCGGCAAGGCTCAGAAATCTGTACGAGCTGGTGACAAGAAAAAGAGGAAGAAGCGCAGGAAGGAATCTTTCGCTATTTACATTTACAAAGTCTTGAAACAGGTCCATCCTGACACCGGTATCTCTTCCAAGGCTATGTCTATTATGAATTCTTTCGTGAACGACATTTTCGAAAGAATTGCTGCCGAATCTTCCCGCCTGGCTCACTACAACAAGAGATCCACCATCACAAGTCGGGAAATCCAGACAGCCGTAAGGCTTCTGTTGCCTGGTGAGTTGGCAAAACATGCCGTCTCTGAAGGCACCAAGGCTGTCACCAAATACACCAGCTCGAAATAAACAGATTTCTGTCTGATGTACAAAAAAGGCCCTTTTCAGGGCCACACAAATCTGCTGTTCAATTAAGAAAAAATAAATAAATAATTAATAATAATAAAACGAAATGAGACGTCGAGGGAAATAAACGTGGACTCTTCTCGTTTTTCCCTTGTACAATAATGAAAACACAAAATTAAGTACTTTAATGTACATAAAATAAAAATAATAACTTTTCAAAATATGCTGTTTTAAAGTAAGCAGTTGAGAACAATAACAAATAAAATTGGCAAAGGGCAATAAATATTACTGCAATATTTTGCACTAACTATTTTGTACACCGTTTTCTCAAGCAACAAGAACCACATTGCAAAAGAAAAATAAATAAATAAAATTAAATAAGCACCACAATCAAATGGGAAAGCTAAATGTAAAGAAAAGAAAGGGCGAGCAGTATGAAGTGCAACCCCCCGGAAGATTTCGAATTTATTAATGGTGGAAAGGGTGCAGCATTGCCCATAGAGTCACAAAAATCCCACTTCCCCGTATATACGTACTGTAACAATTTTTTTATAGCTTAAATGATTAAATAAATACATATAAATTAATTTAATTTAATAAACAAAATAACGATGTATGATCTCTGCTTTTTAACATATGTTTGCATCTCTCTCATTACATATGTTGTAAATTGTTGTTCAGAAATAATGATGGCAACTGGCATACTTGGACTTGGATGAGATAGTTTTCAGAGTGCCTGGAGAGATCGACTCCTTACCTCTAGTAGAGAAATGATGCATGGAACATTTCAAGTCATAGCCAAAGTCTGACAAACAGAACGTCAGAAACAAAGGGGGAGGGGGAAGCCGGGTCCCAAAAAAAGCAAAGGCCCTTTAAGGGCACCATACAAAATAAATAAAATAGATGCGAGTATAAATAAGAGAAATAAGACCGTTAACAAAATTTTCAAAAGTATTTACATAGTGCAATTTACAAAATAGAGACTAGGAGATGGTGAACGTTCAGGAAAGAAAACCCTATCGATGAGATAAAAACTAGGAAAAATTATCCTGGGTCGATGTTTTTGGAACTGGCATAATCAAGAGAACGAACAATTTAAAAATTATTTAAATTTTATTTAAACTTTTAAGTAATATGAATATAAGATTAGTTGGCCCAAAATGTTGTTGTAGCGTTATTTATTTCTCTATTTAAACAAAAGAACGAAAGAAAGAGAAGGCGAAAAAAAAAAAAAGAGAAGAAAAAAAAAATTAAAGGTAATAGCCGCCAGTCAAAGCTCAATTCCCAAGGGAATTGGACTTGGTTTCGAAATGTAAGATTTTACAAAAGTGAAAATTTCATTGGCTCTCTGCTGCTTCATGATTGGCTCATGAAGTTGTTCGTCGTATCCGCCCTCTAAATGCCTATATATAGGGTAAATTCAAAAAAATTTTCAGACTCGTTTGTGCGAGCGTTTAATTTCTTACTTCATTCATAATGTCAGGACGTGGTAAAGGCGGTAAAGTGAAGGGAAAGAGCAAGACTCGCTCCAGCAGAGCCGGATTGCAGTTTCCCGTCGGCCGTATTCACAGGCTTTTGAGAAAGGGCAACTACGCCGAGCGTGTTGGTGCTGGTGCTCCAGTCTATCTCGCTGCCGTTCTCGAATACTTAGCTGCTGAAGTTCTCGAGTTGGCAGGTAATGCCGCTAGAGATAACAAGAAAACTAGGATCATTCCTAGACATCTTCAACTCGCCATCAGAAACGACGAGGAGTTGAACAAATTGCTCTCTGGCGTTACCATCGCTCAGGGTGGAGTTTTGCCCAACATCCAAGCTGTCTTGCTCCCCAAGAAGACAGAGAAGAAGGCATAATTTGCCCGAATCCTGTCTTCATAAAACAAAGGCCCTTTTCAGGGCCATATAAATGTTATTGTTTCACTGCACTCCAAATTTTATTTTCACAATGCACTAAATTAATTTATAAAGGTCCCATAACCTTGTTGAGCATCTTTTAAAGAGATGAAGTAAATATGGAATGTTTTAAGTATGTGAATAGCATATATTAAATTCGTATAAGTTTGTCCCTCCAAATTGGTTACTGACTGTATAATGCTTTCCTATTGAATTAATTATTAGAATTATTAAACTCAAACTAAATAATTTCTCACTCGTTTGTTGTTCGGAAATATTTCTGCAGAAATGTAGGTTTGCTGGCGACACCTGTCGGCTTTCTTTCTAAAGAGACTTTCTTAACGTAATTCCCAGCTGCATACATGCAAGTTTGGAGAATCGTGATAATTAACGCCTTTGAAGAATGAAATAAGGGACAGAAAATGTGTATTTCTTTTAATTTCTATACATTTTCAGATGATATTGTACGTAATGTTTCGTTATCGAAAACAGGGTTCATTTATTTCACATTTAGATGCGTTAGTGTCGAATTGTTTGATTTTGGTGAGAATTGTAAATATATCACATTTGTATGGCCCTGAAAAGGGCCTTTGGTTTAAAAGGGAAAGTAGCATCTTAGGCACGCTCTCCGCGAATTCGTCTAGCGAGCTGGATATCCTTGGGCATGATTGTGACACGTTTGGCGTGGATAGCGCACAAATTGGTGTCTTCGAAAAGCCCAACGAGGTAAGCTTCGCTGGCTTCTTGCAAAGCCATGACAGCAGAGCTCTGGAAACGGAGATCGGTTTTAAAATCTTGAGCGATTTCTCTAACCAAACGCTGGAATGGCAATTTCCTGATCAGAAGCTCAGTTGATTTCTGATAACGACGGATTTCTCGGAGAGCGACTGTTCCTGGCCTGTAACGATGGGGTTTTTTTACACCACCAGTTGCAGGGGCGCTCTTACGAGCAGCCTTGGTGGCAAGCTGCTTCCTGGGGGCTTTGCCTCCGGTAGATTTACGAGCTGTTTGCTTGGTTCTGGCCATAGCGAACTATTCTACACGACAAAATGTAGCGCAATGCCAAAAATTTGAAAACAACCCCATTTTATAAGCTGTAGGGAGGGAAGGCGGAGCTCGCGCAGCATCACAGTTTCGGATTGGTTCTCCTCTCTCGGCAGATCCAATATAAATTGCACGGAGCAGCGATTTTTTAAATCAGTTTTGTACTGTTAACTGTCGCCATGTCTGACGAAACCGCTGCTGTAGCAACCACTCCCGCCGCTGCCACGCCTAAAAAAAAGGCAAAGTCAGCTGCAAAAAAGCCCAAAACCGCACCAACTCATCCCAAGGTGTCTGAAATGGTCACCGAAGCTATTACTAGTTTAAAAGAGCGCGGTGGATCTTCTCTGCAAGCCATCAAGAAGCACATCGGTTCGAAACACAAAGTGGATATGGATCGCCTGACTCCTTTCATCAGGAAATACTTGAAAAGCGCTGTCGCCAGTGGAGCTCTTGTCCAAACCAAGGGCAAAGGGGCCAGCGGCTCATTCAAGCTCAGTGCATCCGGCCAGAAGAAGGAACCCAGCAAGGCAAAAAAAGCCAAGAAGGAGGGCGCTTCCCCAGCCAAAAAACCCAAGGCAGCAAAAAAGGCTGCTAAACCTAAGGCAAAAAGTGCCGAAAAGAAGAAACCCGCTGCAAAAAAACCCGCCGCTGCTAAAAAGGCTGCCAAGCCCAAAAGTCCTAAAAAAGCAGCTAAACCTTCCAAACCAAAGGCTCCGAAAGTGAAAAAGATGAAGACTCCAAAAAAGGCATCCCCCAAGAAAGCTAAAAAGTAAACTGTGACGACACCTTGGGTTGAAATTAAAAAAAAAAGGCTCTTTTCAGAGCCATACAAATATTTATTATGACTACTTCGAAAATAGTCGTTTTCTTTTAAATCGTGAAAAATCACATATTTTATTATTTAATGTGTAACGTTAATGCGAATAATCATTTAATATACGAAAGGAATTAGATTCTTGATATATATATATATATATATATATATATATAGTATTTTTTTTTGGGGGGGGGGGGGGAGCAATGTCTCTTATCTATTACACTTAACTATTATAAAATAAATTTTTATTCTCATTTTCTTTGTGAAAAAAATTATTTTAGATTTAGGGGGGGAAAAAACAACGCTTTGAGAGATCAATTATTACTATTATATTGTTATTAATAAAATAAATTTATAAATCGTTCTTTTAAATCTGATAATCCTAATGATAAACATTTGTCTGGTCATGTTAAGTTTCTGTTTCGGTATATTCGTCTGCTCTAGGGCGTGCATAGTGTCTCCATCTATATTCAGGAACTGTAACACGAGTTTGTTTTTTCATGCGTTATGAAAGATTCTCTCTTACAAATGTTATTTTGGTAGGAGAGAAACGTGAATCTGCAGATTTTTAAGGAGCTTTGTCTTGAATGAATATTAAAAATTTATATGGCCCTGAAAAGGGCCTTTTTTGTAAGTTCTCAGAGAAAACTGGTATCTTTAACCGCCGAAACCGTACAATGTACGTCCTTGGCGTTTTAAAGCGTACACAACATCCATGGCTGTGACAGTTTTTCGTTTAGCGTGCTCGGTGTAAGTGACGGCATCACGGATAACGTTTTCCAAGAAAACTTTGAGAACTCCACGAGTTTCTTCGTAGATGAGACCGGAGATACGTTTTACACCACCACGTCTTGCCAAACGCCTGATGGCGGGCTTGGTGATACCTTGGATGTTATCTCTAAGAACTTTCCTGTGCCTCTTGGCACCTCCTTTGCCTAAACCTTTTCCGCCTTTACCTCGACCAGACATGTTTACTCGATCTCAAATCGTTCGAATGACATGACATGACATCGCGGTGCTTACGGAGTGCCAACACAATGTGGGTCCATTGCGCGTAACCTCCAACTAAATATAAGAAAATGAACATAAAAAGATGAATTTCGAAGCAAAGCACGGTCAAAAGGTATAATTTAGAGTCTCTGGTGGAAATCCGAAGATTATTCCAGAGCTGGAAGCACGAGGTTAAATATAACCTCCAAAAGAAGGGGCGCATGTGGCATCCAAACGAGTTTGGTTGCCCCATACTTCGATGTCATTTCACTGACTGGCGTCGGCAAAAAACGGAGAGTGAAAAGGCAGTATGGTACCAAGAAGCACAGAAAAGTACATAGCATAAGGTATCCCAGCCCACGACTAACTCTAAGAACCAAAAAAAGGGGGCCACATAGCTCACTAATTTTGGTGACAATCACCTGAAACCCGTTCACCTTCGAAGTTTCCCATCGGCTAACATAGCGGCACAGGTCCCGCGTCTTACTGGCATATGTTATCGGCCACCTGGACCGCACTACCAAACGAAGTTCCTGTACACACTACGCTCGCGCAGGTCCACAACTCCAGTAAACAAGTTTTTCGGTTCATGCCTGGTCTAAAAGGGGGGTAAAATTTAGAAAAATTTTAAAAACTGAAAACTGAAAAAGCTTAAACTGTGACAAGAAATTTGGCGACCATTGCCGGCGGCGAGTTCATCACACACCAGCGGTCGAGGGTAGAATGAGCCAAAAAGGGGAAGAAAAGGTCTTAAATAGCCGAGGTACAGTGAGCAAGCACCTCATTGGCCAAAAGGAATATGAGGAAGGCGTGCCTATCCTCAAAGTTGGAAGTGACTTCGTAAACAACTGAAATTTTGAGAAAGATAGAGTACCCAATTACAATTACAATTAAAACAAATTAAAAGAAAGTAAAGGGAAGCCGAAATAATAAAACAAGTAATAAAAATTTAAAAATTTCAATTAAGTAGGAAAGCTGAAAAACGCGACTGTACAATACTACAGAATGCTGCATGACGTCAGGGGTAATCCAATTCTAGTTGAAAATTTCTTTCAAACTAGGGAAAATATAAATTTTTCCAGGGAATTCTGCTTTAAGTGACGGCAGAAGGATTCCTTCTGGATGTTTTGGAGCATGGGATGAAGTTATCATCCCGTGCAAGTATAGCGAGGGGCCGTTTCCGGTTTTTCCCCACTGTTCCATCATAACGCCTAATGGCATTTAAAGCAGGATTCCGCACGGCAGGGACAGACCTGTGAAACTTCATTGTAAGTTTCTTGATTTCCGCAAAAATCGGTTTAATTTTAAGGTCACGATGAATGACGTCATTGCGGACATAACGGGTTGCTTTAGTAAACCTACGAAGAAGCTTATTTTGGAAAGTTTGAACTTTATCAAGTCTAGTTTTGACTGCACTTCCATACACCACCGAACCATAAGTTATGATCGGTCTGATCATGGATTTATATAGTAACAATTTATTTTTCATAGACAGGGGGCTGTTCCAAGCCAATAGGGGATTAAGGGAGCCCACGGCGCGGTTCGCACGATCCAGAGTTTCTGTGATGTGCGTACGCCATGTTAATTTGGAATCTAGGTGAATGCCTAGGTACTTATAATCTGACCTCCAGGGAATTGGTTCGTCATTCAGTTTGAAATTTAAATTAGCAATGGGGTTTGAACGTTGGTTGGTGAAAAGAATGGCGGCACTTTTGGCACTATTCACTTTAATTTTCCATTTTTTAAACCAAGCCGAAAGTAAATTCAAATAATTTTGCAGTTTAGAGAACACTCTTTGTGCTTGTTTGTGTTTGTATAGCATGGCTGTGTCATCGGCGAAAATCGCTAAGTCGATGTCAGGCTCTTTAGGAATGTCGTTAATAAAGACGTTAAATAGAGTGGGACCGCTCAGAGAACCTTGTGGTACAGAGCTAGAAATTGGTTTAGGGTTAGAGTAGGAACTTCCTACTCTAACAGAGAAGGATCTATTTTTAAAGTAGTCTGCATAGATTTTAATTAGTTGGGCAGGAACTTTTAGTTTAATAAGTTTAAAAAGAAGAGCGATATGCCAGACTTTATCAAAAGCCTTTTGGATATCAAGAAAGATTGCTCCCGTCACACCGCCGGACGTGAAACCGTCATGAATGAGTTCAGAAACTCTCCAAATCTGATGGGTTGTTGAGTGACGTGCTCTAAATCCGAATTGCTCCGGAATCAGCACGTCGTTAGAGTTTAAGAACTCCTTCAGGCGGTTGACGAGAACATATTCATAAACTTTAGATAAACAAGAGAGTAAAGAGATAGGTCGAAAGCTGGTTGGGGCGTGTCTGTCCTCCGCCCCACTTTTCAGTAGGGGAACGACAATAGCCTTTTTCCAGCAATCAGGAAAAACATTTAAAGACATCATGCAATTAATTAAAAGAACAATATAAAGTATAAATTTGTTAGGTAAGTTAATAAGCATATTATTAGAAATGCGGTCCTCACCCGGAGACTTATTCTTTTTCAAGCCTGAGATGTACTCCCGGACCTCGGTAGGCGTGGCCGGGGGTAGCGTGTTTGGTGTGTTTTTGTTTAAGAAATTTTGGACTGTGGTCTCCAACACAGTTGCAACCCTGGGGTTGTCCATACCAGAATTAGGTGTAAACTGACTTCTAAGACTTTCAGCAATTGCTTCGGCCTTTTCAGTGTTAGTATAAGCCATGCCATTAGGGCATCTGATGGCCGGAATGTGTGTTTGTGTCCTACGAATGCGGGAAGCAGCCTTCCAAATGGTGTTGTCTTCAGTCGAAAGAGATTCGACAAAAGTGTTCCAGCGTTCGTGTCTAAACTTGGAGATAGCAGCCTTAATTTTTCTATTAAGATTATTTAACTGGGTCCTAAAATATTGCGTGCGATAGATCTGCCATATCCTGCGAGCACGATTTCGTTCGGTTATCAATTGCCTGACCTCCTCCGGTAGTCTGAGAAATGCAGCAGTGGTTTTTCTCGGCTGAGAACACTGCTCAAATGTATCTCTCAAGACGTCACCAAGTTGACTGATGGCAAGTTCCGCCTGCTCTTTCGTTTCCGGCAGAGTGGGCGGAGTTTCACGCTGTTCAAGTAGGAATTTGAAATCTTCCCATCTAGTATGAATTTGCTTGCCAAGATCGAGGTTGTAAGAGTCAACTTGGTACCGGAGCAGAACCGGCAAGTGGTCCGAACTCAGTTCGTTCTGCGTTTGAATGCAGTAAGGATAAGGAAAATTGCGGGTGATCGCTAAGTCTAAGAAATTATTAGAAAAAGGGAAAGTGGGTGAGGGGGGCGCTATAATTTGCGCAAAATTTTGATTCACCCATTTCCTGAGTTTGGTTCCAAACCCATTTGTAGATCTGCAGTGCCAAGAGGGATGAGTAGCATTAAAATCACCCGCAAGAATAAAATTTGGAAAAGTATTAGTGAGCCGGGATAAGTCTTGCTCCAGCAGATTTCTATCATTTAGAGGTGGTACATAAATGGCTGCTATAAGAAGTTTTGGAATATTGGGAAAGTCCAAGACAATAGGAGTAACTTCAATACAATTTGTAGGGGGAATATTAATAAAAGTAGCATTAAATCCTCTTTTAACATAAATTGCAGTGCCGCCAAAGCTGCGGGAGTTATCGCCCCTACGAGCCCTGTCAACATTGAATAACTCGTAGTTGGCAATTCTGGAGATATTTCCCTGGGAAAAGTGAGTCTCACTGACCAAAACGATGTCTAAATTGTTACTATAAACCCAAGCACTGAATTCAGTAGCCTGTCTTTTTAGTCCATTGGCATTAAATATACCAATGGAGAAGGTGTCCAAATTACTAGTAGCTGGGAACATGGCGATAGGAAAGATAATTCGAAAATGGGGATGCAACCATCATGGATGGCGCTACCTAAACAGTTTTAGAAACAGAGTAAATATAATTTAGAAGAATGCTGACCCGGTCAATCTGCGTGGATGCTTTGCGCAGTTCCGGGAGGGCTTTATTAAAAGCAGTCAAAACAGTAGCTTCACCATATCTATCAAAAAAGAGAAATAAATTTGTAATGAACTCGGCGATCGAAAATGCATCCTTTACTGGGGCCGAATTTGAATTTTGAGGAACAGAAGGGGTGGGGGGTGGAGCAACCTTTTGTCCAATAGCAGCTTCCCTGAAAGACAGGGAATTTTCAGCTTTCCTGTTGGAAAAAGAACGATTAGTATTTACAGAAACAACAGTTTTAGCGTTGGCCTTTTGTTTTGGAATAACATTAGCATTAGAACTTAAGATTTTGCCTTTCTTAGGGGGGGTTGTTTTAGGGAACTTTGGACAGTTCCTAAAATTCGCAGGATGATCCCCACCACAGTGACAGCATCGACAGGGAGTGTCAAAAGATTTAACACACTCTTTCGTCATATGTGCCCCGGCACATTTAAGGCATCTAGTCGGTAAATTACACGAAATCGAGCTGTGAAAAAACCCCTGACAATTATGACACTGTGAGGGGCCTTTATGCCCGCGATATTTTTCAAAACTGACCTCAGTATCCATAATTTCGGTAATTTGGAAGATGCGGTCAACATCGGCTTGTTTGGAGATCGAAATGTAAAAAAGGGGCATATATCTTTTGTTACTCACGGGACCTCTGTACATTTGGGTCACCGTGAAGTCCGAGAATTCTTCAAATTCAAGGGCCTGATGAATATCTTGGACTGCCGTGTTGACGGGAAGTCCCCGAAGAACCACCTTAAGTGGTTTTGCATCTTCCAAAAGATACGATTGAAAATGAATTTTCAAGTTAAGTAATAAATTCTGAACTTGCCGATAATCTTCAGAGTTATCGACCTTAATATTAAGGAATTTACCTTTTAATTTAGAAGTGGCCGTGGGTACAATTCTTTTAATCTGAAAGATAAGTTCTCTCCAGTTATCTGGAGGGATAATTTTGAATGGGGGAACCCTAGAATTTTTCTTTTGTTGACCCTTTGGTTCATTTTCAGTCACTTCCATATAAGTAGAATCAGTAGAATTTACTAAATCATTATCCTTAACTTTAGACAATTTTTTACTTTTTTTACTTTTAACTATTGAGAAATTTTCCTGCTCGGATTGAGTAGAATTTTGAATTTCGGAATCGTCCTCAAACCTTCTCTTACTGGCCGAGAGAGTTTGGTTATCATCCGCAATAACAGATGGAGCCACCTCACTCGACTGGCTAGAGTTGGAAATCGGAACGTCCGAATTAACATTAGCCGAAACATTACTAACATTTCTATCTTTTGGCAGAAGGTTCTTGTACGTGAAGAGATCTCCAGTACGGACACTACATATAGTGTCATAATCTTGATATAAAAGGGAAACTTTCCCTAAAAGGTCAGACATTTTTTTTTGCTCATCCTCAGATGGCTCAGAAATCATCTTATATTTGACCAATTTGCATCTTGCAGAAAAAATATCAGCAAGCGTCTTGTTTAAGAGCGCTTCAACATCAAACTCCGACAAATCTCTAATATCTGGAATACCAGATCTTCCCAAAATACAATAAGACATAGTATTCAAAGAAATGATACCTTTCTCATTAGGAACTTGGGTTTTGCTTCCCACCAGTCCACCGTCTAAGATGCTGCAGCTCTCAGACAAGGCAGCCGACGTCATCCAGCTCAGCCAATCCGAAAGTAGGCACAGAAACAAGCCACACCCACACTATAAATATGATGCACAGATACGGGAAGACGGGAATAACACGTCTTACTCCTTCCGCATCTGGCGAGCGAATCCAGAGAATCGATCAGAAATCAGATCAGAAATCAGATCAGAAATCTCGTTCGAATGTAAAAAAATCGAAAAACGGCGCTGTTATATATGACAGGACGGAAGAAGGCGGAGCTAAGTGTCATGACGTAGTCAGGATTCGTGAAACCCACCTTCCCTCCAATTTAGATTTCTCTCTTTATGAAAATATCATGTGTAAACGAAATAAAAACAATGCAAATAAATCTGAAATCACCCGGAACGCCCACATTCATTATACAAATATATTTAGCCACTCCTCAATTCAGATAACATTTATTAAAAAAAAAATATTAGTTTATGAACGTTGTGTTTATTTTAGGTAATATGTACACAAATTTAAATAAACATCAAATTTATACACTATGTAGATTTTTAAAGGGAAAAGCGAAAATGAAACCAAAAATAAAAAGATGCCAACAACACGCGGTGTTCCCAGGTGGTCACCCTCCCAAGTACTAACCGCGCCCGATGCTGCTTGACTTCGGTGATCGGACGAGAACCGGTATTTTCAGCATGGTATGGCCGTTGGCAGTTCAGTCTGTCTTTATGGATTATTTCATATTTCCTTTTTATTTGGATACGAGTTTTAAATCCTTAAACTGGGATAAAAATCACATATATTAACACTTGTTCTCAACTGCGTGAATAACAAAACCGAAACAATTTGTAATCGCGAAAAAAATACTTTTCAAAGTAACTTAAAAAAAAAAAAAAAAATCAACACACGTTGCAAACAAAAGAATATATTATTTGCAGACATTTAAGTATTAATTTCGATGCGTTTTATTTTTTGGAAGGTGTCTTTGTCAACACAAACTTTCCAGCGGGACAGACCGAAGCAATCTCTCGTCTCCTATTGGCTGAGAAGATCTTGTAGCTTGCATCCGGACCCTTTCAGTATAAAAAGAGATGCGCGTGCAAGGTTTTTTTTCAGAACGCATACGTGTGTACTATTGAATCATGCCTCCCCAAGCCTCTGGTAAAGCTGTTAAGAAAGCCGGCAAGGCTCAGAAATCTGTACGAGCTGGTGACAAGAAAAAGAGGAAGAAGCGCAGGAAGGAATCTTTCGCTATTTACATTTACAAAGTCTTGAAACAGGTCCATCCTGACACCGGTATCTCTTCCAAGGCTATGTCTATTATGAATTCTTTCGTGAACGACATTTTCGAAAGAATTGCTGCCGAATCTTCCCGCCTGGCTCACTACAACAAGAGATCCACCATCACAAGTCGGGAAATCCAGACAGCCGTAAGGCTTCTGTTGCCTGGTGAGTTGGCAAAACATGCCGTCTCTGAAGGCACCAAGGCTGTCACCAAATACACCAGCTCGAAATAAACAGATTTCTGTCTGATGTACAAAAAAGGCCCTTTTCAGGGCCACACAAATCTGCTGTTCAATTAAGAAAAAATAAATAAATAATTAATAATAATAAAACGAAATGAGACGTCGAGGGAAATAAACGTGGACTCTTCTCGTTTTTCCCTTGTACAATAATGAAAACACAAAATTAAGTACTTTAATGTACATAAAATAAAAATAATAACTTTTCAAAATATGCTGTTTTAAAGTAAGCAGTTGAGAACAATAACAAATAAAATTGGCAAAGGGCAATAAATATTACTGCAATATTTTGCACTAACTATTTTGTACACCGTTTTCTCAAGCAACAAGAACCACATTGCAAAAGAAAAATAAATAAATAAAATTAAATAAGCACCACAATCAAATGGGAAAGCTAAATGTAAAGAAAAGAAAGGGCGAGCAGTATGAAGTGCAACCCCCCGGAAGATTTCGAATTTATTAATGGTGGAAAGGGTGCAGCATTGCCCATAGAGTCACAAAAATCCCACTTCCCCGTATATACGTACTGTAACAATTTTTTTATAGCTTAAATGATTAAATAAATACATATAAATTAATTTAATTTAATAAACAAAATAACGATGTATGATCTCTGCTTTTTAACATATGTTTGCATCTCTCTCATTACATATGTTGTAAATTGTTGTTCAGAAATAATGATGGCAACTGGCATACTTGGACTTGGATGAGATAGTTTTCAGAGTGCCTGGAGAGATCGACTCCTTACCTCTAGTAGAGAAATGATGCATGGAACATTTCAAGTCATAGCCAAAGTCTGACAAACAGAACGTCAGAAACAAAGGGGGAGGGGGAAGCCGGGTCCCAAAAAAAGCAAAGGCCCTTTAAGGGCACCATACAAAATAAATAAAATAGATGCGAGTATAAATAAGAGAAATAAGACCGTTAACAAAATTTTCAAAAGTATTTACATAGTGCAATTTACAAAATAGAGACTAGGAGATGGTGAACGTTCAGGAAAGAAAACCCTATCGATGAGATAAAAACTAGGAAAAATTATCCTGGGTCGATGTTTTTGGAACTGGCATAATCAAGAGAACGAACAATTTAAAAATTATTTAAATTTTATTTAAACTTTTAAGTAATATGAATATAAGATTAGTTGGCCCAAAATGTTGTTGTAGCGTTATTTATTTCTCTATTTAAACAAAAGAACGAAAGAAAGAGAAGGCGAAAAAAAAAAAAAGAGAAGAAAAAAAAAATTAAAGGTAATAGCCGCCAGTCAAAGCTCAATTCCCAAGGGAATTGGACTTGGTTTCGAAATGTAAGATTTTACAAAAGTGAAAATTTCATTGGCTCTCTGCTGCTTCATGATTGGCTCATGAAGTTGTTCGTCGTATCCGCCCTCTAAATGCCTATATATAGGGTAAATTCAAAAAAATTTTCAGACTCGTTTGTGCGAGCGTTTAATTTCTTACTTCATTCATAATGTCAGGACGTGGTAAAGGCGGTAAAGTGAAGGGAAAGAGCAAGACTCGCTCCAGCAGAGCCGGATTGCAGTTTCCCGTCGGCCGTATTCACAGGCTTTTGAGAAAGGGCAACTACGCCGAGCGTGTTGGTGCTGGTGCTCCAGTCTATCTCGCTGCCGTTCTCGAATACTTAGCTGCTGAAGTTCTCGAGTTGGCAGGTAATGCCGCTAGAGATAACAAGAAAACTAGGATCATTCCTAGACATCTTCAACTCGCCATCAGAAACGACGAGGAGTTGAACAAATTGCTCTCTGGCGTTACCATCGCTCAGGGTGGAGTTTTGCCCAACATCCAAGCTGTCTTGCTCCCCAAGAAGACAGAGAAGAAGGCATAATTTGCCCGAATCCTGTCTTCATAAAACAAAGGCCCTTTTCAGGGCCATATAAATGTTATTGTTTCACTGCACTCCAAATTTTATTTTCACAATGCACTAAATTAATTTATAAAGGTCCCATAACCTTGTTGAGCATCTTTTAAAGAGATGAAGTAAATATGGAATGTTTTAAGTATGTGAATAGCATATATTAAATTCGTATAAGTTTGTCCCTCCAAATTGGTTACTGACTGTATAATGCTTTCCTATTGAATTAATTATTAGAATTATTAAACTCAAACTAAATAATTTCTCACTCGTTTGTTGTTCGGAAATATTTCTGCAGAAATGTAGGTTTGCTGGCGACACCTGTCGGCTTTCTTTCTAAAGAGACTTTCTTAACGTAATTCCCAGCTGCATACATGCAAGTTTGGAGAATCGTGATAATTAACGCCTTTGAAGAATGAAATAAGGGACAGAAAATGTGTATTTCTTTTAATTTCTATACATTTTCAGATGATATTGTACGTAATGTTTCGTTATCGAAAACAGGGTTCATTTATTTCACATTTAGATGCGTTAGTGTCGAATTGTTTGATTTTGGTGAGAATTGTAAATATATCACATTTGTATGGCCCTGAAAAGGGCCTTTGGTTTAAAAGGGAAAGTAGCATCTTAGGCACGCTCTCCGCGAATTCGTCTAGCGAGCTGGATATCCTTGGGCATGATTGTGACACGTTTGGCGTGGATAGCGCACAAATTGGTGTCTTCGAAAAGCCCAACGAGGTAAGCTTCGCTGGCTTCTTGCAAAGCCATGACAGCAGAGCTCTGGAAACGGAGATCGGTTTTAAAATCTTGAGCGATTTCTCTAACCAAACGCTGGAATGGCAATTTCCTGATCAGAAGCTCAGTTGATTTCTGATAACGACGGATTTCTCGGAGAGCGACTGTTCCTGGCCTGTAACGATGGGGTTTTTTTACACCACCAGTTGCAGGGGCGCTCTTACGAGCAGCCTTGGTGGCAAGCTGCTTCCTGGGGGCTTTGCCTCCGGTAGATTTACGAGCTGTTTGCTTGGTTCTGGCCATAGCGAACTATTCTACACGACAAAATGTAGCGCAATGCCAAAAATTTGAAAACAACCCCATTTTATAAGCTGTAGGGAGGGAAGGCGGAGCTCGCGCAGCATCACAGTTTCGGATTGGTTCTCCTCTCTCGGCAGATCCAATATAAATTGCACGGAGCAGCGATTTTTTAAATCAGTTTTGTACTGTTAACTGTCGCCATGTCTGACGAAACCGCTGCTGTAGCAACCACTCCCGCCGCTGCCACGCCTAAAAAAAAGGCAAAGTCAGCTGCAAAAAAGCCCAAAACCGCACCAACTCATCCCAAGGTGTCTGAAATGGTCACCGAAGCTATTACTAGTTTAAAAGAGCGCGGTGGATCTTCTCTGCAAGCCATCAAGAAGCACATCGGTTCGAAACACAAAGTGGATATGGATCGCCTGACTCCTTTCATCAGGAAATACTTGAAAAGCGCTGTCGCCAGTGGAGCTCTTGTCCAAACCAAGGGCAAAGGGGCCAGCGGCTCATTCAAGCTCAGTGCATCCGGCCAGAAGAAGGAACCCAGCAAGGCAAAAAAAGCCAAGAAGGAGGGCGCTTCCCCAGCCAAAAAACCCAAGGCAGCAAAAAAGGCTGCTAAACCTAAGGCAAAAAGTGCCGAAAAGAAGAAACCCGCTGCAAAAAAACCCGCCGCTGCTAAAAAGGCTGCCAAGCCCAAAAGTCCTAAAAAAGCAGCTAAACCTTCCAAACCAAAGGCTCCGAAAGTGAAAAAGATGAAGACTCCAAAAAAGGCATCCCCCAAGAAAGCTAAAAAGTAAACTGTGACGACACCTTGGGTTGAAATTAAAAAAAAAAGGCTCTTTTCAGAGCCATACAAATATTTATTATGACTACTTCGAAAATAGTCGTTTTCTTTTAAATCGTGAAAAATCACATATTTTATTATTTAATGTGTAACGTTAATGCGAATAATCATTTAATATACGAAAGGAATTAGATTCTTGATATATATATATATATATATATATATATATAGTATTTTTTTTTGGGGGGGGGGGGGGAGCAATGTCTCTTATCTATTACACTTAACTATTATAAAATAAATTTTTATTCTCATTTTCTTTGTGAAAAAAATTATTTTAGATTTAGGGGGGGAAAAAACAACGCTTTGAGAGATCAATTATTACTATTATATTGTTATTAATAAAATAAATTTATAAATCGTTCTTTTAAATCTGATAATCCTAATGATAAACATTTGTCTGGTCATGTTAAGTTTCTGTTTCGGTATATTCGTCTGCTCTAGGGCGTGCATAGTGTCTCCATCTATATTCAGGAACTGTAACACGAGTTTGTTTTTTCATGCGTTATGAAAGATTCTCTCTTACAAATGTTATTTTGGTAGGAGAGAAACGTGAATCTGCAGATTTTTAAGGAGCTTTGTCTTGAATGAATATTAAAAATTTATATGGCCCTGAAAAGGGCCTTTTTTGTAAGTTCTCAGAGAAAACTGGTATCTTTAACCGCCGAAACCGTACAATGTACGTCCTTGGCGTTTTAAAGCGTACACAACATCCATGGCTGTGACAGTTTTTCGTTTAGCGTGCTCGGTGTAAGTGACGGCATCACGGATAACGTTTTCCAAGAAAACTTTGAGAACTCCACGAGTTTCTTCGTAGATGAGACCGGAGATACGTTTTACACCACCACGTCTTGCCAAACGCCTGATGGCGGGCTTGGTGATACCTTGGATGTTATCTCTAAGAACTTTCCTGTGCCTCTTGGCACCTCCTTTGCCTAAACCTTTTCCGCCTTTACCTCGACCAGACATGTTTACTCGATCTCAAATCGTTCGAATGTAAAAAAATCGAAAAACGGCGCTGTTATATATGACAGGACGGAAGAAGGCGGAGCTAAGTGTCATGACGTAGTCAGGATTCGTGAAACCCACCTTCCCTCCAATTTAGATTTCTCTCTTTATGAAAATATCATGTGTAAACGAAATAAAAACAATGCAAATAAATCTGAAATCACCCGGAACGCCCACATTCATTATACAAATATATTTAGCCACTCCTCAATTCAGATAACATTTATTAAAAAAAATATTAGTTTATGAACGTTGTGTTTATTTTAGGTAATATGTACACAAATTTAAATAAACATCAAATTTATACACTATGTAGATTTTTAAAGGGAAAAGCGAAAATGAAACCAAAAATAAAAAGATGCCAACAACACGCGGTGTTCCCAGGTGGTCACCCTCCCAAGTACTAACCGCGCCCGATGCTGCTTGACTTCCCGGGATGTTCTCGGAAGTGCTAACCTTTCATGGGAACTTTTCTGATGTGGAACAGGCTCATTGAGTTGCTGCGAGCTGACATTGCTAAAGTGTGAATCAGCTCATTGGGATTATATGTTTTTGTACACTTAAATGTATATGGAATGAGTCGTTTGACTCATTTTATAAGGATTTTTAAGAGAGAACTTTTTTGCCGCTATTTATACTTTTTTGGAATATGTCGAAATTTATCTGTTAAGTTTTTCTGGTGAGAATCAAGAATATTTCTTGAATGTTAATTTATTGTCCTCTTTAGGCGGAGCTTCGTAATACTATTACATTATTCTAAATAATGTAATCGTAAGTTAAATTGCTATCTAATATTGCAGAATATAAGAACTAATTAAATTGTTTTATACATTTAGATTCAGAGCAGATTTTAAATTAATGGGATTTCATAAAATCTTGAGGTATATCAGTGAAAAAGACCGGAGGATTTAAATATTTATAATATTTTAATATATATATATATATTTAGTTATTAAAGGAATTTCAAGTAAAATTTTGAAAAAAAAAAATAGTTTCAGTTTAATTACTAGAATTATGAAAATTTTCTTCTGTTTTGTTTTCGAAAATTTCATAATTAAAGTAGAAATTTTCTACTTTGCAATTCACTTTATTAAAATTCCATTAAAACAATATTTTTGTTTTTAAAATGTTTATTAAACATTAAGTCTTTTAAGTTATTTTGTTCACCTTTTTTTGCTCACACACACATACAGAAAAAGAGAGGAGGAATAAATTGTCTTTAGATTTGCTATTTACAATTTGGAATACTCGAATTGTTTAAATGTTTTAATTTTTATAGAGACAGAAAATATGTATTTTTTTATGATCCAAAAGTTTTATTTTTCGCTATATTATTTTGATACAAACATTTTCTCCATGCACTCTAATACACATACTTTATTTTTATATGTAGTATTTTATAAGATTTAATGTATCACACTTAAGTATTAACTATATAACTTCATTTTTCATTGCTAACTCTAGAATTTTAAAACTATGAAAATTTTAAGAAATTACGTACAGTTTCTTTACATAATTAAACTTTGTGAAACGTAACTAGTTGTAAGTTTATAAAATGGACGTTTCGTGTATGCTGCAGGTACAGGTACCGGCAATTGGTAATTACATAAATTAAGGAATATGAAGGACAATTGTACAGTACTAATTATCTTATGTGTTCCCCCGCGAATTTTTCACACACTCTTTTTTTTCTGCCGGAAACGAGAATAAGAAACGCGAAAAACAAACACATACTACTTTTAATTTTCATTTCCTAAATAAGTATATAATTTCCTAAAGATGTAAAAGAATGTGCGCGCGCGCGCCCAAGCACATTCATTTATTAATTTTCTTTAAACGAAAGCATTGTTGAGGGAAAGGTAAATAGCTGTAAAATACATAATAATGCTCTTAACATAAGCTATTAATATTGGAGTTTATTTTAGATTGAGCAATTTTACACAAGTTATTTAACTGACAAAACTTTAAAACATCATTAATTTATTTCTTATAAATTTCGTTCATCCGATAAATTGACAATAATTATTATTTAGAATGAGCTTTAGATACTTTGTCACAGCATTTAAAAGCAAGAACCAATTCATTTAAGCTCTAATTATCTCTTTCCCTTCCTCTAAAGCAGCGGTTCCTAAACTTTATTGGTGCGCGACCCACCTTTAAGTAAAAATAATTTTCGCGATCCACTTTATTAAAGGGTGTATATCAAATATGGAAATTGTTGTATGAACTGTATAAGCTAATAGACTATCCTATTTTATAAAAAAGGCAAATTTTTCATACGAAAGATACACTATCAAAGAAATCAACAATTCTTAATTCCAATGTGTGTAAGTGGAATGATAATTAACACAACACACAAACTAGAAAGATAATTAAAAATACATTTAAATACTATCAATATATAATTTTGTAATTAGCGTGTTGTCTGCCATTGGTGGTTACCGTTGAAAGCAGCTATATCAGGATTAGAATTTGTTAATTTCAACCTTTATTCACTTTCATCACATAGTTCTTTCTATACTTGTTTTCCAAAAACAGCCAAAGTACAAAAAGCATGTTAAAACAAGCAGGGAAATTAAGGAATTTCCCTTGAAAAATTATTTGCTGGTGAAATTGCTATATATGTATATATATATATATATTTATTTTTTTTTTCAAATGAAATACATTATATATTTTTCTGACAAACCTCGATTGACAAACTGCGACCTACTAAAACAGCCGCCGCGACCCATAGTTTCGGAACCGCTGCTCTAAAGTATTATAAAAAATTGTTAGTAAAACAAGAATGACCAATAAGTCGTTTGAAGAAATTTGTTTCAGAAAGATCTAAAGAACATGAATGTTTCAAGAAAATAAATTACAATTTAATCTAAATAAATAAAAATGCTTTTTGGAATATTTTATCAAAACTTAATTTTTCGGCTCCTACGTTTGTATAGGTGATCATATTTATTCCCTGATTATACTTATATTGCAGAAAAATAAGATAAAGTGTTTCTCATTTACAAAAATCTCGGATTCATAATTTTTTACCATAACGTTACAGGAAAATTGGATTTTATTCTGCAGATGTACATTTTAGTTAAAATAGCGTTTATATAGTAAAGCAAACATAATATAGAAAGAATCCTGGTTATATTACTGTATCAATATATTATAAATAAAGTTTCCCGAATATTTAACAATTTAAATTTTTTTTCCTAAAAGAAGTCAACATATAAGAAAACAAAATTAAATATTTAACAATAGAAAAATATCAAACTATGAACATTTTTTTTAATGGGTTCTAAATATGTTTCTTTCAAATCCAAATGAATGGTTGTGTGCACGAATAACTTTCACCAGGTGCTAAAAGTTGCTGGCAGACACATACAGGATTTACGTATCAGACCACTTACAATGCTTTATCTTATTTGCGATATTGATAATTATATAAAACGCAATCAAAATCAATCAGCAATAAAAAAGTGGAGTATTCATTAACTATACAGTTATTCATTAACTATATAACTATATTACATTCAATAACTATATTTAGGATAAAGTATATAATTTTTCAAGATGGTACTAAGTTTTTTAAGATTAAATAAATTAAAATTTAATGTTTGAAATTTTACAAACATCATCAGTGTATTCACAAACTTAGTTCAAAAAATAGTTTTGAATTGAATGAAATTTTGTATTTATCAATGTGAAATATTTAAAAATGTAAACATTCCATTAAATGGGAGATGGCCACTAAACTTTAAAACCATTTTATAAAGATTAAGGTTAGTCAATATGATTTATATGTGGAAAAAATAAGAAAATATTTTTCATTTATAAAGAAGAAGTACGATGCAGTTATCTTAAATCAGTATACAGATATAGCTTACGAAAATGATAAACTATTTCTCATTAATCGATGTCTTCAAACTATATTCAGCTTCTCTATTAATTAGAATATTTATAAAATTTAATTCAATATTAAAAATATTAATAAATGTTAAATGTATTTGCCACCAGTAAAACTTACAAATAATTTATTCATAAAAGTTAAAAGGCATTTTAAAAACGAGAAAATATTCCAAATAATATTTTTCATTATATCTTTCTGGTACAACGTTAATTATTATAACAAAAAATGCCTAATGTTATTCAATAATACTACTATCAATTATTAAACTCTTTCGACCTCGGAGTTAATTTATAAATATTTCTAACATCAGTTATGAATTTATATGAACAAACCGATAACTAAGGAAGATTGAAAAGCGAAAGACATTAAAATTTACTTTTTGCACGTAAAATTTCATGATACATGGGGACTCAAAAAGTACACTTTTGACAGTTTGTTAGGTCTTTTTTTATTTTGCTTTTTTGCATTACAAAAACATTGAAAAATATAAAAGGAATAAATATTTAATATATTTTTTTTCTAATCACTAATGGACTTTACAAATGGTATCTTAACGCACAGTAAATCACTTTTGTAAATTTCATCCATTTTTGCTGCAAGCGTGTTTTATATAACATGTAGCTCGCTTGAAAAACTCTATCTTTTTACATACATATTTATTTGCTATTTTGTTTAGTTCTGCTATATGTTAAAACCATTTTATTCACACCAGCTTCCTTTTCTTTTAAAAGTTATTTATATACGTGAAAAAAAATTTATAAAATTTAATTCAATATCAAAAGCATTAACAAATTCTAAATCTACTACTACTTCTAAACCTACTTTTTTACTACACCAGTAAAATTTAAAAATAATTTACATATAAAATTAAAAAGACATTTTAAAAACGAGAAAATATTTCATATAATATTTTTTATTATATCTTTCTGGTTCAATGTTAATTATTATAAAAAAAATAATGCCTAATGATATTCAATAATACTACTATCAATTATTAACCTCATCCGACCCCGGGGTTTATTTATAAATATTTCTTAACACCAGTTATGAATTTATATTAACAAACCCATAACTTAATTTGTTTTACTAGAAATTAAAAAAATATATACAATTAAAACATAAAAGACACATGAATATCTTTAACACGAAAAGAATATCACTCTATACATGAGGCACAAGGTGTGCATGCGTTCAGAAAATTTTACAATCACTGTATTCAGACAGCAATTTATTTTTATCTAAGCCCTTAATTTCTGATTTTATTAGACAAAGTTTAATTTTAAGAAATATTGGTTCTAAAAGATAGAAATATGTATGATAGATGAATAACATAGATGATTAATCTATTCAACTAATAAAATGATCTTAACATAATTTTGACATGAAAAGATACAGTAAATCATAAAAAAGCCATATAAACAATTTTAAAGACTTGAAGATATTCTCTGTACATATGATGCACATAATGTAGATCCATTTGCGAATTTTTTCTACCAATATAATCTCATACTAATTTTTGTTCACTTAAAAAATTAATTTCTGATAAAATTAGACAAAGAATAGATATAATGTTAGAAATAATGTTTCTGAACATAAGAATCTTGATGCATGACAAGCAATAACAAAAATTTTTATCTATTCAAATATTAACTTGGTTTTATCATTATTTCAAAATGAAAAGATATAGTACAACATGAAAAAAAAAAAAAAAAACCTTGTCATTATTTTTAAAGACTTGAAGACTGTCACTATCCAACTGATTTTCAGAATGTTAAAGCATATTTTAATTTTTTTTCTCATTAAAAAAGTGCTTCAAATTTAAAAGAATTAGCATTTGTTTTACCAAAATTTAAAAAAAAGATACAGGAAACCATAAAAAACACATAAATATCTTTAAAGACTTCAAAAAGAAAAAAAAATCACTACACATATGACGCACACACACACAGTGTGCATCCATTCGGAAAATTTTACTATCAGTATATTCAGACAAGAGTTTATTTTAATTTAGGTACTTAATTTTTTCTAATTTCTAAAAGAAAGAAATCTGTTTGATGACGCTTTTAAAACTACTAAACTACTAACATGCTCTTATCATTATTTCAAAATGAAAATATGCTGTTAAACATAAAAAAGTACATGAACGATTCTAAAGACTTGAAGAACTGTATATATAATAACTGTAATAACCGATAAAAACTGTATATATGATTACACAATGTGCATGCATTTGCGAATTTGTCCTATAAATATATTCATTTACTATTTTTTTGTTTATTGAAACACTTAATTTCTGATTAAATTAGACAAAGTGTTATGCGCAGAAATATAGGCCAGTCAAATTGCCAGAAAAAAGGGCCGATAGATGCAAAAACTCTGCTAGAAGATTTTATGCTTTTAAAATGTTTATGGGGATGCTAGTAACAAAAATTAATGGTTTTCCAACAAAATATCTCGAGGCTAAACTTAAGGAGCCAAAATACAACAAAATTTTCGGACTTTTTTCAGTTTTTTGCCTATAACTCAAAAACTATAAAATTTTTGCGTAACATACTGAATTACAAAAAGAAAGAACATTAAATTCTCTATAAATTTTGTTATAAAAACGTTTTTTTAAATCCATTACTTAGCGCGCTATGGTTTTTGAAAATATCACTTATTTTAAACTTTACAGAAAGTGACCTATTTTTCGCCTCTCATCCCAAAAAACTTTTTTCTTTCACTAACAATGAAAATTAAGTACAACTATTGATGGATGAGAAATGAAAGTCTTAAGAAAGACAGGCAGAAGAAGTAAAAATTTTATAAATCCTATAAAAAATGAGCAATTACAAAGGAAGGGAGGGCCGGGGATAAAAATAGGGAATGCAGCTGGAAGATTGCGACCACATGATGCTTTCGTTCCGAACCGCTTTCGTTCATTTGCAAATGCTCTTTTTTAAAGGCATACTCTTCTAATATGCTGCTATTAAGCTTATTGCATCTCTTCTCGTGCAGTAATGAAAAATGAGTGAGCTCGACCCAAAATTGTGTTTCATATGCCAAAAGGCTTCAAATAGTGATACTGCGCTGTGGGCTAGAAAGAACTTGCCAAGATTTTCAAAATAGTGTTCAGCGCCAAAGTACTATTCATCAAAATTAATATTCATCAGTTTTTTGAAAAGTAACAAGGAAGTTAGAATATAGGATGATTGCCGAAAAACATATGCCAATGAGAGAATGATAGCAGCGTGAAGATTCTACACAGACTACAGTTTGTCCCTCAGATCGAGCACTTCTTTCACGTTTCAAGATAATTGCTTCTTATGTGAAAAAGGTAATATCGGTGACTTCAACGAAAAACAATAAAAAAAGCCCTACGCAAAGAGAAATTTCATTCAAAAGGTAATGAAGTTAGAAGAGAAAATTACATTTATGAAAGCTACAGGAAAAGAACGCGGGGATGAATCGTCCCAGAAAGTAATTGAACTTATTCAACACAAATCTGACTTGCAGATGCATGAGATTGTAGTTTTTGTCGCGTAAAACTAGATCAATCTGTAACAAGTGGAGAGAAAAGAGGGCGTTGACCTGCATCATCCGTTGACGAAGCCAATGACAGAAACAAGAGCTGCTTCATTTTATTGCTTAAAACAAAAACTTCAAAACAAGAATTTCAAAATAACAGAATTCAAGTTGAGCATCCCCCAGGGGAATACCTTCTTTAGGTATTCACGGGCTTCACAACCCCGGGGTACCTGAGTGATCTTTCTCCTTTCCTTTTCCTCTTACTCCTCTTATCTTCCTTTCATCTTTGTTTCACTCTCATTGTGGTTTCCTCTTCGGAGGTGAGGGCAATTCTGTATGAGCCGATGTCATCCTGCATATCGACTCATGGAGAATTGTAAACCACCCACGTGTTGGCCGTGCGTGGCGACCCGTGTACCTGGAAAGGGGGATCCTGGCAGTTGAGGGAAACCAACACACTGCTTTGGCCTTTGCTTCAGGTAGACGGGAAGTGCATTTGGTCTCGTATGCATCAATCGGCTGGTCAGCTGACTTTTGTCACTGGCTTTAGGGATCAAGTGATCGAGCAACTACTAGTCATCTCGTTAAGGGTGGAGACTGACATAGGGTTGTCTTGTGACCGTATGGGCCCTGGTTAGCACTGGTGCACGAATGTGCATCCCCTTGTAGGGCTCAGAAGTGGGTGATGCGGACGGGGTCTGAATTTTATTATTTTTAAATATGGATGGAAACACTTCTTTTCCTTCTACTTCTCTCCCTAGTGGAGAGCAACAAACTGCACTGTCTTCCTCGTATATTCGCTTTTTTATTGTGAAACGTACTGATAGTCACTCTGATTGCTCCTTTAAAAAAACTTCCCCATTTCTTGTAGCTAAAACTTTTCAGTCTGTCTTGAGAGATGGTCATTCTCTCAAAAAATTACAATCTGGCGATTTGCTGGTTGAGGTTTCTACAGCCAAACAATCACAATATCTCTTTAATTGCACTACAATAGGCACTTTTTCTGTCTCCGTACAAGTACATAGAACTTTAAATACTAGCCTTGGAGTAATATCTGAACCTGATCTTTTGTACTCCACCAAAGATGAACTTTTAGAAAATTTAAAAGACCAAAATATCATAGATGTACGCCGTATTACCATCCGTAAAAACGAGCAGATAATTCCAACTAAACATATTATTCTAACCTTCAATAGCACTACTTTACCAACTAGAATTAAAGCAGGATATCTGAGCTGTCGAGTCCGACCATATATACCAAACCCCATCCGTTACTTTAAATGCCAGCGTTACGGACATACTAAAACAAACTGTCGTGGATCTCTCACCTGTGCACGTTGTGCAGAGGTCGGCCATGACAATACCTCATGTGAAAAATCCGAATGCTGCGTTAACTGTAAAGGTAATCATACAGCATATTCCCGCAAGTGCCCTAACTGGAACCGTGAAAAGAAATAGTTACTATAAAAATTACTCAGAATTTGTCTTATCCTGATGCCCGTAAACTAGTTGAAAATAGAACCCCATCTGTCGGAATTACCTACTCCAGCTTACTCAAGAAACAATCAACAGCCGTAAGACACATGGCTACTCAAACTGATCTCTCATATCCACAAGGTAAATCTACCGCAACGCAATCAATCAATGCCCCATCCTCTGAACCAGTTAAAATAATTGATCTAGAGAATAAACGACAGAAATTGACAGCTGTATCCAATAAGTCATCTCAACCCCAAATTAACCCAAAACCTACCACGAATACCAAAATAACACAGAAACCTGATACTCCCAGAAAACATGATCTAAATAAAACCCCCTATACAAACAAATAAAAAGAAAACCTCAACTCCAGCCTCTCAACAGTGGAACACTGTGGGGAAGAGGAAGCAAAATTCTGGGCTCAGCTCAATTGTAAAAAACATAAAGGATCCAAAACAGCTACAGCAGTACGTGGACGAGGCTATGGACGAATCCTACAGCAATGACTCGGATATAGATGAAAATACTGTATTTGAAGAATTTGTGCCTAATTGACATTATAAAATCTTATCGCAAATATAATAACATAAATACACCAACTTAATTCTCCTAAGTATGTATAATATCATCTCATGGAACTGCCGTTGTTATCTTAATAAACAATACGAAATCCGGGACATTCTCTCTGACCATCAACCATTCCGCTTAGCTTTACAGGAAACCCATCTAAAACCAAATGATAAAGCGAAATTACGTAATTACACTACTTACAGGAAAGACTTCACTGGTAGTGATAGGGCCACTGGAGGAGTGGCTCTCTTCATTTCTCGCAAGTTATCTCATAGGATTATCAGCATAAATACTAATTTACAAGCTGTTGCTGTCCGTGTCCATATTAACCGATTTATAACAATATGCACAATTTACTTATCACCAAACCAGTCCATTCCATCTGCACATCTAGATAATCTCATTCTCCAACTCCCCACTCCATTTATCATTGTTGGAGATTTTAATGCTCATAATCAACTCTGGGGCAGTTCTGATAACAATCAACGTGGAGAAATAATAGAGAAATTAATTCCTGACAATGGCTTATGCCTACTCAATAATGGTGATCATACTTACTTTCATGAACCTACACGCACTTTTCATGCAATTGATCTTACTATATGCTCCCCATCAATCTATCCATTTTGGAACTTTTGGATCTCAAGTGATCTACACGGCAATGATCACTTTCCTACATTTATTTCATTGACTACTCCTAGTGTGGATTCCAATAATTATACTAAAAGGTATGTGTATGACAGAGCCAATTGGCCAACTTTCACGGCACTTGCGAACATCACAAATAACATGATAGAGGGTGACATTGACAAAGCACTTGATAATATAACTCATTGTATTATCAATGCTGCTGATGCTAGCATCCATCCCTAAAACTTCATCTGCTCATAAAAACAGAAAATCTTGGTGGAATAATGATTGCGAAATAGCAAAGAAAAAACAACAAAAAGCTTGGGGTATTTTTCGAAGGTACCCAAACAACACTAATTATATAGCATTTAAAAAAGCAAAGGCAGAGGCTAGACGAATAAGACGCAAAAGCCAGCGTGAATCCTGGATAAAGTATGTTTCAAGCATAAACTCTAACACATCCAGTAAAGAGCTTTGGAAAAAGGTGAAAAACTGCATGGGCCTGTACTCTGAAAGCCATATTTCAATTTTAAAACTGAACGGTCAAACTATCACTTCTACTAAAATCATAGCTGAGATAATAGGGAATACCTTTGCTTTTACTTCAAATTCAGATTCATATCCAGAACCATTTTTATCTTATAAAAGACAAACTGAAAGGACCAGTATTAATTTTAATAGTCATCATTCATTTTCCTACAACAAACCATTTATTATATCAGAGCTTTTAAAATGCTTACATGACAGTCGTTTATCTGCTCCTGGGCACGATGGCATCACTTATGTCAAGCTCAAGCACCTCTCTCCACTTTCTCTTAACAATCTACTTTCTTTTTTTAACAGAATATGGACAAGACACATTTTTCCTAATGCTTGGTGCAAAGCAATCGTTATTCCTTTTCCTAAACCAGGAAAAGATGCTACTGATCCTAATAATTACAGGCCTATTGCCCTTTCAAGCTGCCTTTGCAAACTTCTCGAAAAGATGGTCAATTGCCGCCTCATACATGTTTTAGAAACGAACAACAGCCTTACCGCTTTTCAAAGTGGTTTCCGACGTGGTAGATCCATCTTGAACATTACATAAGGACAGCTTTTCTTAAACGCAGGCATTTGGTCTCAGTATTTTTTGACATGGCGAAAGCCTATGACAGAACATGGCGTTATGGAATACTCCGCGACCTTTTTAACTTGGACTTTCGCGGGAATCTTCCTATTTTTATCAATAATTTCCTTGCAGTGCGAATTTTCCAAGTTCGTATCGGAGGAACTCTTTCTAGTTTTTACGTACAAGAAGAGGGTATGCCCCAGGGCAGTGTCCTGAGTGTCACCCTCTTTGCTATTAAAATAAATGATATTCTAAATCAGCTTCCTCCTTCAGTGAAAGGAGATTTATATGTTGACGACTTCCGGATTATGTGTATGGGAGAGGATATACGTTTTATTGAAAGACAATTGCAAATTGCTATTAGAAATATTCTTAATTGGACTAATAAAAATGGTTTTGTTATCTCTCATGACAAAATTGCTTGTGTGAATTTTTGTAGACGTAGGGATCTGCATCCAGACCCTGAAATTTTTATCGGATCAACTCAAATTCCTGTTGTAGACAATGACCGCTATCTAGGCCTCTATTTTGACAATAAACTTACGTTCTTACCTCATGTTTTACAATTAAGGGCAAAATGTGAAAAATCACTAAACTTACTTAGGGTACTGTCTAATGCTTCATGGGGAGCAGACCGAACTTCTCTTCTAAAGATTTATCGTGCTGCAATCCGTGCTAAAATTGACTATGCCTGCCAGGTCTACGGTTCTGCTTGTAAGTCTGTTCTTAAGAAACTTGACACAGTGCACCATAGCGCACTTCGTGTTTGCTCTGGAGGAACTCTTACGTACATCACCTGTTTTAAGCTTATATGTTGACTGTAATGAACCTTCATTACATTTAGGGATGGGACGAATATTCGGCCACTATTCGGTATTCGGCCTATTCGGCCCCTTTGCCGAATATTCGGTTGGCCGAATATTGAAGGCTTGTTGACCGAATACTTCGGCCGAATACCTGTAGCCGAATATTTAGAGATATCTTGCCGAATATTGCTAAAATCTCGCCGAATAGTGAAAGATATCTTGCCAAATAAACTTCGGATTTAAAGAATTTCATTCTTGCAATTTTTTTTTCTCTAATCCAAATTGGCTACTTCATTAATGAAGTCATTCTCACTCTTACTTACAAAATATAGAGTTATTCAGATACTAAAAAATATACAGCCTTTCTGTATTTCCTATAAAAGTTAGTGATATTCTAGAAAATGCTGCCCAAGTTGAAGATTTATGTGTACGGGAAATGTCATCATTAGAGAATGATATATTACAATTCAAGATATAAAAACACTGCCTTATTCTAAAATGCTCAAATATTTATTAATGTCTGCAAATTCCATGCACATATAAAAAAGGCTCTTATGAAATTCATAACTTATTTTCTATAAAGTAAGAAATGAAAAAGTTTATTCACTAGGTGTGTTAACGAAGATTCATTTTCAAAATTAAATATAATATATCACCATTCCAAATACAACGGTACATCTGAAAGCAGAACTGGTGTCAAACTCGATACACATTAGATGACACAACTTGCTTTATGAAGATGGTTTTATAAATATTTTAATATAAATTCTCAACAAAATGATTTTTTCATTCTATAGTTTTCACTTTTAAGCAATTATTTGCATAATTACTGACGTAAATATGTAACATTATCTATATATTTTTAATTTAATCTTCCTTTCTTCATGTTGTTATCAATTTCTGTTTATCCTTTTAATGCTTGTTGAATAAGTGAAATATTGAAGTTGAATATTGTATGTGCCGATTCAAATGTCAAAGATTTTAACATATGCATTTTAACATATGCACTTTAAGCATAACCTTTTGCTTTAACGTAATTTGTAATTTAAAGCTTGACATCTGATTTTAGAACAGTCTCATTCTTACAAATTTGCTTATCACTAGTGACACAAACTCTAAATGATCAAATTTACTTCATTAAAGGTTATTTCAGAAAATATGTCCTTGTGAGTTCTGAGAGAGAGAGAGAGATTAAGAATATTATTGATTTTGGATGCAAGAAATATCAATTGATAGTAAAAGTGAAGTACATTCTTCATATTTCAATGGAAATATTTTCCCATCTTGACTTACTGAAAATCAATTTGGTGTACATTAGAATAAAGGATATAATACAATTTTTTTTGTGTTAAAATAAGTTTTTCAAATTTAAAAATACATTTAAAAGCACATTTAAGAGTAATAATTATTAATGAGCTCCTATTTTTTAAATTATATATAATCCAAATTTATTTTCTTTATTGGAAAAAAAATTTTACTATTCGGCCGGCCGAATATTCGGTATTCGGCTTAAAATTTGGCCGAATATTCGGTATTCGGCTATTCGGCCAAATCACTATTCGTCCCATCCCTAATTACATTATATTAGTGAAAAACTTTCTCTGGAGTTGTTTTACCGTGTCCTTTCACATCCTAGTCATCCACTTCATACATATATTTTAAACTCTGACTGATATTCTATATCAGAATCGCCCATCTTGTGTGCCTTCTTTTGGTGTAAGAATGAGAAGCATAATCAGCAATGGCCCTCTGAATAATATTGAGGTGAGTACATGTCCATTGCATATCTATCCTCCTTGGAATTTACCTGCTATCGCAATCCTTCATCCTTTTAAAGGCTATGAAAAAAAGAATCTAACCCCTATGGTCTTTAAATGTCTATTTGCTGCACATCGTGATATTTATAGCAATCACTTAGACATTTATACAGATGGCTCAAAGAAGGGAAATACTGTTGGCTGTGGTATATATTGTGATGGTATGACTCTCAGTTATCGACTTCATCCTTCTACATCTATATTTACTGCCAAATTAATTGCAATAGAAAGGGCCATGGTACACATATCTCATCATCATAAAACATCCTTCATCATCTATACTGACTCAAATAGTTCTATTGACGCAATTAAATCTTTTAAAAAGCATCCGTATATCTCATCCATCTTAGACTTTTATAATAACTAGACGGTTGCCCGCCCTCAGTAGCCCGAAGACTATCTGAATGCCAGTTCTCTCGGTGTTCTGGGGTTTCGTTTGCATATCTTTTTTTATTGTTAATGAAGAGGTCTTCCATTTGTTCTTCCATCTGTTCTTCTTTCTGTTCTTCCATCTGTTCTTCCATCTGTTCTTCCATTTGTTCTTCCATTTGTTCTTCCATTTGTCTGGGGTTTCGTTTGCATATCTTTTTTTATTGTTAATGAAGAGGTCTTCCATTTGTTCTTCCATCTGTTCTTCTTTCTGTTCTTCCATCTGTTCTTCCATTTGTTCTTCCATTTGTTCTTCCATTTGTTCTTCAATTATATTCGACGATTCACTGTTTGAGAGCCTATCTGTCCTTTTATTTATAGAAGTTCAAAATGAAAAAAGATTTTCTTAGCAGACGATTTTTCTGTGCCTCAATTAATTAATTATTTAATTATCCTCAGAATTCCTTTTATTTATAGAGATTTGACAAGACGTGGTTATAATATATTATTTTGTTGGGTACCTGGACACATGGGTATACCTGGAAACGAGAAAGCAGATGAGGCGGCAAAACTTGCACTTAATCCATTACATCATAAAATACCATTCTAACTAAATTAAACTAATTATTAATTATTTTATTCATAATAAATGGCAAGAGAGTTGGTATTTAGAACACAATAATAAATTGCGCCATATCAAACCTACAATAAGGATCTGGCCTCCAATCTACCCCAGGAAAACAGATGTTCTTCTGACTCGTCTGAGAATAGGTCACTCTAGGATCACTCATAATCATCTATTACTTAGGGTGGATGCATACATGTGTTCTCATTATCATTTTGATCATCTGACCATTCATCATCTTTTAACTGACTGTCCGGGGCTCCGGCACTTGTACAGAATGTATTTTAACTCATCACCACCAATTTTGACAAACCTCATTGGGGAAACACCTCATGGGGCACTCTTTAACTTTTTAAAACGTGCAGGTTTTTATTTTCATATATAATCTTTTCTCTATCTTGGTTTGGATGCTCTTTAATGACATTCGGATTAGCTGCATTGTAATATTTTAAGTATTTTATTTTTCTAAACCTATTTGCTTGACTATATCTCGATGGGAAACCCCATCCAGATATTTTGACATTTTTCTCTTTTTCACATTTGTACTTTTAGTCTTTGTTTTTACGCAGCATGTCCCTTAAGGGATTTTGCACCATTAAACCCAAATCAACCAACCAACCAACCAATCAAGTTGAGCAGGTAAGAGAAGTAGCTGTTGTCATGATATTTATCTCAGCCATTTCAAGAGCCGAATCTTTTAAAAGAGTTGTAATTGTCGGAGAAGACATTGACCTTCTCGTGATCATGACGAGCTTAGGCTATCAGCCCAAAAATCTGTTTTTCAAAAAGCCAGGAAGATGTAATATTGAAACCAAGTGGTTTTTAACCATGTCGTTCAAATACAATTATAACAATGTTCTTTTCACTAATGCAATCAGCGGATGCGATACAACATCCGCTCTTTTAAGGAAATAGCCAGTGTGTTCAATAAATCAGGTTCTATCTCTCAAGAAATCATCAAGGTTGGAGAAAAATTCCATATTGCAATATACAGTGTATGCATAGATACCACACAAAAATGGAACAACTTAAGTTTCCAGTTATTTACTAAATCTGCCACAAAAAGTTCATCTTACAAGACTACCACCAACACAAGGGGCTGTGCAGCATCATTTTCTCCGATGTTATCATCAGGTACAAGCTAGGCTATGAAACAACATCCCTCCTGATGAATGGAGGTGGGCTTACAGGTCGAACGATCACTTTCAACCAGTTTAAATGTGCCAAGACCCGGCACTTGAATCCTTGCTACATGTTGTGTCATGCAGCTTTAAAAAACAGAGCAGCAAAGCAATTTCTTTTCATAAATTAAGACTCAAATGCTCGGCAATTTGTAAAAAACATGTAATGGGATCAACTACGAAAATGTCGACGACATTATTTATCTAGAAGGAGGAGATGTAAAAATGTCGCCGTAAGTATTTTTGGCTTAGATTCAGTTAAATACCTCATATTAATGTTCTCCACTAAAGTTCCAAAAAAAAAAAAAAAAAAATCACAATGTTCATAATTTTTTTACTATATTACCGTTGTAATTCGTCATGATTGTTATCATCCAAATATATGTAACTTTAATAAGTAACATTAAAGAGGATAAAATTATAAAAAAAGTGTCAAATTTTTGTTTTTGCAATTTTTCCACAAAGTTAGAAAAAATTAGTCACTTTCAGAAAGCTGTAGCGCGCTTAATAATGGCTTTAGAAAAACAGTTTTACAATCAAACTTGTAGAGATTTTTATTTTCTTTCTTTTTGTAATTGAGTATAGTACGCAAAAATTTTATAATATTTGAGTAACAGACAAAAAAACTGAAAAAAGTCCGAAATTTTTGTGGTTTTTTGGCTTCACAAAATTTAGCCTCGAGATATTTTGTTGGAAAACCATTAATTCTTGTTACTAGCATCCTCATAAACAGTTTAGAAACATAAAATCTAGCAGAATTTTTGCATCTATTTATGACAATTTGGCAGGCCTAATAATGGTTCTAAGGAATAAAAATCTAAATGAGTGGTACTGGTGGAGAAATTAAAAAAAAATCACTACTGATATATTCTTACTATTATTTCGATATGAAAAGATACAATAAAACATAAAAAACCCACATGAATTATTTTAAAGACTTGTTCACTGTGTACATGATGCACTTAAAGTACATACATGAATTTTTCCTTTCAATATATTCAGATACTAATTTTTGTTTATTTGAAAATTTAATTTCTGATTAAATTACAAAAAAGCGTATTTGTGCATGACCAACATAACAAAATTTTTAATCTATCCAAATATTAATTTGATCTTATTATTATTTCAATATGAATAATACAGTAATTTATGGGAAAAAAACCTCATAAATATATTTAAAGACTTGAAGTCAGTTAGTGTATAGATGATGCACATAATGTACATTCATTTAGAAATTTTAACCAACATTATATATTCAGATACTAATTTTTGTTAATTTGAACATTTACTTTCAGATTAAATTAGAGAGCGTGTTATATTTAGAAATACAGTTTCTATAAGAAAAAAAATCTGAGTAATTGATATTAATCGTACGCTGTTTAAATCTGCTCAACTCCTATTCGATTTATTTAAACATTTAATTTTTCATTAAATTCGACAAATTATTATCTAAAAATAACTATGCGTGATACTCATTACAATGTGTTTCAAATTTGTGAAAAATAACATAAATTTAATCGGTACTTAAAAAAGGATATAGTAAAATACGAAAAACACATGAATATATTTAAATATTTGAAGACAGCCATCTCCATACATGAGGCAAACAGTGAGCATGGGTTCCTAATATTCAAATAATTATTTTTCATTTATTTAAACATTTAATTTCTTATTAAATTAGAAAATGAGTTGTGCATAATGAATCTCTCTTAATGACATTTATTATACAGGGTTTTAAAAGAACTAAAATAGTAACATAGTCTTACAGTTATTTGAATATGAAAAGATACCGTAAAACATAAAAGAAAACCACACGGACATTAACGTTGTACACATAAAAAAAATAGGTCTGCATGAATTTTAAAAGTACTTGTGCGTGATACACATCGCGATTTGTTTTAAAGGTTGGAAAATAAACATTCATTTACCATTATATTAAAGTAAAAGAATACAGAAAATCATAAAAAAACATGAAAATTTTTCTGGACTTGAAGATTACTGTATGCATAACGCACAAAATGAGCCTGCATTTGTAAGATCTTGATATCAATGTATTGAAATACTAATTTTTCCTTAGTTTAAATATTTACCTTTTCAAGAAATTTGGCAAAGTATTATGGAAAAGTATTTTTGCGTGATACACATTTCAACATGTTTTAAGTTATTGATTTTCTAACAATTTTTTACTAGTATTTTAAAGTAGAAAGGTAAAATTAACCATAAAATAAAACCTGAATATTTTTAAAGACTATAGGAATGTTATTGTATACATGAAGCATAAATGTGCATGGATTCAGAAATTTTTCTTACCTGCATATTCAGATAATGATTTTTGCGCTATTTAAACTTTTATATTCTGATTAAATCAGATATTCAATACATAAATTTAATATTATAAATCAATATATTCAGATAATACTCTTTGTTTTTAGGGCTTCGTTCATCTCACGAAACCCTATTCGTCTCTATCCTCTGTCTGTCTGTTACAAAGTTCGTACACAAAAACTATACATGCCAGAGAGTTCAAATTTTGTACTTACAGCTGAATACCTCTTGTCGTACAACAAATCTTAAAATTTTGAAAAAGGCTATTGTTTTAATTTAAATATTATTTTTTTAAATCATCAGTCCATTTTCTTGTTGTTTTTTCTTTTCTAATTGTTGCCGCACAAGTTCAAATGAATATAAAAAATATTTCATTTTTTACCCTTTACCTTTAAAAGAGATGGGGTACTTCGGTTGCGACAATTGCAAAATTGGTATTACAAACTACAAAAAAATTAATATCTCAAAAATAAATTGAGATACAGCTTTTAAACAAAATGCATTTAAAATTACATTTTTTCGCTATACGATGGTGTAAAAATTGAGAAGCTTAAAATTTTGCAGTAGCTTAAATTTCAAAATTTAAATTTCATTTCTTCTGATTGTTGCACGCAAGTTTAAATAAAATTGCTATATATGTAACATAAATAACTGGATTAAATAGATCACCTAAAAACGTGTTTATTTGTTTTTATTTCATTATATTAAATCATATTTATCAAGTATTTTGACGCGCGAAAGGAAATATATTTTATATTTATTAAATTATTATTCATTTAAATTAAGAGCCGCCTCTGGTGACCAGTTTGGTCTCCCTTAGATTAATGCTAAGCTTCGTAATTTTTTACTTTTATAGATAATTTTATTTACTTGCGTACTTTCACTAAATCTGAAGATTCTGATAGCGAAATCAACAAATCTATGCGTTCAATGCAATATTAAGGGAAATATTCTGTTAATATTTTGTTTTGGTTGGCGTGATTGGTGAAGAAATCCCAAAAATAGCGCCGTAAAACAATTTTTCATTCGTTAATTTAATGAAAATATGTGTTTTGAAGGAGCTATTAAAAGAAAAACTTTGTGCGATCTCTGATCACACTTACCGACTTGTTTTAAACATTCAATGAAACTTTAACAATTAGCATTTGTTGTTCCAGGATTATAAAATAAAAAAGGTACAGCAAAACATAAAAAACACGTGACTATCATTAAAAACATGGAAGAAAATCACTGTATAAATGAGGCACACGGCGTACATACATTCAGAAAATTTCCTATCAGTATATTCAGATAACAATTAATTTTTATTTATGAACTTAATTTCAGATTCAATTGGAAAAAAAATATTTTTAGAAAGATTGGTTCTAAAAGAAAGAAATCTTTATGATTGATACTCATTATAAGAGTTTTAAAATTATTAAACTACTATAGCATGGTCTTACCATAATTTCGACATAAAAAGATAGCGTAGATCTTACAAAAAATAAGGAGCATTACAGTTAATGTATGAGGGGCGTAGTGTGCATGCATTCAGAAAATATTGCTAGCTGTATATTCAGATAATAATTTTCTTTATTTGAACATTTACATTCTGATTAAATTAGTCAAAGCGTTATGTTTTAACATACTAGCTCTAAACGATAAAAATGTATATGATTGATATATATCATAAATGATTAAACTATCCAAACACTAGCATGGTCTTACAATTATTTCGGTATCCGAATAATTAGTAAAACATAAAGAATCCACATGAACAATTCATGTGGATTCTTTATGTTTTACTCAAAATCATGAAGATATTAACTGTATACATGGCGTACTTATTGTACATAATTTGTGAACTTTTCCTATAAATATATAAAGATACTAATTTTTGTTTATTTAAAAATGTAATTTCTGATTAAATTAAACAATGTGTTGTGTTTAGAAATGTTTCTGAAAATAAAAATCTCTCTGTATGCAAGCATCTCTAGATATGATGCAATTATTTTTACAAACATTTGCAAACATCTCCTATTATTATATTCAGATAAAAATTTTTGTTTATTTAAACATTTAATTGCTGATTAAATTGTACAAAGTGTTATGCTTAGACTTGGTAATTCTAAACATAAAAATATTGCTGAATGACGCAAGACATTTTTTAATCTATTCAAATATTAACTTGGTCTTATTATTATTTCAGTACGAAAAGATGCAGTAAAACATTAAAGAAAAACTCATAAAAATTTTAAAAGACTTGACGATTGTCACTTCATATATGAGCTTCAGAGTACTTACAGTGTATTCACGCTGTAATTTTCCATTTATTTAAATGTTTAATTTTTTATAAAATTACACAATGTTATGTAAAAATAACTATGCGTGGTACTAATTACAAAGTATTTTAAATTTGTGAACAAATAGTATATGTTTTATCAGTACTTAAAAAAGTAAATTTACAGTAAAACATAAAAAAACACCTGAATATATTTAAAGACTTGAATACAGTCAAATGTATACATGAGGCAAACAGTGTACATGGGTTTTTAACAACATACTCAAATAATAATTTTTCAATTTTTTAATCATTTAATATCTTACTAGGACTTCCCTCAGAGGGATTAGTCTGAGCGATATTGCTGAGAATACACATTTGATAAGTAAAGAAATGAGATGTTAGATTTAATTGGTCATTCATTGTGATAAAATATAATGATGAAAATAAGCATATGAATCGTAGAACTACAAAATCTTGTTGCATATACTATTTTTATAAAAGAAAAGCAAACCATGCATGGATATAAAATTGGAAATATGCAAAATGTTAAAAGTAATACAGAAAATAAACTACCAAATTTTCCTATATTGGAAATATAGCTCTTTGAAATGATGTCATGAGCATAAACAGAAGCTTCACACCGATTTGAGAAACTATAAATAACATAAACTATTATGTTTGAAGAGAAATGGAGTGTGTTTTATATGGTGTGAAATCCGTCCGAATAATTTATAATGTTGAATATCTGTTTTCCACGGATGCAATGAGGTTGTCGATAAGAGTTAAGGAATCCTTTTTTAAAAATTTGTCCTAAACGAGCACTTACATCTTATAAGTTACTGTGATGCCAAAGTTATAGTTTCTGACCCCAACAGTATCCTAGAAATTGCAATATTCTCAATAAATTGGGTTTAAAACTTTTTCTAGAAAAAAAAGTGTTTAATATGTGAAATTATATTGTCGAATGTTTTAGAAATCATTCATAACGAGAATATTATATCTTAAAAGTTGCCACCAAAAAAAAAAAGATTTTAAATTTTTAGTCATATCAACATCAAAGAATTCTCAATTTTAGAACTTTTTTTGCTCGTGCATTGATGGTGATTATTGTTCCTACGCAAAATATAGTATATTTTGCAGCAAAGATGGTTACCAAAATTTTTTGCCCACATTATTTTTTAAATCGACTAGATACTCATAAGGCTAACGAAAAACACACAAACGTTAATGCTTTATAGCATAGAAATACAGAATCAAAAGCTATTTATCTCCTATTATATACACGACATAAATTATCTAATTAGTGCTAGCAGATGAATTTTTAAATATACATAGATAGATATAATGCTTCATTTTCCTTTTATTAGTATTTCTTAGTATTCATTTTTCATTTATTTGTATTATTCAGTAAAAAACTCACTTTCTTAAGCCCGAATTACGTCAAACTTTTTATAAAATCGTCTAAGTCCATATAACAGCGAAGTATTGTGTATTAAATACAAGGTAGTAAGACACTTAGCCAAACGCAGGTAATAAATCGCCAAATATTGTCCTTTTCGCCCTCTCTTGAAATGCTTTTTTTTCGTATATTTAAAAAACACGATTTTGAGTCATCTTATTTAAAATTCAAATAAATAAATGAGAGGAAGCAATAATAGCATAAGTCAAAACATTCATAACTCAACATCAAGGAATTGTATCGTAGTTACACATGTGGAAAAAAGCTGCTTTCGGCCAAAAAACGTTGTCTTCACTAAATTTGAATCTGATTAAAAAAAGTACCGTGATTAATTGAAATGTTATAGGCAGAGCTGCCAAGTCTCCGGCATTTTGGGTACCGGTATTTTAATACAGAAAATGTTTTATTAAATTGGAACATTCTGCGGATTAAAAAAATAACTTTTCCTATAAGAAAATTCTGCTATGCAATAAGCGAGGGTTTGGCATCTCTATATAGGAATATTTCGTAATCTACTTTTTAATCTTAAAAAAAGCAACGACCATTTTTCGGGTACAAAAAGTATTGCTATTTGTTCCATTTTGCATACAAGGTATTGATTGTAATATTGATACATCTATTTATTTATTTATTTTAATAAAATTCTTTGTATTTAGAAGAATTTTTATTTAAATAGGAAATCCAGATGTCGCTGTTAATAAAGAAGAAAGTTACGAAAAAGGGTACAAAACGAGTAGACACATACTATCAAATATGGAAAAACGACGAATCCCAAAAGGACGTCGTATGAAATATCATCTTTTAAAGCAAAAAAACGAGGTCTGATCATCGAGCCTACTGATTACAAAATGTGCATTACATAAAAAAAAAAAAATGCTGCAAATATTGATTATTTTTTCTTTTGTGCAGTTTTGGCTTCGAAAGGTGCGCTATGTTGCAAAAAGATATAAGCGCCTATGAAAACACACCTGGTAAACTTTCATGCTCAGTTTTACAAATAAATATGGCATATATATGCCCTATATACACCGAGGTACCTAATTGGTGCCAAAATGGCGTTTAGTTGCCTAACATGCTTGTTATCATATAAATGTTATAATAAATTGTTTGTTCTAAAAATATTATCATTTATTGATTGTTATATCTTTTTTAATAACAGGAAATGTTTCGTTTATTCCTTTTTTTTCATTTTGAAATAAATAAATAACGTGTTATTGTAACATGCTATATATGTGTCTGTTAATCAAAACGATGTTTTCGCCTAATTGGCATAAAAAATCTCGCCAAACCCGGTGCTTATATCTCTAGTATATTATCTCAAGTATTTTATTTATGTATACTATAATTGTTTTTACATACCACTTACTTCTTCTGGTATATAGAAATAGGTAAGTGGCTCCTTTATGCAGTATAAATTGTATAAAACTTTAAAAAATAGCCCCGTTGCCCCTTTTTGGATCAAATTAAAAAAAAAATCAATCTCTAATTCCAGTATTGCTCCCAGGTATGCATACATACTCCATATTTCAAAGTTGTATGCCAACAGGAAACGGATGAAAAATGGGAAAAAATGTCACATATGCACCAGGGTACATAATTGGCGTCAAAATGGCATTATTTTACCTGAGAAGGTAACCCGGCTTTATTTGTTTATTATTTGTTTATTTACTCATAAAATGTTTATTTACTTTCACTTCCTTGTTTTAATTATACAAAATATTTCTTTTTATAGTTATTAATTATTTTTATTATTTTATTTACTGTAACTTCTTTTTGAAAATAGAAAATAATTTAAAAATGTGTATGTATGCGTTATTTGAAAAGGGAGTTTTCGCCAAATGGGCTTTGAAAAAAATTGCTCCAAACCTGATGCGCTTGTGGTATCCGTGCCGAAAAATTAGTGACCAGAATTGACTTCCATACACAAACAAAATATAAGTTAAAAGAAAACATGCAGTGAAAATAAATATAAAGGGAAAATGATGTCATAAAAGAAACTTTTTATTTAAAAACGTAATTGTTTCTAATTTTCACACGCGAAATATGTAAAACATTCTTTTAGCGTTCAAAAAGTGCTGTAAAGAGATTATCACAAAATCTCAAAATCAAAGTTTTTATGACATTTTTTAATATAAAAAAATAACAGTTTTATTTTCCTGCATGATTAAATTTTAAAATGTTTTATTGCATTCAATATTTCTGTGTGCAAAAATTATTACTATTTACTCCATGTACTGATTCGGTTATCTACGAAAATGTCCAGCCGGTGAAAATCACGCTCACCAAATTTCTGTGACGTATGCACATAAATTGTGCTTTTTTATCAGTTTTTTAAATATAACTTTTAAACTATTTGGAATTAATTTTTAAAAGTAGGTGCATTCACCAGATTACCTTCATAGGTACCTATTGGTACTAACAGAATCAAAATCCGACAAGTACTTTTTGAGATTTGCTTGACGAAAGAATTTTTTTGAATTTTAATATCGTTACGTATCTCTGAGTATAAAGATTTCGCTTCGCTCAGACAATTAAATTAGAAAAAAATGTGTGTGGCACCCGGGGACTGCCGCGGTAAAGCTATTGCATAGCATTTTTTATCAACTTATGCAAAAATACCGCGTCAATGTCTGCCGAAGTCTACCGAAGGATACCGTGTCGAAGTCTGCCGAACTAAAACGTCGTTAGCCGGAGTGTTAGGATTCTTTCTCGTTACGGAATTTCTAGATTCGGTCGCCGCGCTCAAAGCCTGCGATAAAAGCTATGCAATAGCTCAATAAATTACCAAACAAAATTTGGTCGCGCTACGAAAATTAGATCGCGAGTTATAAACATTTTAAAATTTTCGACCCTCACCGTGGGGGGGGGGGGTCTCCTGTCACCAAAAATTAACACTGTTTCATAATAAATTACCAAACAAAATTTGGCCGCTCTACGAAAATTAAATCTCGAGTTATAAGCATTTTAAATTTTTCGACCCTCACCGTGGGGATCTCCTGTCACCAAAAATTAACAATGCCTCATAATAAATTACCAAACAAAATTTGGCCGCGCTACGAAAATTAGATCGCGAGTTATAAGCATTTTAAATTTTTCGACCCTCACTGTGGGAGGTCTCATGTCACCAAAAATTAACAGTCTCATAATAAATTTCCAAACAAAATTTGGTCGCGCTACGAAAATTAGATCGTGAGTTATAAGCATTTTAAATTTTTCGACCCTCACCGTGGGGGGGGGGGGGTCTCCCGTCACCAAAAAGTAACACTGCCTCATTATAAATTACCAAACAAAATTTGGCCGCGCTACGAAAATTAAATCGCGAGTTATAAGCATTTTAAATTTTTCGACCATCACCGTGGGGGTCTCCTGTCACCAAAAATTAACAATGTCTCATAATAAATTACCAAACAAAATTTGGCCGCGCTACGAAAATTAGATTGTGAGTTATAAGCATTTTAAATTTTTCGACCCTCACCGTGGGGGGGTCTCATGTCCCCAAAAATTAACACTGCCTCATAATAAATTACCAAACAAAATTTGGTCGCGCTACGAAAATTAGATCGCGGGTTATAAACATTTTAAATTTTTCGACCCTCACCGTGGGGGGTCTCCTGTCACCAAAAATTAACAGTCTCATAACAAATTACCAAACAAAATTTGGCCGCGCTATGAAAATTAGATCATAAGAAACATAAGTTTGAGACTTGATATTCTAATATCTGAAAAATACCGCGTCAATGTCTGCCGAAGTCTACCGAAGGATACCGTGCCGAAGATTGCCGAACTGAAACGACGTTAGCTGAAGTGTTGGGTTTTTTTTTCGTTACGGAAGTGTTAGGTTTTCTCGTTACGGAATTTCTAGATTCGGTCACTGCGCTCAAAGCCCGCGATAAAAGCTATGCAATAGCTTAAAAAGATTTTTCCATGATGGATCTCTTTGCATGATATGTATCATATAGGGTTTTTAAAAACTAAAATAATAACATAGTCTTACAGTTATTTGAATATGAAGAGATACTTTAAAAAATAAAATAAAACCACACGGACATAAACATTGTACATATAAAAAAAATAGGTCAGCATGCATTTATAAAATATTATAAACATAACATAACCATATTATATAACATAAACATATTATATATATTATAAACATAATTTTTAATATAATTATCCTTTTTTTTGTTTGTAAACCGATTTATAAACATGCGCCAGATATGTAGTGTTATATAAAGTGCCAGATATGACAAAGGTACCACAGCCAACAAACAAACAAGGAACAGCCAGAACATCAGGTCATTATACATTTCATTTTGATTGCTTTAAGATTGCTTACAAATAAATTGTGTGCGATTTTGATGTCTATAAATATATATAAAATGGTTTGCTAACTATTTTTCTATGAAAAATATGCATTGGTGTTATTTTGTCTCCATTTTTCCCAGACGTATCAAAGTGTATCAATCTGCCCCGGGGATGGGGTACATTGATACAAATTACTTTTTTTTATTTTTTTTTAAATTACATGCAAAAATAATATATAAAACAACGATTGTACATTTTTATAACACACTACACAGGTTTGGCTGACATCACATAAAAAAATAACTTGAAATTTCTGCTTTCTAGACACCAATTTTTTTTTTGAAAAAAGATGTATCAATGTCCCCCAGTTCCCCCTACAGATAACAATTTATTTTTACTTAAGTACTTAATTTCTGATTTAATTAGACAAAGTTTTATTATTAGAAAGACTGTTTCTGAAAGAATGAAATCTGTATGAGTGATACTCATTACATGGGTTTTAAAACAATTAAACTACTGACATGGTCTTACCATTAATACGGAATGAAAAGATAATGTAAAACATGCAAAAAATACCCCTTATAAATATTTTTAAAGACTTGAAGACTGTTATTATATGTATGAGTTTCAGAGTGCTAAAGCATTTTTTAAATTTTACTATCAATATAATTACAGACTAATTTTTGCTTTATGTAATCAATTAATTTTTGATTAAATTAAACAAAGTGTTACGTAAAAGAAAAAAGAAAAAAAAACTCTGCATCATTCTCATTACAAAGTATTTCAAAGTCGGGAACATACAGTATTTGTTTTATCAGTACTTAAAAAAATAAATATAGTGTTAAACATAAGGAACACATGAATGTATTTAAAATCTCCAAGAGAGTTTCTCTATACATGAGACAAACAGTGTGCATGTACTTCTATCACTATATTCAAATAATTATTTTTCATTTATTTGAACATTCAGTTTCTTATTAAATTAGAAAAGGAGTTATGTTTACTCTGTGCACAATATTTATCATATCGGTTTTAAAAAACTAAAATATTAAAATAGTCTTACAGTTATTTGAGTATGAAAAGATACTGTAAATCATAAAATAAAAAAAGACAGACATAAACATTGTACACTTAAAAAATTGGTTTTCATGAATTTAAAAAATATTTAGAACAATATATTAAGGTACTATTTATTGTTGAGTATATATTTTTTAAAATAATTTTTTCATTTCTCAATAAATTGAACAAGGAGTCATGTAAAAATATTAGTGAGTGATACACATCGCAATGTGTTTTAAATATTTGAACAATAAACATTTTTTTTACAAATATATAAAAGTAAAAAAAAATACACTAAACAATAACAAAAACACATGAATATTTTTATGGGCTTGAAGATAATATTAGTCTGCATAATGTCCTAAATGTGTCTGCATTCGTCAGATTTTCCTAGCAATATATTCAGATACTAATTTTTACTTAGTTTAAAGATTTAATTTTTGATGAAATCAGACAAATTTTTATAGAAAAGTATCTTTGCGTGATAGGCAGTTCAAAGTGATTTAAATTACTGATTTTGTAGCATTTTTTGCCAGTATTTTAAAGTAGAAAGGCACTATAAACCACAAATTGAAACCAGAATATTTTTAGATTATAAGACTGTCACTGTATATATGAAGCATAAATGTGCATGTATTCAGAAAAATTTCTTACCTGCATGGTCAGACAATAATTTTTGCGTTATTTAAACACTTATAGTCTGATGATATACAAATTTAACATTATATATCAATCTATTCAAGTACTAATTTTTGTTTTTTTGAATCATTCAATGAGACTTTTAGACATAAGAAAATTTTCAATGTATTGAAATACTCACTTGGTCTCATCATTATTTCAATACGAAAAGATATAGTAAAATATGAAACAAAATCTCATAAATATTTTAAAAGACTTGAAGATTGTCACTATATATACGAGATTCAGAGTGTTAAGGCATTTTTTAAATTTTACTAACAATGCATTCACGCAATAATTTTCGCTTTTTTTTAAACATTTAATTTTTTATTAATTTAGACAAAGTGTTGTAACATGTAGTAACTACATTATCTTCAAGTCCATAAAAATGTTAATGTGTTTTCTTATGGTTTAGTGTATTTTTTTACTTTTATATAATGATAAAAAATGTTTATTGTTCAATAATTGATAACACATCGTGATATGTACCACGCACAATTATTTTTACATGACTCCTTGTTTAATTTATTGAGAAATGAAAAAATTATACACAACAATAAATAGTACTTTAAGATATTGTTCGAGATATTTTAAAAATTCATGCAAATCTATTTTTTTTCTATTCACTATGTTGATGTCCGCACAATGTTAATGTCCGTGTGGTTTTATTTTGTGTTTTACAGTATCTTTTCACGTGTTCTTCCCATTAGAGTGTTGAGGTATTTTAAAATTTTTACTAACAACGTATTCAAGAACTAATTTTCGCTTAATTATTTAATTTTTACATTAAAATTAACATTTCATTTTTTATTAAATTAGACAAAGTGTTATGTAAAACTAACTATGCGTAAACTATTCATTACGAATTGTTTAAAATTCGTGAACATATAGTATATGTTTTAGCAGTGCTTAAAAAATAAAAAAATAAAACATAAAAAAACACGTGAATACATTTAAAGACTTGATTACAGTCATTTTATACATGAGACAAACAGTGAGCATGGGTTTCTAGCAGTATACACAAATAATAATGCTCCATTTATTTATGCATTTAATTTCTTATTAAATTAGAAAAAGATTTTTGCATGATGAATCTCTTTGCATAATATTTATCTTATAGTGTTATATAAAACTAAAATACTAACATAGTCTTACAGTCATCTGAACATGAAAAGATACTGGAAAATATAAAACAAAACAATATGCACATTAACATTGTGCATATAAAAAAATAAGTTTGCATGGATTTTAAAAATATGTGTGCGTGATACGCATCGCAATGGGTTATAAATGTTTGAACAATAAACATTTTTTACCATTATATTAAAGTAAAAAATACACTGAACCTCTAAAAAAAAAAAACTCATGAACATTTTTACTGACTGCAAGTTAATGATTGTAAACATAATGCACAAAATGTGCCTGCGCTTGGCAGATTTTCCTATCAATATATTCAGATACTAATTTTTGCTTAGTTTAAAGATTTATCTTTTGACGAAATTAGACAAAGTTTTGTGGAAAAGTATTTTTTTGTGATACACATTTCAAAATGTTTAAATTATTTATTTTCTAAAATTTTTTACCAGTATTTTAAAGTAAAACTGTACAATAAACCATAAAATAAAACCTGAATATTTTTAAAGACTATAGGAATGTTACTGTATATATGCAGGGCCTGATTAAAGCACGGGCCTCCAGGGCCTCGGCCCTGGGCCCACCAATTTCAGGGGCCCAAATATTATGTGGCTGATTTTTTCCCCTTAATCAAATACTTTTCAAAAATATTGTTTTATAAAATATTAAATGTAAAATTTAAATATTCTGAATGACTCAGTAAAATTTTTAGAAGTTAGGCATTTTTGGGCACTTTTCACCCAAAAAACTTTGTCAACTCATCAAATAAACCTTCTTTTTCTGAAAGTGTCGCCGAAAATGGGTAGGTAGCGGGGGCCCAACTTTTTAACAGGCCCTGGGCCCAACTTCAGCTTGATCGGGCTCTGTATATATGAAGCATAAATGTACATGAATTCAGACAATTTTCTTACATGCATATTCAGATAGTAATTTTTGAGTTATTTAAACTTTCCTTTTCTGATTAAAATAGTTATTCAGTATATAAATTTAATATTATATATCAACACATTCAGTTAAGGCTCTAACAATTAGCATTTGTTTTAACAGAATTTTAAAATAAAAACGATGCAGAAAAACATAAAAAAAAACACTTGAATATCTTTAAACACTTGAAGAAAATGTATACAAGAGGCACACGGTGTGTGTGAATTCAAAATATTTCACTATCAGCATATTCAGATAACAGTTTATTTTATATAAGTATTTAATCTCCAATTTAATTAGACAATGTTTTATTGTTAGAAAGACAAGTTCTAAAAGAAAGAATGTCAGTATGAGTGATATTCATTATAAGGGTTTAAAAACTATTAAACTACTAACATGGACTTATCATTATTTCAGAATGAAAAGATAATGTAAAACATGCAATAAAACTTATAAATATTTTAAAGACTTGAAGACTCTCACTATAAGTAAGAGTTTGAGAGTGTGGAAGCATTATTTAAATTTTACTATCAATATATTTACACACTAATTTTCACTTTATTTACATATTTAATTTTTGATTAAATTACACAAAGTGTTACGTAAAAATATATGCTCGTAGTTCTTATTACAAAGTGCTTCAAAATGAAAAAATAGTATTTGTTTTATCAGTACTTAAAAAAATAAAGATACAGTAAAACATAAAAAACACATTAATATCGTTAAAGACTTCTATAGAGTCTCTGAATACATGAAAAAAACAGTGTTCATTTGTTCTTATCAGTACATTAAAATAATTATTTTTCATTTATTTGAACATTTAATTTCTTATTAAATTAGAAAAAGAGTTATGTTTACTCTGTGCAAAATATTTATCATATAGGGTTTTAAAAAACTAAAATATTAACATAGTTTCATAGTCATATTCGATTATGAAGAGTTACTTTAAAACATAAAATAAAACCACACGGACATTAACATTGTACGTATAAAAAAATTGGTTTGCATGATTTTAAAAAATATTTCTAATTATATAATAAGGCACCATTATTGTTGTGTATAATTTTTTTTAATTTCTCAATAAACTAAACAAGGTTCCATATAAAAATATTTGTACGTAAAACGCCTCTCGATGTGTTTTAAATTATTAATAATAAGCATTTTTTTTATCATTATAAAAAATTTAAAAAATACAGTAAACCATAAAAAAACAATTATTGAACAATAAACATTTTTTACCATTATATAAAATTAAAAAAATACAATAAACCCTAAAAAAGCAAATGAACATTTTCATGGACTTTTGATAATATTAGCATACATAAAGCACAAAATGTGCTTCCATTCATCAGATTTTCCTATCAATATATTCAAAGATTTCTTTTTACTTAGTTTAATTATTTAATTTTTGATGAAATCAGTATGAATAAGTTTTATCGAAATGTATCTTTACGTAACACACATTTCAATGAGTTTTAAATTATTAATTTTGTAACTTTTTTAGCAGTATTTTAAAGTAGCAAAGTACAATAAACCATAAATTAAAATCTGAATATTTTAAAAGACTATAAGACTGTCATTGTATATATGAAGCATAAATGTGCATGCATTCAGAAAAATTTTATGCATTTTAAAAAGATTTGTGCGTTATACACACGGCAATGTGTTTTAACTTATTGAACAATAATTTTTTTTTACCATTATATTACAGTAAAAAATATAGAAAACCATAAAAAAAAAAAAAAAACACATGAAAATTTTTATGGACTTGCAGATAATAACTGTATACATACTACACAAACTGTGCCTGTGTTTGTCAGTTTTTTCTACCAATATATTCAGATACTAATTTTTACTTAGCTTTAAAATTTATATTTTGATTAAATTAGACGCAGTTTTATGGAAAAGTATCTTTGCGTGATACACATTTCAATGTGATTTAAATTATTGATTTTCTAACACTTTTTTACCATATTTTAAAGTAGAAAGGTAAAATCAACCATAAAGCAAAACGTGAATATTTTTAACAGACTGTTACTGTATACATGAAGCACATAATGTTTATGCAGTCAGAAAATTTTCTTACTAGCATAGTCCTATAATAATTTTTGCGTTTTTTAAACATTTATATTCTGATTAAATTAGTTATCCAATATATAAATTTAATATATATAACAATATATTCAGATAATAATTTTTTAAATATTAAATGAAGCATTTGTTGTACCAGAATTATAAAATAAAAAAGATACAGTAAAACATAAAAAACACGTGATTATCTTTAAAGACTTATTCTATACATGAAGCATACAGTGTTCGTGCATTCAGAATATTTCACTATCAGTATACAGTTCAGATAACAGTTTATTAAGCTATTGCATAGCTTTTATCACGGGCTTTGAGCGCGGCGACCGAATCCAAAAATTCCGTAACGCGTAAAATCCTAACACATCCGTAACGAAAAAACCTAACACTCGGCTAACGACGTTTAAGTTCGGCAAACTTCGGCACGGTATCCTTCGGTAGATTTCGGCAGACATTGACGCGGTATTTTTCAGATATTAGGATATCAAGTCTCAAACTTATGTTTCTTATGATCTAATTTTCATTGCGCGGCCAAATTTTGTTTGGTAATTTATTATGTGACAGTGTTAAATTATGGTGACAGGAGACCCCACACGGTGAGGATCGAAAAATTTAAAATGCTTATAACTCGCGATCTAATTTTCGTAGCGCGGCCAAATTTTCTTTGGTAATTTGTTATGAGACAGTGTTAATTTCTGGTGACAAGAGACCCTCCCCCACGGTGAGGGTAGAAAAATTTAAAAATGCTTATAACTCGCGATCTAAGTTTCGTAGCGCGGCCAAATTTTGTTTGGTAATTTATTATGAGGCAGTGTTAATTTTTGATGACAAGAGACCCCCCCCCCCACGATGAGGGTCGAAAATTCTAAAATGCTTATAACTCGCGATCTAATTTTCGTAGCGCGGCCAAATTTTGTTTGGTAATTTATTATGAGACAGTGTTAATTTTTGGTGACAGGAGACCCCCCCTCCCCACGGTGAGGATCGAAAAATTTAAAATGCTCACAACTGGCGATCTAATATTAGTAGCGCGGCCAAATTTTGTTTGGTAATTTATTATGAGACATTTTTAATTTTTGGTGACAGGAGACCCCCCACGGTGAGGGTCGAAAAATCTAGAATGCTTATAACTCGCGATATAATTTTCGTTGCGCGGCCAAATTTTTTTTGGTAATTTATTATGAGACATTGTTAATTTTTGGTGACATGAGACCCCCACGGTGAGGGTCGAAAAATTTAAAATGCTTATAACTCGCGATCTAAATTTCGTAGCGCGGCCAAATTTTGTTTGTTAATTTATTATGCGACAGTGTTAATTTTTGGTGACAGGAGACCCCCATGGTGAGGGTCGAAAAAATTAAAATGCTTATAACTCGCGATCTAATTTTCGTAGCGCGGCCAAATTGTGTTTGATAATTTATTATGATACTGTTAATTTTTGGTGACAGGAGACCCCCCCCCGCACGGTGAGGGTCGAAAAATTTAAAATGCTTATAACTCGCGATCTAATTTTCGTACCGCGGCCAATTTTTTTTTGGTAATTTATAATAAGGCAGCGTTACTTTTTGGTGACGGGAGCCAACCACACGGTGAGGGTCGAAAAATTAAAAATGATTATAACTCACGATCTATTTTTCGTAGCGCGGCCAAATTTTGTTTGGTAATTTATTATGAGACATTTTTAATTTTTGGTGACATGAGACCCTCACGGTGAGAGTCGAAAAATTTAAAATGCTTATTACTCGCGATCTACTTTTCATAGCGCGGCCAAATTTTGTTTGGTAATTTATTATGAGACAGTGTTAATTTTTGGTGACAGGAGACCCCCCCCCCACCGAGAGGGTCGAAAAATTTAAAATGCTTATAACTCGCGATCTAATTTTCGTAGCGCGGCCAAATTTTGTTTGGTAATTTATAATGAGGGAGTGTTACTTTTTGGTGAAGGGAGCGCCCCTCTCCCCCACGGTGAGGGTAGAAAAATTAAAAATGCTTATAACTTACGATCTAATTTTCGTAGCCCGGCCAAATTTTTGATAATTTATTATGAGACATTGTTAATTTTTGGTGACATGAGACCCCCACGGTGAGGATCGAAAAATTTAAAATGCTTACAACTCGCGATCTAATTTTCGTAGCGCCGCCAAATTTTGTTTGTTAATTTATCATGAGACAGCTTTAATTTTTGGTGACAGGAGACCCCCCACGGTGAGGGTAGAAAAATTTAAAATGCTTATAACTCGCGATCTACTTTTCGTAGCGCGGCCAAATTTTGTTTGGTAATTTATTGAGACAGTGTTAATTTTTGGTGACAGGAGACCCCCATACCGTGCGGTTCGAAAAATTTAAAATGCTTATAACTCGCGATCTAATTTTCGTAGCGCGACCAAATATTGTTTGGTAATTTATTAAGCTATTGCATAGCTTTTATCGCGGGCTTTGAGCGCGGCGACCGAATCTAGAAATTCCGTAACGAGAAAAAATCCTAACACTCGTTTCAGTTCGGCAAACTTCGGCACGGTATCCTTCGGTAGACTTCGGCAGACATTGACGCTGTATTTTTGATATTGATGATTTTGTAAGTTGATAAAAAATGTTATGCAATAGCTTTACCGTGGCAGTCCCCGAGTGCCACACGTATTTTTTTTTTATTTAAGTACTTAATTTCTGATTTAATTAGACAGTTTTATTATTAGAAAGACTGGTTCTAAAAGAAAGAAATCTGTATGATTGATATTCATCATAAAAGTTTTAAATTTTTAAACTACTAATATAGTCTTACCATAATTTCGACATTAAAAGATACTGTAAATCTTACAGAAAAAAAAAAGCACGAATAAGTTTAAATACTTTGAAATAATCAGAAAACATATGAGAGATGTAGTGTGTATACATTCATAAAATTTTCCTATCAGTATATTCAGATAATAATTTTTTTTTATTTGTACATTTACTTTCTGATTAAATTAGTCAAAGCGTTATGTTTTAACAAACTAGTTCTGAAAGTTAAAAAATATATATGATTGATATACATCATAAATGATTAAACTATCCAACTACTAACATGGTTTTATAATTATTTCGATATTAAATTAAATAATAAAACATAAAGAATCCATATGAGCAATTTTAAAATCATAAAGATACTAGCTGTACACATGGGGTACTTACTGTACATCATTTGTGAATTTTTTTATCAATATATTAATATACTAATTTTTTTTTATTTTAAAATGTAATTTCTGATTAAGTTAAACAATGTGCTGTGTTTAGAAATGTTTCTGAAAATAAAAATCTCTGTGTATGACAAGCATCTGTAGATATGATGCACATATTGTACAAACATTTGCGAATATCTCCTATCAATATATTCAGATAATAATTTTTATTTATTTAAACGTTTAATTTTTGATTAAATTAGACAAAGTGTTATGTTTAGACATGATTGTTCTAAACATAAAGATATCAGTCAATGACATAAGAAATTTTTTTAACTTATTCAAATACCAACTTGTTCTTCTTATTATTTCAATACGAAAAGATACAGTAAAACAGAAACTCATAAATATTTTAGAAGACTTGAGGATTGTCCCTATATATATAAGCATCAGAGGGTTAAGGCATTTTTAAAATTTTACTATGAATGTACTCACACACTAATTCTCGCTTTATTTAAACATTTAACTTTTTTATTAAATTAGACAAAGTGTTACGTAAAAATAACTATGCGTGGTACTCATTACAAAGTGTTTCAAATTTGTGAACAAATAGTATATGTTTTATCAGTACTTAAAAAAATAAATAGATAGTGAAACATGAAAAACACATGAATATATTTAAAGATTTGAATACTTTAAATATATTCAAGTCTCTAATATGAAATCTCTATATATGAGGCAAACAGTGTGCATGGGTTTCTAAAGGTATACACAATTAATAATTTTTCATTTATTTAAATATTTTATTTCTTTTTAAATTAGAAAAAATATTTTTGCATGAGGAATCTCTCTGCATGATATTTATCATATAGGGTTTTAAAAAACTAAAATACTAACGTAGTCTTACAGTTATTTGAATATGAAGAGATACTGTAAAATATATAAAACAACACCACCCGGACATCGACATTGTGCATATATAAAATAGGTCTGCATTCATTTTAGAAATATTTGTGCGTGATACACATCGCAATGTGTTTTAAATGTTTGAACAACAATTTTTTTCCATTATATTAAAGTAAATAAATACAGAAAACCATTAAAAAAAATACTTGAAAATTTTTATGGATTTTAAGATAATAACTGTATTTATAATACAGAAAATGTGGCTGCATTTGTCAGATTTTCCTATTACTAGCTTTAGATACTAATTTTTGTTTAGTTTAAAGATTTATCTTTTGATGAAATTAGACGAAGCTTTATGGAAAAGTAACTGTGCTTGTTACACATTTCAATGTGTTTTAAATTATTGATTTTGTAACATTTTTCACTAGTATTTTAAAGTAGAAAAGTATAATAAATTTTAAAATAAAACCTGAATATTTTTAAAGATTATAAGACTTTCAATATATACAAGGAGCATAGATGTGCATGCATTCAAAAAAATTTCTTACATGCATATTCAGATAATAATTTTTGCTTTATTTAACCCTTTAATCAGATCAGACTAAAAAACTTTTCTACGCGAAAAAATCTTTTTCTTCTACATGAACATGAATAGGAAATTAGAGGCATTCCAGTTGCGAAGCAACTCCACGCCCCTTCTACGAATAAGAATAGAGCACATCTTATGTAAACCTGTATAAATTTAACTGTAGAACAATTCTACCATAAAAAGAGAAAATAACTGGATAGACAAGTAAAGTTGAAATAAGTCCTAGTAACCCATAGTAGCCGAGTGCCGGTGGCAACCATTGACGCTCGTCAGACCTTGACAAGGTCTGGTCCACACCGCTGAACACCCGAGCTGTTCTGAGCACCAAGGGATCCGAGGACGAAATGAGGAGAAGCAGCAGTAGCAGTGACAACTGTTTCTCGAGGTTCCCGGGACGAAGTCCCACATCCCCGACGCATAACAGGTTGAGAGTCACCCAAGTTGTGACCATAAGGATGAGACGTCATGGAGCAGATGAGGCAGTAGGTGGAAAAGTCCGAGCTGATTTCCCATTGGTCGGGGCAAGCCCTTCCCTCTGGTAGTCAACTCAGAACCCAAGCAAGGCAGGAGCCAGCAGAGCGCAGAAAAAAAGGCCCAATTCAGGGACCACATATTTTTATACTTACAATTTAAACAACTTACAAAATTAAATTAGAGAAAATTTTAAAATATTTACAACTAGAAATGATATTAAACAATGTATTTACAAATATTTACAATTACGTATTTAGAAATTAGGACTGTGGCATCTTAGAAATACCTCCATAAAAGTTAGTCTTTTCCTAGCAGTATCCTTCTCAGATATGATTTTATCATAGAGTTTTACAAAGAATTCGGTAAGCTCCGCAAAAGATACAATTTTTAATTCCGTTTTAATTTTTTTCAGGGTTTCGTGAAGGTTTACAAAGCTTCCGTTAAGTTCTTCCAACTGATACAATTGGACCGGTTCAATGGGTGCCCTCTTAGGATCACTTTGAGCGATTTTCTTTTTTGGTTGAATATTTTCCGTCTTACTAGTTTTTTGTCTATCCGGGACATTTTTGGACCATTCCATGAAGAGATTAAGGTATTCTTGAAGATTTCTGTAAAGTGTGAGAGTGTGCCATGCAGGCCGCAAATTGCAGTATCATCCGTGTAAAGTTCTAGGAATGTGGGAATTGTGCGTGGAATGTCATTGAAATAAATGTTAAACAAAGAGGGGCTAAGGATCGAGCCTTGGATTATCTCGCAAAATATAATGTGTAAAGTAGATAGTGTGTTGTTAATGCGGACATAGAAGTTACGATCGCCAAGGTATGAGTGTATCAAATGTATAAGTCCGGACGGGAAGTTAAGCCGAATTATTTTGTATATAAGGCCCTTGTGCCAGACTTTATCGAATGCCTTGGCGATGTCCAATAAGACAGCTGCGGTGGGTTTCTTCGCGTTGAAGTTTTCGGTTAAGAATTCCACAACGCGAAGAAGATGTTGAGTAAAATGCTTGACTCTACAGCCGAATTGCTCCGGCATTAAGATATTGTTGGAATGTGTAAATTCATAGAGTTGCAATGTAATGACGCGCTCAATAACTTTACTTAGAGAAGAAAGAAACTGATCGGGCGAAATTTAGTTGGGTGATTGAAGTTAGAACATGGTTTAGGAATAGTTGCTATTATAAAAGTTTTCTAAGATTTAAGAAAGTAGCAGTTTTTAAGAATAGAATTAGTTGGATCAGTAATATAGATAATACAATTGAGTAAACGTTGTTTAAGTGCATAGTTAGAGATGCCATCGTACCCAGGGGATTTTCTATTCTTAAGTTTCTGGATAATATTATCAATAACAAAGGGTTGAATACTAGAGACGGGTGGATGGGTAGAGAGATATTGATTGGCAATGTTAAGATGTGCTTGACTTGCGAGGAAGGGATTAGGGGAGAACTGACTCTCATAGGAGTTGGCAAGGCATTCAACCTTATCCTTGTCAGTGTAAGCTGTAATGTTATTGACAGTCAGAGGGGGATAAAGGTGAAGTTATTGTTCAGTTTATTTTTAATGCGCCAAAGAGAATTATCCTCGCAAGTAAGACTTTCAAGGAATTTAGACCAATTTTTTATTTTTATCTTTTTGAATAAGGGACTTAGTTTTATTATGTAATCTATTGATGAAAGTTTTAAGGGAGAGATCACGGGTGGAATGGTAAAGCCGCCGGAGATTGTTACGCTGATTGCAGTAATTTCGAATGTAATTGGGAAGAAAATAAGAATGATTATTTTTAAATTTAGGATAGCAAGCAGATTTAATTGCGTTATTAATATTTTCAAAATTCAGAACGGCATCATCAATATCATTATTGCTAGTAATATTAGAACAGATAATATTAGAATCATTAAGTTGATTTTTAAGTTTTTTCCAGTCAATTGCAAAGAAGGGGAGCGGAGAAAGAGGGTTAATTAGGTCAATTTTAAAGGAAACAGGAAGATGGTCAGAACTTAAGTTGTTAATAACATGCGTAGTAATACGAAAGGAGAGGATTTTAGCTATGGCAAAGTCAATAATATAAGAGTAATGTCTATGTTGAGTAGGAATGTGTGTAGGGATGTAAGTGTAAGTTAAGATCATTATTAGTAACAAGATTGTGTAAAGGCAGGAATTAGTGCGGCAAATCCACCGCCTACTTTGTGCATTAAAGTTACCTGCAATGAAAGCGTGTTGGTGTTGTGAAATAATGTGAGAAATGTCGTTGGTCGGGTAAGGCCTGACATGCGTATAAAGATGTAAAATTAATATCGTAGTTTGGTAATTTAACAATTATGCTCGTGTAATCAACGCCAGGAAAGGGTGTGTGTTGTATTGTGTATTGAGGGATATAGTGTTTATAGTAGATCGCACTGCCGCCCCATCTCTCAGAGTTGGCACGCGGTGTATGGTAGTGTTCATAACCTGGAATGTTAATACTGTGAGTGATTTCATGAGTTTCCTGAATGAGCAGAATGTCAAAGGGGGGGGGGTAGTAGAAATGAATGAACGGAGTTCGTTAATCCTGAATTGCAACACCTAGCAATTCTAGGTGAGGATTAAAAGAGAAAAATCGCTATTGTTAGAACTATTCATTGTGGGGTAAGTAAATCTTCTTTGCAAAAGACTCAAGTTCTTCTACCATGATTGACATTTTCCCAAAAGGGTCTGTACAGTTTTGAAATATTTTAGAGATATTTTTAATACAATTTAGAAGGTTGGATAGCTGAAGGAGTTGCTTCATATCTTTAAATGTTGAAAGCATTTCCCCGAAAGCATTCATATAGTTAACATGAAATGGGGGGAGGAGTAGGGTCTTTATTATCAGTAGCGTTTATGTTGTCAATAGGAGGGTCCGTACTGGGGGCATCCTGTGTAATCTCTTTATTGTTTCGGGTGCTGTCATTATCATCAGTTTTATTATCAGTTTTTTTTTGTATAATTGTAAGGTTTTAGAGCTTTTACGAATTCAGAGAAATAATTTTGGTTTTTAGGTTTATGATTAGAGGGATTAATGTTAGTCTTTGAAATAGGTTTGTGGGATATTTTGTTGAAGTTTTTGGGGTTTTGGGGATCCTCGGTACGAGACCGGGTGCTCTCCTTTACAACTAGCGCATGTAGGAGTGATTCTTCTTTTGTACTCACCCGAGCACATAACGCACGGTGGCTTGAAATTACAAATTATGCTGGCGTATCCAAATTTCTGACAACGATAGCATTGTTTAGGATTGTTACTGTTTCTGAAGTGCTTAATTTTACCGCTAATTTCTTCTACTAGCTTATTTTTTCTATTTTATAAATATTTTCGAAATCTTTTTGAGGGAAGACATTGACCATGTAAAGGGGTATACCTTTACCAGTAACTCTACTTCTTAACACAGAGGCTCTGGTTGCTTTAAAGTTATGTTTAGCAAGCTCTTCAAATATTAGTTAGGGGTCTGTATAAGGTGGGATAACTCTGATGCAGATTTTTTTGGGGGGCCGGTCTTTGGAGTTCAAGGTGGTGAATTTTAGGTTTTTGGTAATGAGATAACTCTGAATTTTACGGAAGTGCTCTTCATTATTGGGTGTTACTTTAAGAAGTTCTCCCGACAGTTTAATTAGGGGTTTGTTTCCATTGTTTAATTTAACGATAGCTTCACTAATTGTGGTGTGGGGAATTCCGTCAAACTCAATATAGAAGAAATGTATTTCTTTTTTTTATTTTCCTCAAATTCACTGCTTGCAGCCATATCAACGTCATTAATTAAGTCGGAGGAATTTTCAATGTTCTCATTTTCTAGACTACTGTATCTATTTTTAAGTGGAATAGAAATCTCAGATTCAGAATTTTTACGCTCATTGGGTCTACTAGTCACAGTGGTAAAACTAAGATTCTTTAAGGCAGAAAGTTTACCGATAGCATTACTCTTAACATAAGTAGCATAATTAATTAGAATTTTTTCACTAAAATTAAGATCGTCAGGCTTACAAATAAAGTTCGTGAATTGGTAATAGAATAAGCAATGCTCTCTTACCCTTTCGTAAACTGAGCTGTTAGGTATAGCCCATTCCACGTGGCTATGTAGACATGCCAGTTCATCGTCTAGACCGGATAACAGCTCCATAATGATGTCCTCATGTTGATGTGAAAGATCCGGGTAGTCATCTTTATAGGTTTGATATAGTCCTTTCCCAGCGACGATATCCTCAAGAAGGGAGCTGGCTTTCATAGACAAAGGATCTTGAGCAAGCGGCGACTTGGCCAAAGACGACGTCACGGCCGAAGCCATGGCAAAAAAATACACAGAATAAAAATGCGCGAGAAACTATCAGAGGCGGGAATAACACGACCTCTTTATCCTGAGTCACGAGCGAGAATCCTCTCTGTCTGCCAGTCTCTCTCTACTATAACAAAATTCCTGTAATAAGCTCTATTCAAAACTGCCAGCATGCACGAAAAAATTCAAACCAAAATTTTCTTTTCTCCACCTTGAGTGATTAGTTAATCTTTTGCTTTTATGCAGGAGGAAGAACGCTGAACAAAAGGCATTTATATTTGTATAATAAAGTATTTACAATATGCGAGAGAAAGAACGGACAGAAGGAAGCTTCTTTTTGAATACTGTGAAAGCGATTTTTTTTTTTTTTTTTTTTTTTTTTTTTTGCTATTCGAAATCTTACACAGAAAAAGTTTTTCTGAAAAATATTGAGATATTTATGCGAAATTTAAAACAAAGAAAAGTAATAATTATAAATGAGTTTTAACAGTTTCATTTAAAAAAAAATAAATAAATTATAATTTAGTACTTGATATTTGCTTCATATTAAGAATTTCCATCCCTTTTTTTAGGAAAAGTAGAATTTCTTTTAATTTACATAACACTAAATGTGAATAGTTTTTAAAAAAAAAGATTTATTTTAGCTTTTTTTAAAAATTATTTTAAACGTTTTTAACAAGAAAAAAATATTTAAAGAAATGCAAATAGATATGTATTTGAAAACCATTATTTTGTAATCTGTATTCGGAGCAACAAGAGGTACAAAAACCTTTTTTATTCTTTGAAGATGAATTATATCATTAAATTAAATCATAATTTTGCTAATAAAGTTACAAAATTTTAAACGATATTACAATAATTTGATATTGTTTGTGGTTTTCGTCTTTTTTATATTTTATTCTGTGCAGTTTTTTTAAACTAAAACTTAAATTTTCAATTCATTTATGCAGTAAAGGTAGTATTCAATAAAATCTTCATTAATATAAATATTTTTAAAATGAGTTAAGTTGTACTTTCTGATAATAGGAAATAAATATAAACATATACAATTATATATCTGTTTTAGTGTAAATTGATATTTTCTGAAAATCATTTGACATTCTTATCTTAAATATTATGTTATAGACTTAGTGTACACACCGCAATAACTCACCAATGACTTAAAAATAATGACATATAAGAAAGTCCTACAAACATATATGTTTTAAAAGTTTTAGCTATCGGTTTTTTTACTAAATAAAAATACTATAATAGACTAAAACAAATTAACGTTCAATCTCTTAATAATAATAATAATAATAATAAATCATGGGCGTAATCTGGCGGGAGCGAGGGGAGGGCACTTGCCCCCCTAGTTTTCAAGGTGCAGGGGCAAGACTTGCCTTTTGCCCCTCCAGTTTTTCGTATTATTCTGTGATGGTTAAGGGTCAATTTTATATTTCGATTTTTTCTATTTAACTATTTGTGTATCAATTTTGAGTGCAAACTAGAATAAACACAGGATAATTTCAAATACCCAGCAGTAACATTTTTACGTTCATATCAATATCACCGACATGTATCTTAGCAAAATTTTTAATGCCACAGTCTATGTTCAATAAAAAAATATTTCCCCTGTTCTTTCTGCCCCTCCAGAAATCCTGGATTTTTGAGCCCTTCTTCATTTTAGAGTTGTTTGTATGGGGTGGATCTCTTGATTGTTTCTCGAGGCTGTCATTATTGTCATTTTCTAACCCCACGATTATATGAATTCATCAAGTTATTATTTCAAGGTATCAGTCACATACTAGTAATTCACAGTGGCCATACATTAGACCTCAGTGACCTACACTGAGCGTCACTGGGGATAGTCAGTGGCGCAGCCAGAATTCGGTTCTAAGGGGGGTTTTGAGTTTCTGATAAAGGTTATTTGAATCGCCGGTTAATAGAATCAGTACTAATTAGAATATTTACTGTATAAAACTCAAAGAGTGTCTGTGTGGCCGGAAATCATAATTTTTTTTTAGCATGAAGCATCTAAGAAAAGTAATTTAGTTCAAATAACAAATTTTTACTTAACTGATTCTTGTAATATGCATTTTCACAATTTTAAGTAGAATTTTCGCCATTTAATTGAATCTATTAAATGAAATCTGATTCAATAAAGTGGCGGACTCCGAAATGCGCCAAAACATTTAAATATTAAGTTTGAATTTCATTCATATAAGCAGCAATTATAGCGATCTTTCTCAGCTCTAGGAGGGGTTTTAACCCTAAAACCACCCCCTTGGCTGCGTCACTGGGGATAGTCATTAGAAACAGATATATAAAGAGCACGTTCTGTTTATAAAACAAATCCGATCTAATAATTTTTGAATAGAAAATTATCATATTCAGTTTATCAATGTTCATTTGGATGTATGTCATTTTAAAAATCAAACGTAAAAACATACCTATACTAATAAAATAAATTCCCTCTCTGTATATGCGGTATGGCTAGAAAAATGTATCGCATGTACAAGTCTGAAAATTTAAATGAGAATAGTCCAAGGCCTCTCTTGCTGTACGTGAGACTCAGAATTTTAAATTTCTGATAAATAGTTGAGCAGCTGTTAATTAAAAATCAGAAAAATCTTTCATCAAAAACTTATCTCTTTCCTTCCCAGGACTTGCGAATGCACAGAAACCGATTTTATGGTTCGTACGCTTTGAAAAAAGGAAAAGTGTTGGAATAAAAAGTATTCATTTTCAAAAAGAAAAAAGTGCTTGAAATTTTCCAAAAATGTATAGTCCTTTAAGTTTAAAATAATTTCAACAATCGGACACAGAAAAAAAATCACGAATTTCTGAGTGATTTATTCCGAAATTTCCGAAAATTTAAAGCATTCGGTGGCAAAAATTTAAAAGATTATCAGACCGAAAATTCCGACATAAAAGTTTCACGGTAAAGTATCACGAATTCGACAAATGGTCGCCAAAATATATCAGTTTTGTTAATCGTTCGCATAAAAAATCGATAATTTCGGCAAAGGATAAATGAAAAAACGCGAATTTTGTCAAAAAATCGCGAAAATGCGAATCTCATGAAAATGTTTCAGAAAAAAAATCACATTTCATCAGATTTAGAAAATACCGTATTTACTCGTGTATACCTCGCACCCCTACTTTACAAGAAAAAATTAGGATTTTTTTAAAATCTCGTATATAACGCGCACCATAAATTTAAAATCCAACTAAATGAATGGCAAAGGAATTTAAGTAAAGAAAGTCGAAACAAATATTGCGTTTGGCCAAAAAGGAAGGCGAAATTAAATTTTTATTCTTCTGGTAGTCTGGTAGGGAGTAAATGACGGGGGTTAGGAGTGAGTGGCGGCAATGAGAATTGCTTATTAGCGTTTAAATACGTGTAATAGCGTTTTTGTATTTTAAAAGTGCAATGAGTGGAAAAAAGACGCAGCAATACACTTATAACGCAAAATTTTCCAAGTGTTAATGTTTTCTTTGAATTCATTTCTTAATCCATGTGTAAATTGTGTGATTACATCCAGCAGTAAAAAAATATTCCGTGTATAACGCTCAAATATGAGTTTTGCCTTATTTTTTTTCAAAAAAAGTGCACATTATACACGAGTAAATACAATAAGTGAAATTCTGTCAAAGGATAGAGAAAAAAAAAACGTTTTTTTTTAAATCAAAGAATCATAAAAATCGAGAAATTCGTCAAAGAATCGCGAAAAAAGCGAATTTTTTCATAGGACTGAAAAAAATGGACATTCGTGAAAGCATTGCGGAAAAAGCGCAAATTTCTTTCAAAGGATCACGGCAAAAAACATGAATTTCGCCCAAGAAGCATGGAAAAAAATGCTATTTGCATCTAAGGATCACGAAAACAAAAATGAATTCCATCAAAGAATTGCGAAAAAAAGGTGAATTTCGTCAAAAAATGGCAGAAATGAACAAATTTTGTCAAAGGGTCGCGAAAAAACCGCAAATTTTGACAAAAGATCGTGGAAAAAAGCAAATTTTGTCAAAGGATCGTGCTAAAACGCAAATTTCGTCAAAGAATTGTAAAATAACGCAAATATAGTTAAATATTGTAAAATAACGCGAAATTTTCTTCGGCAAGGGATCGCGGAAAAAACACAAATTTTGTCAAAAAATCGAGAAAAAACCCCAAAATTTGTCAAACGATTGCGAAAAAAACGCGAATTTTGTCAAAGAATCGCGGAAAAAAATGCTTATTTTATCAAAAAATCTCAAACGCAAATTTTGTTTCATAATTGCAAAAAAGCTCAAATTTTGTCACAGGATCGCGGAAAAATGTAAATTTTCTTCAATATCGCGAAACAATGCGAATTTCGTCTAAGGATCGCAAAAAAACGCGAATTTTGTCAAAGGATCGCAGAAAAAAATCAAATTTCTAACAAAAGATTGCACAAAAACGCAAATTTATGTCAAAGGATGGCGGTAAAAACGCAAATTTTGCTCCAGGATTGTGAGAAAATACAAAATTCTGATAAAAGATGGCAGAAAAACACTAATTTCGCCAAAGAATTGCGGAAAAAAGCACGAATCTCGTCAAAGTATCGCAGAAAAACAACAATTTTGTCTATGGTTGGCGAAAAAATATTGATTTCGTTAAGAAATCGCGGAAAAAAGGCATAATTAGCATCTGTAAGCGAATTTTCTCCCTATCCACTCTGTTGTAACCTTTAGAAAATTTGATGTGAATTAAAAAAAAAAAATTATACTCAAAATCATCCTTGCGAATTTTGTCGATTATACATAAAAAAATGCAATTTTTTTTTAATTTGTCACGGGAATATAATACTTTTCAGAACCCTACGAATCAGGGGAATTTGGTAAATTAGACAAAAAATCAGGTTAAAGTCAAGGAGATTTTGATGGACTACTTACCACCAGAAAATCGATTATCATAGTAAATGAGAAAGTTCAGTTCCAGTTCGGCTCGACTATGTAGGAAAAAATGCAAGGCTGATATTAGTTCCGCACGAATCCGCCAAAAAACTTAACCTGTTGCTGAAATACCATGAATTATCCGATGCCAATCTCTACACTGGACATGTAACATTTCTATATTAAAGTTGTGAAATTAGCATCGGTTCGTGACTCATATTTATACTTATTCGCGAAAAACTGATATTCATTGAAAGTGGCTCATATTTTATCGCTCCGTTTAAATTTTTTTTCGTTTCAATTTATATCAGGCCAATATATGCGTTAAATTTTTTCTGCTGTCTAGCCCGTTGAAAAAATTGTCCTGACTCTGCTGTGCCGGCCCGAACAGTGACTATAATAAAAAGAATACTGCCCAGTTAAACTGATGGCATTGAGCTCACAGGCTACAAATACTAATTGCACATTAAAGCCTTATATTTTCAAGGGTTAATTCCGTTCGAAAAAAAAAATTAAGAAGGGGAAACAGCTCTCCCCTTTCCTCTTTTTTTTATACTTAATCATTGAACCTCCTATACTATCAAAGACATGCTTTATCATATAAAAAATCTATATCCAAAATTCAGAGCAAATTAGATAATTCTTAATAAAAACCCATTTAGCTTTTATATAATTTAAAAAGCGTTATCCCCCTCTTTTATACTTAACCATTAAACTTCCAAAACTATTCAGAGATTTGAACGAAATCTGAAAATTCTGCTTGAAAAACCCATTTATATAAATTAAGGGGGGGGGACATTAGAACCCCTGTTCCCCCTATTTATACTTATTCAATGAACACCTAAAAACAGCCACGGACTCGCCTCATCAGAATGATCCTAATCTAAATTTTGAACGAAAACTTAATTCTGCATGAAAATCCCATTTATATCAACTAACGGGGGGGGGGGGCATTAGAACCCCTGTTCCCCCTACTTATACTTATTCAATGAACACCTAATAACAGTCACAAAATCGCCTCATCAGAATGATCCTAATCTAAATTTTGAACGAAAACTTAATTCTGCATGAAAATCCCATTTATATCAACTAACGGGGGGGGGGGGCAATAGAACCCCTGTTCCCCCTATTTATACTTATTCAATGAACACCTAATAACAGTCACGGAATCGCCTCATCAGAATGATCCTAATCTAAATTTTGAACGAAAACTTAATTCTGCATGAAAATCCCATTTATATCAACTAACGGGGGGGGGATTAGAACCCCTGTTCCCCCTATTTATACTTATTCAATGAACACCTAATGACAGTCACGGAATCCCCTCATCAGAATGATCCTAATCTAAATTTTGAACGAAAACTTAATTCTGCATGAAAATCCCATTTATGTCAAGTAACGGGGGGGGGGGGGCATTAGAACCCCTGTTCCCCCTATTTATACTTATTCAATGAACACCTAATAAAAGTCACGAAATTGCCTCATCAAAATGATCCTATATCTAAATTTTGAACGAAAACTCTTAATTCTGCATGAAAAACCCATTAAATCAATTAAGGGGAGGGGCATGAGCCCCCCGTTCCCCCTGTTATACATATCGAATGAACTCCAAAAACTAATCAGGGAAGCGCCTTATCAGGATATACCTATATACAAAATTTCAAGTGGATCCGATATTTTTATCATGAGTTATCGCGTTACGTACATACGAACATACATACAGAACGGACGGGCACATAAGCTCTCAGGCTATGATAGCCTCTGAGCTAAAAAGTGTAGTCTTTTTCAAGGTTCATTCACAAAAACAGACTGTTATTGGCTCGATTAACAGAAACCTCGATTAATCGAGGTACTGCTGTAATCGTTATTGTTGCTATTGTGTATTGTCTGTCTTGAGCATAGTAACTTTAAAATACATTGTCAATTTATCCCATAAATACGTGTGCAGTATTCTTTAAAAGAATCTTTATTGTATGTTAAATATAATCCTTTTTTTTTTCCGTAGAAGTTGAGTTGGACCAGATTGTGCCGGGCCTGGCCTGTTTTCATTGATTTCTGTATGGGCCTTACACCAGCCGAACTTATATTTTTTACATCGCGCCGGACCCGGAATTTCCGACAAATGCAGACCTCTACAGGGCTTTAGCAATCTTTTTTTGATTGAACTTTTTTTCCGGTTGAACAGTGCATCAAACATAAGAGTTGTGTGGTTGTACATTGAATACTTAAAAATATCTTTTTAAAGATATGAAAGAGTAATTTCGGATTTTTTTTTATTTGTCCGTATATGGTTCAACATTTATTGCCGAAACGTCAGTGAAGGCTTACTTTGGAGACACGAAATTTTTTGGATTCTGTCTGTCTGTCTGGATGTCTGTCAGTTTGTCAGTCTGTCTGTTCCGCGATAACTAACGCAAAAAACACCCGATTGGCTTGAAATTAAGTGGGTATGTTAGTGAGGCACTGGGATTAAGCTGTATAGTTTTTTGTAAGATTTGATTCATTCGTTCGAAAAATATAGAATATTTTATTTTGCGCAATAATGCTTTTCTATGGCAAATCCAATGATTTTTAATTTCTTTTTTCTTGAGAGAAAATGTCACATTTCATTAATGAAATTCAATGATAAATGGATACTGAAATTTGTCGGTTAATTTATTCGTATTGTTTTGAAATTTTGTCTACAAATTTGTCAGATTTTTTGAATTATTACTGTAAATTTTGGAAATTTTTTATATATGTGTTCCAATAATATAAACTAATTTGTTTTACAGATTTACTTATTTCAAATGTATTTATTTCATTTTCTTTATTTTCTCTTAATGGTTGCTAAGCAACCATTCATCATAATCCTTAATTTTATAATGTTATAAATTTGAATGAAGTCAAAGTCAAAACTGATGAATTAATGTGTTTGTATCTTTGTGTATAACTATAACATAGACCAGAAAAGAAGATAGGCTATGTTTTATTAATTTTATTAACATATTTTCCTTAATAATTCAAAAATTTTTCTTTTTCATGCAGAATCAATAGCGATTTTTTAGATAAAATTTAACCAATTTCCTTTATCGTTGCCAAAAAAAAAAAAAAAAAAAATCAAAATATGAATTAATTTTTTAACGGCAATAAGTTTCAATTGAGCAATTTCCATTCGAAAAATTGAACTAAGAAAAAATAAATATGACGTCAGAATAAAAATAAAAATAAATGTAGAATTTTGTTAAATATTAAACACGGAAATTTGTTTCGTTAATAAGAATTTTTCTGACAAAAATGGGGGCATTATTAGAAGTAAAAAAAAAATAATAATTATATTTTTAACAATTATTTCACCTGATAAAATTTGACGTCATAATTGAAATAAAACAGGTATTTTATAGTAATCGTAAAAAATATTAGCAACATGGATATCAATAACTCATGAATAATGACGTCATTGCCAAAACTTCAGTGAAGGTTTATTTTGGCGACACAAAATTTATTGTTTTCCGCCTGTCAGTCTGTCTGACCGCGATAACTGCCACAAAATGCAATCAAAACATATTTTTTTCGGAAACAAAATTGTAAAACCTTAGATTACTGAGTTTACACTTTCAAAAGTTCCTGATACATCAGATTAAGTGTTTGTGGTGGGCAGGTATGTAGAAGTATGAGTATAATGAAAAATGCTTATTAAAACTGTTACTTATCCTTATAAATAAAAATGTATAAAGAAATACAAGATATATGATAACCATTAGCAAATTGATAGAAAGTTACAAATTTAAGTTTAATGAGATTACGGGGGGTTCAGGGGGGCTCCGCCCCCCTGAAGAAATCTACAATGTTATAATAAAAAAACAAAAATAATAGATCATGAAAATCTCAGAATATCCTAACATAACTAAATCTTTAATTTAACGCTTTTGATGGCTGAAAACTTCTTATTCTTATTTTATTCTTATAAATAATTACGTGATTTGAAAATTTTAAATTAGAGTTTGCAGGAAGTTGAATATTACCCAAAGTGTGTTTTAAAAAATGATGTGCAAAGCTGACGTTGAGGCTCCTGATCTGCAGATTTACTAGTTTATTGTCTGAGCGTAGCGAAGTCTTATACTCAGAGTACGTAACGATATTAAAAATCAAAAAAATTCTTTCGTCAAGCAAATCTCAAAAAGTACTTGTCGGATTTCGATTCTGTTTGTACCAGAAGGTACCTATGAAGGTAATCTGGTGAATGCACCTACTTTTAAAAATTAATTCCAAATAGTTTAAAAGTTACATTAAAAAAACTGATAAAAAAGCTCAATTTATTTGCATACGTCACAGAAATTTGGTGCGCGTGATTTTCACCGGCTGGATATTTTCGTAGATAACCGAATCAGTACATGGAGTAAATAGTAATCATTTACGCACTCAGAAATACTGAATGCAATAAAATATTTTAAAATTTAATCATGCAGGAAAATAAAACTGTTATTTTTTTATATTAAAAAAAATGTCGTAAGAACTTCGATTTCGAGATTTTGTGATAATCTCTTAGCATTTTTTGATCGCTATAAGAATATTTTATATATTTCGCGTGTGAAAATTAGAAACAATTACGTTTTTAAATAAAAAGTTTATTTTATGACATCATTTTCCCTTTATATTTATTTTTATTGCATGTTTTCTTCTAACTTATATTTTGTTTGTGTGTGGAAGTCAATTCTGGTCACTAATTTTTTGGCACGGATACCACAAGCGTATCAGATTTGGCGCAAATTTTTTCAAAGCCCATTTGGCAAAAACTCCGTTTTCAAATAACGCTTACATACACATTTTTAAATTATTTTCTATTTTCAAAAAGAACTTACAGTAAATAAAATAATAATAATAATTAATAACTATAAAAAGAAATATTTTATATAATTAAAAAAAGGAAATGAAAGTAAATAAATATTTTATGAGTAAATAAACAAATAATAAATAAATAAAGCCGGGTTACCATCTCAGGTAAAAAAATGCCATTTTGACGCCAATTATGTACCCTGGTGCATATGTGACATCTTTTCCCATTTTTCATCCATTTCCTGTTGGCATACAACTTTGAAATTTGGAATATGTATGCATACCTAGAAGCAATACTGGAATTAGACATTGATTTTTTTTTAAAATTCGATCCAAAAAGAGGCAACGGAGGCTATTTTTTAAAGATTTATACAATTTATACTGCATAAAGGAGCCACTTACCTATTTCTATATACAAGAAGAAGTAAGTGTTAAGTAAAAACAATTATAGTATACATAAATAAAATACTTGAGATAATATACTAGAGATATAAGCACCGGGATTGGCGAGATTTTTTATGCCAACTAGGCGAAAACATCGTTTTGATTACCAGATACATATAGCATGCTATAATAACACGTTATTTATTTATTTCAAAATGAAAAAAAGGAATAAACGAAACATTTTCTGTTATTAAAAAAAAAGAAATAACAATCAATAAATGATAATATTTTTAGAACAAACAATTTATTATAACATTTATATGATAACCAGCATGTTAGGCAACTGAACGCCATTTTGGCACCAATTAGGTACCTCTGTGTGTATAGGGCATATATGTGCCATATTTATTTGTAAAACTAAGCATGGACGTTTACCAAGTGTGTTTTCATAGTCGCTTATATCTTTTTGCAACACTAGGGGGGCCCCGCCCCCCTGCTCGCCAAACCCCCGCGTAATCGCTTCACGATTCCAAATTATTGGCTACCACTGCTTGCTGCGCTCGCCAATACACCATAATATGAATAAGCAGTTGCAGACCTTTCAAATGATGTGTCACACGACTGGTGTTGTAAAGAAATTAAAAATGTGCCCCCCTGGGGGGCAGAGTGGGAGGCGACACAAAAGACATCCATAATATGAATAAGCAGCTGCAGACCTCTCAAATGATGTCACACGACTGGTGTTGTAAAGAAATTAAAAATGTGCCCCCCTGGGGGGCAGAGTGGGGGTGACTCACAAGACATCCATAAAATGAATAAATAGTTGCAGACCTTTCAAATGATGTGTCACACAATTGGTGTTGTAAAGAAATTACAAAATGCGCCCCCTCTGAGGGCAGATGGGGGGGGGGGGTTACACACAAGATATCCATAATGTGAATAAGCAGTTGCAGACCTCTCAAATGATGTGTCACACAATTGGTGTTGTAAAGAAATAAAAAATGTGCCCCCCTGGGGGGTAGAGTGAGGGATGACACACAACACATCCATAATATGAATAAGCAGTTGCAGACCTTTCAAATGATGTGTCACACAACTGGTGTTGTAAAGAAATTAAAAATTTGGTCCCCCCCTGGGGAGAGCAGAGTATGGGGGGGGGTGACACACAAGACATCCATAATATGAATAAGCAGTTGCAGACCTTTCAAATCTTGTATAACATGACTGGTGTTGTAAAGAAATTAAAAATGTGTCCCCCCTGGGGAGCAGAATGGGGGATAACACACAAGACATCCATTATATGAATAAGCAGTTGCAAACCTCTCAAATGATGTATCAAACGACTGGTGTTGTAAAGAAATTAAAAATTTGGCGAAATATTACAGTTATCGCCAAGTTGGCGTCACTTTTGACAACTAATTTTGGTCGCCAAATTTGGCGACCTATCGCCAAGTTGGCGACAAACTTGGCGATTGTTGGCGATGGTAACCTTTCCTCCCTTTATGGTAACCCATACGGCGATGCATAGACGGAGCCCTTTCCTGATTGGTCTATTCGACTCATGGAAGGAGTGGACAACCCGGATTCGTTAGTTCCGGAAATCTTCCACATCAGCATCATTCCAGGAGTCATTCCTTTTAAGGCTAGTTTTTTTTTACTATAGAAGGATAGCGCACCTTTCGAAGCCAAAACTGCACAAAAGAAAAAAAAATCAATATTTGCAATACATATATATATATATATATTTTAAATGTAATGCACATTTTGTAATCAGTAGGCTCGATAATCAGACCTCGTTTTTTTTTTTTTTTTTTTTTTTTTTTTTTTTTTTTTTTCTTTAAAAGATGATATTTCATACGACGTCTTTTTTGGATTCGTCGTTTTTCAATATTTGATAGTATGCGTATACTCGTTTTGTAACTTTTTTTTAAACTTTCTTCTTTATTAACAGCGACATTTGGATTTCCTATCTAAATAAAAATTCTTCTAAATACAAAGAATTTTGTTAAAATAAATAAATAAATGAAATGCGGACATCTATTGCTCAAAGCACAAAATTTTTCCTATTGAGTTAATAAAAATCAGTAAAAACATAATTTTTATGATAATAAAAAGGTGACTTATGTAATAACAGAGTCATATATTTTGTACGTTATGGGTTAAGTATGAATATATCTCCACCATTTATAAATAATAATAATAATAAAATAAAATGCGGAAAGACCAAAGTCTATATTTGACTGAAAACAACAACCATTTTCTAAATACTTTAAAAAATGGCCAATGAAAAGTGATATTTCAAAAGTATTATGAAATTAGTTAAAAACCATTTATTTTAAACTAAATGCATAAAAGATTTATATTTTTAATGAAATAAATGGGATTTGAAAAATTATTGGAATTTTATCACCATAGATGTATCAATATTACAATCAGTACTTTGTATGCAAAATGGAACAATTAGCAATACTTTTTGTACCCGACAAATGGTCGTTGCTTTTTTAAGGCTAAAAAGTAGATTACGAAATATTCCTATACAGGGATGCCAAGCCCCCGCTTATTGCACAGCAGAATTTTCTTATAGGAAAAGTTATTTTTTAAATCCGCAGAATGTTCCAATTTAATAAAACATTTTCTGTATTAAAATACCGGTATCCAAAATGCCGGAGACTTGGCAGCTCTGCCTATAACATTTTAATTTATCACGGTACTTTTTTTAATCGGATTCAAATTTAGTGAAGACAACGTTTTTTGGCCAAAAGCAGCTTTTTTCCACATGTGTAACTACGATAAAACTCCTTGATGCTGAAATAAAATGTTTTGATTTATGCTATTATTGCTTCCTGTTATTTATTTATTTGAATTTTAAATAAGATGACTCAAAATCGTGTTTTTTAAATGTACGGAAAAAATTCATTTCGAGAGAGGGCGAAAAGAACAATATTTGGCGATTTATTACCTGCGTTTGGCTAAGTGTCTTACTACCTTGTATTTAATACTCTTCACAATACTTCGCTGTTATATGGACTTAGGCGTTTTTATGAAAAGTTTGACATAATTCGGGCTTAAGAAAGTGAGTTTTTTACTGAATAATACAAATAAATGAAAAATGAATACTAAGAAGTACTAATAAAAGAAAAATGAAGCATTATATTGATCTATGTATATTTAAAAATGCATCTGCTAGCACTAATTAGATAATTTATGTGTATATTATAGGAGATAAATAGCTTTTGATTATGTATTTCTATGCTATAAAGCATTAACATTTGTGTGTTTTTCTTTATCATTGGGAGTACGTAACCGATTTAAAAAATAATGTGAGCAAAAAATGTTAGTAACCATCTTTGCTGCAAAATATATTATATTTTGCGTAGGAACAATAATCACCACCAATGCACGAGCAAAAATGTTCTAAAATTGAGAATTCTTTGATGTTGATATGACTAAAAATTTAAAATCTTTTTTTTTGGTGGCAACTTTTAAGATATAATATTCTCGTTATGAACGATTTCTAAAACATTCGACAATTTAATTTCACAAATTAAATTTTTTTTTCTAGAAAAAGTTTTAAACCCAATTTATTGAGAATATTGCAATTTCTAGGATACTGTTGGGGTCAGAAACTATAACTTTGACATAACCTTAGCTTATAAGATGTAAGTGCTCGTTTAGGACAAATTTTTAAAAAAGGATATTCCTTAACTCTTATCGACAACCTCATTGCATCCGTGGAAAACAGATATTCAACATTATAAACTATTCGGACGGGTTTCACACCATATAAAATACACTCCATTCTGTTCAAACATAATAGTTTATATCATTTATAGTTTCTCAAATCGATGCGAAGCTTCTGTTTATGCTCATGACATCATTTCAAAGAGTTATATTTCCAATATAGGAAAATTTGGTGTTTTATTTTCTGTATTACTTTTAACATTTTGCATATTTCCAATTTTATATCCATGCATGGTTTGCTTTTCTTTTATAAAAATAGTATATGCAACTTTATATATAAGGTTTTGCAATTCTATGATTCAATATGCTTATTTTCATCATATTTTATCACAATGAATGACCAATTAAAGGTAACATCTCATTTTCTTTACTTATCGCAAGTTATTAAATGTGCATTCTCAGCAATATCGCTCAGACTAATCCCTCTGAGGGAAGTCCTAGTATATATATACTTTTCAAATATTAAAATTTTTAAACTTCAAATGTACGTGTGTGGGCGCGATGACTGAAAAGGGGAGGGGTATAATTTTCTAGAAATATACTTCGAGACTGCCCCCCCCCCCTCAGTCTTAGAGCCCAACTTACGCCTATGTAATAAATAGTATAATATTTTAAGCAAACTAAAGAATTAATGTTTTTATTGGTTCGCTCGTATAAAAACATTCTAACAAATAATATGTTTACTGTGTCAATGCAACAAAATATTGCCTTTTTTTCTACAAGAAAAGAAAAAAAATAAATAAATATAGAGTTTGAGTGTACAAAATAAATAAATAAACTATCAAAACACTCTTGCATTTCAGTTCAAATGAATTTTTTAGAAATGAATAAATGGTATTTAAAACCAATTCATTATATTAACAAAATCCATTTATACAAATGGCAATTTTGTTATTAAGAAAAAAAAAATCTGTCACACCAAGAACATGTAATCCTATGACAAATAAATTGTATTTATCGAAAAAAAAAAAAAAAAAAAAAAACCATGCATTTAATCGACAGCAATTTCTTAGACTGCTATGCTAGTTTCTGTGCGATTTGTTCTATCGTTTTTGTGCATCAGATTGCTTGATTTGTTTTCAAAGAATGTTTTTTCGTTTATGCAACTAAGTATTGATCTGCATTTAATAAATTAGTGGATATTTTGCTATAACCTTTAACTCATACCAGTAGCCGAGAGATTCAGCTTTCGAAACTGGTAGAGACGGTAATGATTATCTTCATGTATTCCACGAAATGTCAAATCAAGAAGTGGGAGAGCATAAATTAAACAAGTTCTTAATTTACTGTTCAATATTTAGTTTCATGTATTCTGAAGCTTTGTGTATACCATTTCGAAATAATATTCTTCATGCAAACTTTTGTAGATTATATTTAAATCGAAATGTACAGTATATACAATATTTACATAGTTATATCAGAGGTGAATACATTTAGTTGCTTGATTAGAAATCAGGATTCTAAATTACAAGGAATATTCTTGCAACTTTTTCATGTTAATACCGAAACAATATTTTATTTCCTTCCACTTTTGGAAGGCCACGAAACAACGCAGTTTTCTACTGCATCCAAGTACAAAACATAAAACCAACTAAACTAAAAGAAACAAAAAGAATGTTTTTAATATCAGTTCTCTAGTGAATCACGTGACCCATGCGCCAGCGCGTCTAGCTAAGCGGCGCAGGGTTTTTCGAAATTTTCCACAAACTCCCCCCCGATGAACAAGGGTTCATCAAAATGGGGATTCAAAATAATTAAAGTAGAAAATAATACTATTCTAGAATAAACAATTATACATAAATGCAATACAAATCAAATATATACTTACATACAGGATTTCAAACAAAATAATAAAGTTAAATTATTAATTTTTTCTAGACAGAGGTCTGCTACTAAAAATTGAAAAAAAGAAAGAATTTAAATCTATACAAATTATTATAAACACTCAAGATAAAATCAAATTAAAGATCAAAATGTCAACAAGAAAAAAAAAACTTTTTTTTTTTAGGTCAATAGCAGAAAAGTGTTCAGTTTTTTTTCTTTTTTTAAAGTCAAATGCAATTTTTGAGTCTATAAAACAGTCTTTAATGATAGATTCAATATATTCAGGAAAGTCATAGATGAGTTCAACAAGAGCATCAGCAGCAGCTTGTCTTAGCAGAATTTTATTATTGATCACATCATGTAAAATATGCTCACACAAGTCAAGCATTTTGGAGAAGTTTAATCTCTTCCACAAATCTTGTGTAGTGGTAGCATTTCGCTCTGCTGTATCAAAACATGTCACAGATAGGTGCTGCACAACATTCATGCCATTTTCATAATCTGAGTCAACATCAGGTAAAGCTACTTCCAGATCCTTTAAACACTGTAGTACAGCAAATCTGGCCTTTTCTTCATACAGAAGAGCTGAAAGTAAAGCATCAGTTTTATCCATAGTTGCAACCTCACAGTTGTCATCCCTAGATGAAATTTCACAAACTTTCACAAGAGTGATTATGAAAAGATTCCGATTTTGTCCACTAGTAACACAAATAACTTTAGTCAGTACATCAAATAATTGCACTGTTGGCAGGCTTTCTTGATAAATTTTTTCTGAAGTTTAATCAATTTCTCTAATATCAAGATGTTCAGAGATAATAATGAGAATATGTTCAAGCAAAGTTATATTAGATGTGAGTGTTAGTAACAAATGTTCCATCAGTGGAAAGCAAAATGAGAAACCTGCAGCGCTAAGGTGCTTTATAACTGTCTGTGAAAACAAATGTTCATCATAACCACCAACAGCAGTCTGGCAAGTATTTGAATATAGAAAATGCACAATTTTCAATACTATTTCATCTAATTCAACTTCTGTCCATGCACGTTCAAGTTCACATGAAGAATTCAACATCCTTGAAGTATTAAATGCAACAGGTTTGCTCCAGAGAAAGAGAATTCCAGTTGATATTACAGATGATAAGCTGACAAACGTCCTAGTAGCTCTGAATGCATAAAGAAGACACGAAAACAAAGAAATAAGAACAGTTGTTAGATCTTTCATGATTAATTCAGTAAATTTGTGTTTTTCCGGAATCACAACAGGGTAGTTTTCATAAAATGAGAAATCGGACTTTTGTAACGGTCCTCGTACCAACAGAAAACCTTCATCTGACAAAATAGGATTTAACTGAAAAAGATTCGATTCTTTAGAGATACTCTTTTTATATTTCAAGCATTTTAAAACTTCACGAAAACTTTCTTCCTGTACTAGTTTTAACCAAAAATTTTCAGCATATAATATTTCTTCAGCTGATAATTCTGATAAATCTCTTTTTTCTAATTTTGATTTTATATTAGAGATAAATCTGAATACCCATACAGTTATTCGATATAATTTCCTTAGGGAGCTATACTTTTCTAGATTAAAAATAAGAATTTCACCAGCTTTATTTGTTTGAACAACGCAAGAAATGGTTGCTGCTTTTCGAGAATTCTCTTCAGAAACATCAAGTAATCGTGATACAACAATTTTAACCCTAGGCCACTGAAGGGAAAGAAATTCAGGACAATGGAGCCAATTTTGCCAATTATTTTTAAGTCCACCAGAAAAAATTTCATCCCATGATATTCCCATTAGCCAAAGTTGTTGTAAAATGCATTTGATACGAATGATCAAAGGGGAAATAAATCCGGCTGGATCAAATAACATAGCTGCAAATTTCAAAACATTGCGCTTTGTACAAGAATCATTGCTTAAATTTGCCAACAATGATCGTAATTCTAGTCCCAAATTATCTTCTACATTGTCCCATATAAGTCCTAGAACTTTTAGAGAAGTATTTGGGGAGTCAAAAATCGAAAGGGGTATGTTTTCTTCGAGCCATTTTTTCCTAAGTTCCTCAGAATTACTTTCAAATTTTCTTAACTTCATACCTCCTTCTTTCAAAATATTAACAGCTTCTTTAGATAAGTTAAAAGCTTCGAGAACACCGTTTTCTCCTGAAAACAAATCATCTACATACAGAGACGAATTTAGAATTTCAAATGCGTTGTTATGAGAGTTTTTATATTTACTAATATGGTGCTTAATAGTACATGCGAGGATAAAGGGACTGCAGGTGACACCAAAAGTAGCTCTGGTCATTCTATAGGGTGCTATGCTTTTATTCTTATCAAAATCTTCATAATATAAAATTCTAAGATAATTGCGATCTTCTTCATCTATTGATATTTGAAGAAAAGCTTTCTCAATATCAGCCGAAAAAGCAATTTTGTGTAAACGGAATTTCAAAATGATATCTAAAACATTAGGATTCAAATTAGGGCCATGATTCAAGCATTCGTTTAATGATAGAGAATCACCATATTTGGAAGAAGCATCATAAACGATGCGCATTTTTGTTGTAGTTTTATCGCCACGGATAACAGGTCTGTGTGGCATATAATAGGAATTATTGGAATCTTTATCAGTGCACAATTAGATTACACCTTCATTAAGTTGCTCTAGCAAAATGGAGTTATATTCCTTAAGCAAAGAGTCATTTTTCAGAAATTTATTTTCTAAACAGAAAAACCGCTTCTTTGCAACTTCAAGATTATTTCTAAGCAATTCACGAGAATTTTTCCACAATAATTTTATTTCATAACGCCCATTTACAAATTTTAGATTTTCTTTAAATTCTTTTATTACCTCAAGATCGGTAATGTTCTTCTCATTGCTTTCAGCAATGCCAATTGCTTCGAGATCCCAAAATGCTTTCAGCTGAGTGTTAATATTTTCAACCGAAACACGAAAACAAGCTATTTCTTTTTTATTCGACTCTATCTGCCCTTGCACTGTATGACCGAAAATAGTTTCTGCAACATATAACTCTTTTGTAAGTTTTCCCTCGATTCCCTTTAATATTTTCCATAAAAAGTCAGACCCTAATAAAATACTTATTTCTTGTTCAAGACCTGTATCAGCAGGCTTATAGCCCCTTGTTCTCATTATGTCTAGAAGTTCCGGTTTTACGGAAGCTCCGGTTATATTGTCAACTACAAGAGCTTCGATCGTTAACGAGTTGATAGGTTGCACAATACTGGATAATTCAAGAGCAACAACTTCGTAACATGATTCATAAGGGCGTCTCCGCCCAAATGGATAAATCAATAAATTTTCCTTTCGCAATGGCTTCAATTTTAATTTTTGAACTAAAGATCTCTTCACGAAACATTTTTCAGAACCGCTATCACATAAAACGCGAGCCAACAGACATTGTTTACCAGCAGACACAGAAACTGTACAAGTCTGCAGTAATGTAGATTTATTTCGCTCATATTTTTGTTCTGACATCATAGATACAATTGCACCTTTCGTTTCTTTTTCAGGATTCTCTTTTTTTGTTTCTTTAAAACAAAATAAATAACTATGGGAACTGTTACCACATTTGGAGCAAGGGTTAATTTTTGTTCTACATTTATCAGATAAATGGGATTTATAAAAACATTTGTAACAACGACCTTCCTTTTTTAATTTATATCGTTTTTGCTCATCCGTGAATTTTGAACAGTTTAGTCCTACATGATCAGAAGACTTGCAAAATATGCAAAACTGTTTTGTAGATGCATTTAAAGCAGCAGCTGAAGGTATATTTTTCTTTTGGGGATAATTTTGATATTTACTTGAAGAATTTTCAGATTTGGTTTTAGAATTTTCAAAAATCTTGCTTTGGGAATTATTTACTAAATTAGTAGCTTCACGGCATCTTAATTCCGTTTTAATAAAATTTATTAACTCTGTTATTTCACAATCCTTATCGGGATCACGTTTACGATGGAACTCTAGAATCAAATTTTCAGGTAATAATCGTAATAAAATGGGTAGTAATAAATGACCGTAAGAGCCTGATGTTACTCCTAAAGCGTCAAGGTTTCTTATACAAGTTTCAATATTATCATATAACTTTCTGAGCGAAGTGACATTGTTACTAGATTTCACTGGTTCAAGATTTAAAATTTTATTCATATAACAATTTATTATGTTTTCCCGTTTCCCATACCTTTCTTCTAACAACTTTAAACATGTAGAATAATTTTGATCATTCAATTCGAAACCGGCTACAATATTATATGCAGGTCCAGACAACAAAGATTTAAGATACTGGAATTTTTCAACTTTTGATAACGATTCATTTGAATCTATCGCACTAGTAAATAAATTGAAAAATTCTAAGAACTGGCTTGCATCACCAGAAAATTTTTCTATGTTCAACTTAGGCAGCTTCACTGCCGAAACTGGCTTATTACCGATTTTTGAACCACTACTTGTTTCGAGTAAAACTTTTGGTTCAGTTTCGATTTGACATTTTTTAAGTCTCATCTTAATTTTAAATTTCATACTTGATATTTTTTCAAAATATTCTTCTGTTGATTTTAATTCCTTTTCATATTCAGTTTTATCCTGAATTAACTCATCAATCTCCTTATCTAATTCCTTTAGTTGAGCTTCCTTTTCATTTATAAGCTCTAATGACTCCATTAAAGAATCGGAATCAGTTTTATCTATATCTACTAACAACAATGTATCACATTTTGTGATTAATTTAGTAACTGCTGCGCGAACAGCAGCTCGCTTACTTTTAATCTTTTCTGGCTTGTCCATGTTAAAATTTTAATTCAATGTTCAAAAAATATTATCATGAAAAAAAGTTATATTCACTAAATCATGTTCAAAGTCATGCAGAATAATAAAGGTATTTCTTACCTTTTTTCCCGGTTGTGGAGGCACCAAAGAATAATGATTATCTTCATGTATTCCACGAAATGTCAAATCAAGAAGTGGGAGAGCATAAATTAAACAAGTTCTTAATTTACTGTTCAATATTTAGTTTCATGTATTCTGAAGCTTTGTGTATACCATTTCGAAATAATATTCTTCATGCAAACTTTTGTAGATTATATTTAAATCGAAATGTACAGTATATACAATATTTACATAGTTATATCAGAGGTGAATACATTTAGTTGCTTGATTAGAAATCAGGATTCTAAATTACAAGGAATATTCTCGCAACTTTTTCATGTTAATACCGAAACAATATTTTATTTCCTTCCACTTTTGGAAGGCCACGAAACAACGCAGTTTTCTACTGCATCCAAGTACAAAACATAAAACCAACTAAACTAAAAGAAACAAAAAGAATGTTTTTAATATCAGTTCTCTAGTGAATCACGTGACCCATGCGCCAGCGCGTCTAGCTAAGCGGCGCAGGGTTTTTCGAAATTTTCCACAGACGGAAAGTGCTGGTTTCGAATCCAATCGCGCCAGTCGGCCTAATCGTTCGGAATTTTCCGTTTTTTCTTCAAACTTTGAATTTCCATGCGCGTTCTCTTAGTAAGGCGTTCCTCTCTCTTCGTGTTTAAAATTTGCCGCAATAAACACAACTAAACTGTTGCTCATTAATAAAAAAAATACCTTTAGGAAACAATTTTAGATATTTTTATAATCCACGTTCCACGGAAAGAAGACATGTAATGATATGAGGAAAGTTTCTGCAGCTATTGGATCAACCAGAAAACTTCTAGTGTCTTGGTGCTTTAAAATTGTTATTCCCCTCAATCCATTTTCAAAGCTCAAAATAGAAATAATTATTTTGAGGTTAGCGTTATTTTCTACATTTTCTAAATTTCTTGTTTTAAATCGTCGCATCTTTGAGTTAGCTTCAGCAATGCCCGACTGATGCAGGCACGCAAGTCAAAGCTGCGGCTTGCCCCCTCTTTAACCCCCTCCCATGAGTGTATGATAATTTTCATTAAAAGGTGTAAATGATTAAAATTAGTTAATAGTGACCAAAATTGCGATAATTTTCAACATTTAGGAAGAGAATATGGTCCCCTTTCCATTCTCTGTTTCCTGTATCCCCTATCTACTCAAGCAAAAGATAAACTATATCATTAGAAAACTAATGAGTAAATTAAAATTTTATTATAAGAACATAGTATTGTATTGTTTTCAAAAGAAATTCTTTATTAACGTTTTCTTTGTTATATAGCAAGTTATAAAACATTAATTACGACCAATTTAGGAAATTTTCTTTTAAACGTCTTATAACGTACGTAGATAAACAAAGTAAAAGCTTGCAAAGAAATACTCGTATCAATCAATATATTACTTTTTCAACTATTATCCTACTAGAATTTTTTCCATTTTTTTGTGTGAGTATCTGTATCTAAATGTGAGCAGTATTGAGTACAAAATGTATGCATACATAAAATGAATCACAGAAAAAATTGCCCTGGAAAAAATCTCCCCAGACAAAATCACCCCGGTAAAAATCTCCCCTGAAAAAATCGCCCCGGTAAAAATCTCCCCGGAAAAAATCGCCCCGGTAAAAATCTCCCCACAAAGAAAGGTAACCGGAAAATAAGGCTTTTTTTAATTAAGATTGAAAAAGCGCACACATATGAATAACAAAGATTTGATGACTTTGATTATGGCAATTATAATTTCAAGTAAATCACGTGCTAATCATGAGTATTATTTGTACTGGAAACAATTACGGTATTATATGCATATTGTTTAATAGTAAAACCTCCATATAAAATAAGGTTCTACTTCCATGATTATCGCAAGGGCAAATGCCCCAGCTACCCTAACTCAAATTTTGGATTTTTTGCTTTTAATTATTATTATTATTCAGTGGTGACCATCCCCCCCCCATATCCAATGACGCAAATTCCCCCCCCCCCCAAAATCTTCATATTTTAACATTGACCCCCCCCCCCTAAACATAATATCAATTGTAAAATATACTCTACTTATAATCTACTGCACATTCAAAAGATAGCGAGTTGAGCATAGTGGAATGAGTTCTTATTGCCCTTATCTAGAATTTAAGGAAAGAAAACACTGGGTCATTTCTGAAATTTCAATGTTGAAAAAATTTAAAAGCGATATTAAAAGAATTAAGATATACATAAGATAGCGAGTTGAATATAGCAAAATGCGTTCTTATTGCCCTTATCTAGAATTTAAAGAAAAAAAACACAAGAACTTTACTGGAAATTAAATGTTGAAAAAATTAAAAACTTATATTTAAAAAAATCAAGATTTTTTTAACAGTAAAAAAGAGGAAATATCCAGAATTTAAAAATCCCCCCCACCTCAAAAAAATGTCCCCCCAGGGGGATACCTTCTTTAGGTATTCACGGGCTTCACAACCCCGGGGCACCTGAGTGATCTTTCTCCCTTCCTTTTCCTCTTACTCCTCTTGTCTTCCTTTCATCTTTGTTTCACTCTCACTGTGGTTTCCTTTTCGAAGGTGAGGGCAATTCTGTATGAGCCGATATCATCCTGTATATCGACTCATGGAGAATTGTAAACCACCCACGTGTTGGCCGTGCGTGGCGACCCGTGTCCCTGGAAAGGGGGATCCTGGCAGTTGAGGGACACCAACACACTGCTTTGGCCTCTGCTTCAGGTAGACGGGAGGTGCATATTGGTCCCGTATGCATCCATCGGCTGGTCAGTTGACTTTTGCCACTGGCTTTAGGGATCAAGTGAGCGAGCAGTTACTAGTCATCTCGTTAAGGGTGGAGACTGACATAGGACTGTCTTGTGACCGTATAGGCCCTGGTTAGCACTGGTGCTCGAATGTGCATCCCCTTGTTGGGCTCGGTTGTGGGTGGTGCGGCCGGGGTCTGAATTGTTTTTTTTTCACAATATGGATGGAAGTACTTCAATTCCTTCTATATTTCTCCCATGTGGAGAGCAACAAAATGTACAGAACGTTTCATTCACAAGATTTTTCATAATCAAACGTACTGATAGTCTCAATAATTCTTTCAAAAAAACATCACCATTTCTTATAGCTAAAACTTTCCACTCTGTCTTGGGTGATGGCCCTCTCTCAAAAAGCTTCAGTCTGGCGATTTACTGGTTGAAGTCACTTCAGCCAGACAGTCGCAACTTCTATCAAATTCAAACACAATAGGTACATTTTCTGTTTCAGTTCAAGCACATCAAACTTTAAATACAACTCGTGGAGTCATATCTGAACCTGAAATTTTATATTCTACACGAGAAGAACTTTTAGAAAACTTAAAAGATCAAAATATTATAGACGCACGTCGAATCACAATTCGTCGAAATGAACAAGTGCTTCCCACAAAGCACGTAATTCTTACCTTCAATAGTCCAAATTTACCATCCAGAATTAAAGCTGCCTACTTAAGTTGTTATGTCCGACCTTATATCCCTAACCCCCTCCGTTGTTTTAAATGCCAGCGATACGGCCACACTAAAACTAACTGTCGCGGAACCCTTACCTGTGCACGCTGTGCAGAACTTGACCATGATAGCAATTCATGTGAAAAATCAGAACGTTGCATTAATTGCAAGGGTGATCATTCTGCATACTCTCGTTCATGTCCTAACTGAATACGTGAAAAAGAAATCCTTGCCGTTAAAATATCTCAAAATCTGTCCTATCCGGAAGCTCGTAAAATTGTCGAATCCAGAACTCCATCCGCTGGAATTTCCTACTCCAGTATACTGAAGCAGCAATCAACATCCGTAAGACACATAAGTACCCAAACTGATTTCAAATTTCCACCCAGTAAGTCAACCATAACACAGTCAACCAGCACTCCAATTAAAGAATCTCGTGATATCTGTCTCCCAACTAAAATGTCTGGAAACCCGCAATTAGAATATTGGCCTCCATCTTCAGAACCCGTGAAAATAATTAACTTAGAAAAACGGCGGCAGAAATTATTAGCTCAATCTGCGGAATCATCTAAACTCAAAACAGAGACTATGACTGATCCATCTCCAAAAAATACTTCTATTTCATCCACTTCTAATTTGCAGAGATCTAATACTGGTCGAAATGTTACACCAAGCCAAAAAACATCTATTCAGAAAGACAGGACCAAGGCTGTTACAAGTCCAAATACATCATCTAATACTCTCAGAAAACAGAATTTACAAAAAAAACTTTGCCCACAAACCAATAAGAAATCCTCAACTCCAGCTTCTCCACAGTGGAAAACTGTGGGGAAAGGAAAGAAAAACTCTTGTCTTAGCCAGTTTATTAAAAACTAGCAGGTGAGACCGAGCTTAGCTCGGTCAAAATTAACTTTGTGTGCAACTCGATATAGTATTTTCACTGTATCATTAACTCTATATTATTACTGTAAAACATGTTTATAATAGTATTATTTAGAAAAACAATCAATACGAAAACTATGTTTTTATGCGCATGTTTATAAATTTTACTTTATTTTAAAATTTACAACGAAAGGACATCGATCTAAATCACTTTTTTAGCTCGACTCTGATTGATTTAACCATGCATCTCGAATCCTCTTAAGAATGTATAAAAAAATTCTTTACAGTCTGACAGACAATATTTTTTGCTAGATATAGCCAAATTTGGAGGCATTCTTTCATTTATCTCGAAATACGTGTTTTGGTTTTCGTAATTTTTATAGTCGATTTTTTGGCCACATGTCGCCAATATTTTGTCAAATATCACCAAGTTATTGGCTTTTGCCATATTCTCGTGACCCTGACCCGTATTACCCAAAATGAGCCACTAATCAAATTTGATCAAGCATGTAACAGTCTTCAGGTAATCAAAAACAGTAGAATATAAAATTGAATCAAAATCGTTTAAGCCATTTTTTAGATAAAATTAGCTTGGCGGCATTCAGCAATGAAGCGAAATGACTCACTAATATAATTTTGTTTAACATGCGACTCAGCCCAATAGTCTTCTCGTGACAAAAAACGTTTTGTTTCAAAATTTAGGTAAAATTGATTTAGTCGTTGTTATATATAATTAGAATGACCCTACACTGTAAAAAAAATCTGTAACCTTAGTAATCTAAATTAACCGAAATCTCTTATGTTTACTAAAATTTTATGTGTACACTGTACAAGAAAATGATGTCAATCTACAAAACTTGTAAGCAAAACTAAAACCAACTGTAACTTTACAAAAGAATTTACTAAAATTTTGGTAACTTTACCAAAATTTTATCTATAATGCTCGTTATCGTCACTTAAAAAGTTCTTGGAATACGATTTCCCAAAAAAATTCTTAGTAACCTTAAAATTTGTTTGATTCAAAGTGCAAATCTGTATCTGCACATGAATTTTTATTGTTGCCGTTACATAAAAAGTTCTTGGAATACAATTCTACTAGAAAAATTTTTGTAAGCTTCCAAATTTTTTTTTTACAGTGTAGCTCATTAAGACCCAAAATGATCCACTAATAGCGAATTTTCGCGAGCATGTGTTCGCGAGCATTTCGCGAGCATGTCGCCAAATGGTTTTCTCTTGCTCAAAAACGATATAATATACAAAGTATAGTCAAAATGGTGAGTACCATTTTCTATATAAAATTAGCATGACCCATCATGACCAACAAATGACCCTTATAATCGAAATCTCTCGAACGTGTGGCCTAGCTCATTAGTTTTAGCATGCCGAAAAACATTAAACACAAAATTTAGATAAAATCGATTGAGCCGTTTTTTAGATATAGTTAATTTGACCCTGACCCCGTATGATCCAAAATGACCCATTGATCGAATTTTCTCAAAAATCTGTCATAGCCCAATGATTTTCTTCTGCCCGAAAACGATAAAATACAAAATTTAGTGAAAATTGCGCGAAATGTTGTCTAGATAAAATTAGAATGACCCAAAAGTGGCCCACTAATCGAAATTTCTCGAATATGTGACCTACCCCAATGATTTTCTCATGCCAAAAATATGTTGTATACAAAATTTCGTTAAAATCGACCCACCCATTCTTTAGATTAGCTTGACCTTGACCCATTTAGACCCACAAATGACCCTTATAAACGATAGCTCTCGAATATGTGACTTAGTCCATTAGTTTTCTCGTTTCTAAAAATTGTTACATACAGAATTTCGTTAAAATTGATCCTGCCGTTCTTTAATTATATATAGCTTGACCCAGACCCTTTAGGATTCAAAATGACCCATTAATCGAAATTTTTCGAACATGTAACCTAGTCCAATGATTTTATCGTGCCAAAAAAATGTTGCATACAAAATTTCATTAAAATCGATCCACCTGTTCTTTAGATATAGCTTGACCATGACCCATTATGACCCATCATGACCCACAAATGACCCTCATAGTCGAGATCTCTCAAACATGTGATTTAGCCCATTAGTTTTCTCATGTCAAAAAACTGTTACATACAAAATTTCGTTATAATCCATCACGCCGTTCTTTAAATATAAATAGCTTGACCCAGACTCTTAATGACCCAAAATGACCCATTAATCGAAATTTTTCGAACATGTAACCTAGTCCAATGATTTTATCGTGCCAAAAAAATGTTGCATACAAAATTTCGTTAAAATCGATCCACCTGTTCTTTAGATATAGCTTGACCATGACCCATTATGACCCATCATGACCCACAAATGACCCTCATAGTCGAGATCTCTCAGACATATGATTTAGCCCATTAGTTTTCTCATGTCAAAAAAAAACTGTTACATACAAAATTTCGTTATAATCCATCACGCCGTTCTTTAAATATAAATATCTTGACCCAGACTCTCAATGACCCAATATGACCCATTAAAATTTTTTCTCGAACATGTAACCTAGCCCAATGTGTTTCTCGTGCCCGAAAACCATAGATTGCAATTTTTAGTCAAAATTGCGTGAGAAAATCTCTAGATAAAAATAGCATGACCCACAATGACCCCAAAAATGACCCAGTAACCGAATTTTCTCGAACATGTTACCTAACCCAATGGTCTTCTTGTAATCCAAAACGATAAAATATAAAATTTGGTCGAAATCGTTAGAGCCGTTTTTAAAATAAAAATGGCTTGACCCACAATGACCCAAAAATGACCCACTAATCAAAATTTTTCGAACATGTGACCCAGCTCAATTATTTTCTTGTGCCAAAAAACGATTGGATACAAAATTTTCTTAAAATCGATCCAGTTGTTCTCTAGATATAAATAGCTTGATCCTGACCCATTATGACCCAAAATGACCCAATAATCGAATTTTCTCGAACATGTGACCTAGCCCAATGGTCTTCTCGTGCCCGAAAATGGTAAAATCCAAATTTTTGCGAAAATCGTTAGAGCCGTTTTTGAGATAAAATTTACCCACACACACACACACAATTTTTGCTCGCATTATAGTATAAGATATGAAAAACCCTAAGGAATTGCAACAATATGTGGAAGAGGCTATGGAATCCGAGTCATATAGCAATGACTCGGATGCCGATGATGAAAATACAATATTACAAGTGTTCGAACCTAATTGACCTATTGGAGTTTTTATTACTGTGTGTTTTAGTCAATTTAAATTTTATATACACTGTTGTTTATATTACTCCGCTGATTGCACAGTTTTTAACTTGGTACATCTCTTTTAAGGTTCCTATTTTACCCTTGACTGATTTTAACTTTATCATGACATTGAATATGACAAACACAAGATTAAAAATAAAAGAATGCACTCATCATATTCATTGTTTTATATTTTACCATTTATTACCAACTTCTATGGTTTTTTTGTCACTTAGTGTTTTTATGATTTTTGTCCTCTTTTAGTCTGTTTTTTATCATACTTTTCATCGCTGTCTGATTTTAAATAACCTTATGTTTTCATTTCACCTTTGTCTTGGCGCAGCATGTCCCTAAAGGGACCTTGCGCCATAAAACCCAATACAACCAACCAACCAAAAAAATGTACTTTTTCTCAAATTCCCCCCCCAAAACTAAATTTTATGACGCATCTTGCGTCACCAAACCCCTCTCTGGGCACCCCTGTTATTATTATTAATGCAAATTGTAGCTACAAAGGCAGTTTGGATGCCGTCATTTGAGTCTTCACTTCAGATATTGAATATTGTGATTCAGTCATTGATAACTCATTACTTATTAGGATACAAACTACATTTCATTTCGTATCATTTTTAAATCCGATTTTTATTTGTGTAATAGAAACGAACAAGGAGAAAACTATTAAACAGTGAAACATTTTTTTTTATTATCGGGTCGCACAAAATAAGAGGATAGGGAGGAAACAGAGATATGAATGTCAAGACTGTTTTTAGATACAAAAGGACAAATCTATGACATAAGTTTTAATTTGTTTTTGTTCGGAAATTCATAAAACTAGCAGGTGTTGATGTTCAGAAACTATCTAATCCAATTACTAACTCTTTTTTTTTTTTTTTAACCAGATAGATTTTTTAGAAAATAATATCAAAAAAGCGTTTTGAATTAAATTTCCTCGAGAAAGATGAATAACCAGACAAACAGGGGTAAAAACGTGTTTGTCACGTGATCAAAATCTCTTATATCTCAATCTTTTTCGTTATCTATCTTTTGAGGTGAGGGAGGGGTTGATTTTAGGGGAGGTAGCAAAAAAATATGAGATAAAATCTAGAGATATTTGGGAAAGTCGGATTTTCTGTGTGTGAAAGGAGGGGGGGGGGGGGGCGAAGGGCTAATTTAAAAGAAAATGTAATTTATTGATTCTTTCACCTCTCTTCATCTATAGCTTACATATATAAGTAAAGTTGCTTCTGTTTCATATATATATTTTTAAATTAATATTAATTAAATTAAAATTTTAAATATTTAGTTATTTTTTGAAGTTTTATTTTACACAAATTTTATGCGCGCGAAACAAAACAATCATAAATACGTTCATTTCGAGGAAAAATCGAATTCGTAAAGGTCGTGACGTTTCTTCCATAAAATGCGCTATGTAACCATCGATGGATAACATATAATATATCATGTAACAATTTGGAAGAATCTGAAATTTTATTAAGGGTGTATTCCAATCTAAACTGCTTATTTTGTGATTTATTTTTTAATTCATTACTTTCTTCTATCGTCAATAGAAGAAAGTATTGTAATCGATTTTTTTTTTGAGTTTCAGTTTTTGACGGATTTACACGTTTTAGGGGTCAGAGATTCCAAAAAACATGTTTTTAGAAAATGTCTGTCTGTGTGTGTGTCCGTATGTCGCCATTCAAACATCAAAAAGTGTATGAAGATATGCATAGAATTGAACCAAATTTTTTATGAATGTTTTTGGCTGTGGCAAGAAAGTCCTCCTTCAGTTTTGAAATATTCTTCCGGAAGAGGGCGCTGCAATCGCGATGTTTGTGCCATTTTCAATATTGTACCGACAAAAAGTATATGAAGTTATGCATCGAATTAAACCAAATTTTTTATAAAGAACGAATTTTTGTAGGGAACAAAAAAAAAAAAAAAGAGTCATATTGAGAAAATAATTGTTTATAAATCAAATTCTAATAAATTGAGCAAAAAAAAAAAAAAAAAAAAAAAAAAAAAACACGGCGTTTTTTATTTTTTTTCAAAAATCCCCTCAGCAAGTTTAATGTTTTTACTTTTAAAAATCAGCCTCAAAATGTATCCAAATATTTAGGACGGTTGAGGGTGGAAAAATCATCAATAAACGTAATGTGTACAGTAAAACATCCTTAATAAACACTTTCAAATACTAAAAATAACAAGAGATATTTTTAAGTGTGGTCATTTTTATGACTCAGACTTTGTGTAAAAGCTACTGTAATGCTTAGAATTAAAATGATTTTTTGTGTTTAATTCCATCACTGTAATCTAATCTTAGTTAATAATGTTTTAATTTTTTCATAAAAAATAAAAGGCTAATTAATGCTTCTTTCGGATACGAAATGATTCAGAAATTATTTATAATATACTAGTAGACCCGGCAAACGTTGTTTTGCCATATAAATTATTTCTAGGGATTATTTTAGTAGAAAAACATAACTATAACTTATTGTAAGTGTGTGAGGATGTGGTATAATGAGTGGAAGAGACATGGAGCGCTGTGGATGACGGAATATAAAAAATAACAAAACACCAAATATTTATACATTTAATTCATTCAAATTTACATATTTATATATATATATATAATTATATACATCACAAACTATCATAATTTTAGAAAAAACAATATCATTATCTTAATGCAGTAGAATGTACAATATTTTTTGTCATACCTTCTTTAGCTAATACAAACAAACTGGATGGTTTGCCCACTCGAGAGCATGCTACGTATAATTGCCCATGTGAAAAACATGGTGTGCTCAAATCTAAGCCACAAACATACATCGTTTGGCCTTGAGATTTATTGATGGTCATTGCATATGCCAATCTAATTGGAAATTGAAGACGTTTGAATTGAATTGGAACGTCTGTGGGTATAATAGGGATCCGTGGTATCAATATATTTTCACCTCGGAATTTGCCGTTTACAATGATGGCTTCGACAATATTATTCATTAATTTTTTAATAACTAATCGCGTGCCATTACACAGCTGTGGAGGGTTTAAATTGCGAAGCAAAATAACCGGAGATCCAACTTTCAATCGTAAATTATGCGGTGGCATGCCTGGTAAATCTAATGAGTTTAAAAACTCTGCTGGATAATTCACAACTTCTGTGGCACCGCAAACTGAATCAAAAGATTTGTATGTCACCAAGTCCCCTGGCAACAACTGTTGTATCTTGAGATTCAATTCATTGACGTCCACATTTTTTGCTGCTAAAATTGCTCTTTCTGCCAGCCACTCATGGTTGATGTAGTTTGTGTGTACATCGGGAAATATTTGGTTAATGAGATCATCTTTCGAATGAATGATTGTGCAGAAATCGGTCGGTAATTTTATGCATCCAGTTTTATCGACAGGAAATTTTCCATCGCCTATATCTAACAGTTGTTTAGAGAATGTTTCAGCAGATGAATCTTGAAGCATTTGAATGCGCATGTTTACTTTAAGTTGCAATTTTTCAACATTACGCCACAACAGTGATGATTTTAAGCAGGCGTTGATTTCATCAGCATACGTTGAACATGGAATGACGGGAAGTGTTTGTCTAAAATCACCTGAAAGGAGTAATAGAGTGCCGCCAAATAGTTTATCGTTATTTTTAAGATCTTTCAATGTCCTGTTCAACGCCTCAAGCGAATGCTTGTGTGCCATAGTGCATTCATCCCAAATGATAATTTTACACTTTTTCAGCACTGTGGCCATGGACGATTGTTTTTTTTATATTGCACACTGCATCTGGGTTCTTTTGAATATTTAGTGGCAGCTTAAATACTGAATGAGCTGTTCTACCTCCATCCAATAAAGTTGCTGCAATGCCAGACGATGCAACGGCCAATGCGATACCATTATTCGATCGTATTTTAGCAAGAATTAGCGAAATAAGGAATGTTTTGCCAGTTCCACCTGATGCGTCCAAAAAAAAGAATCCGCCTTGCCCTGCTGAAACTGCGAACATAATGCGGTCGTAAATGAGTCTTTGTTCTTCATTCATTAGTGGGACAGTGCGAGCAACAATTTCTGCTATTTCTACAGCATTTTATTGTAGTTCACGATTCATTTCAGTGTTCATTAAATTAGATGTACTTCGATTTGGCGATTGTATACCGAAATGACTAAGTGATAAGTTGGCCATGGTAATGCAATGATCTTCTATAGCAATCAATGCTTCATTGTACATAGCGTCGCTGAATGGAATCGTTAGATCGTTGCACCGTGTACGATAATGATGCAAAATGTCATCACTCATTGAATCTTTGTGATTACTCCACAATGTCTCTGCTCGGGCCGGGAAACATGTAGTCAACACTATAGCAAATAACAGACGAATTTGTTTTGCTGTACAATTCAATAATGCTTCAGCAAGCATACATTCCCACTGGTTGTCGTCTTCCAGTAAGCCGAGAGCAAGACATGCATCATTATACGTTGGATACTGTTGTCCATTTACTTTACGTATATCTTGAAATGACAATCGACCGATGACATTAACCAACAACAGCCGAAGATAAAAGCACTCAGTCTGCCTTGGATTGACAGTAAATACTCGTCCCAAGACGTTTGATTTGAATAAACCTGGACATGCATCAATCGGTGTGCCTTGCTTGCGGGGCATCCATTTTTTTGTTTGAGTCCAAGTGAAATAGCGGGGAATTTCTGAATAAAGTAATGTCCGTGCAAAGGCACCAAAAGCATCCGCACGATTACACAATTCAAAGAATTCGGTGAGTGTAGTTTTTGGTGGACTAACAGCACGACCAATCGCTGTCTCCTTCGTGAAATATACGCGCTGACCATTTTCAAGAAGGACTGCTAAATGAATAACTGCTGGATCCCGTTCATGAATTGAGAAACCAAAGATACGCCAAACAGCTTCATTGGAGCTAATATACCGGCCAATTTGGCAAAGAGTTATTTCATCGTTGTTATTCACTGGAGGAACATTCTCGTTGGTATTTTCAACTCGAAATACAGCCATATCACTGCCTTTATTCACATACTTGCAAATGTATTTGATGCTCTTCACTGAACTGCAGAACTCAACGTTGATATGAGCGTCGTATGTTTTGCTCAGCAGAGGCGAATATGGCACAACTTAACGGTTGTCAATTTCAATATCTGTGTGGTTGATATTCTTAATAAATGAATGTCCGCCATTATCGGGACTTCTCCGACGATATATTGGATATCCGTCAACATTTGTTATCGTATCATTAGTGAAACTTTTGGGGAAACTTTTGGCACATTTTCCATCTGACATGCAAGGCGATGATCTATTCAGATTAGCGCAAGGGCCATGAATCATGTTTGCAGTAACAATATCAAACAGCAATGGATCAGTAGATGAAACTGGAATTTCCGCAGAAATTATACTATCAATTTCTTCAGGACGGATTTTGTCGAATAACCAAACCAAAATATGTGCGTGAGGTAATCCACGCTTTTGCCATTCAACCGTATACATCCAGCGACGTGTGGGGCCGAATACATGTAATTTTGTGATGAAATTTATTAAAGACTTTAATTTTTGTCTGAACACACGTGCTGTAATGTCATGACGATGTATTGCATTTTGCCCAGGCAATAGCAAAGTTGTAATCTCCCGCCATTTTGGATTGCATGTGAATGTGATAAATATGCATGGCCGTCCATATTCGCGCACAAAAGTCATGGCATCCTGTATATATTCTTGCATATGACGTGGACTGCTATGATGGTAGAATGACAGAGTTACTAATTTCGTCGGCGTCAGCATTGTTGACAATAGCATCTCGCAAGTGAATGTATTCTTCCGCACGCAACTTTTGTTGATTAAATCGCAAGTACCGCAGTCGTTCGCTCTCTATCTTCACGTACATGTCGACCATGAATTGTTGACAAAGCTCACGACATCGTAGAATGACGTTCTCCTGACCACGTCTTACCATCAATCGATATGCATAAAAATCCTTCGAACTACACTGTTAAAAATCTGCTGCATTTTGCTGCAACGCACTCCCCTGCTTGTATAGAAAACGGTTACTTGGCCGTGGAATGGCGCTTTCTCATTGGTTGGAATAGAGATATTATATACAAGTGGTGGAGGGCGTTGCAGCAAAATGCAGCAGATTTTTAACAGTGTAACGTTCTTGTTTGTTTCGGCTCCTGTAATAATGCATTAATAAATAAATATTAACAATAGTTAAGCTTAATGAATTAATCAATATTAAATTAACACAGGGCCGTAGCTAATGGAGTGCTATGGACTGCTCAGACCCCCCCCCCCCTTTCTAAAATATTTTGAGCCCCCTGGAAAAGACACCAAGGTTACTAAGTGAATTTATGTACCAAAATTCAAAGGAAATTCTGTTCCAAAATCTAAGTTAGTTTTGAGGCCCTTTCCCAGTTTTGTAGAATTTCTAAATTGTATCTAAAATAAGCGTTTCAACATTCGCTCATCTTATTTGCGCATATGAAGCTAACATGATATTTAATTTTTTGCAAGTTTTACAATCAAATTTTTCATCATCCAATTCTTTTCTTAGCATAAAATGAAATTATGAAAACAGTTTAGAAAGAAACATACTATCTACAATGTAAATATGTACTAATTTATCTTTTTACGTCAGAAAGATAGAAACTAAACGTAAGACCTCACCCACCCCCCTACATTGTCTTGAGCCCCCCACCTATTCTTCACTTCTAGCTACGGTCCTGAATTAAGTGCTTGTTTAATGAGTAATAATGAAGTTCATAATGAATATAGTACCTGTAGTGGGATTTCGTTGTTTAATGTTTATGCATTAACCGTCTTGTCCCTTCCAGAACATTAGTGGATATTGGAGAGCGTCAAATGAACGGTGTGTATCAGCAATGAACTGTAGATTATTATTTCTTCTACGAATCACGATTTCTCGTGTACCTGAATGATCGCCAACTATAATTCCAGCAACGTCTTCAATGGCAGGAGCATTGAATCTACGAATGTGCTCTCCAGCAGGTGTTTTGTCAGGATTGATGACAATAGCGTGATCATCACTTTCTAATTTGTGCATGTGTGATTTGAATATTTTCAACAATTCTTTGTGCTCATTCAATAGAGCGTCCAGCTCACTGATGATACGCCTTGCAAAAAGTGAATTGAGGTGACTGTATCTACAACGTGCATCCTCACCGCCCATAAAGTAAATTTGTAAATATTTATGTGGTTCGTCTGGCATTGGCAGCAATGAGCCCACTTTGTGATAAATTTGGCCTTTGATTTTGAATGTTGAATTGAATTGTTGACCATTTACATTGCTATTCTTAACTATTTCTGTTGCTCCGAACGATGTCATTTGGAAACATAAATTGAATGTTCTTATTGACTTCAGAAACAGGTTAGAATTTGGATCCGTTCCGATAAGAAGACTGTTCAATGGTTCAGGTGGTGTTCCAATTGCTGGTAATTGCACCTTTCCTGATGCGCAACACATTCCGGCTGCTTCATTTTTAAATTTAAGGGCATTACAATGCAGGCATTCCTTATCCATAGCACCAATTACCACTTTTGAATGAGCATAATATTGCATATCAGGCTCATACTTGAATGCTAGACGCAGGAATGAATCAGATGTAAATGATCGATGTACATGTTGGCGTAGTGTATCATTTGCTCGGCGTCTGTCAACTATGGAATGGCGTGCTTTTCTTTGTTCTAATCTTCTTTGTTTATTTCGTGCAGCTTGCTTATCTTCTGATTCTGCTTGACAAAATTGCGCCATGCTCACACGTGCATTAGTATTACCTTGCTGGATTTCTTCTTTTGTTCTTTGGGCTCTTGTATTTCGCATGCCAGCAGCTTTACTTGTTTGACGGCCCAAGGAAGCCCCTTTGCGTCTTGTTGGCATTGTTCACTGTACGAAACACAAATGAATAGAAAAAATTGAATTACTTAATGATGAAAAACAATATAGTAACAATGTTTTTTATTCTTTGATTGTACATGTATACACATACGTGTAAATACACACATATATCTATCGATACTTATATAAAATAGTTTGCCCTAACAGATTGATAATCAACGCACAGACCAAACTACTAAACATAGTAACATGAAAATTGGGAAAAATATATTTCTTATGATGTAAGCGTGCACTAAGATTAGATCACCCCTCTAAGGTGGCGGGGGAAACGGGGAGGGGTCGAAAATTCTGAAACATCCTCGTATATCTCAGCAGCCGTTTAAGGTATCCACGTGAAATTCCAGAAAATGAATCTACTAAAATATAATTAAAGAGGCATTTCAGCGATTTTAGAAATTGCCCTCCTCCTCCTGAGGGGGTTGAATGAAAGAGTCGAACAGTTAAGAATTTTTTGCACTTCTCAGCAGTCGTTTAAAGTAAAAGCGTGAAACAGCAGAAAATAAATATAAAAAAGTAATTATAGATGTGTTTTAGCGATTTTAAGATTTTTACCCCGAGGGGATTAATTTGGGGGTAAAAAATTCCGAACTTTTTTTGGGCCTGTCATGTAACATATCATTGGTTAGTCCTCTGTCTGCTCTTTCATATTATAAAATTTCCTTCCATTACCACAATTTAACTCCCCCCCCCCGGGGGGCAGTTTTCGAAATATTTTGAAATTGTACCGTTTCATCATCACAGATAGGATTTTTTACGGGAGCCTTTGATAAATATTTGTTATAATATTTGAAAATTTCAGATTGGGGAAGGTTTTATATCTGGAAGACATGAGTTATACTGTTCGCCAAATGCGTGACGTTTTTGTCCTTTTTACGCCAAAAACTCGATTTTTTTTTTTTTTTTTTTTTTTTTTTTTTACAAAATTTTCACTGAATTTCCGCCGGTAAATTTGACTGATCTTTTATTACTCAGATAAGTAATTTAATTAGTATTTTTTTCAAAATTTTCTGAGTATGCCCAGTATGGAGATCTTCCTTGTCAGCAGCAGGTTTAGGTAGAAGCGGGGATTTCAAGATAACAGATCTAAAAAAAACTGTCAAACATAGGTATTTTAGTCATTTTAGAGCTATTTTGTCTATTATGTCGTCAACATCGATGTTGAACAGAATAATGCAAGATTACATGAATAAGACAACAATTATGAATGTTTGATTAGATATTGTGGTACTACTCTGTTATCCTGTCGACCAATTTCGCCAAGTTATACAAATCGCCAAACTAATAGCCAAATTATACATATTGACATAATTTTTATTTCAAATAACGAAAAAACAAATAATTAGTCGAATAATTAATAAAAATACAAATAAAAAGTCAAAATAAAAATTACTTAATGACATTTTAAGCACGTGAATCGTAATTAATGGAATTGAATGTGAAATTCACGATCATCCATTATTGGCATTTAATCTTATAGATTGGCGATAATTTTTTGGTCGACGGGATAACCTATTAATACCGATATTTCCTTTTCTTCTTAAATTTTTGCTAGATCAACTTCGTTTTATTCAAGATATCTTAAGAGAAACCGACCAGCGTAGTGGACAAAGACTGCTAGTATATATATTACAATGTTTAATGTTATTTAGTGTATCATTTATTATTATTATTATTTTTATTTAGCAGTCACAATATTTCTCTTTTAGAATGATTCACACTAAATATTGCACTCACTGACTAATATTTTTGCTATAGTATTGTTTAATAATAAACCAAATGATACTACTTGGTTCTCCTGTTGACCAAAAAACGTGGCCTATTATAAGATTAAATGCCAATAATGGGTGACGTGAAAATACGATAAACGTGTTTAAAATGTAATTAAGTTTTATTTCGATTTTTTATTGGTATTTTTATTAAATATTCTGCCAATTATTTGTTTTTTCGTTATTTGAAACAAAAACTATGTCAATATGGAAAATTTTGGCTATTAGTTTGGCGATTTGTATAATTTGGAGAGATTGGTCGGCAGGATAACCAAGTAGTACTAAACAAATTAATCATCTATATAAAAAAGCATAAGTCATATGACTGTCATCAGCATTTTTAGGCTGATCACTTCACTTTTTATAAACCACTCGGATTATAAAACGGATTATAAACGGTCTCGGATTTTTATAAACCACTCCAACACTGATTTTATCTCTAATGAAAGGGGTACTACTTGGTTATCCCATCGACAAATTTCGCCAAATGATAGAAATCGCCAAAGTATTAGCCAATTTATACAAATTAACTTAATTTTTCGATTAAATAACGAAAAAACAAATAAATTAATACAATATTGATAAAAGCAGAAATAAAAAGTTGAATTTAAAATCACTTGACGATGTAATAAACATGTACATTGTGGTTAATGTCAAGTGTATGTGACATTTACGATCATCCATTATTCGTATCATTCATCTACCTTGTAGTTGGGCGGTAGATTTTTGGTCGAGAGAATAACCAAGTAGTATAAAATGTCTAAGCCATATGATTGTCAAAAATAAAAACAGTCTAACCATTTCGCTTTTTACATATGGCAAATGGCCATTGTCAAATTACTAATATGTATTCTAGTATGTATATTCTTTATCAGATTGAGAGGAAACTACAAAAGTAATAAACATAAAAAATGTCTATATTCAATTTAAACTATAACATTTTCACGTTTCATTAAAAAATATTATTTACCTTATTCTGAAGACATCGGCATTAAAAATTTCTTCTTTTTTTTTTTTAATAATTTAATTTACTACCTAAAACATGGGAATATAAAAAAAAATACATCATTCTAAGATCTATAGTTGCCAACAACTTCAAAATAATAACAATTATAATTATAATTATAAAGTAAAAAAATAAATTTAATGACAAATTATGAATTTGTTGAAAACCATTGAGTTCGGCTCGCAAAGCATTCAAACAATGAATGGACAGAGACATTTATTCTTATGACGTCATAGCATGAAAATTTCATCAATATCGCTTAAGCCGTTTCGAAGAAATTTTTACGGGGTGGACCACCCTTATCACTTAGGGTATAAAAAATAGATAACAACCTATTCTCAGACCTACTGAGTATACATATAAAATTTCATCAAAATCGGTTAAGCCGTTTCGGAGGAGTATGGCAACTAACACTGTGACAGGAGAATTTTATATATATAGATATTCTTTAAAAACAAAGAGACGGATAGTTATAAATAATGAAAATTAAATAAAATTCCATCGAAATTTAAATAACAATAAATACAATATGTTCATATCAATGTTCACAGCATTCTAATTAATTATAGTAAAATGTTATATAATACAATAAATTTTAATCAAATAAAAACTAATTATCAGGAGAATTTACATGTGTCCAACTGAGAACATTTTAAATTTTATATAACTTTGAAACACATCACTTTGAATCACATACTATTAACAGGGGTCTGTCCAGGATTTTTTTTCAGGGTCCTATTTTTGTGAATTTAGTTATTATTTTTGTGACTTGTTTTTATTTGTGTGTAAAAAAAGTAATTTTACAAAAATTCAAATTATCTCATGGAGGCCAGAGACAAGAAGGAAGAGTCGAAAATTAAAAGCAAGTATTGTGAAATCGGGAAAAAAATCACTGAAAGCTACAATTTTCCAGAATTTTACACTTACCACACGGTCATGCTCTGGGATTTCCTACGAAAGGGCTGTTTTCTAAAATTTTATTTTTGTGAAAAGTTTGTTTTTATAAAATTTATTTTTGCGAAGAGTCTGCTTTTCGGAAATTTATTTTTGTGAAGGGTTCGTTTTACTGTCATCAAATTTTGTGAAAAGTCCGTTAACGGACTCAATTTTCCATCTGGACAGACCCCTGATTAAAGAACATATAAAATATAAATCAATATTAAAAATGCTCCAGTTCATGATAAACAAAAAGAAAAAGAAAAAAAGAAACGAAGAAGAAGTAAAAAAAAATTTAGCCGTGGGAAAAAATATCTAAAAATATTAACTATGTATAACATGCATTGAAAATAATGATTATCCACAATTATTCAAATAAATCACAAAGTCATCTAGATAAGATAGTTATTAGGTTATAATGTATTAAGTAAATTGAAATAATGTAATCACCTTATTAGATTATTAAAAACTAATAGCCAAGATAGTACAATACATGATGTATACCCTCTGTAATACAGAGACAATACAGACCTGTCTCTGATACAGAACCATGAAATTTCACGCTGTGCCTCTCTTGTTGCATAGTCAGGATTATTTCATTTTTTAAAGATGACTGTTATAACAAGTGAAAACCCACCAAATTAACGTAACAATATGCTGTTTACAAAATCATCTGCAATTACTCTAATTCAAATATTATAAAGCACATTAATTTAGCTATAAATTATTATAAGTAAATTTAATTCTTTATTTAAATCATAACAAATATTTATAAAACTAATAAATCTATTTTATGATTCCCAAAATCAATATAAAAATCATGAATTTATATCAAGAAATTTGAAAGTCATTAAATGACTAATAAATTTCAATTAGATTCCAAAAAACTTATAAAAATAAATAAATCTCTATTAAATGAAAAAAATTAGATCTTTTGTCCTGATAAATCAATTAATCTTATAATGTATGTTTCATAATATGAACAATAAAAAGACTTTTTTTCACGCAGTAAGTTATTACTAGAATTTGTTTATAAATAGTAAAATGTTTGCATACACATATTGAATTTTAATAAAAATAGAAAAATATTGAATATAAATTTAAAACTTTTCATTTTAAAGGTAACGTATGCGCAGAAATAAATATTTTTCTAAATTGATATTCTTTTTCAGTTATTCATTTTCTTTTAACCGTCAAAATTATTATTGATTTTTAAATTAATTTTGAATTAAAACTCTCATTAAAGCAAAATTTATTCCCCGCTACTCAAATGTTATAATGTTCCCTGAAAAACACAAATGAAAAATACTTTAGCTGAAGTTTTTGTGACAAATTACGAGGTTTTGGGTTATTTCAACATTTATTTGCATTCCTAGGTGCATTTAGTTTCATTGATACAGATTACAAAGTCCTTTTCTCTCTTCAATTACAAAAAGATAGAAATGAAGCACATATTTTTATTCTAAAGATTATTCTATTTATGTGATATAGCTTGTCAAAATATCAAAACGCAGAATAATAAACAGATTCTTCGAAAGTAGATTCCTTTTCTCTTCGTCTATGTAATCCCCCCCCCCCCCTTCTACCCCAATACACCCAAAGTCCTTTGAGTTTTGGTAGCTGGGGCAGCTTCCCCGTTTGCCCTTGCGATAATCATGGAAGTAGGACCTTATTTCATATAGAGCTTTTACTATTAAAGGATATGCATATATAAAACGATATGCCGTAATTGTTTCCAGTACATATACACGTGGTTAGCACGTGATTTACTTGAAACTATAATTGCCGTAATCAAAGTCATAAAATCTTTGTTATTCATATGTGTGGGCTTTTTCAATCTTAATTAAAAAAAGCTTTATTTTCCGGTTACCTTTCTTTGTGGGAAGATTTTTACCGGGGGAGAATTTTTCCGGGGGAGAATTTTTCCGGGGGAGAATTTTTCCGGGGAGATTTTCACCGGGGTGATTTTTTCCGGGGAGATTTTTTCCGGGGCGATTTTTTCCGCCTACCACATAAAATATGCATGAAATTTAGTATTATTCACTTCCACATTACTCACAAAAAATTTCTGTTAGTTGACTGAAGGGTAGAGGCAGAAAAATTCTTGAACCGATCCCCCCCCCCCCCCCCCAATGGCCTAAGTTGGGCCCTGAGCTTGATCACAACAATATATACTTTTCATGCATGACGTTAAGATATTTTCACGATTCTTTCCAATATATAATTGGTTATTTTTCCTTTTCACAGTAAATATAAACTTTTTGAATTATCATTTTATTCAAATTTGAAAGTTTTTTTTTAAAACTACAGATTCTAAATTTTAAAGATTCTTTAAGATTCCAAAATTACCGCTGCATAAAACCTAAAACTTTCTCCAATTTATTTTTTTTAATAAATCCCTAAATTTCCAGGATTTCTAAAATCCCTATTCCAGTGACTATAATAGTTGAACAGTTTGTTTTCTTTTCATAAAATTGGGACACATATTTAATTATAATTGTTTTCAGCATATGATATCCTTTGTGAGCTGACTCCCAGAATTTAGTTTTAAAATCCGAAACTGACATCATTTTTTGAAAATATATTCGACTACATATTTGACTATATTGAAATTATTCAATTATTAGATATCCAAAATAGAAGAGTTACAAAAATACATACATTAGCGATTGAAAGTAACTTGTGGAAATTCCAACTTTATATTTTGGGTCAGGATAAAATCTTGTATAAAATGCAGAATACAAGTGAAATTTCAATTTCATTTACGCTCAAATCTTTTTTAAAATTCAAATGCATTAATAAACAATATATAGACCACTGTACAAAATGGTTATTTAGCAATTGATTTTCTTTAAAAAAAAATTCTGATAGATTGCTTAAAAAACTCTGTTTTTCGTAAAAAAAATGATTTCTGAAAAAAAAAAAAAAAAAAAAAAAAAAAAAAAAAAAAATTCTTTGTAAAATTCACATTATATTTATTCACATTGAAAACTATACAATTGCTCTTTCTTAGCCTTAGATTGTAAAACGCCAAACTATCCCCCCCCAAAAAAAAACAAAAAAAAAATCATGCATCAAGCAAAGACTATGTAACACTTTCCAACAATTTCGTATAATAGTTTAACAAAACTTAGCCATTTAAGAGGATAAAAAATTACACCTAAGGAAACAATTTGTAAAATGCATAAGGCAGTTGAAAATCTCATTTTATGAATTATCATCAATCGTCAGAAAAATATCCAAATTCTTTTGTGCACCCCTTTATTCGATACATAGGTTTGCATGTATTATACTACATTGTATACTAAAATTTAGAACAGTTAGGGGACGCATGGCACAGTTGTAAAGTAATTTCCGTCAATAAGTGGAAATGTACTGCAGATTTTTGTCCTGCCCTGTATGTGATCCATAGATTTTATACACACCAAGCAATACGAAAAACATTAGTTTAATACAGAAACGCGTGTTATAACTTAAAACACTCTTCTAACAGTTATAATTAATAGACAGTCCTGTACTCGAATTCTTTGTGCAGTACAATAAATTATTAATTTTATAGTCTAATACTGACAAGCAGGGTGCCAGTTTAAATAAAATTTGCAAATAATTTACTGTTAAGCACTATTGTATTGTGTAACTTATTTATACTGCCAGGGCCTGACTAAGGCAGGGGCATGCGGGGCAATTGCCCCGGGCCCCCCGGCTTAAGGGAGCCCCCCAAGGACAGATAATTTTTCGTTAAAGGAGCGTCAAATGATAAAAAATGGTCAAAAGTGACCAAATTTTTTTTTTTAAACTTTAAGGTCTCTCTTCTCCTACCCCTCTGTTCTGTACCTAATGTTTCCTTAAAGCCTCACATTTATTCTCATATTAATGTATTCTATAATTTCTTAAAGTTGTCTTTCTTCTGCTATTATGTATATGGATGTGAATAGTACTTGGTATAAAATTTATATACACATACAATAGTTATAAATTTCAGTTTTAGTCACTTCAGTATAATTTACGACAAATTTTAAGATAGAAGGGGGCCCCCTAATAATGCTTGCCCCAGGGCCCCCCACCGTCTAAGTCGGGCCCTGTAACACTGCTGTATATTACTACTTATTTTATGTACACGAACGATAAAGCAATTCATGACATATTCTACTTTAAGAATAGCAATTGTAGTAATATAGTAGTACATATTAGTAATTTATATCACCCTCATATCATGCATGGTCACAGTGACGTTACTGTGAGTCACTTTGGTCACATAACATCTATGACCAAAATGCCACCACTCAGTGACTGAGATGTGACTTTATTAAAAACTTTTAGACAATTATAAATATTCTTCAAAGCATGTTATTTACCTTAAAAAACATGTTTCTGGCAATTTAAACATCGTTGCTTTTGTCACAGTTTTGTCACAATGTTAGTAGTCATTACGTCTGCCCGAGGGGCAGCAGCTTCCTTTGAGCTGGATCCAGCGGGTAAGAAAACGGACATATGCAGAGGAATATTTTCAGCAAAGCCGGAATAGATGGTAGCACCAAACATTTCCACCTGTTCTGTTTTGACAGGATTTTCATAATCCCTTTATTTAACAAGTACTTACATTGCATACACTCGATGCGTAGTTGGCGGTGTCCAGTATCGAACCCGGGACCTTTCAGCCTGGAGTTCGGTGTTATGACCACTTGGCTATTACGGCCACACCAAGTGAGTTTCAGTAATAGCTATTAAAAATATAAAACTATTAACTATATTCGTCGCTAGCTTTTTTTTAGTAATTCCTACAGATATTTTTGTAACCGAATGAGATTACAAAAATTTTTTTTAGTAATTACAAGGATCACTAAACTTTTTTTAGTAGATCGACCCTTTTTTTACAGTGTATATAGAGTCATTATCTTGCGGTCCATAAAAATATCAATGTGTTTTTTAATGATTTTCTGTATTTTTTACATTAATGCTAAAAAATGCTTATTGTTCAAACTTTTAAAACACATTGCGATGTGTATTACGCATAAATATTTTTAAAATGCATGCAGATCTATTTTTTTATATGCACAATGTTTATGTCCGCGTGGTTTTATTTTATTTTTTACAGTATCTCTTCATATTCAAATAACTGTATGACTATGTTAATATTTTAGTTTTTAAAAACCCTATATGATACATATCATGCACAGAGTAAACATAACTGGTTTTTTTAATTTAATAAGAAATTAAATGTTGAAATAAATGAAAAATAATTATTTGAATATACTAATAGGAACACATACACACTGTTAGTCCTTATGTTTAGAGAGACTCTCTTCAAGTCTTGAAAGATACTCATGTGTTATTTTATATTTTACTGTATGTTTATTTTTTTAAGTACTGAAAAAACGTATACTATTATTTCACAAATTTTAAACACTTCGTAATGTTAATTATACATAACATTTTGTGTAATTTCATAAAAAAATAAATGTTTAAATAAAGCAAAAATTAGTGCGTGAATACATTTTTAGTAAAACTTTTAAAAATGCCTTAACACTTTAAAGCTCATACATTAATGACAATCTACAAGTCTTTTAAAATATTTATGAGTTTTTGTTTCATGTTTTACTGTATGTTACGCATTGAAATAATAATAAGACCAAGTGAGTATTTGAATTCATTAAAAATTTTCTTATGTCATTCACCGATGTTTTTATGTTTAGAACTATCATGTCTGAGCTTGGGACAAAGTCGCTTCATGAACATGAACATGAGGAAGCATCTGCAGGGGCTTCCCAGTTGCGGAGCAACTCCACGCCCTGTCTATTAGTAACCGTAGAGCACATCGTAAAGTAAGCCTGTAAATGTTTAACCGTAGAACAAGTCTACTATAAGGAAAATAAAAAATGGATAGACAAGAAAAGTGAGAAAAAAAGAGTTTAAAAAGAGGATAATTACAATATTAAAAATTTTAAGTCTAACAAAATAAAAAAAATTAAATTTAAATTAAAAGAGAGTCTAAAGATAGTTGTTCAACGTTCATAACAGATCGCATGCCAAGACGAAAAGGGCAAAGATTTACCCCCCCCCCCCCAAAAAAAAGGCCCAATTCATTGCCACACATCTCTTTTTTTATTTATATTTACTCTTACAGTATAACACTCTTATTTAGATAAAATTAGAGTTTGATAAAAACTACACTAAATTTATATAAAAGTAAATTTAAATAAAAGTTTCTAAATTCATGGCACAAACTTTAAGGAGCGATAGTACACATGAAGACAAACAATATTTAATAGGAAACTAAGGGTCCCAAACGTCTTCCGAAGGGGAAAAGCGCCATTAAAGTTTAGGGTCCAAAAATTCAAATGGTTATAAAATGCAGAAAAATTAGTCGATTCGTTTGCGGTTTTCACTAAAACTATTCTTTATATCAGTATTGTCTTGAAAATAAATTATAAAGATGAATTTCAAAAAAATGCCAGTAGAGGGCGCTTTAGACTTTGGAGTAACGAACAACTATTTTTTACCGTTATTTTTTGCATCTCATTAAATTTTTTTAGAAGCTTAGACATAAACTTAAATTTTGAGCTCAGAATCTAAATAGTTGAGAGTGGTTAAATAGCGCAAATTGAACTGCGGGGGAAGGTCCAAAAATTCAAATGATTATAAAAAACAGAAAAATTGGTCGATTCGTTTGCGGGTTTCACTAAAACTATTCTTTATGTCTGTATATAGTTGAAAATAAATTATAAAGATAAAATTCAAAAATTGCCGATAGAGGGCGCTTTAGACTTTGGAGTAACGTACAACTATCTCTTATTGTTATTTTTTGCATCTCATGATTTTTTTTCAGAAGCTTAGAAATAAACTTAAATTTTGAGATGAAAATCTGAATCGTTGGGAGTGGTTAAATAGCGCAAACTGAACTGTGTTGAATGGGGGTGGGGAGGTTCATATTTCAAATGATTATAAAAAACGGAAAAATTGGTCGATTCGTTTGCGGTTTTCGCTAAAACTATTCTTTATGTCAATATTTCCTTGAAAATAAATTTTAAAGATAAAATTAAACAATTTCCGTTAGAGGGCGCCTTAAACTTTAGAGTAACTGACAACTATTTTTAAACATTACTTTTTGTATCTGATTAAATGATTGCAAAAGCTTAGACTTAGATTTTGAGCCCAAATTATAAATCGATGGACGGGTTAAGAAGTGCAAACTGAACTGTGTTCTGGAGTTGAAGTGTTACCCTCCCAACCCCCCCAAACACAGTTCCATTTTCCGCTACTTAATTACTCATAATGATGCAGATTTTGAGCTCAAAGTTTAAGTTTGAACTTTTACAAGCATTTATTTAGATATAACAAACAACGGTTAAAAATAATTGTTGGTTACTCTAAAGTTTAAGGCTCACTCTGACGGAATTTTTTGAAAGATATCTTTAAAATTTATTTTCGAGGAAATATTGACATAAAGAATAGTTTTAGCGAAAACCGCAAACGTATCGACCAATTTTTCCATTTTTTATAATTATTTGAAACTTGAACCTCCCCACCCCCATTGAACTGCGTTCAATGGGGGTTAAGTTTGCGCTACTTAACCACTCCCAACGATTCAGATTTTCATCTCAAAATTTAAGTTTAGGTCTAAGCTTTTAAAAAAATTTTATGAGATGCAAAAAATAACGGTAAAAGATAGTTGTACGCTACTCCAAAGTCAAAGGCGCCCTCTATCGGCAATTTTTAAATTTTATCTTTATAATTTATTTTTAAAATAATATTGACGTAAAGAATAATTTTAGTGAAAATCGCAAATTAATTGACCAATTTTTCCGTATTTTATAATCATTTAAACTTTGAACCTCACCCCCCCCCCACAGTTCAGTTTGCGTTACTTAACCACTCCCAACGATTTAGATTTTGAGCTCGAAATTTAAGTTTATGCCTAAGCTTCTATAAAAAAGTAACGAGATGCAAAAAATAACGGTAAAAAATAGTTGTCTGTTACTCCAAAGTGTAAAGCGCCCTCTAACGGCATTTTTTGAAATTTATCTTTATGATTTATTTTCAAGACAATACTGACATAAGGAATAGTTTTAGTGAAACCCGCAAACGAATTGACCAATTTTTCTGTATTTTATAATCATTTGAATTTTTGGACCCTAAACTTCAATGGCGCCTATCTCCTTCGGAAGACATTTGGGACCCTTAGTTTCCTATTTATTATAGTTTGTCTTGATGTGTACTATCACCTCTTAAAGTTTATACCATGAATTTAGAAACACCCTGTATATATTTTGTATAGCATAATAACAAAATATCAGTTAGTGACTAAACAAAATTGTTTATAGTTTTAATTTTTTTTTTTTTTTTTGATTAACTTTAAATTAGGAAAAATTGTTAAGTTGGGGAAAACAATTTGAAAACAAGGAAAAGAAAAGCAGGAAAAGTAATAATTAAAGAATCTTAGCGTAATTAATCATTAACAATAGTTGAGTACCGAGGTCTTTTTCTTTTACTTGGATTGCAAACATAGTAATCTGGGAGTTCGTAGATAATTTCATTTGGGATTAAGTTAATATTATTGAAGAAATTATTAGAATGGTATTTAATTCTATTTTGGAGGGAGGAAGTATTTAGATCTTTACGGGTGGTTTTGTTGCTTAAAAATCTCGAGCCATTTCGGATTAAACGCAGCTGTTTATTGTGGCAACTCGCAAGGGAGTTCAGACTGGATTTACACAGAAAGCCCCAGATAGGACAGGCATAGGTGAGGACGGAAAGAATGCAGACATTATAGATAAGTACTTTGTTATGAACAGACATATTATGATTATGGAGAAGGCGGGAGAGGGATTTAGAAATACCAGCGACTTTACCACGGGTATTAGTCATATGTTTACGGAATGTGAGGCGTTTGCCAATGATAACCCCAAGGTACTTAGCATCATTTTCCCACTCAAGAGTGGTATTGTTAAGAGTTAGTCTATTGGGATATTGAAAAGAACGAGAAAAATAGATAGCATTTGTTTTTGATTCATTTATTTTGATGCGCCACAGATTGCACCATTCCATGAATAGATTAAGAAGTTCTTGAAGATATATGTAAAGTGTGAGAGTGTTCCATGCAGTGGGGTACAGCAGTATGTATCAAAAATAATTTAAATTTCTATCCGGCCGCCCCCACGGGGCATTTAAATCTTGTTAATGCAACCGGTGTAACTTTAAAAATCCCCGGAGAACCAGCTTTAACCTTCTTCTCTGTGTATTGCCCGATCGGCGAGAGCGCGAGTGACGTAATGCGTGAGGTCACCCAACTCTTACGTCATGATGTGAACACTTTTCTGATTGGTGACTTTAATGCCCACCACCCTTCCTGGAACTGCAATGATAGCAATACATATGGCAATAAAATCAACAATTTTCTTCAAAATTCTTCATCTGCGGACATTATTTTTCCGGATACCCCTACTAGACATACCCTTAATAGCAGTAGCACTATAGATTTTGGACTTTTCCAAGGCTTTAATTATGTTAAAGATATGAAATCCCTCCCGGAATTGAGTTCGGATCATAATCCCATTCAACTTAAAATCCAGATCAAAATTCCTAATGCCCCCCCTAAATTAATCAGCAAAATTAACTGGACTCAATTCCAATCTATTATTAACAATATTCCACCCAATCTCCCCGAAATTAATTGTACTAATGATATTGAAAGCCTTGCTGAAACTATTACTAATGAGATCAAAGATGCGGCCAATAGTGCTACTTCCAAAATTTATGATAATGAATTTTTTAAACTAGATCCTCATGTCCGCAGACTAACAACTAATAAAAATAGAGCCAGAAAAATTTTTCAACGTACGCACAGAATTTCGGACAAAATCATCATGAATAGAGCCCAACAGGAACTTAAAAATTATTTAAATCAAAAACGTCAAGACAGCTGGACTGCCTATCTGGAATCACTAGCTCCAGAGGATGCTAGTATCTGGAAAGCAGCCAGAAAATTCAAGGGCTCTACTTCATACATCCCCCCCCTGAAGATTCCAAATTCTAACACCTGTGCGTACACCGATGAAGAAAAAGCTGATTGCATTGCCAGTAGTCTAGAATTGCAGTTTTCAAGAAACCCTATTGTTGATTATGACACAGAGAGAGAGGTTAATGATACTGTTAGAAACTTTTTGAGAACTCCCCCCCCTCCCCCTACTTTTTCGATTTCTAACTCTGATATAATTAATGAAATTAAACGTCTTAAAAATAAAAAATCTCCGGGTATAAGTACTATAACTAATGAAATGCTCAAAAATCTCCCAATTTCTTATATTCCAAAAATTACTCTTCTTATCAATAATATCTTTAAATTTTCTTACTTCCCCCTTTATTGGAAAACCGCTCTAATTGCTCCCATTTTAAAAAGTAAAAAACCTCCCGATAATCCCACCAGCTACAGGCCCATTTCATTATTAAATTCCCTTAGCAAACTGGCTGAAGCATTTATTGCTCAGCACCTTAACGATCATATAATAAATAATCAAATAATTACCCCTGACCAATTTGGCTTTAGAGAGGCGCTATCAGCCCCTCATCAGGTTTATCGTCTAGTGGAGCACATTACTACCGCCAGAATTAATAAAAGTCCCACTGCTGCTGTATTCCTGGATATTGAAAAAGCTTTTGATAGAGTTTGGATTTTTGCACTAATTTATAAATTAATTAAATATAATTTCCCCCCTTTTTTAATTAAGCTTATTTTTAATTATTTACTTGATAGGAACTTTAATGTTAAAATTAATAATAAATTGTCCCGTAATCTTTTTGCCTCCTTTGGTATTCCTCAAGGTTCCCGTATCTCTGGTATTCTTTTTAATTTATTTATTAATGACATGCCTGAGCACCCTTTCACCCACCTCGCGAAGTTTGCTGACGATACTTGTGTTTTTACAACCTGTTGAAAATATTCCAATGAAAATGCTTGAGATTTTTTGTAATTTTTTATTTTTTGTTTCACACAGAACACATCACAATACTCCACAAAACATAAATCTTTACATAAATTTTGCACAACAATGAATTATAACTTCTGGTTTCACTTTAAACCAATAATGAAAAATCTTCTAACTAATTCTTTCATCTGACATGAAAGGATGAATTCAAATAATAAATAAAACCCCAGCCAACTTTGGGCGAAGTTAATTAAAAATATATTAAAAATAATAACAGGTGAGTCAAGAGCACCTCTTGATACCTATAAGTCCCATTTTCAACTGAACTGTGACATCATAATTCTGACTTTAAAACAAAGCACAGAATTCATAGTGCTGCCACCTGTTATCAAACAGAATAACTAACACTTAAATTGTTCTAATTAAATTGGGTTCACTGAACATACTCCCACCCATCAAGAAGTTATTCTTGATGCAAAGGAAGTAAACAAAGTTTTACAATAGGTCTTTTAAAGACACCCCTAACGGTTTTAACAGTCACTACTCTGACTATACCATCCTTACCCGGATGAATTTCAATGATTTTGCCTAATGGCCAAACAGAAGGAGGAACATTATCCTCTTTCAAAATTACAATATCATTTACTTTAAAATTTTCAGTTTGTACTCTCCATTTTTTTCTATTTTGCAAAGAGCTCAAATAGTCAATACTCCACCTTTTCCAGAAACATAATTTCATTTTTTGTACAATATGCCAACGAGACCGTAAGGATAAATTTTCTTCATATACCGGTTCAGCTGGCGAAGTAATAACATCTCCAATTAAAAAATGAGATGGAGTCAATATATTGATACTGTCTATGCTATCATTATCAATTGCTACTAATGGTCTAGAGTTTAGAATAGCCTCAATTTGAGTCAAATATGTGTAAAATTCTTCAAAAGTTAAATTAGTATTACCAATAACACGTTTAATATGAAATTTTACAGAACGAACAGCGGCTTCCCATAGTCCACCAAAATGTGGACTTACTGGAGGAATCATATGCCACTCAATATTTCTTTGAGACAAAAAATAAGAAATTTCTTCATTACTTTCAATATGACAAATAAATTTATATAAATCTGAAAGTTGCCCCTTAGCACCTACAAATGTTGTAGCATTATCACTATATATATGCTGAGGAGCTCCTCTTCGAGAGCAAAATCTGTTTAATGCAGCAATAAATGCCTCAGCAGTCAAATCACTTACCAACTCTAAATGTAGAGCTTTAGTGGCAAAACAAATGAATAAAGCAATATAACATTTGGTAGTTTTAGCTCCTCTACCTCGATATTTCAAAATATTAATAGGCCCCGCATAATCGATTCCACATGCAGCAAATGGCCTGTTAGGAGTAACTCTGTTAAGAGGAAGATCTCCCATTAATTGTTTGGAAGAAGCTGTTCTATATCTACAACAAGTAACACATTTATAAATACAATTTTTAATTATCTTCCTGGCACATACTATCCAATAACTCTGTCTTATGATGCCCATTAATAAATTTAACCCAGCATGAAAATGCATAACATGAAAATATTTAACAATTAACACACTTAATTTATGCTGAGTTGGCAAAATGACAGGATGTTTTGCATTATATTGGAGGGGTGAATTTCTCAGCCTACCTCCCACCCTAAGCAAACCATCACTATCAATAAAAGGACTAAGTGAAAAAAGAGAACTTTTTTTAGAAACAGGTCTATTTGATCTAATACAACTAATTTCATCTCCGAAATATAGCTGCTGAATATAAGAAATAATCAAATTACCTGAATGTCTTCTTTCGGTTATTGATAAAGGAAGAAATTTACCTTTATTCAAAGGACTGGTGTTCATTTTGCCAACTTTCTGCTTACAATTTTTCACAAACCTAATACAAAAAGCTAAAACATCAACAATTTTAGTAAAAGAAGAATATTTTTCAAAAAGCATATCTATCACAGAATTATTTACAGTTACTGGAAAACAAAATTTAGATTTTTTCTTCTCTTTATTCACAGTATCTAAATTAGTTTTGATTTGAGGTTGTTCAGGCCAATGTTCTTGACTTAAAGAAAGCCATTTTGGGCCCTCCCACCAAAGGGAACAATCAGGAAGATCCTTGGGAGGTAACCCTCTGGAAGCAATGTCAGCTGGATTTTCCTTGCCTGGAACATACCTCCAACAGTCAGATGGAACAGAATCCAAAATTTCGGAAGTTCTATTAGCCACATAAGGTTTCCAATACCTAGGATGAGATGACAGCCAAGATAGAACTACTTGAGAGTCTGTCCATGCATAAAATTTAATAACGAAGGTATTCAAAATAGTCACTAGTGTAGAATATAATCTAGAAAGTAATAAAGCACCATTTAGCTCAAGTCGTGGTATGGAAACAGATTTAAGTGGTGCTACCTTGCTTTTAGCAACCAATATGGTCACCTTTGACTTTATTTCACCAGGTTGTACCACATAGATGACTGCAGCATATGCTGATTCTGAAGAGTCACAAAAACCATGCAATATGATTTCTTTACTGGAACATTGGATCCATCGTGGAATTTGAATAGAACAAACTTGTTCAAATTCTTGTTGGAATTTTTTCCAATTTGCTTGGAAATTTTCAGGAAGAGCAGTGTCCCAGTCTAACTTCATTAACCATAATTGCTGGTAAAACATTTTTATCGCAACAGTGCAAGGAGCCAAAAATCCCAATGGATCAAATAATTTAGCTGATTGTGAAAGAAAATTTCTTTTAGTTATGTTATCATCAAATTGTAAATTAACTTTAAAGATGAAAACATCATTTGTAGAATCCCAACTAAGCCCTAAGGCTTTGGAGCAATCATCAGGATGAATTTCTAAGTTTGTTGACTCAAGAGAATTTGAAGATAAATGAGTCAATACATCAGAAGAATTAGACCTCCATTTCCGTAAATGAAAACCTCTATTTTCTAAAGCCAGTGAAAGTTTATCAATCACTCTAATAGTTTTTTCACTTGAGATTGAACCTGACATACAGTCATCAATATAGAAACTATCTTTAATAATTGAAGCTGTAACAGGATCATCGTTTTCTATGTCCTTTCCAATTTGAAATAAGCAACGAGTTGCTAAAAATGGAGCTGATGCTGTTCCATAAGTGACAGTTTGCAGACGATACTCCTTTAAATCTGAGTATGCTGATTCTCGCCAAATAATACGTTGTAAATCTTGATCTTCTGGAGCAATCAGAATTTGTCTATACATTTGCTGAATATCAGCGGTAAAAGCAACAGGATTTGTTCTAAATCTAATAAGAACTGTAAAGAGATTTGATTGAGGAATTTGTCCAACTGCCAAAACAGAATTCAAAGAATTACCATTAGGTGGTTTGCATGTACCATCAAACACCACCCGTAACTTTGTAGAAATAGAATCACTTTTTATAACAGAATGATGTGGAAGGTAATATACTTTGTCGCTTGTAGGATTTGAATCTTTGTCAACAGGTGTCATGTGACCAAAATCTTCATATTCATTCATAAATTTTCTGTATTCATTCTCAAAATTTTTATCAAACTGAAATTTTTTCTCCATAGCAAACAATCGTGAAACTGCCATAGATTTAGAATCTCCTAATGTTATTACATCTTTAAAAACTGGCAACTTAACTTGAAATCTACCTTCTGGAGTTATCTTATAAGTCGAACAAAAATGTTGTTCACAAAATTTTTCTTCTTCAGACAAATGAGGATTTTTAATATCTATTTCTTCTGCTTGCCAAAACTTTTGTAATAATAAATCAACATTTAATTCATTTTTTACACTAAGAAAATGTGAATTGATACTAGAAGAATATTTACAATTAGATTGCAATTTTCCAGCTACCACCCAACCAAACATAGTATTTTGAGCAATTGGCTCATTCTCATTACTAACAATTTTACCATATCTTAAAATAGTAAAGAAACAGTCAGATCCTAGAATAATATCACATTCTTGTGGTTTCATGAAATCTTCATCTGCTAAGGTAATATTCTTAAGATAATCTATGTTTTTTGTATCAAGTAATTCTGCAGGTAATTGAGATGTCACTTTAGGCAGAATGTATGCCTGTACCTTTAAGGATTCATTTGAAAGCTTTGATCCAACTTTGAGAGTTACTGAACCTCGAGTTTGTCCAGCTGATACTCCAGTAATTCCATTTAAAAGAATTCTGTCGTTCTTCCTTTTTAATCCTAAAATTCTTATAACATTTTCACTGACAAACGAACATTCTGATCCAGAATCCAGCAAAGCTCTAAAAGAGTAAGCTTTGTTTTCATTATCATATAGTAAAACTTTAGCAGTAGGTAGAAAAGAAACACATTTAGAATCATTAAAAGAAGCACTAGAATTAATTTGCAATTCATGAGATGTTGACTCATGTGCATAATTTTCATTTAACTGATGATCCTTATTCTCAGATGAAACGGGAACTACTTTATTTTCAAATTTAACAGAGTAAGCATTATTACTTTTATTTTCTTCATGTAAGAGTGTATTGTGCTTACTTTCACACTTAAAACATTTTAAATGAGAATTTGGACATTCCTTAATTTTATGCAAGTTTAAACATAGAAAACAACAGTTATTACGCTTAATAAAGTTTTTTCGAGCAGCAACATCCATGGATTTAAATTTGATACACTTATACAGTGGGTGTGTTCCTTGACATTTTAAACAAACTTTTGATTTGTCATTTGAATTATGTTTGGAACCTACAAAATTTGAGCTTTTGGAATGTTTAATATCATTTCCATTGCTAGAGATGAGTTCTAAAGAAGAACATCTTACACTTAAGAAATCAAAAAATTCTTGTAAAGAGGGAAATTCATTTTCTGCACTTTCAATAGACCACAGTCTTCTACTTTCAGGATCTAGTTTTTGGAATAATAAATATATTAGCCATGGGTCTCTACTTGTAGCTTCATCCCCAACAGCTTTTAAACCCCTAATAACTTCATCACTTATGTTCAACAAATTCCTGATATTTATACTATTTGGATGCAGAACTGATTTTTGTTCTAAAAATAATTTAATCAAAGAATTTACTATTTGTTTCTTTTTGTCATATCGGTTTAGCAATTTATCCCACGCTTCTTGATAAGAATCATTAGAAAGAGGAATATGTTTAATCAATGTAGCTGGTTCTTCAGAAAGTAATCCTTTAAGATATTGAAATTTCTGAATATTACTTAAACCTGCTTGTGAATGAACAGTGGAAACAAACATATCTTTAAAATTTGTCCATTCAGAAAATTTTCCAGAAAATACTGGAATGTTTAACTTAGGTAGTCGAATATTACACTGATTAGGAATATTAATAGAACCACCTTGAGTAGAATTGTGCGTTATAGCATTAATAACTTCAGTAGAATTCAAAGAATCCAATTTGTTTTGGTATTTAGTTTTTAACTGAAAATACCTCTCTTCAAATTCTGCTAACTCTGAATCTTCATCATTTAAGCTAGAATCTAATCTTAAGAATTCTTTAAGTAAATCATCTAATCTCTGTAACCTAATCAAAATTTCATTTTTCGTATTCACATTCTCAAAACTATTCTCTAATCTAGTTACAGAGCCTTTAACCCTACCTCTCTCAATTTTAATTTGAGCTGCCTTTTTTTCATAATCTTCCATTTTATACAATTACTTAAAGCAGAATGATTTCCAAAATAAAATTTAATCAAATTAGCTTCAAAACAAAACTAATCAAATTATACTTCAAAATCAAAACTAATCAAAAATATACCTTGAAATCAAAACTAATCATAATTGCTTCAAAACAATAATAATCAAATAAAATTCAAAACCTAAACTAAATTAAATCAAAAACAGAACAAATCAAACTCAAAAATAGAACTTCTGTATAATATTCTATCACTTAAGAATGCTGTTTCATATAAACAATGGAAGAATGTTCTGTTCTTAAATGTACATAAATTCAAAAATAATCTTCTAAATTCTTCAATGCAATATAATTCTTTATAGTAATCAAATATTCAAATTCTCAAGCAAATAAATCATAATGTTCTATAGAACAAGTAAATAAATCAATATGTTATTCTTCAGAACAATTCTATTCTTTCCAAGAACAATTATCAAAATATAATAATGCAGAATATTTATCTTATTTAATCACTTTAAATAAACTTAATTGTTCCTATATTTGCTAACTTCTCTAGCAAAATTAAACTTATGCTATAGCATCATAGAATATTAAAAATAAAAGTACTCACAATCTAGCCTAGGTGCCTCCAATTTTTCTTATGTTGAAAATATTCCAATGAAAATGCTTGAGATTTTTTGTAATTTTTTATTTTTTGTTTCACACAGAACACATCACAATACTCCACAAAACATAAATCTTTACATAAATTTTGCACAACAATGAATTATAACTTCTGGTTTCACTTTAAACCAATAATGAAAAATCTTCTAACTAATTCTTTCATCTGACATGAAAGGATGAATTCAAATAATAAATAAAACCCCAGCCAACTTTGGGCGAAGTTAATTAAAAATATATTAAAAATAATAACAGGTGAGTCAAGAGCACCTCTTGATACCTATAAGTCCCATTTTCAACTGAACTGTGACATCATAATTCTGACTTTAAAACAAAGCACAGAATTCATAGTGCTGCCACCTGTTATCAAACAGAATAACTAACACTTAAATTGTTCTAATTAAATTGGGTTCACTGAACACAACCCATAGAAATAGAAAATTTGCTATCCTAACTCTTAATCGCCACCTTAAATTATTAATTAACTGGTTTAATAAATGGAGAATTAAAATTAACGTAAATAAAACTCAGGCTGTCCTCTTCTGTAATTTACGCGAAAATAACTTAAATAAGTATAAAATTAATCTTAATAATAATGAGTTGCCATGGTCCAATACATGTAAATACTTAGGTATTATACTTGATCAAAGACTCACTTTTAAACAACACATTCAACACTCGCGTAATAAATTCCGAGCCGCTAGAAGATTAATTTACCCCTTAATTGCTCGGAATAGTATTTTATCTATTAAAAATAAGTTGCTGCTTTACAACTCTTTTCTAAGACCGATTTTAACTTATGGATGTCAAATTTGGAGTTTCGCTGCATTCTGTCACATCAAATCACTTATACAATCTCAAAATTCCACCATTAGATTAATTTATGATGTGCCATATTATGTTAGAAATTATCATCTCTATAAAGAAATAAATTATCCAGAATTAAACACTCACATTCAAGACTTAAATATTAACTTTCACCTCTCTTTAGAAAACCATGAAAATAGTGCTTTAAATACTCTTGCAGCGTACGATATTTTTGACATCCATAATAGAAAAAGACCTAATGTTGGTATGATTTTAAATGCAATCCATAACTTTTAATTTTAATTGTTTTTTAATGCTTTTTTATTATTTTTAACTTAGTTTTTTGATGAACTTGCCTGTTCAATCCGGCATGATTCATACCTTCTCTCTGTCTTTGGCTCCACCCCTATTGGCCAGCGCCAATATAAGGGGTGAATTTTCCCGCAACTGGTTCACTTCTTCAAACAGCGTGAGTGTCAGCACCACCTTGGATCTCGGACGAGCGCATTGGTTGGATTATACGACGGAGGTTGTCGGCGATGGACGGACGAGCTCATGGTAGTATGTCTTGTTCAGGCACCGGACCCGCGTTCAAATTTAGGGATAACCCAGACTCTATTCCGCTTAGTTGTCAGTTAAAAATATTTTTAATGTATAGGGACCAAACAATCTACGAACTTGATGATGATCTATTAGAATGTTTTGATGAGAACGGATCTATTTTACAGCATAGATTTGATTATTTTAAAGCTAACGAAAATAGACCTAAAACTATCGAGGTTAAGAAACCTTCTAAAAGTAAATCTAAAAAAAGGAAGGAAAATAAGCAGAATTTTAATTCTCTTTCGACGGGACTGGTGGTTCCAAATTCTAAAAAAGTTAGAGCACAAAATTCTCCTCCGGAGAGCGTAAAAAGCATTTGTTACGAAACCGCATCTGAAATGGATGATAACGAAGACTCTATGTCAGTTGTTAGCTCAAGAGATGGAGCCACTAGTGTGGCTTCCAGCACTTATTCGGTTGATTTTGACGCGTACGATGCAATGATTGCAAAAAGAAACGAAATTGTCACTTCAAATGAAGTGCAAACTATCGAAAAAGAGAAAATTCAAGAAAAGAAACTTAAAAATATCCCTCCTAAACCCATTATGGTCTCGGGAATTCCAGATGTAGTTTCATTTACGAAATGTATTGAAAGTGATTGCGATGTAAATTTTATGGTGGAAATCTCGGGTAGATGGACTAAAATCATCACCGAAGAGTTTAATATTAAGGAAAAAATTGTAAATTTCTTAAAGGGTAGAAAATACGAATTTTATGTAGTACCTGACTTAGAATCTCCGCTAAAAGCTGTAATTAGAGGTCTTCCTCTCAGCATAACCCAAGATGTTTTGCTCCAAGAGCTTACCAATTTCGGATTGGACGCCACGAAAGTGAATCAGATGACTAGCAGGAAAGATGGAAGAAAACTTCCACTCTTTCTTGTTCACTTAGCCAGAAATGAAAAATCTAAGCAAATTTTCGACTTAAAGTCGCTTTTCAAAATTAGAATAAGTGTTGAAAAGTATAGAGCGCCGAGAAAAGCATTACAATGCTGGAATTGTCAAAATTTTTTTCATGTAGCCAAGTATTGCAATTTTAAACCGAAATGTGTTGGTTGCGGTGAACCACATGAATCTAACAATTGTCCGAGGAAAAATCTTGCGAAGGAGGAAATTCCCCCTCCGAAATGTTGTAATTGTGGAGAGCAGCACCCCTCTTCGTACAAGGGCTGTAAAAATTATCCATTAAAACCGCAATTTAGGAAATCGTATGCCGAAATGGCAAAGAAAAAAGAAAAGAAAATTGATCAGTCGCAGCCCAAGGCTCGGAAAAAAAATGCTCAGGAACCTCCTAAGACGGAACCACCAGAACCGCAACAATTATACCAAATTAACGAGCTAGGTGATGGATTTGGGAAATTTTTGGATATTTTAGAAAAAATAAAAGTTGAGTTAAAAATTGAATCTTTTACGGATCTCGCTAATAGATTGATAAAAATTTATGAAAAAATCGTTGCAGAAAGCGACCATGCAAAGAAAATGTTAGTGTTTATGGATGGAGCATCCAATTTAAATAAGTAAAAAAAAAAAAAAAAGGAAAAAAAAATATACTTTAGAAAATTAGGAAAAAAAAAAAAAATAAATACTGTAGAAAATTAGGGAAAAAAAAAAAAAATATGTAAGGAAAATTTTTTAAAGTAAGGAAAAATATGTGGACTGAAATCGGCCTTTGTTTGTTTTCTGTGTTTCACCCCTTAGTTATGCCTGAACAATTGACGTACATTGTCACGTGTCCAGCGGGTGTCATCAACCGGTTGTGAGCTCCGGCTCTTAGCCGCGCGAGGGCATCAGCTGAGGCTTGGGACCCTGTGCTCTATCTTCGATTTGAAACCAATGCCGCCAGACATGTTGCACGAGTGATGACTTCCTCGGAGGTTGTTGCTAAGTCGCTCAACACGTCCAGCATGGGCTGTAAGTACCGGAGGGAGGGGCTTAACGGCTCTCACCAATGGGAAAACAGCCTATATGCACTTCTACCATTTCACCATCTTCGAAAATCAAGTTATGTTTTTCTTCAATTTCGTTGGAGATTTAGCGGAGTGGATTCACACTCTGTAGGTGCTCCGTAAGCCTACGTGTTGACTTGACTTCACTTCTTCACTGGATGTCGTACTGTGCACATCTCTCAGCGCCGTAATCGGTAGTGCCGATGAGCCCTTGTCAGGGCTTCGGAGGACATATTCCGGTAGGATGCTGGGAGGGAGCTGGTGTGACGTCCGGACTTTTTTAAATTAAATTTAGATAGAGCCACTTTTTCACTAATTTAAAATTTTAATCTGCAGTTTTTTCACTTTATTTTTTATTTTTTACTCACGAGCTCAGGAAATAGGTTTTTTTTTTTTTTTTTTTTTTTTTGTGTGTGTGTAAATTAATTTAAATTAACTTGCTATTCCATTTGTGCTGCTCGTTTGCCCGGAGTGAGAGTGCCCATTTAGTGGTATCTTACTATGTGTCGGGGATGTGGGGCTGAGGTCCCAGGCTCCTCGAGAAAATGTTGTGTATCCATCCATCCATTCCATGCAGTGCTGCAAATTGCAGTGTCGTCCGCGTAAAGTGCGAGGAATGTAAGAAGTGTGCGTGGAATGTCATTAGAATAAATGTTAAACAGAAAAAGGCCAAGGATTGATCCTTGAATTATCCCGCAAAGTATAAAATGTAGTGCAGATAAGGTGTTGTTAATGCGGACATAGAAGTTACGATCGCCAAGGTATGAGTGTATCAAATGTATAAGTCCGGACGGGAAATTAAGCCGAATTAATTTGTATATGAGGCCCTTGTGACAGACTTTGTTGAATGCCTTGGCGATGTCCAATAAGACAGCGGCTGTGGGTTTCTTAGCGTTGAAGTTCTCGGTTAGGAATTCCATAACGCGTAGAAGTTGGTGTTGAGTGAAGTGCTTGGCTTTAAAGCCGAATTGCTCCGGCATTAATATGTTGTTAGATTAAGAGAATTCATAGAGATGCAATCTAATGACGCGTTCAATTACTTTACTTAAAGAAGAAAGAAGGCTAATAGGGCGGTAATTAGTAGGATCATTAAGGTTAGTGCAGGGTTTAGGAATAAGTGCTATTATAGAAGTTTTCCAAGGTTTAGGAAAGTAGCAGTTTTTACTTTCTTCTATCTTTACAAGAAGAAAGTATTGGATTCATGAAAATTTTCGACTTCCGGTTTTCGACGGATTTATACGTTTTAGAAGGTCCTGAACACGTTTTGACTATTTTTAGAAAATGTCTGTCTGTCCGTCTGTCTGTGAGTCTGTGTGTCTGTCTGTGAGTCTGTCTGTCTGTATGTGACAAAAAATTTGTGGGCGCTCTATCTCAAGAACTAATGCTCGAAATTTAATAAAATTTTATATTCAGTTAGACCTTGATATGAATTAGTGCCTATTGGTTTTTGGTGAAAATTGGCCAGCAGGTGGCGCTGCTATACTACGTTTTTCATGATTTTCAAGATTGCTATATCTCAAGAATTAATGCACAGAATTCCACCAAACTTCAGATTCTGTGACCCCTTGATATACATAGACGCTGATTAAGTTTTGGTGTAAATTAGCCAGCAGGTGGCGCTGCTATGCCACGTTTTTCATGATTTTCGTGATAGCTATATTTCAAGAACTAATGCACAGAATTTCACCAAACTTCAGATTCCGCGATACCTTGAGATACATAGCCGCTGATAAGGTTTTGGTGTGAACCGCCCTATAGGTGGCGCTGCTATGCTACATTTTGCACGATTTTTGTGATAGCTATATCTCAAGAACTAATGCAGAGAACTTCATCAAATTTTAGATTCTGTTACACTAGAATATATAACATAATTAGACGCTGATTACATTTTGGTATTAACCTTGCAATAGGTGGTGCAGCTATGCTGCATTTTGCACGATATTTTCGATAGCTATATCTCAACAACAAACGCACAGAATTTCATCAAACTTCAGATTTTGTTACAAAATGACATATAACATAATTACACGATGATTATGTTTTGTTATAAATCTTTCAACTGATGGTGCTGCTGTGCTATATTTTACACGTTTTTTTTTAACTAGCTATGTCTCAATTTCATCAAACTTCAGATTCTTTTACACCATAACATAATTAGACGCTTTTTTACGTTTTGGCATAAATTGTCCAAGATATGGTGTTGCTGTGCTACGTTTTGCAAATTTTTTGTTATAACTATATCTCAAGAACTAATGGACGAAATTCCATCAAATTTCAGATTCTGTTAGGTCTTAGCATAAATAGATGCTTATTAAGTTTTAGTATAAATTACCCAATATGAGGCACTACTAATATCATTTTCTCAGAATATTAATTAAATTTTGCGTTTTAGGCTTTTCGGATACCAGAATCTCATTAGACTAGGTCAAATGTTCGAGGAAATTCGATAGTGGGTAACTTTGGGGCCACCACTTTTTTTTTTTTTTTTTTTTTTTAATAGTAAAATGTACTTAAGAGATAGAAGAAAGTTTTGGGATTGACACATCCAACTAGTTAAGTATAGAGTTAGTAAGATCAGTAATATAATGAATACAATTAATAGGAAGTTGTTTGAGAGCATAGTTGGTGATGCCATCGTACCCAGGAGATTTTCTATTTTTAAGTTTTTGAATAATATTATCAATTACAAAGGGTTGAATGCTAGGGAGAGGGGTAGGTGGGCTAGAGAGATATTGATTGACAGTATCATTGACAAGGTTCAGGTGTGCTTGACTTGCGAGGAAGGGATTAGACGAGAACTGAGTCTCATAGGAGTTGACAAGGCATTCAGCCTTCTCCTCGTCTGTGTAAGCAGTAACATTACTGACAGTTAAGGGGGGATGGGGGTAAAGTTATTGTTTAGTTTCTTTTTAATGCACCAAAGAGAATTATCCTCGCAAGTAAGACTTTCTAAGAATTTTGACCAATTTTTATTTTTATCTTTCTGAAAAAGGGACTTAATTTTTTTATTTAATCTATTAATGGAGGTTTTAAAGGAGGGGTCACGGGTTGATTGATAAAGTCGCCGGTGGCTATTACGTTGGTTACAATAGTTACGGATACAATTAGGCATGAAGTAAGAGTTATTATTTTTAAAAGTTGGATATGTAGAAGATTTTATGGCATTATTAATAATATTATCAAAATTATTAACAGCATTGTCAATTTCATCATTAATATTAATCAGGGTTGTTAAATACCCGGGTTTTTTCAGAAAAAACCCAACCCCCTGGATTTTTTCAGGGTTTTTGGGGTTTTATCAGGGTTTTTTGGGTTTTATCAGGGTTTTTCGGGTTTTTCAGGGTTTTTCGAGGTTTTTTTGGGGGTTATAGGAGATGGTTCAGAATGCTTGAAAAAAAAAGTACTTTTTACTAAATTTAAAGTAGTGAATTGATTACAAATATATATAAATCAATGACAGTAATCAAAATTATGCTTTGCTTTTAGATAAATTGATTATAAGTAATAATTTATAAAGTATTTTTTTGTTATTACTAAATACTAGAATAAGCCAAGTAATTCTACATGTCTACATAATTCAATTAGGATTCTAAGCATATATGGTATTTTGTTATGAGTTTCTATTGTATAACATACATTACACATCAAAGCATTTTTTAATGGGAAAAATTTGTTTGTGTTTCTTACACATGCTTCAGAGATTAACTAACAATTATTTCTTTTAAGAATTGTGATGGTATAATTAGGAAATTTTTCTTTAGGGTGGGGGGTGATGGTTATAAATTTTCTGAGTTGTGTACTGATATGAAGAAATATATTACAATACATTATATATGTAATATAAATACATTATATATGTAATATAAATACATTATATATGTAATATAAATACATTATATATGTAATATAAATACATTATATATATAATTTAAAGTTAAAATTTTGAAAAAACCCACTTGGGTTTTTTCCTGTTTTTTTCAGAAAAAAACACCCGGGTTTTTTGGGCTGGACAAAATCATAACCCTGGTATTAATAGGGGCGCACAATATCAGAATTAGTAAGGATATTTAAAAAAATTTTCCAGTCAATTGCAAAGGAAAGAGGAGAAGAGAGAGGGTTAATTAAGTCTATTTTGAAAGAAACTATTTTGAAAGATGGTCAGAACTTAGGTCATTAATTACTTGAGTAGTGATAGGAAAGGGTAGGTTTTTAGTGATAGCAAAGTCAATAATAGAAGGGTGATGTCTGTGATAACTGGGAATGTGTGAAGACGTGTTGGGTGCATGTAAATTAAGATTAGTATTGTTAATTAAATTATGTAATGCACTTCCATTGCAGGAAGTAGTGCGGCAATTCCACCGTCTACTTTGAGCATTGAAGTCACCTGCAATGAAAGCGTGATGGTGTTGTGATACAATGTGTGTAATTTCGTTGGCCGGTAAGGCCTGACATGCCTGGCGTATAAAGATGTAAAATTAATTTTGTAATTGGGTAAGTTAACTATTATGCTTGTGTAATCAACGCCAGGAAAGGGTCTGTGTTGTATTGTATAATGAGGAATGTAGTGTTTTATGTAAACCGCAGTGCCTCCATGCCTTTCGGAGTCGGTACGCGATGTGTGGCAATGTTTGTAGTCAGGAATGTTGATACTAAGAGTGATTCTGTGTGTTTCCTGTAAAAGAAGTATGTCAAAGTGGGGATTAGTGGAAATGAATGATCTGAGTTCGTTAATCCTCGATTGCAACCCGTTGCAATTCCAGATGAGGATTAGAAGAGAAGAATGGCTATTGTTAGAATTATTCATTATGGTTTAGGTTATCCTTTGCAAAAGACTGAAGTTCGTCGACTATTATAAACATTTTCCCAAAGGGGTCATTACATTTTTTAAACCTTTTAGTAATATTGGTTATATATTTGAGTAGATTACTGAGATGAAACATTTCTTTCACGTCAGTAATAGTCGAAAATATGTCAGAGAAAGAGTTTAAGAGTTCAGGATGAATAGAAGGGGTAGGGAGAGGATTAGTGATAGCATTATTGATATATGAGTTAACAAGAAGGGGTAAGTCCGTATCGGAAGCATCCTGTGTAATCTCTTTATTGATGGGTTTATCTTTGATTTCATTAGGATTAGTTATATTTTCAGAGGGTTTTTTAGTATAATTGTATGGTTGTAGGACTTTTACAAATTCAGAAAAATAATTAGGGTTTTGAGCTTTTTGATTGGATTGATTTAAGTTAGTTTTAGAATTAATTTTATGGGGTAATTTATTGGAGTTTTTGAGGCAACCCCTGTAAGAGGCAGGATGTTGGCCTTGGCAGTTAGCACAAGTAGGGGTAATCCTGCTTTTGTGCTCGCAATTACCGCTAAGGTGCTCACCCGCACACTTATTGCATTGGGGCGTAAGATTGCAAACTTCGCTGGCGTGGCCAAATTTCTGGCAACGGTAACATTGTTTTGGGTTATTAGAATTTTTGAAGTGTTCCACTTTTACACTTACATGACAAATTTCCTGAATATTGTATATATTTTCAAAGTCTTTTTGGGGGAGGACATTTACCATATATAAGGGCATTCCTTTACCAGTTATTCTATTTTTTAGCATTGCAACTCTAGTGGCTTTAAAGTTATGTTTAGCAAGTTCGTCAATAATAATTTGGGGGTTAGTATAAGGAGGGATTCCTCTGATGCATATTTTTTTTGGGCGCTGGTCTTTGGGATTTAGAGTAGTGAATTTTAGATTTTTATTAGTAATGTAGCGTTGAATTTTCCTGAAATGGTTTTCATTTTTTGGGGTAACTTTAAGGAGATCACCTGATAATTTAATAATAGGTTTATTATCACTGTCAAGTTCTACAATTTTAGAGCTAATGGTAATATGAGAAATTCCGTCAAATTGAATATAAAAGGGATGGAAATCTTTTTTGTTCTCCTCTGATTCGCTGCTTGCAGCCATATCAATATCGTTATTAGGATTATAAGTATTATCTGAGTTTAAAATACCAAATCTATTTTTAACAGGGATGGAAATATCTGGATCAGAATTTTTTCTTTTGTTGGGGCTAGAATTTACAACAGTATAGCTAAGATTCTTTATGCAATGTAGTTTTTCTACAAAATTATCGTTAAAAAATCTAATATAGTTAATCAAAGTTTTATCAGCAAAATAAAGATCGTCAGGCTTAACTAAATAATCAGTAAATTCAAGATAAAATATACAATGTGCTCTTACCAGTTTAAATGTTGAGGAGTCGGTGTCGTAAAGTCCGGTTTAGTGCGGAGGGAGTTAATCTCGTTGTCGATGCCAGAGAATATTTCAGTGATAACATCATTTAGCTGGTGATTCAAATCCGAGTAGTCCTCGTGAAAAGCTTGGAGCAGTCCTCTGCCAGAAATAACATCCGTGTGAAGACGCTCGGAGTTAATATTAAAAGCCGTCATCACGGCCGTAGCCATGTCGAAGAAAATCACTCAGAATAAAGATCGCGTGAAATAAAGATCGCGAGGGAATAACACTACCTCTATCCTTTACTTCTCGAGAGAGAATGTGGCAAAGTCACTTCAGCCAACACCGACGCTATGACAAAGCCACGGGGCAGTGGAAATACTGGTTGACTGACATCATCATCCTCGGTCAAGAGGGAACGGAGAACCCCACAGCATTTTTCCCTCTCTCCTCCGTACTACCGTCGAAAAATTATGTCGTGTGCATGCGTTAAGAAACAATGTCCAGCTTTTGGAGCTTATATAATGATTAAGTCTAATTCGAGTGAAGACTGGATTACTTTCAATTAAGGTAAGTACTTATTTACAATATATATTTGCCCTTTAAAAAAATAATGATGTGATATTATCTTTTAAAATATGTATCTTATATCGCGTGTTTGTGCACGTGTAGGCTTAATCCCACAGCTGTATGCTTGTAAAAAAAATGTATATATATGAGTATGATTTTTGCAGCGTCATCGCATTTATGATAGCAATAAAATTAGTTGATACACATAAGCAGTTTTAATGTTCTCTAATATAAACAGTCAAACAATGAATAATGTGTTGTAGTACACTATTTTAGTTGAAAGAATTTTAATATGAATTTGAGTAGTATACACTAGAATTTAACGATGAAAGAAAGTAAATTTCTAAATTATTAACCATTACTGTTAAAAATTTATACATTTATTATTATTAATTATCATTTTATTTATCATTTATTTATTTATAAAGTCTATAATCTGGATTGAAGGATATGATTGGATTGACTCATATAATATTTTTCTTACGCTATTAAAAGTAAAAACAAATAATGTTATCTAGTTAAGTAATTTTTGAATTAATTATTTAAAAGAGAAAAAATATTTATAAAAATACCTAATGCGAAATTCAAAATTGTATTATTTGATTCTTTTTATTTACATTTATTATTTGCCTTTTCTCTATTTTATTTATCGTTTCTTTCGATAAAAAAATCAATTGTATATTTGATTTATTTTGTCTTACATGTGGTTTTTACTAATAATTATCACTATAAATCATCACAGATATTTCAGTTTTATTAGAAAATGTTATTCTTACATTTGATTTTTAGTAATATGCAATGGGAATTATTATGGCTAATAGGGAAACCTTTTTTTCTTTCAATATGCTACACTTGTATAAAATAATATATTTGTAATCAGAATGCTACTATTAAGTTTTGGTACATGCACATATTTAAATATTATAAGTATGTATGTGTCAGTTGCTGATCTTAAGCAAAATTTTTTTTTAATTTGAAAGTTTTTTTTCTAATTTTCCATAAAAAAAGAAACATAAAAAATGACAAAATAATATATTTTTTTACATGAAATAAAAATTGTATTGTAACTGAAAAAAAATGCATTCTGAGCTATACAAATTTTTCGTATAATCGCCAATAAAAAATTACCAGAGGTATTTTCATATAAATAGAAAATATTAAATATATTCTTTTTATCAATAGGCAATAAAAATTATTACAGCTAATATTAAAATATGCTTTTCTTTGAATAGTTTATCTTAAGATCTTATCTATAGATTATCTTAATCACTTATCTAACAAATTAATGGTTTTATGCAGGGAATTGAACTTAGCAAGAAAATTGATATACTTAAAAACTACACAGGTGTATGTAAAATTCGGAAATCTTAACAAATTTTATATTGCTATCATTTAAAAAGTTTAGTTATTTATGTTTAAAATAATCAAAAACTATTTGGCAGTTAGTTTTTATCTTTTTGAGTTTTGCATATCTCTATCAAATCTCTCGAATTATGATGTTATTTAAAAATTTTAATTACGTTTATGTTAAAAAAATATCAAAAAGCTTATTTTATTATTACAAATTTGTTAGACATGTTTAATATATGAAAAAAATTGTATGTGTAAGATGCAGAAATGTAACAAATTTTATAGAGCTCTCATTTAAAAATTTTAATTACTTTCATGTTAAAAATAATCAAAAAACTAACCGAAAGTTAGTTTTTATCTTTTCAAGCATTGCTATTATCTAAAACAAACAATTTAAACATTCACACACACACAAAAAAAGCAAAATTATATCTTTTTCAAGAAAATAAGTTTTGAAATTTTAGCCACTAACATTCAAATCAGTCTTTGTTTAAATAAACTACACTGATCTAGGAATATAGGTTAATATACATGTGATTAATGGCAATTTTATCATGATTAATTCAAAAATAAAATTATTTTTCAACAGAAATTAAATAAGTTTTTATTATTTCAGAACATGCCTGGTCAATGTTGTGTTCCATTTTGTCGATCAAATTACCCAACTGGTCCAAAGGTTTCTGTTTACAAACAATATGACAATCTTGTAAAAATAAAAAATGATATATATATAAAAAAAAAAAAAAAAAAAAAAAAAAATTGTAAACGTAGATTGCAAACTCTGAAAGATTGAGTTATTTACCATTATCATGTGTATTTATAAGTACAATGAAGATTATAAAATCAATAACTTGTCTTTTGTCATTTTTTCAACACATAAAAACTTTACATTTTAGCTGAAGGATTACTGTATAAATAATTTTTTTGTACATTAACTTTGTGCTACTTGAAGCATGCATTATAATGTCATCAAGTACTGTGAATTTTTTCCTAATTCATAAAGAATTGTATCGCGAGATTAATGAATTTTTAATATAACATATTTCATATTAACTGGAATTTTAGAAAAATGTATGTGAATTTCATGAACAAAATGTTTTTAAATCGATTTAAAACTATATGATAAGAAATATTATTCTTAGAGTAAAACATTTTTGTTTCATATAAATTTATTTTTTTATGTGTCTTAAAAAAAAAGAATATATATATATACTAGTAGACTCGGCAAACGTTGTTTTGCCATATAAATTATTTCTAGGGATTATTTTAGTAGAAAAACATAACTATAACTTATTGTAAGTGTGTGAGGATGTGGTATAATGAGTGGAAGAGACATGGAGCGCTGTGGATGACGGAATATAAAAAATAACAAAACACCAAATATTTATACATTTAATTCATTCAAATTTACATATTTATATATATATATATAATTATATACATCACAAACTATGATAATTTTAGAAAAAACAATATCATTATCTTAATGCAGTAGAATGTACAATATTTTTTGTCATACCTTCTTTAGCTAATACAAACAAACTGGATGGTTTGCCCATTCGAGAGCATGCTACGTATAATTGCCCATGTGAAAAACATGGTATGCTCAAATCTAAGCCACAAACAGACATCGTTTGGCCTTGAGATTTATTGATGGTCATTGCATATGCCAATCTAATTGGAAATTGAAGACATTTGAATTGAATTGGCACGTCTGTGGGTATAATAGGGATCCGTGGTATCAATATATTTTCACCTCGGAATTTGCCGTTTAAAATGATGGCTTCGACAATATTATTCATTAATTTTTTAATAACTGATCGCGTGCCATTACACAGCTGTGGAGGGTTTAAATTGCGAAGCAAAATAACCGGAGATCCAACTTTCAATCGTAAATTATGCGGTGGCATGCCTGGTAAATCTAATGAGTTTAAAAACTCTGCTGGATAATTCACAACTTCTGTGGCATCGCAAACTGAATCAATAGATTTGTATGTCACCAAGTCCCCTGGCAACAACTGTTGTATCTTGAGATTCAATTCATTGACGTCCACATTTTTTGCTGCTAAAATTGCTCTTTCTGCCAGCCACTCATAGTTGATGTAGTTTGTGTGTACATCGGGAAATATTTGGTTAATGAGATCATCTTTCGAATGAATGATTGTGCAGAAATCGGTCGGTAATTTTATACATCCAGTTTTATCTACAGGAAATTTTCCATCGCCGATATCTAACAGTTGTTTAGAGAATGTTTCAGCAGATGAATCTTGAAGCATTTGAATGCGCATGTTTACTTTAAGTTGCAATTTTTCAACATTACGCCACAATAGTGATGATTTTAAGCAGGCGTTGATTTCATCAGCATACGTTGAACATGGAATGACGGGAAGTGTTTGTCTAAAATCACCTGAAAGGAGTAATAGAGTGCCGCCAAATAGTTTATCGTTATTTTTAAGATCTTTCAATGTCCTGTTCAACGCCTCAAGCGAATGCTTGTGTGCCATAGTGCATTCATCCCAAATGATAATTTTACACTTTTTCAGCACTGTGGCCATGGACGATTGTTTTTTTATATTGCACACTGCATCTGGGTTCTTTTGAATATTTAGTGGCAGCTTAAATACTGAATGAGCTGTTCTACCTCCATCCAATAAAGTTGCTGCAATGCCAGACGATGCAACGGCCAATGCGATACCATTATTCGATCGTATTTTAGCAAGAATTAGCGAAATAAGGAATGTTTTGCCAGTTCCACCTGATGCGTCCAAAAAAAAGAATCCGCCTTGCCCTGCTGAAACTGCGAACATAATGCGGTCGTAAATGAGTCTTTGTTCTTCATTCATTAATGGGACAGTGCGAGCAACAATTTCTGCCATTTCTACAGCATTGTATTGTAGTTCACGATTCATTTCAGTGTTCATTAAATTAGATGTACTTCGATTTGGCGATTGCATACCGAAATGACTAGGTGATAAGTTGGCCATGGTAATGCAATGATCTTCTATAGCAATCAATGCTTCATTGTACATAGCGTCGCTGAATGGAATCGTTAGATCGTTGCACCGTGTACGATAATGATGCAAAATGTCATCACTCATTGAATCTTTGTGATTACTCCACAATGTCTCTGCTCGGGCCGGGAAACATGTAGTCAACACTATAGCAAATAACAGACGAATTTGTTTTTCTGTACAATTCAATGATGCTTCAGCAAGCATACATTCCCACTGGTTGTCGTCTTCCAGTAAGCCGAGAGCAAGACATGCATCTTTATACGTTGGATACTGTTGTCCATTTACTTTACGTATATCTTGAAATGACAATGGACCGATGACATTAACCAACAACAGCCGAAGATAAAAGCACTCAGTCTGCCTTGGATTGACAGTAAATACTCGTCCCAAGACGTTTGATTTGAATAAACCTGGACATGCATCAATCGGTGTGCCTTGCTTGCGGGGCATCCATTTTTTTGTTTGAGTCCAAGTGAAATAGCGGGGAATTTCTGAATAAAGTAATGTCCGTGCAAAGGCACCAAAAGCATCCGCACGATTACACAATTAAAAGAATTCGGTGAGTGTAGTTTTTGGTGGACTAACAGCACGACCAATCGCTGTCTCCTCCGTGAAATATACGCGCTGACCATTTTCAAGATGGACTGCTAAATGAATAACTGCTGGATCCCGTTCATGAATTGAGAAACCAAAGATACGCCAAACAGCTTCATTGGAGCTAATATACCGGCCAATTTGGTAAAGAGTTATTTCATCGTTGTTATTCACTGGAGGAACATTCTCGTTGGTATTTTCAACTCGAAATACAGCCATATCACTGCCTTTATTCACATACTTGCAAATGTATTTGATGCTCTTCACTGAACTGCAGAACTCAACGTTGATATGAGCGTCGTATGTTTTGCTCAGCAGAGGCGAGTATGGCACAACTTAACGGTTGTCAATTTCAATATCTGTGTGGTTGATATTCTTAATAAATGAATGTCCGCCATTATCGGGACTTCTCCGACGATATATTGGATATCCGTCGACATTTGTTATCGTATCATTAGTGAAACTTTTGGGGAAACTTTTGGAACATTTTCCATCTGACATGCAAGGCGATGATCTATTCATATTAGCGCAAGGGCCGTGAATCATGTTTGCAGTAACAATATCAAACAGCAATGGATCAGTAGATGGATCTGGAATTTCCGCAGAAATTATACTATCAGTTTCTTCAGGACGGATTTTGTCGAATAACCAAACCAAAATATGTGCGTGAGGTAATCCACGCTTTTGCCATTCAACTGTATACATCCAGCAACGTGTGGGGCCGAATACATGTAATTTTGTGATGAAATTTATTAAAGACTTTAATTTTTGTCTGAACACACGTGCTGTAATGTCATGACGATGTATTGCATTTTGCCCAGGCAATAGCAAAGTTTTAATCTCCCGCCATTTTGGATTGCATGTGAATGTGATAAATAAGCATGGCCGTCCATATTCGCGCACAAAAGTCATAGCATCCTGTATATATTCTTGCATATGACGTGGACTGCCTATGTACGATGATGGTAAAATGACAGAGTTACTAATTTCGTCGGCGTCAGCATTGTTGACAATAGCATCTCGCAAGTGAATGTATTCTTCCGCACGCAACTTTTGTTGATTAAATCGCAAGTACCGCAGTCGTTCGCTCTCTATCTTCACGTACATGTCGACCATGAATTGTTGACAAAGCTCACGACATCGTAGAATGACGTTCTCCTGACCACGTCTTACCATCAATCGATATGCATAAAAATCCTTCAAACTAACGTTCTTGTTTGTTTCGGCTCCTGTAATAATGCATTAATAAATAAATATTAACAATAGTTAAGCTTAATGAATTAATCAATATTAAATTAACACAGGGCCGTAGCTAATGGGGTGCTATGGGCTGCTCAGACCCCCCCTTTCTAAAATATTTTGAGCCCCCTGGAAAAGACACCAAGGTTACTAAGTGAATTTATGTACCAAAATTCAAAGGAAATTCTGTTCCAAAATCTAAGTTAGTTTTGTGGCCCTTTCCCAGTTTTGTAGAATTTCTAAATTGTATCTAAAATAAGCGTTTCAACATTCGCTCATCTTATTTGCGCATATGAAGCTAACATGATATTTAATTTTTTGCAAGTTTTACAATCAAATTTTTCATCATCCAATTCTTTTCTTAGCATAAAATGAAATTATGAAAACAGTTTAGAAAGAAACATACTATCTACAATGTAAATATGTACTAATTTATCTTTTTGCGTCAGAAAGATAGAAACTAAACGTAAGACCTCACCCACCCCCCTACATTCTCTTGAGCCCCCCACCTATTCTTCACTTCTAGCTACGGTCCTGAATTAAGTGCTTGTTTAATGAGTAATAATGAAGTTCATAATGAATATAGTACCTGTAGTGGGATTTCGTTGTTTAATGTTTATGCAATATCCGTCTTGTCCCTTTCAGAACATTAGTGGATATTGGAGAGCGTCATATGAACGGTGTGTATCAGCAATGAACTGTAGATTATTATTTCTTCTACGAATCACGATTTCTCGTGTACCTGAATGATCGCCAACTATAATTCCAGCAACGTCTTCAACGGCAGGAGCATTGAATCTACGAATGTGCTCTCCAGCAGGTGTTTTGTCAGGATTGAGGACAATAGCGTGATCATCACTTTCTAATTTGTGCATGTGTGATTTGAATATTTTCAACAATTCATTGTGCTCATTCAATAGAGCGTCCAGCTCACTGATGATACGTCTTGCAGAAAGTGAATTGAGGTGACTGTATCTACAACGTGCATTCTCACCGCCCATAAAGTAAATTTGTAAATATTTATGTGGTTCGTCTGGCATTGGCAGCAATGAGCCCACTTTGTGATAAATTTGGCCTTTGATTTTGAATGTTGAATTGAATTGTTGACCATTTACATTGCTATTCTTAACTATTTCTGTTGCTCCGAACGATGTCATTTGGAAACATAAATTGAATGTTCTTATTGACTTCAGAAACAGGTTAGAATTTGGATCCATTCCGATAAGAAGACTGTTCAATGGTTCAGGTGGTGTTCCAATTGCTGGTAATTGCACCTTTCCTGATGCGCAACACATTCCGGCTGCTTCATTTTTAAATTTAAGGGCATTACAATGCAGGCATTCCTTATTCATAGCACCAATTACCACTTTTGAATGAGCATAATATTGAATATCAGGCTCATACTTGAATGCTAGACGCAGGAATGAATCAGATGTAAATGATCGATGTACATGTTGGTGTAGTGTATCATTTGCTCGGCGTCTGTCAACTATGGAATGGCGTGCTTTTCTTTGTTCAAATCTTCTTTGTTTAGTTCGTGCAGCTCGCTTATCTTCTGATTCTGCTTGACGAAATTGCGCCATGCTCACACGTGCATTAGTATTACCTTGCTGGATTTCTTCTTTTGTTCTTTGGGCTCTTGTATTTCGCATGCCAGCAGCTTTACTTGTTTGACGGCCCAAGGAAGCCCCTTTGCGTCTTGTTGGCATTGTTCACTGTACGAAACACAAATGAATAGAAAAAATTGAATTACTTAATGATGAAAAACAATATAGTAACAATGTTTTTTATTCTTTGATTGTACATGTATACACATACGTGTAAATACACACATATATCTATCGATATTTATATAAAATAGTTTGCCCTAACAGATTGATAATCAACGCACAGACCAAACTACTAAACATAGTAACATGAAAATTGGGAAAAATATACTTCTTATGATGTAAGCGTGCACTAAGATTAGATCACCCCTCTAAGGTGGCGGGGGAAACGGGGAGGGATCGAAAATTCTGAAACATCCTCGTATATCTCAGCAGCCGTTTAAGGTATCCACGTGAAATTCCAGAAAATGAATCTACTAAAATATAATTAAACAGGCATTTCAGCGATTTTAGAAATTGCCCTCCTCCTCCTGAGGGGGTTGAATGAAAGAGTCGAACAGTTAAGAATTTTTTGCACTTCTCAGCAGTCGTTTAAAGTAAAAGCGTGAAACAGCAGAAAATAAATATAAAAAAGTAATTAAAGATGTGTTTTAGCGATTTTAAGATTTTTACCCCGAGGGGATTAATTGGGGGGTAAAAAATTCCGAACTTTTTTTGGGCCTGTCATGTAACATATCATTGGTTAGTCCTCTGTCTGCTCTTTCATATTATAAAATTTCCTTCCATTACCACAATTTAACTTCCCCCCCGGGGGGCAGTTTTCGAAATGTTTTGAAATTGTACCGTTTCATCATCACAGATAGGATTTTTTACGGGAGCCTCTGATAAATATTTGTTATAATATTTGAAAATTTCAGATTGGGGAAGGTTTTATATCTGGAAGACATGATAGTTAAAACTGTGAAGGGGGGGGAGGTGGGGGGAATTTCTAAATTTGGATTTTACCGCTCATGTGATATATCACTGAATGACCGTTATTTCAAATTATACAGCTCCAGTGTTTCTGAGATATTTCGCCGTACACTGTAAAAAATTTGACCCTTTTGCTGCATCGTCACTCCCCCGATTTTATAGAATATCTCTCTTTTGACCCATGAGAATATTCCATGGTAGGCTGAAGTAAAAGTTTTGTATAAAACAGATGGAATGACGATGCAGCAAAAGGGTCAGATTGTTTATAGTGTATCAAGAAAGGTGTCCATACGGACACATTCAGAAAATTCTGAAAAAATTACAGAATGTTCTTCTCATGTAGATATATACGTTTATAAAGAAAAATTTCGGCGGAATCCCGATAGAACGTTCGTTAAAAATAATGAACATTTCGTTTCTTTAGCGATATTTCAACTGGTTGGCGACGAAATAAAGTTTCAAAAAATATTTTTTTGTCAAATACTTTATAAAGGAAATTTTTTTCATGTTGAACTATTTTTAAAAATATTTATTTAAATAACTTTAGTTTTGTCAGTTTTAGTTTGTTATAGCTATAGTTTTGTCATTTATATATTTATAATGAAAGTCAACTTTGATATTTTATAAAATAAACGAAAACTAAATTAATTAAATTTATTTCAGTCTCGAAATCAAGTCCAATTGAGCAGTGTTGATTTAATTTTGTTACTATGGAAACAAAAACTTCTCGGATATTGAAATGTATTAATGTAACGTTGTTCATGTAGCCTTTATTTTTGAATATGTTTACATATATGAAAATGTATATTTTCAGTATGAAAATATTTTATATATATATAAATTTATTTTTATTCCATTAAAATTAAATAACTGCTACGAAAAGCAGTATATATGTAATGTATAATACATGTATTAAACTCTCTCATTGTTTAATTTCATTAAATACAACATTCGAAAAATCTAATAACAAACAACTTTCAGTTACATGAGAATCGTTTGCTTTTGGCGAGGAAAAATACTGTTCGCCAAATGCGTGACGTTTTTGTCCTTTTTACGCCAAAAACTCGATTTTTTTTTTTTTTTTTTTTTTTTTTTTTTTTTTTTTACAAAATTTTCACTGAATTTCCGCCGGTAAATTTGACTGATCTTTTATTACTCAGATAAGTAATTTAATTAGTATTTTTTTAAAAATTTTCTGAGTATGCCCAGTATGGAGATCTTTCTTGTCAGCAGCAGGTTTAGGTAAGAAGCGGGGATTTCAAGATAACAGATCTAAAAAAAAAACTGTCAAACATAGGTATTTTAGTCATTTTAGAGCTATTTTGTCTATTATGTCGTCAACATCGATGTTGAACAGAATAATGCAAGATTACATGAATAAGACAACAATTATGAATGTTTGATTAGATATTGTGGTACTACTCTGTTATCCTGTCGACCAATTTCGCCAAGTTATACAAATCGCCAAACTAATAGCCAAATTATACATATTGACATAATTTTTATTTCAAATAATGAAAAAACAAATAATTAGTCGAATAATTAATAAAAATACAGATAAAAAGTCAAAATAAAAATCACTTAATGACATTTTAAGCACGTGAATCGTAATTAATGTAATTGAATGTGAAATTCACGATCATCCATTATTGGCATTTAATCTTATAGATTGGCGATAATTTTTTGGTCGACGGGATAACCTATTAATACCGATGTCAGGATCTGATAGCACCTGTGCTAAAGAATGTAATGTCTACTCTTTCTCTATTTGAATATCTCATATTGTATGGTTGTGTACGGAATTTCCAAGGTGACTTTCCTTCTTCGTGGAAAGGGGAATTGCCAGCTAATCCTTTACAGGTGGGGTGTTAGAGAAAAGAGATAGCTGAGAGGCATGTCCACCTGTCAGTGAAGTAAGCAGATTGGCAGGGATGATAAGCAGATTAGCAGCATGTCACTAGGCAAGAAAGGAGTGAGGGAAGGTGCCCAATGGGTAAGCTCCAGAGGGGGTTGGCAGTTGTGTGACCCCATGATTTGGAGAGGGCAAGTTTGCCTCAGATCATTCATTCGGTACCTAGGTTTCGGACCTAGAGGTTGCTCTGTGTGGAAGAGCAGAAGTCTGCGTTTTCTGGTGCGCAAAGGACACAGACGTCCTGGTGTTAAGTGTTCCGGGCTAAGAAGTGCAAGCCCAGTATACTTGTGTTGGGAGACTCAAGGTTGAGCTCCAAAAAAGTGAATTTAACTTGTATTGAGTGTGAGGTGGAAAGTGTAATTGGAATAGTACACAACCAATCTTTACGGTATCTAATTTAATGTTGAACCGGATCACCTATATCCGAGTTGTAGTTGTATATATTTGTAAATAGCGTATTTTGTGTGTACATATATTCTTAATAAACTGATAATTCGGTTACTAGCGTAAGTCTTCATTTACACCAATCTCACAGTGGGTGACCGATATCACCTAGTAATATCGGTGGTGGCAGCTATATCTACCACGGACATTCTTCAAAGTTGTGTGGACTGAGAGGAACGTCTGACAACCGATATTTCCTTTTCCTTCTATATTAAAAAAAAACTAGCCTTAAAAGGAATGACTCCTGGAATGATGCTGATGTGGAAGATTTCCGGAACTAACGAATCCGGGTTGTCCACTCCTTCCATGAGTCGAATAGACCAATTAGGAAAGGGCTCCGTCTATGCATCGCCATATGGGTTACCATAAAGAGAGGAAAGGTTACCATCGCCAACAATCGCCAAGTTTGTCGCCAACTTGGCGATATATCGCCAAATTTGGCGACCAAAATTAGTTGTCAAAAGTGACGCCAACTTGGCGATAACTATAATATTTCGCCAAATTTTTAATTTCTTTACAACACCAGTCGTTTGATACATCATTTGAGAGGTTTGCAACTGCACAAGATTTGAAAGGTCTGCAACTGCTTATTCATATTATGGATGTCTTGTGTGTCACCCCCACACTCTGCTCTCCCCAGGGAGGGGGCGGTCACAATTTTAATTTCTTTACAACACCAGTTGAGTGACACATCATTTGAAAGGTCTGCAACTGCTTATTCATATTATGGATGTGTTGTGTGTCATCCCCCACTCTGCCCCCCAGGGGGGCACATTTTTAATTTCTTTACAACACCAATTGTGTGACACATCATTTGAGAGGTCTGCAACTGCTTATTCATATTATGGATACCTTGTGTGTAACCCCCTCCCTCTGCCCTCAGAGGGGGCGCATTTTGTAATTTCTTTACAACACCAATTGTGTGACACATCATTTGAAAGGTCTGCAACTGCTTATTCATACCATGGGTTATTGGCGAGCGCAGCAAGCAGGAGTAGACAATAATTTGGAATCGCGAAGCGATTACGCGGGGGGTTGGCGAGCAGGGGGGCGGGGCCCCCCTAGTCTTCTTAAATTTTTGCTAGATCAACTTCGTTTTATTCAAGATATCTTAACAGTCTAACCATTTCGCTTTTTACATATGGCAAATGGCCATTGTCAAATTACTAATATGTATTCTAGTATGTATTTTCTTTATCAGATTGAGAGGAAACTACAAAAGTAATAAACATAAAAAATGTCTATATTCAATTTAAACTATAACATTTTCACGTTTCATTAAAAATATTATTTACCTTATTCTGAAGACATCGGAATTAAAAATTTCTTCTTTTTTTTTTAAAAATAATTTAATTTACTACCTAAAACATGGGAATATAAAAAAAAAAATACATCATTCTAAGATCTATTGTTGCCAACAACTTCAGAATAATAATAATTATAATTATAAAGTAAAAAAATAAATTTAATGACAAATTATGAATTTGTTGAAAACCATTGAGTTCGGCTCGCAAAGCATTCAAACAATGAATGGACAGAGACATTTATTCTTATGACGTCATAGCATGAAAATTTCATCAATATCGCTTAAGCCGTTTCGAAGAAATTTTTACGGGGTGGACCACCCTTATCACTTAGGGTTATAAAAAACAGATAACAACCTATTCTCAGACCTACTGAGTATACATATAAAATTTCATCAAAATCGGTTAAGCCGTTTCGGAGGAGTATGGCAACTAACACTGTGACAGGAGAATTTTATATATATAGATAGATATATTAAGTGCCTTTTTTCTGAAATGAATGTTTATGAAAGTATGAAACGGTGACATAAAAAAAATTACTTGATAAAAAAAATAATAATGATTTAAATTAATATTTTTATTATTCAGTTGTTAACTAAATTAAAAAATATGTATGATAAAGATAAGATGTTTAGGAATTAAATATTTTAGCTTTATTGGAAAAAGAATATCTTATTTCCTAAATGCATTTTATACATATAAAGGTAAGTAAAGTTTCCGGTGTATATTACTTCACTGACATAGCAACTATTCTCATTTAGAAGTAACAATAATATGCTGCATAAAATTCATTTTATATTGAAAATTTCTATATATTCAGAAAAGAACTTTAAATCGCACTTTTTTAAAATCTGGGGGAGGGGGGTAAAAATTTAAAAAGAATAAAATGCAAAAAAGTGTCTTCCTGAAATGAATGCTTATATATGCTTATGAATGCTTATACATTAAAGGGTGACATAATGCTACTTAATTAAAAGTAAATATAATGAATTAAATGCATATTTTTATTGCTTTTTAATTGTTTACACTCTAAATAAAAAGGAGTGACTATTCACTCCGGAGGAGTGAATACTCACTCTATCGCAGACTCAAAATATGCCCAACCTCTTTAGAGTGAGTATTCACTTTGGGCAAAAGTGGAATTGTTGACTCTTTCAAAAAGTGAATACTCACTCCTACGAAGTGAAAATTCACTCTAAACGGGGGTGAATAACCACTCTTTCGGAGGAGTGACTATTCACTTTAGCCAAAGGAGTGCGTTTTTTCACTCCTAGTAGGAGTGGATAGTAACTCTTGCGTAGGAATGAATAGTTACTCTTTGATAGGAGTGAATAGTCACTGTTTTGTAGGAGTGAATGTTCTATTTTTAATTAAGTTAATTCTTTTTCTTATTTTAGTTTATGATTTTTATGGGAATTGTAAAAAAATACATTATTGACAGTATTAGTTTAATTCATAGATTGTAACATTGATTGAATTTTTAAGGAAAAACTTATTTAAAGTTACATATGTATTAAATTATATTACTTACAGAAATAAACTAAAATATTTCATTTCAAACTTATACCTTGTGTTACTTTCATTGTAGTGTTGAATTCAGGAGGTGGTCCAGAGGTGGGGGGGGGGACATTCCCTACGGAGCAATGAGTTGTCCCCCCCTCCAGAGAATTTGAAATTTCCTGTTTTTAATGGTCAAAAAGTTTTATTTTCACCCCGGAACTCCATGATGTCCCCCCCCGGAGATGTACAAATCCCTCCCGGAGAAAAATGTCTGAATTACACATTGTTTTCATTGGAAGTCCTATAGGTACATGATAGTTTTAAAATGCCCGTAAAGACAAGTATTAAACCAAAATCTTTATCAATAATCGTTATTATTTTCTTATGCATTTTTTTCATGCGTAATTAAAATTTTATTGCTTCCCCCCCCCCTTTGAAAAAAAATTGAGATTTTCTTTTTCAATGGTAAAAAAGTGCAATTTCCCGCCGGAACTCTATAATCCCCCTCCCCCGGAGCAACAAAAATTCTTCCCGGAGAAAAATTTCCCCGTGCGCGCCATATTTAATTATAACTTTTTATTCCAGTTATATATCGAATTTTATGAAAATCAGTTAAAAAGATTTCGTATGTTTTATAGGAAAAGTTTATAAAAACATTAAAAATATAATTATTTTTCATAGTTGAATATTAAGCAACAACAAACTACAATAATTGAACAGTATTAGATTTAGCAAGGTCTCAAAAATCTTGCCATATGTTATAAGAAATTTCTATTATTTTATAAATTTGCCAAATCTTAAATCTGGAAACATTAGTATTTAGATTTAGGATTTTAAATACATAATAATTTAAAACATTATTAGTAATAACGAAATATCTTTCAAAAGAGTCACTTATTTAACTCCAAACACATTACTTCACACGTTATTTAACTTCAAATTAAAGTGTTAATAAACGTTGAAAATTCGAAAAAAATCTCCACAGTAGAAACTAATTCAATCTTTTAAGTAACTAAAGTTGATGTTTACATTTACTGTAAATGGACTTTGAATCAGCCCTTTTCCTTAATTTTCAAGTAACGGCAGACAGATATTTTACATCATACATCAGTTTAGAATAGGAAATTAATCACTTCTGAAAACATTCCTGATTGATTGTTTCCTATATAACATAACTAAGTAACTGAAAATCATAACATTCAAATTGTACCAGAATAAAATGTTAAAATTAAATACGACTTACCCTTAAATTCCAGAAGTCATAAGAATGATAAGTATCCAAAGATTAGTGGATAAATTAGTGGTAATTATATGGGGGTACACGCCGTGTACTATCTGAATATTTTAAGGACGTTACGTATATCCTGTGTTTCTAGAATTAAGTATTAGTTTATTACTGCTATCCAACGTTTACGATGATTGTATGTGTATCCTCTGCTTATAGTTTCTGCATTTTTTATGATCTCTATGTACAACGCAAGTACAACGCTGATAGTATATAATTTCGTTTCATTATTAAAAGGCGAAAGAAGAACGACTTTGAAGAAGAAACGGTTTGAAAATGGCGGATAATTATCTTATATTTCGCACAAAGTATTGTAGACAAGACTAGAACAAGATTCTTCTGATTAGCTGATGATTACGTAATGCATACGTAACTCTCACTACGTCATAAATCATTCTTTTAAGAGTCACATTTTCTGTTTAAAAAAGAATGCGTTTTAATTTCAAAGGTTAAATTTTGATGAAATTCCGAGCCGTGTGAAGCGAGGGGACGAAAAGCGGGGGACGGGGGGGGGGGGGCAAAGGGAGCGGTTGTCCAGGTCGCGGAAAATGAGGGGCGTAAAATTTATAGAATCAACCTCATTTGTTTCTTCTTTTCTTGTAAAAAAAAAATAGTTAGGGATTTTTATGAGAAAAAATATGCATTCTCAAAATAACATATGACTTTTTTCTTGGAATCCACAAGAGGTCAGTTCAAGTTGTTATACTGTACTGTAGACACATTTATTCCACATCTGTTATCCAAATACCCTTTGTCTAAATATAAGCGCCTAATAAATATTTGCCTAAATATAATATATTTTATCTTATATTATTTAGTTGTTAAAATTAAAGTTGCAAAGTAAATGTGAAATATGCATTCAACAGAATTTTTTTTGTTTCCATACTTTCAATTTTATGACGCATGTCACAAAAAGACAAGACGGGGGGAGGGGGATGCCAAATTGAAACTTTGTCGCGGTGCAGTTTTCTCTTCGCACGTTGCTGCTAAAAAATACCACATTTTGCTGATTTTTATTATTTTACTCCTATATTTGTTCAAAGTTGAACGGGAATTTTTAAAAGTTTATAATGCTGTATTTCACTTTCATCATTGAAATGACTCTCTCACTCTCGATAATGGAGTGAGGCAGTCACTCTCATCAGTGGAGTGACTCCTCTCACTCTTGATTATGGAGTGAGATAATTCACTCCTTTCTATATAGTGGAAAATTCCACTCTTTAAGGAGTGTATTTTTACAAAAGTCACTCCAAAAAGAGTGAAAATGTCTCTCACTCTGCCATAGAGTGAGCTTTTCACTCCTTCCACTTTTAGAGTGTACTCAATAAAAAATAATTTAATTTTGATATTTATATTTGAGAATTATATTTTACTTTCACTAAAAATATGAAAAAAGATAGTTTGAAAAAATGTTTTATAAAATACAGATATATTGATAAATGCATTGGAGGCAATTACAATCAAGTAAAACTCCCAATCTAATTTATTTTATTGACAGTAAGTATTCTGATTTAGAGAGTATCATAATCAGATGTATAAACATAATTTTATTTTGAAAATTTGTTAGAACTCAAAATAGATCTTTAAATTGCACATTAACCAAAAAATGGGGGGAGGGGGTTAGTAAAAAAAAAAAATAAAGTTTAAAATGCAAGAATTGTCTTTTTCCTGAAATGAATGCTTATATAAAACATGATAGGATGTCATAAAAAATAAAATATTTAATAGGAAAAATATTTATTTATGCATTTTTTAATTAATGTTAAAATAATAAGAATTAAATATTTAGTTATGTATTTTACTTTTAGTAAAAGACATGAAAAGAAGATAGATTGAAAAAAATATATCATTTTTAAGATACAGATATTTTGATAAATGCATTAGATACATTTAAATTTCCTATTGCAAATTATATTATTGAAAGAACAACTGTTCTGATTCAGAAGCAACCATAAAAGTTGCATAAACATAATTTTATTTTGAAAATGTCTTAGAATTCAAAAAAGAACTTTAAATTGCACATTTACAAAATGAAAAAAAGCATGTCAATGAAATATTTAAACACAATTTCAAGAAAGTGTCTTCCTCTTGAAATAAATATATATATATATTAATACATGAAAGCAAATAAAATATTATTTAATAAAAAAGAAAGAGTGATGAATTAGATGCTCGTTTTTATAGTTATTGAACCACTATAAATAAAGATATTTAAGAATTATATATTTTTCTATTGTAAAAATATATGTAAAGACTGGTAGAGAAATTTTTAGAATGCATATATATCATATTTACGTTGTACATTCACCACACGGCTGAATTGATTAGGTATTAAAAAGAACTTGATGCAAAATGACGAACGCAACAACTCCGTAGATCGCCATCCCCAGGGCTAGAGAATATAAGGGCTAGGTCATCCCTTTGAGGCGATCTATGCCGCCTTGTGATTAGCTTTCCTCCCGACCGGAAACTCTGTGACGTCACTGTTTTCACGCTGGTCATTGAGTTATACTTCGTTTTTAAAGAAAGCACATAGTATATTGAGTTTATTTTGTCTGTAACTGATATATTTTAATTTTTTATACTAAGGAAACATTATCATTTTTTACATATGCATCTTATGCAGTCGTTACATGCCAAAATATGCATTGTAATACGAAAAAAAAAAAAAAAAAAAGATGTAATCTTACCACGATTGTATCGTAACACAAAATAAAAATTTTCTCCAGTTTGCACAGAAAAATGTATAGTTATACAAAAAATTTATACAAAGATGCAACAAAAAAGACATAATTACCCCTCCCCACTTTCAAAGAAAAAATAAAAAAGAATACTGCCCAGTTAAACTGATGGCATTGAGCTCACAGGCTACAAATACTAATTGTACATTAAAGCCTTATATTTTCAAGGGTTAATTCCGTTAAAAAATTAAGAAAGGGAAACAGCTCTCTTCTTTCCTCTTTTTTTATACTTAATCATTGAACCTCCTATACTATCAAAGACATGCTTTATCATATAAAAAATCTATATCCAAAATTCAGAGCAAATTAGATAATTCTTAATAAAAACCCATTTAGCATTTATATAATTTAAAAGGAGTTATCCCCCTCTTTTATACTTAACCATTAAACTTCCAAAACTATTCAGAGATTTGAACGAAATCTGAAAATTCTGCTTGAAAAACCCATTTATATAAATTAAGGGGGGGGCATTAGAACCCCTGTTCCCCCTATTTATACTTATACAATGAACACCTAATAACAGTCACTGAATCGCCTCATCTGAATGATCCTAATCTAAATTTTGAACGAAAACTTAATTCTGCATGAAAATCCCATTTATATCAACTAACGGGGGGGGGGATTAGAACCCCTGTTCCCCCTATTTATACTTATTCAATGAACACCTAATAATAGTCACGGAATCGTCTCATCAGAATGATCCTAATCTAAATTTTGAACGAAAACTTAATTCTACATGAAAATCCCAATTATATCAACTAACGGGGGGGGGGGGGATTAGAGCCCCTGTTCCCCCTATTTATACTTATTCAATAAACACCTAATAACAGTCACGGAATCGCCTTATCAGAATGATCCTAATCTAAATTTTGAACGAAAACTTAATTCTGCATGAAAATCCCATTTATATCAACTAACGGGGGGGGGGGATTAGAACCCCTGTTCCCCCTATTTATACTTATTCAATGGACACCTTATAACAGTCACGGAATCGTCTCATCAGAATGATCCTAATCTAAATTTTGAACGAAAACTTAATTCTGCATGAAAATCCCATTTATATCAACTAACGGGGGGGGGGGATTAGAACCCCTGTTCCCCCTATTTATACTTATTCAATGAACACCTAATAACAGTCACGGAATCGTCTCATCAGAATGATTCTAATCTAAATTTTGAACGAAAACTTAATTCTGCATGAAAATCCCATTTATATCAACTAACGGGGGGGGGGGCATTAGAGCCCCTGTTCCCCCTATTTATACTTATTCAATGAACACCTAATAACAGTCACGGAATCGCCTTATCAGAATTATCCTAATCTGAATTTTAAACGAAAACTTAATTCTGCATGAAAATCCCATTTATATCAACTAACGGGGGGGGGCATTAGAACCCCTGTTCCCCCTATTTATACTTATTCAATGAACACCTAATAACGGTCACGGAATCGCCTCATCAGAATGATCCTAATCTAAATTTTGAACGAAAACTTAATTCTGCATGAAAATCCCATTTCTATAAATTAAGGGGGGGGGCATTAGAACCCCTGTCCCCTATTTATACTTATTCAATGAACACCTAATAACAGTCACGGAATCGCCTCATCAGAATGATCCTAATCTAAATTTTGAACGAAAACTTAATTCTGCATGAAAATCCCATTTATATCAACTAACGGGGGGCATGAGCCCCCGTTCCCCCTCTTATACATATCGAATGAACTCCAAAAACTAATCAGGGAAGCGCCTTGTCAGGATATACCTACATACAAAATTTCAAGTGGATCCGATATTTTTATCATGAGTTATCGCGTTACGCACATACGCACATACATACAGAACGGACGGGTACATAAGCTCTCAGGCTATGATAGCCTGTGAGCTAAATAAAGAATACTGCCCAGTTAAACTGATGGCATTGAGCTCACAGGCTACAAATACTAATTGTACATTAAAGCCTTATATTTTCAAGGGTTAATTCCGTTAAAAAATTAAGAAAGGGAAACAGCTCTCTTCTTTCCTCTTTTTTTATACTTAATCATTGAACATCCTATACTATCAAAGACATGCTTTATCATATAAAAAATCTATATCCAAAATTCAGAGCAAATAAGATAATTCTTAATAAAAACCCATTTAGCATTTATATAATTTAAAAGGAGTTATCCCCCTCTTTTATACTTAACCATTAAACTTCCAAAACTATTCAGAGATTTGAACGAAATCTGAAAATTCTGCTTGAAAAACCCATTTATATAAATTAAGGGGGGGGGCATTAGAACCCCTGTTCCCCCTATTTATACTTATACAATGAACACCTAATAACAGTCACTGAATCGCCTCATCTGAATGATCCTAATCTAAATTTTGAACGAAAACTTAATTCTGCATGAAAATCCCATTTATATCAACTAACGGGGGGGGATTAGAACCCCTGTTCCCCCTATTTATACTTATTCAATGAACACCTAATAACAGTCACGGAATCGTCTCATCAGAATGATTCTAATCTAAATTTTAAACGAAAACTTAATTCTACATGAAAATCCCATTTATATCAACTAACGGGGGGGGGATTAGAGCCCCTGTTCCCCCTATTTATACTTATTCAATAAACACCTAATAACAGTCACGGAATCGCCTTATCAGAATTATCCTAATCTAAATTTTAAACGAAAACTTAATTCTACATGAAAATCCCATTTATATCAACTAACGGGGGGGGGATTAGAGCCCCTGTTCCCCCTATTTATACTTATTCAATAAACACCTAATAACAGTCACGGAATCGCCTTATCAGAATTATCCTAATCTAAATTTTAAACGAAAACTTAATTCTGCATGAAAATCCCATTTATATCAACTAACGGGGGGGGGGATTAGAGCCCCTGTTCCCCCTATTTATACTTATTCAATAAACACCTAATAACAGTCACGGAATCGCCTTATCAGAATTATCCTAATCTAAATTTTAAACGAAAACTTAATTCTGCATGAAAATCCCATTTATATCAACTAACGGGGGGGGGCATTAGAACCCCTGTTCCCCCTATTTATACTTATTCAATAAACACCTAATAACAGTCACGGAATCGCCTTATCAGAATTATCCTAATCTAAATTTTAAACGAAAACTTAATTCTACATGAAAATCCCATTTATATCAACTAACGGGGGGGGGATTAGCGCCCCTGTTCCCCCTATTTATACTTATTCAATAAACACCTAATAACAGTCACGGAATCGCCTTATCAGAATTATCCTAATCTAAATTTTGAACGAAAACTTAATTCTACATGAAAATCCCATTTATATCAACTAACGGGGGGGGGGATTAGAGCCCCTGTTCCCCCTATTTATACTTATTCAATAAACACCTAATAACAGTCACGGAATCGCCTTATCAGAATTATCCTAATCTAAATTTTAAACGAAAACTTAATTCTGCATGAAAATCCCATTTATATCAACTAACGGGGGGGGGGCATTAGAACCCCTGTTCCCCCTATTTATACTTATTCAATGAACACCTAATAACGGTCACGGAATCGCCTCATCAGAATGATCCTAATCTAAATTTTGAACGAAAACTTAATCCTGCATGAAAATCCAATTTCTATAAATTAAGGGGGGGGGGCATTAGAACCCCTGTCCCCCTATTTATACTTATTCAATGAACACCTAATAACAGTCACGGAATCGCCTCATCAGAATGATCCTAATCTAAATTTTGAACGAAAACTTAATTCTGCATGAAAATCCCATTTATATCAACTAACGGGGGGGGCATTAGAACCCCTGTCCCCCTATTTATACTTATTCAATGAACACCTAATAACAGTCACGGAATCACCTCATCAGAATGATCCTAATCTAAATTTTGAACGAAAACTTAATTCTGCATGAAAATCCCATTTATATCAACTAACGGGGGGCATGAGCCCCCCGTTCCCCCTCTTATACATATCTAATGAACTCCAAAAACTAATCAGGGAAGCGCCTTGTCAGGATATACCTACATACAAAATTTCAAGTGGATCCGATATTTTTATCATGAGTTATCGCGTTACGCACATACGCACATACATACAGAACGGACGGGCACATAAGCTCTCAGGCTATGATAGCCTGTGAGCTAGATAAAGAATACTGCCCAGTTAAACTGATGGCATTGAGCTCACAGGCTACAAATACTAATTGTACATTAAAGCCTTATATTTTCAAGGGTTAATTCCGTTAAAAAATTAAGAAAGGGAAACAGCTCTCTTCTTTCCTCTTTTTTTATACTTAATCATTGAACATCCTATACTATCAAAGACATGCTTTATCATATAAAAAATCTATATCCAAAATTCAGAGCAAATTAGATAATTCTTAATAAAAACCCATTTAGCATTTATATAATTTAAAAGGAGTTATCCCCCTCTTTTATACTTAACCATTAAACTTCCAAAACTATTCAGAGATTTGAACGAAATCTGAAAATTCTGCTTGAAAAACCCATTTATATAAATTAAGGGGGGGGGGCATTAGAACCCCTGTTCCCCCTATTTATACTTATACAATGAACACCTAATAACCGTCACTGAATCGCCTCATCTGAATGATCCTAATCTAAATTTTGAACGAAAACTTAATTCTGCATGAAAATCCCATTTATATCAACTAACGGGGGGGGGGATTAGAACCCCTGTTCCCCCTATTTATACTTATTCAATGAACACCTAATAACAGTCACGGAATCGTCTCATCAGAATGATCCTAATCTAAATTTTAAACGAAAACTTAATTCTACATGAAAATCCCATTTATATCAACTAACGGGGGGGGGGATTAGAGCCCCTGTTCCCCCTATTTATACTTATTCAATAAACACCTAATAATAGTCACGGAATCGTCTCATCAGAATGATCCTAATCTAAATTTTGAACGAAAACTTAATTCTACAAGAAAATCCCATTTATATCAACTAACGGGGGGGGGGATTAGAGCCCCTGTTCCCCCTATTTATACTTATTCAATAAACACCTAATAACAGTCACGGAATCGTCTCATCAGAATGATCCTAATCTAAATTTTGAACGAAAACTTAATTCTGCATGAAAATCCCATTTATATCAACTAACGGGGGGGGGGATTAGAACCCCTGTTCCCCCTATTTATACTTATTCAATGAACACCTAATAACAGTCACGGAATCGTCTCATCAGAATGATTCTAATCTAAATTTTGAACGAAAACTTAATTCTGCATGAAAATCCCATTTATATCAACTAACGGGGGGGGGGCATTAGAGCCCCTGTTCCCCCTATTTATACTTATTCAATGAACACCTAATAACAGTCACGGAATCGCCTTATCAGAATTATCCTAATCTAAATTTTAAACGAAAACTTAATTCTGCATGAAAATCCCATTTATATCAACTAACGGGGGGGGGGCATTAGAACCCCTGTTCCCCCTATTTATACTTATTCAATGAACACCTAATAACGGTCACGGAATCGCCTCATCAGAATGATCCTAATCTAAATTTTGAACGAAAACTTAATTCTGCATGAAAATCCCATTTCTATAAATTAAGGGGGGGGCATTAGAACCCCTGTCCCCCTATTTATACTTATTCAATGAACACCTAATAACAGTCACGGAATCGCCTCATCAGAATGATCCTAATCTAAATTTTGAACGAAAACTTAATTCTGCATGAAAATCCCATTTATATCAACTAACGGGGGGCATGAGCCCCCCGTTCCCCCTCTTATACATATCGAATGAACTCCAAAAACTAATCAGGGAAGCGCCTTGTCAGGATATACCTACATACAAAATTTCAAGTGGATCCGATATTTTTATCATGAGTTATCGCGTTACGCACATACGCACATACATACAGAACGGACGGGCACATAAGCTCTCAGGCTATGATAGCCTGTGAGCTAAATAAAGAATACTGCCCAGTTAAACTGATGGCATTGAGCTCACAGGCTACAAATACTAATTGTACATTAAAGCCTTATATTTTCAAGGGTTAATTCCGTTAAAAAATTAAGAAAGGGAAACAGCTCTCTTCTTTCCTCTTTTTTTATACTTAATCATTGAACATCCTATACTATCAAAGACATGCTTTATCATATAAAAAATCTATATCCAAAATTCAGAGCAAATTAGATAATTCTTAATAAAAACCCATTTAGCATTTATATAATTTAAAAGGAGTTATCCCCCTCTTTTATACTTAACCATTAAACTTCCAAAACTATTCAGAGATTTGAACGAAATCTGAAAATTCTGCTTGAAAAACCCATTTATATAAATTAAGGGGGGGGGCATTAGAACCCCTGTTCCCCCTATTTATACTTATACAATGAACACCTAATAACAGTCACTGAATCGCCTCATCTGAATGATCCTAATCTAAATTTTGAACGAAAACTTAATTCTGCATGAAAATCCCATTTATATCAACTAACGGGGGGGGGATTAGAACCCCTGTTCCCCCTATTTATACTTATTCAATGAACACCTAATAACAGTCACGGAATCGTCTCATCAGAATGATCCTAATCTAAATTTTAAACGAAAACTTAATTCTACATGAAAATCCCATTTATATCAACTAACGGGGGGGGGGGATTAGAGCCCCTGTTCCCCCTATTTATACTTATTCAATAAACACCTAATAACAGTCACGGAATCGCCTTATCAGAATTATCCTAATCTAAATTTTAAACGAAAACTTAATTCTACATGAAAATCCCATTTATATCAACTAACGGGGGGGGGGATTAGAGCCCCTGTTCCCCCTATTTATACTTATTCAATAAACACCTAATAACAGTCACGGAATCGCCTTATCAGAATTATCCTAATCTAAATTTTAAACGAAAACTTAATTCTGCATGAAAATCCCATTTATATCAACTAACGGGGGGGGGATTAGAGCCCCTGTTCCCCCTATTTATACTTATTCAATAAACACCTAATAACAGTCACGGAATCGCCTTATCAGAATTATCCTAATCTAAATTTTAAACGAAAACTTAATTCTGCATGAAAATCCCATTTATATCAACTAACGGGGGGGGGGCATTAGAACCCCTGTTCCCCCTATTTATACTTATTCAATAAACACCTAATAACAGTCACGGAATCGCCTTATCAGAATTATCCTAATCTAAATTTTAAACGAAAACTTAATTCTACATGAAAATCCCATTTATATCAACTAACGGGGGGGGGATTAGAGCCCCTGTTCCCCCTATTTATACTTATTCAATAAACACCTAATAACAGTCACGGAATCGCCTTATCAGAATTATCCTAATCTAAATTTTGAACGAAAACTTAATTCTACATGAAAATCCCATTTATATCAACTAACGGGGTGGGGGATTAGAGCCCCTGTTCCCCCTATTTATACTTATTCAATAAACACCTAATAACAGTCACGGAATCGCCTTATCAGAATTATCCTAATCTAAATTTTAAACGAAAACTTAATTCTGCATGAAAATCCCATTTATATCAACTAACGGGGGGGGGGGGCATTAGAACCCCTGTTCCCCCTATTTATACTTATTCAATGAACACCTAATAACGGTCACGGAATCGCCTCATCAGAATGATCCTAATCTAAATTTTGAACGAAAACTTAATCCTGCATGAAAATCCAATTTCTATAAATTAAGGGGGGGGGGGCATTAGAACCCCTGTCCCCCTATTTATACTTATTCAATGAACACCTAATAACAGTCACGGAATCGCCTCATCAGAATGATCCTAATCTAAATTTTGAACGAAAACTTAATTCTGCATGAAAATCCCATTTATATCAACTAACGGGGGGGGGCATTAGAACCCCTGTCCCCCTATTTATACTTATTCAATGAACACCTAATAACAGTCACGGAATCGCCTCATCAGAATGATCCTAATCTAAATTTTGAACGAAAACTTAATTCTGCATGAAAATCCCATTTATATCAACTAACGGGGGGCATGAGCCCCCCGTTCCCCCTCTTATACATATCGAATGAACTCCAAAAACTAATCAGGGAAGCGCCTTGTCAGGATATACCTACATACAAAATTTCAAGTGGATCCGATATTTTTATCATGAGTTATCGCGTTACGCACATACGCACATACATACAGAACGGACGGGCACATAAGCTCTCAGGCTATGATAGCCTGTGAGCTAAATAAAGAATACTGCCCAGTTAAACTGATGGCATTGAGCTCACAGGCTACAAATACTAATTGTACATTAAAGCCTTATATTTTCAAGGGTTAATTCCGTTAAAAAATTAAGAAAGGGAAACAGCTCTCTTCTTTCCTCTTTTTTTATACTTAATCATTGAACATCCTATACTATCAAAGACATGCTTTATCATATAAAAAATCTATATCCAAAATTCAGAGCAAATTAGATAATTCTTAATAAAAACCCATTTAGCATTTATATAATTTAAAAGGAGTTATCCCCCTCTTTTATACTTAACCATTAAACTTCCAAAACTATTCAGAGATTTGAACGAAATCTGAAAATTCTGCTTGAAAAACCCATTTATATAAATTAAGGGGGGGGGGGCATTAGAACCCCTGTTCCCCCTATTTATACTTATACAATGAACACCTAATAACAGTCACTGAATCGCCTCATCTGAATGATCCTAATCTAAATTTTGAACGAAAACTTAATTCTGCATGAAAATCCCATTTATATCAACTAACGGGGGGGGGATTAGAACCCCTGTTCCCCCTATTTATACTTATTCAATGAACACCTAATAACAGTCACGGAATCGTCTCATCAGAATGATCCTAATCTAAATTTTAAACGAAAACTTAATTCTACATGAAAATCCCATTTATATCAACTAACGGGGGGGGGGATTAGAGCCCCTGTTCCCCCTATTTATACTTATTCAATAAACACCTAATAACAGTCACGGAATCGCCTTATCAGAATTATCCTAATCTAAATTTTAAACGAAAACTTAATTCTACATGAAAATCCCATTTATATCAACTAACGGGGGGGGGATTAGAGCCCCTGTTCCCCCTATTTATACTTATTCAATAAACACCTAATAACAGTCACGGAATCGCCTTATCAGAATTATCCTAATCTAAATTTTAAACGAAAACTTAATTCTGCATGAAAATCCCATTTATATCAACTAACGGGGGGGGGGATTAGAGCCCCTGTTCCCCCTATTTATACTTATTCAATAAACACCTAATAACAGTCACGGAATCGCCTTATCAGAATTATCCTAATCTAAATTTTAAACGAAAACTTAATTCTGCATGAAAATCCCATTTATATCAACTAACGGGGGGGGGCATTAGAACCCCTGTTCCCCCTATTTATACTTATTCAATGAACACCTAATAACGGTCACGGAATCGCCTCATCAGAATGATCCTAATCTAAATTTTGAACGAAAACTTAATCCTGCATGAAAATCCAATTTCTATAAATTAAGGGGGGGGGGCATTAGAACCCCTGTCCCCCTATTTATACTTATTCAATGAACACCTAATAACAGTCACGGAATCGCCTCATCAGAATGATCCTAATCTAAATTTTGAACGAAAACTTAATTCTACATGAAAATCCCATTTATATCAACTAACGGGGGGGGATTAGAGCCCCTGTTCCCCCTATTTATACTTATTCAATAAACACCTAATAACAGTCACGGAATCGCCTTATCAGAATTATCCTAATCTAAATTTTAAACGAAAACTTAATTCTACATGAAAATCCCATTTATATCAACTAACGGGGGGGGGGATTAGAGCCCCTGTTCCCCCTATTTATACTTATTCAATAAACACCTAATAACAGTCACGGAATCGCCTTATCAGAATTATCCTAATCTAAATTTTGAACGAAAACTTAATTCTACATGAAAATCCCATTTATATCAACTAACGGGGGGGGGGGATTAGAGCCCCTGTTCCCCCTATTTATACTTATTCAATAAACACCTAATAACAGTCACGGAATCGCCTTATCAGAATTATCCTAATCTAAATTTTAAACGAAAACTTAATTCTGCATGAAAATCCCATTTATATCAACTAACGGGGGGGGGGCATTAGAACCCCTGTTCCCCCTATTTATACTTATTCAATGAACACCTAATAACGGTCACGGAATCGCCTCATCAGAATGATCCTAATCTAAATTTTGAACGAAAACTTAATCCTGCATGAAAATCCAATTTCTATAAATTAAGGGGGGGGGGCATTAGAACCCCTGTCCCCCTATTTATACTTATTCAATGAACACCTAATAACAGTCACGAAATCGCCTCATCAGAATGATCCTAATCTAAATTTTGAACGAAAACTTAATTCTGCATGAAAATCCCATTTATATCAACTAACGGGGGGGGGCATTAGAACCCCTGTCCCCCTATTTATACTTATTCAATGAACACCTAATAACAGTCACGGAATCGCCTCATCAGAATGATCCTAATCTAAATTTTGAACGAAAACTTAATTCTGCATGAAAATCCCATTTATATCAACTAACGGGGGGCATGAGCCCCCCGTTCCCCCTCTTATACATATCGAATGAACTCCAAAAACTAATCAGGGAAGCGCCTTGTCAGGATATACCTACATACAAAATTTCAAGTGGATCCGATATTTTTATCATGAGTTATCGCGTTACGCACATACGCACATACGCACATACATACAGAACGGACGGGCACATAAGCTCTCAGGCTATGATAGCCTGTGAGCTAAAAACGCAAGGTTAATGTGTGATAATTTTTATTAAGCGATTTACAAAGAAAGTTTGAAACAGATTATTGAGATTAACTGAAAAGAAAAATTAAAAGTTTTTTCTTCTTAGTTTCTTTCTCGCTCTTTTCCAAAATATATTTATAAACCGAAGTTTTCGATTCATGTATTTTTTTACAATATTTTATTTATTCAACTTGTTTTTTGTACGTAAAGATGGAATTTTGTTATCGATTGTTAATCAACTAGATAAACTAGAATTATACAAATTACGCTCACAGTTTTATTTCTGATGACTATACAACATTTTAATATTTTCAAAAATTTGTTATAAATTAATATATTAATTTTAAGGCACTTTCCTGTTAGCTTGCCAGCGGTTATCAACCGCCATTATTCTCTGTAACCTGTACAATTATACGAGAGCTGAAACAAAAGTGAATTTCATGATGCGCCAATAAACGATCGCAAAAATAGGCTACATTATTGTGAAACTGCATGAAAGAAAATGAATCAATGAAGCATTTTAATAGTTGAAATGTAGAAAAATATAAATTAAAAATGTAGAATGCAGTATTTGAAAATTTATATTGTTTAATCAACTAATATTTTAATATTAATTAATTTACGATTATACATTAATAAATCAATTTACAAATTTTAAAATATAACTAAAAAATGCTTTTCTTTTCTTTTCCCTATCTTAAAAAACAAACAGAACAAACATTACGTATCTTTTAATAAATCCGCTTGTTTCCGTTTTGTGCAAAATGCAAAATAAAATCACAATTTTTTTATAATGGAGTTAATTCGGTGCTCATGCCAAGTGAATATATTATAAAAAAAAGAAAAAAAAAGATTTTGGGGGAAAAATCTAGATGTGATTATGAACATTGAATATTTATAATAATAATAAAAAAACTAATTTAATTTTATATTTATCTAAATAGGAAATAATTGCTAGAAAGTAATTAATCTTAATATATTTAAGTTCATTTCTTTAAAAATCATCTTATTACAGCCATCTTATTTATATGTATAAATAGTACGAATCTTACAATCATAATAAAGTCTGAAAAACTAAACAAATTTAAATCTGATTTGGATAATATATATATATTTTTTCTTATCTGAAATTTTATGCTATTGTTACATAATTTAAAATATTTCTTTTTATTTAACAAAGCAATAATTTAATAGAGAGGGAAAATGTGTGAAATGCACATTTAAATGTGCAAACATTTAAATATTATAGTATAGAGAAAAAAATGCACTTTCAAATGCAATTTGTTTGAAAGCTATATCTCAATTTATTTTTGAGATATTAATTTTTTTATAGTTTTTAGTACCAATTTTGTAGTTGTGGCAACAAAATCACTCCATTTTCTCTTAAAACTGAAAAAAAAATTAGACATTAAAATGCATATACTATTTTTAAAATATCGTTTGTTATAAGATCCGGCGAACTTCGGTTTTGTTTCGTTTAATAATTTGGATAATTAAGTTTTATAGTATTTTGTTAATTTTAGCTTAAAATAATATTTGTTTAAGAATTAGATTGACCAATATAAGATGTATTTTTTACTGTAACTAATTTTGTAGATTTATTATAAATCAATAAATTAGTTCTTTCTAAAAGATTTTCTTTCGTTGAATTTCGGCGGGTTCCGCCTCGTTTCTTTAATTTTAAAAAGTGTGAATTACCAAAAAAGTTGTTACGTATTTATGAAAAAAAATTCTCATTATTATATAATTTTTTCCTTTAAATCATTCAGGAGTAACATTGATCATGAAAGTCAATAGTCATCATAATAACCCAACGCCCGAAATAGTGACAAACATAAATATTTCAAGTATCATTTTAATATTTTTATGCAAAATAAACTCAATACGTTTAAATCCCATTACTTTGTGCTGGCTCCTTCAGCCAGCGTGAAAATGACTACGTTATCACGGGCAACTTCCTGTTTCACTCTCTGAGGCTTGATGACTTAGCCCTTCTTTTCTCTAGCCCTGGCCATCCCTTGACCGAGGTCAGTGACGTCACTCTCAGTGCGCTCGGGCTTTGTAATAGCGTCGGTGTTGCTTCAGCACGCACGCATAGACTGGGGGAACTGGAGGGAGGGGTTTAGCGGCTCTGACCAATGGGAAATCAGATCTTTATGCACTTCTACCATCTCATCATTTTCGTAACTCACAGTTATGATAGTTGTCTGAGCGAAGCGAAGTCTTTATACTCAGAGATACGTAACGATATTAAAATTCAAAAAAATTCTTTCGTCAAGCAAATCTCAAAAAGTACTTGTCGGATTTTGATTCTGTTTGCACCAATAGGTACCTATGAAGGTAATCTGGTGAATGCACCTACTTTTAAAAATCAATTCCAAATAGTTTAAAAGTTATATTAAAAAAACTGATAAAAAAGCACAATTTATGTGCATACGTCACAGAAATTTGGTGAGCGTGATTTTCACCGGCTGGACATTTTCGTAGATAACCGAATCAGTACATGGAGTAAATAGTAATCATATTCGCACTCAGAAATATTGAATGCACTAAAACATTTTAAAATTTAATCATGCAGGAAAATAAAACTGTTATTTTTTTATATTAAAAAATGTCATAAAAACTTTGATTTTGAGATTTTGTGATAATCTCTTAACAGCACTTTTTGATCCTAAAAGAATGTTTTACATATTTCGCGTGTGAAAATTAGAAACAATGACGTTTTTAAATAAAAAGTTTCTTTTATGACATCATTTTCCCTTTATATTTATTTTCATTGCATGTTTTCTTTTAACTTATATTTTGTTTGTGTATGGAAGTCAATTCTGGTCACTAATTTTTCGGCACGGATACCACAAGAGCATCAGATTTGGCGCAATTTTTTTCAAAGCCCATTTGGCGAAAACTCCCTTTTCAAATAACGCTTACATACACATTTTTAAATTATTTTCTATTTTCAAAAAGAACTTACAGTAATTAAAATAATAATAATAATTAATAACTATAAAAAGAAATATTTTATATAATTAAAAGAAGGGAGTGAAAGTAAATATTTTATGAGTAAATAAACAAATAATAAATAAATAAAGCCGGGTTACCATCTCAGATAAAATAATGCCATTTTGACGCCAATTATGTACCCTGGTGCATTTGTGACATTTTTTCCCATTTTTCATCCGTTTCCTGTTGGCATACAACTTTGAAATATGGAGTATGTATGCATACCTGGGAGCAATACTGGAATTAGACATTGATTTTTTTTTTATTCGATCCAAAAAGGGGCAACGGGGCTATTTTTTAAAGTTTTATACAATTTATACTGCATAAAGGAGCCACTTACCTGTTTCTATATACCAGAAGAAGTAAGTGGTATGTAAAAACAATTATAGTATACATAAATAAAATACTTGAGATAATATACTACAGATATATGCACCGGGTTTGGCGAGATTTTTTATGCCAATTAGGCGAAAACATCGTTTTGATTACCAGATGCATATAGCATGCTATAACAACACGTTATTTATTTATTTCAAAATGAAAAAAAAAGGAATAAATGAAACATTTCCTGTTTTTAAAAAGGTATAACAATCTATAAATGATAATATTTTTAGAGCAAACAATTTATTATAACATTTATATGATAACCAGCATGTTAGGCAACTAAACGCCATTTTGGCACCAATTAGGTAACTCGGTGTATATAGGGCATATATGTGCCATATTTATTTGTAAAACTGAGCATGAAAGTTTACCAGGTGTGTTTTCATAGGCGCTTATATCTTTCTTTAACATAGCGCACCTTTCGAAGCCAAAACTGCACAAAAGAAAAAATAATCAATATTTGCAGCATTTTTTTTAATGTAATGCACATTTTGTAATCAGTAGGCTCGATAATCAGACCTCGTTTTTTTGCTTTAAAAGATGATATTTCATACGACGTCTTTTTGGGATTCGTCGTTTTCCCATATTTGATAGTATGTGTCTACTCGTTTTGTAACTTTTTTTTGTAACTTTCTTCTTTATTAAGAGCGACATCTGGATTTCCTATTTAAATAAAAATTCTTCGAAATACAAAGAATTTTGTTAAAATAAATAAATAATAGGAAATGCGGACATCTATTGCTCAAAACACAAAATTTTTCCTATTGAGCTAATAAAAATCAGTAAAAACACAATTTTTATGATAATAAAAAGGTGTTATAGTAAAAATAAAATACATTGACATGTTTCGGAACCGTCAAATAAGTTCCATAGTCATAATATAAATAAAACAAAATTTCAAGATATTTCTCGGACAATACAAATGACACGCGACAAAGAGATATAAATAACAAAAAACACGCGCTCTATTGCAAAAAATTAAATTACAATATAGACCATGATCTAAAATTTAAGTAAAAATAAAAATTTCAAACTATTTCACGATCAATAAAAATGATACGCGACAAAGAGATAAAAAACACCAAAAAACCACTTGTCGCGTGTCATTTGTATTGTCCGAGAAATATTTTGAAATTTTGTTTTATTTATATTATGACTATGGAACTTATTTGACGGTTCCGAAACATGTCAATGTATTTTATTTTTACTATAACACCTTTCTTAAGAAAAATTAAAATTGTTATTAAAAAGTTTATATAAAAGGTGAATATTTTAAAATCTGATGATTTAAAAAATCAATTGGATTTAATTAACTTTTTATCATAATAAAAAGATGACTTATGTAATAACAGAGTCATATATTATGTACGTTATGGATTAAGTATGAATATTTCAATGAAAAGTGATATTTCAAAAGTATTATGAAATTAGTTAAAAACCATTTATTTTAAACTAAATGAATAAAAGATTTATATTTTTAATGAAATAAATGGGATTTGAAAAATTATTGGAAATTTATCACCATAGATGTATCAATATTACAATCAGTACCTTGTATGCAAAATGGAACAATTAGCAATACTTTTGTACCCGAAAAATGGTCGTTGCTTTTTTTAAGGTTAAAAAGTAGATTACGAAATATTCCTATATAGAGATGCCAAACCCTCGCTTATTGCATAGCAGAATTTTCTTATAGGAAAAGTTATTTTTTAAATCCGCAGAATGTTCCAATTTAATAAAACATTTTCTGTATTAAAATACCGGTACCCAAAATGCCGGAGACTTGGCAGCTCTGCCTATAACATTTAAATTAATCACGGTACTTTTTTTAATCGGATTCAAATTTAGTGAAGACAACGTTTTTTGGCCGAAAGCAGCTTTTTTCCACTTGTGTAACTACGATACAATTCCTTGATGTTGACTTATGAATGTTTTGACTTATGCTATTATTGCTTCCTCTCATTTATTTATTTGAATTTTAAATAAGATGATTCAAAATCGTGTTTTTTAAACATACGAAAAAAAAAAGCATTTCGAAAGAGGGCGAAAAGGACAATATTTGGCGATTTATTACCTGCGTTTGGCTAAGTGTCTTACTACCTTGTATTTAATACTCTTCACAATACTTCGCTGTTATATGGACTTAGGCGCTTTTATAAAAAGTTTGACGTAATTCGGGCTTAAGAAAGTGAGTTTTTTAGTGAATAATACAAATAAATGAAAAATGAATACTAAGAAATACTAATAAAAGAAAAATGAAGCATTATATTGATCTATGTATATTTAAAAATTCATCTGCTAGCACTAATTAGATAATTTATGTGCAGGGGTGGGGAAATTTTCCAAATTCTTACCAGCCAAGGATTTATTTCGCCAGCCCGTAAGATGTAACACACGCAGTTGAAAATAGTTATGACAAAATCGCACGCGATTTCAGACAAAATTACTATTACTACAATGCATTTTCATAATTATTTTTTGTATAATATTAAGAAATATATGTAACAAAGGTAAGATTAACATTAGATAGAACTTAGTACCATACTTACACTGTAATAATTTGGAAAGTTAAAATATCTAGATTAAAAAAGTGTTTCTGATAATGTACCTATTGCCTACAGTTTTTCAAAAACTAAAAATGCACTCGCCTTATGAGAAAATCCACTCGCCACTGGCGAGCAAAATGATGAATTTCCCAACCCCTGTTTATGTGTATATAATAGGAGATGAATAGCTTTTGATTCTGTATTTCTATGCTATAAAGCATTAACGTTTGTGTGTTTTTCGTTAGCATTGGGAGTACCTAGCCGATTTAAAAAATAATGTGGGCAAAAAATGTTGGTAACCATCTTTGCTGCAAAATATACTATATTTTGCGTAGGAACAATAATCACTATCAATGCACGAGCAAAAAAAGTTCTAAAATTGAGAATTCTTTGATGTTGATATGACTAAATATTTAAAATCTTTTTTTTTTCGGTGGCAACTTTTAAGATATAATATTCTCGTTATGAACGATTTCTAAAACATTCGACAATTTAATTTCACATATTAAACATTTTTTTTCTAGAAAAAGTTTTAAACCCAATTTATTGAGAATATTGCAATTTCTAGGATACTGTTGGGGTCAGAAACTATAACTTTGGCATCACAGTAACTTATAAGATGTAAGTGCTCGTTTAGGACAAATTTTTAAAAAAGGATTCCTTAACTCTTATCGACAACCTCATTGCATCCGTGGAAAACAGATATTCAACATTATAAACTATTCGGACGGATTTCACACCATATAAAATACACTCCATTTCTCTTTAAACATAATAGTTTATGTTATTTATATTTTCTCAAATTGGTGCGAAGCTTCTGTTTATGCTCATGACATCATTTCAAAGAGCTATATTTCCAATATAAAAAAATTTGGTGTTTTATTTTCTGTATTACTTTTAACATTTTGCATATTTCCAATTTTATATCCATGCATGGTTTGCTTTTCTTTTATAAAAATAGTATATGCAAAAAGATTTTGTAGTTCTACTATTCGATATGCTTATTTTCATCATTATATTTTATCACAATGAATGGCCAATTAAAGGTAACATCTCATTTTCTTTACTTATCGCAAGTTATTAAATGTGTATTCTCAGCAATATCGCTCAGACTAATCCCTCTGAGGGAAGTCCTAGTTATGATTTACTCCGTGTTCGTTGGAGATTTAGGCGGAGAGGATCACTCTCTGTAGGAGCTCCGTGTGCTACGTGTTGACTTTGACTTGACCATATATACAGTTAATATCTTCAAAATTTTAAAAGGACTCATGTGGATTCGTTATGTTTTACTGTTTATTTTGATATCGAAATAATTGTAAGACTATGTTAGTAGTTGGATAGTTCAATCATTTTTTATGTATATCAATCATACATATTTTTATCTTTTAGAACTAGTATGTTAAAACAAAACTCTTTGACTAATTTAATCAGAAAGTAAATGTTGAAATAAAGAAAATTATTATCTGAATATACTGATAGGAAAATTTTATGAATGTATGCACGCTACATCCCACATATGTTAACTGATTATTTTAATGTATTTAAAAACTTGTTCATGTTCCTTTTTTTCTAAGATTTACTGTATTATTTTATGTTGAAGTTCTGGTAAGACCAAGTTAGTACTTTAATAGTTTTAAAACTCTTATTATGAGCATAATTTATAAAGATTTTTTTCTTTTAGAACCAATCTTTCTAAAAATAAAACCTTGTCTAACTGAATCAGAAATGAAGTGCTTAAATAAAAGTAAATTGTTATCTGAATATACTGATAGCAAATTTTCTGAATGCATGCACACCGTGTGCTTCATGTATACAGGCTGAGTCATAAATATCGAAACAATTGGCTATCTCCTTAAATATTGCCCTTAGACCCATACTTCATATTGCAAAAATTCATAAAAAAATGTGAAATTGTTGATAAGATAAATTGCAACTCCATGGGTGGGGGGTGGGGTCTAGTTGAAAAAATAGAAAATCAAATTTTTATACGACCCCCGTAGGATAAAAAATCCAATTAGGAAAGCTTTCCTTATTCAGTCCTGAATAAGTCACAAAAAGTTGCATCTTCACATCTTCAAAACTCGCAAAGTTATGGCCGTTTAAAAAATTCATCAGGTTTTAAGGAATTAGACATCAAATGAAATGTGCGCAATTCAAAAAACAATGTTACTTTAACAGTTCCAGGAAACGTATAAAAAGGCTATTTTTCGAGTCAGAATTTTGATTTTTTTGTGATGGATAGCCTTGTAATTTGCTAAGAAAATCACATCCTAAAATTTCTCATATAATTTATAAAATTTCATGTGGTTAGTACTGGTTTAAATGGGATAATTAAAACTCGCAACATTATTTATCGGATTTCAGTTTCTTTCCATTTAATCAAAAATAAAAATCTGATTTTAGTTTTGTTCCAGGGTTTTTGTTTTTTAATATTAATTTTAATACTATTAAAAATATTTATTGAAAAAATAATATAACTTTTAAAAAAATCATATTTTCATATGTAAATATTTTTTCAAATTTGCCAAAACAAAACTAATGTAAAAAAAAAAAAAAAAAAAAATAATAAATGACGCGTTTCAATTTTTTTTTCTTTAAAAATTCTTATCATTTAATAATTTAAAGACAAGAAAGACTGGAGAAAAAATCCATTATGCAGAAAAACAAAGTGTACTATTTAAATGTCCGTCAGTTGTTTAAAAGAATGTTTTTTCTAAAATGCAGATTAAGTCTCTTTTTTAAAATTTAGACCTGATAAATTCAAGCTTTTTATCGTCCTGGAGATTATGATAAAAAATCTGTATTCTGGGCCAGGCCGGGCCAGGACAGAGACGTTACTTTTTTCTGAAGACTCGCCAGGCCGGGCCTAATGCACTTTTCATAAAGGAGGGGATTGTTTCCTTCTTCCTATGTGTACACTGGAAGAAATTTTCAACCCCTCTCGACAAAACCCGTATTAAAATGACTGTCTCTGTCTGACTTAATACGTGCATAAAATAATAATAATAAATAAAAAAAATTCGGCTCAATCAAAATATTTTTCAAAAAAACACATAGATTATAAAATTTTTATTTTGCAAAAAAAAAAAAAAAAAGAAAAGTGTATTCAAAGGCTAAAAAATTAAATACAATAAAACCAATGAAAAAAAATCTGTCTATGACGGAATTCTGTCTTAAACGGAAATATGTTGATCCATGCAAAATAAATACAATATTATCTGAGGAAAAAATAAACTCCAATTACAAATCCTAGGAAGGGCATCTGTCTATAACGTATTTTTTCTTTCCTATGTGATTCCGTCTTAAAAGGCTCTTCCGTCTTAAATTTCCGTCTTACTGCATAACATTTTTCAAAGTCTCCAACGCATGGGATATGGATTAACGATATATAAGTGAAATATTTACATTTAGAGATTCATTGATAATAGAGATTCATTGATAAAATAAATATATTACAGCCTTTGGCACTACTTTAATAATAAAAATTATAAATATAAAAAACGAAAAGCTATAAAAGAAATTTTTGGTCAGAACTCCTCCATACAAAACAATTTTTTCCCACACCGAAGTAAAAAACTATGTAGAAATTTGCGGTTGAACCGGGCTATTATTTAAACTATTTTCCAGACCGGTCCGGGTTATGATTTTAACATTTTTTCATGCCGGGACGAACTTTTCCCCCAATGGGTCGGTTTGGGAACTAACCTTGATATTTTGATCCATGCAGACCTCCAATGCAGACTACCAACATATTTTTAAAACAAGTTTAAATTTAATTCAATACGCTGCTTTATTATGTCTAAATGAGAGGCATTGTCTTAAATCGACATTTAATAATAGATAATTTATGGACGATCCTGTAGGGACGTATTCACTCCGCATCGGTGATGTAATCACGGGTTCAAGAAAAGACAAAAAAAAACTCCAAGAGAGGACGAATTATTCTTGACACATAATCCTTTTATTGAAGAGCATCAGGCATGTAAAAAGGCTCCGGTCGACGGTAGTCAGTCCCGTCGACCGCCTGAACGTAGGAGAATATTATGTCACATTACAGTACAAAGGATGAGAGCCGAATGATAAAAAATACAATTTTTGAAACCAATGTCTTTGGCGTATTACATTTGTATTTATCGCCAATAACGAACACCAGATGTACATTTTCGATGATAGGAGACATGCATTTGATTTTCGTTACATAGATTGCAATGAGAATGCTCAAAGTGTAAAATTTGAAATAATTAATGCCAAACGATAAAAGGGTGTATATGGCACCGGAAAACCACAAGGATTGAATTCTTTACATAAGGTTAACAAAAGTCTCACGGGTTCAGAAAGGAAAATAATTCTAATGAAATAAAATAAAGACAAACTTAGCGCATCAGGTTCTTAAGTGAATAGCGTTTAACTATGAATAAATACAGGCTAGAACTAACTCTTTAAATGGTTGTTGCTATGGGAAAATACTTACAGTTACATGAACAAACGAATGTACGTTGTGGTTTTAAAGAAAGAATTAGAGATAACTGAAATTATATTTTAAAGGAAAAATGGCCGTTAGTAACTAAATAGAATTAAAGGGATTAAAAATCTAGCTTATTAAATAAAGTTACAAATTAAGGGAAAATTGTAATTTTAACTAAGGGAGGAAAACAATTATTAACTAATATGTAAAGGAAAACGCCTTTACATATATCTCCCCGACGACCGACAAAGAAAGAGCGTGAAACGCGGGAGATAAAAGAAAAAAAAAACAAACAAACACATGTCTCCGCTCAACGTTAAAAGATAAAAACACACAAATATATTTTAAAGAGAAGCCTGGTTATAACTTGTTCAATAATGCAATAACTAAATAGTAAATAAGAAAAGGTATCATGTCTCAATTTTTTTAAAATATGCTGACAAGCATGATAAAGCAAGTAGGTACCTAAAAAACTTGCAAAAAGTCTTTTTTTTTAAACTGCAGTGAACTTCTGGACAGCTGTATATTATCTTGTTTCTTTTTTTTCTGTGTGCACACTCAATATTATTCCAGAAGATTTCAATTCAAATTGCTTGAAATTTCAAGCCAAAACAATTTTTTTTATTGCTTAAACGAGTTGGTTACATTCCAACTTCTACTTTATTATTATATTTTTGAGACATGAATTATATCAAAAAGGTAAAAATAACACATAAAATATTGAATATATATAAGAACACAATCAAGCATTTTGAGAACTCTGTGACACATAAGTTTTTTAACTAGAGCAAAAAGAGGAGCAAATATGGCAGAATTATATGATGAAACTTGACTTTATCAATAATTCTCTCTGTCAAAAACAAAACCAGTCTGTTTACTGATCTAGGCTGTATTTAGTTTAGGCAAAAAAAAACAAGGGTGTACAATGAACTTTTTTTTTTTTAAAAATATGTAAAAAAAACTAGCCTTCTTCAAAAGATTTAATGTATAACGTGTGAAAAAAAAATGTAAGGCAGGTTAATGTGAATCGTACACAAGTGTTAAAAGAATAGATGTATGTGTGTGTGAGTGCAGCCCGAAACACCATTCGGTGTAGTAACTGAAGACTATCAGCATGCGGCTGCATATGTGAACAGGAAAAGAGAACAAAAAAATAATGTTTACCTGTGTACAAACTGACCAGAAATAATGAAAACCTTACAAGTATATCATGTGTAAGTCTTAATGGACAATGAAAAAAAACTGACATGGTGTACATCTATTAAATTGAGAAAAGTCCTGTTAAATCAAATTTCCGCTATACACACTACCAAAAAGGATGAATGTAAACACGGTGTAGTATGGAAAAAAACTGAAAATTGAAACCGTAACTACAAATTAATTTTAGAAAATCTGGCAAAACACATGAGCGGTGTATGTAATAACAAAATGTGCAAACAAAATATCCAACAAATTTCTGACAAAGTGTAAACGATCATATGAACTATGTGAAAGAAAATATCATGTGTGAAAGTAACTGGAACTGACATAGCAAACACACATAAAAAAAATCTAAATGTAAAGGGCTATAGTACCAGTGCACACGAAGAACTGAAAACACCAGGAAGTAGTATTTTTGTAAACGATGAACTAATGTGTAATGTGTGTGAAGCAAAATTTTGGGTACTGAGAGACCCAAACCATGAGCAACGTGTGTAATATACAATGAACGAAAATGCAATGAACTAATGTGTAAATTCAATGAACAAAAGTTTCTCCTGTACACTAAGCACAAAACCCATTGTGTTACGTTTAGAAATTTACCGTTGTTTACACTGCCAGTTAAGGGTTAAATTATGAAAAAAAAAACATTGCTGTAATTTTGTTATAAAAGGCACAACAATGTCCAAACAGTGAATGAAGAAAAAACAACGAAAAAAAAATTCTTGTGAAGTAAAAAAAATGTGGAATTTCTAAGGTAAATTCTATCAAATACATCCTAAAAATGTGAAAAATCCATTACTTTTTTTTTTTTTTAAAAAGAAGCTTTTTTTTTAGGAATAAAAATTGTTACTACTATATACCTTCTTTCCTGAAAAAGAAAACACAGTCATGAAAAATAAATAAGGCAACATAGTAAACAACCAGTATGTGTGTAAAAAAATCAATGAACAACGTGTAAAGTGTAACTAAAATCTGGTTAAAGTCTAACCCAGCTACCTTGAGTTTCGTGTAAATTATCAATGAACTACTATGTATGAGAAAAATATACTGTCGAATACTATATTAGCAAAAGAATACACATAATAAAATAAAATGTTTACATACACAATATTATTAAAGTTAAAGTGTAAATGATTTAAAATTTTATTAAGAGGCATCAAATCTAAAATAAAAAAATCCCTTTTTTTTTTACCTGATCCAGTCGTGAAAGATGATATGTTTCAAAGCAGGCAAAATAACAAAACATTATACACCGACATGAATTTAAAACAAATGCTGTCATATATTTGAGAGAAAAATTGAAATAAGAAATATTGTTATCGAGTCACTATTTGTACAACTAATGAATTATCACCTGTGTGTTTACCTGTGTAAAAGTAATTCAAACGTACAAATTATTTCATGCATAAAAATTTAAATGCATGTGCGATCACTGTGTACAATTAATTTATGTACACACCTTATGTAAAACAAAAAAAAACTTAAATTATTCTAAGCGTTCGCGTTGTGTGAATAAATAAAATATTAAAAAAAATCGTGTAAATAAATCCATTTCAGTCTTTGACTAAGCAAGCGGCCAACTTGCTCAACCAAACCCTGAAATCAAAACATCAGACACATTGCTGCTCCCGGGAAAACAGCGCCGTGAATGATGACCTAACACAAAATAAATTTAAGATTTTATGACTGCCAAAATGAAAGAACAAATACATAAAAATGTACTGTGTAGGGGTATGCCAAATGCCACACATACCAAAGTGTAAAAGTGTAAAAATAAAATGATTTTATTAGATTCTGTGACTATCTTTCATTTAAAAAGCGGGGGAAAATGAGATAGTATCTTCTCTGTGTGTGTAAGCTTTCATATTACATCTTGAAAGTGACTCAAAAAATCTATTGATAAATATGACAGAAAGTCGAATCAAATAGAAAAACACATTACTGAAAAATAATATGTGTATTATTATTATTTTTTTTAGAAGAGACCGGAATTAGAGAAGTGTATTAAAATCTGCGTAATAATAATAACTGCCAACTTACAACTGTAGGAAAAATAAATTTAACTTGCCCCTTTTTTCTTACGATGTCACAGATGCAAAAGTTAAACTTTCGAAGCCCAATACTGGACTCTCTATTTAAAATTATGTGTTTAGGTATGATACACAACAAATGTATAGTACTTAAAATATAAAAGTGGGATTGTCACTCTTACCTGTATATACAATAAACATAAACAAGTGTAGGTATATAAAAATTCACAGCAAACATATATAGGTATAAAAGAAAAACCACAAGAAAAGTATGGTGTCTATATATATATTAAGTGTACAAGTCTCAAAATTATTAATTGCAAAGCAAGTTTTTTTTTTAATCTCAGCTAGAAGAGAAATTTTATTTTTATTTATTTATTTTTTTTTTTTTTTTGTGAACAAATACTACTCTTTTTTTTATAAGGTGTGTAACTATTTCATAAGAAAAACAAACAGTGTGACTTTAGTCAAGCAAACTGCATCACAAAATATTGTTATTGGAGAGAAGAAAAAAAAAACGAATAGAATGCAATGTGACAATAAAAGCACTGAAACGATTATACACAAAAATGCGAACCAGCGCACATGGCTGAGTGTATAACCGCAAGCACCCGACACGCAATTCAAGAGCTCAAAAATAGATTAAGTAATCATTTCTGAATGCGAGTTTGTCACACCGCAGAATATCCCTGCATCACCGGAACATCAAAATAGGGAGAAAAAAATAATGTAGGACCTCCAAAATGACTACTGGTATACACCTGCATATTATGAATGGTAAAAGTATAAAATTAATAAATGAATATTTACGTTTACGGGGGGGGGGAGGGTTGTAACTGAAACAAGTAACAATTAAATACATATGAGGATGCAGCGATACACGTGTAAAATTGAAAAAAAGGCTTTCACTAGTAATGATTGCAAAATGTAAATTTGTGTGTAAAATTGGTGGGGTATCGCTGAATCCAACACACTGACTAAAGTCAAACTGTACATAAACTGACAATTTAATTTGAGAAAAAAATATGTCAACACCACAACTTATTTTACGCACCCTTGAAATTACTCAAGAACGAAAAAAATACACTGCAATAAACTAGTGTCTAATGCATTTCACTGTATATTAAAAAAAAGCAATCATTGTTGTCAGAATAAAATTAATTTCAACTTAAAATAGGTGACTGAGTATAACTGAGAAAGAATTTAATAACAGTCATGAAAAACAATTTTAAGCACTTTTAAAAATATGATTACTCTTTACCTGTACATAATTATTCATGTAAAATATCTATTTTTATAGGAAAATATGTGACGAATTACACAAAAAAATATGTACTGCTTTAAATATTAAGACATTTAACGGAACCACAATCTACTACAAATATATTTACTAAATGTTTACAAACTTGAGACAAAAATATTATAAAAATACCTTTAAATAGTTAAAATATAGAAAACATAAAATATCTAAAAGTAATAAAAGGCATGAAATTTCTAAGAAGAAATAAGCTATGCAATGGCATCAATTGAAAATATTAGTACCACAATGTTTTATAGAGCGTAATATTAGCTTCTATTTTTTTGTACTAAATCTCATAAGAAATGCACAAAAACGTTGTGTATTATTATAAAAATAATTAACAAATTCTAGATTAATATCAGTAAAAACACTTATAGAAGGGTTATAGCTTTACAAACAAAACACATCACGAAGAAAATGAAAACTTAAAAATAAAATAATAAAGTGCTTCATTTCTAAGTTGTGACAAGACCTGTCTATAATTTACATAATGAAGGCACAACTCTTAATATTTTAAGCAATATTTTGTATCTCCTCAAAAATTATACTAAAAACTATTTTAATAGAGGAAAATCATATTTCAAGTAACGTAAAATCCTGGAAGCATTATACTTCCTTTTTTTTAACCAAAAACTCTCTATAAATAATAATAAGAGACTTTAAAATGCCTTTTAAGCAAAACATGCATTTACATCGCAACATCTCCATAGAAATATGTTACTTACCTTAGCTGAAAGAAAAAAAATAATTAAACTGAAGGCCTTGCGACTTGATGTAATCTATATTAGATATTATCGTTAAAATCTTATTCTATATTTATTTAAATATACTGCACTTCGAAGCTCGAAAAAAATAAAAACAAAACATTTCTTTTCCAAATAACACCTTCCTAATTAACTGATACATTAACAACAGCATGTGTCCTTGCTAATTTTGCTGCGCTATCTGTTTTGTACGTCAATCTAGGATCAGCTGCAAGCCTGTCTTTAAAAAGTATTAACTGCAGCGGTCTAAAGTGCTGATGTGTAATAAATTTGTCAGAGGGAAGTTCTTTCACATATTTATCTCCTTTTTCTTCACGAAAACATGGAGCATTATGATTCATTTAAGTTCGGCACTGATGAGAGGCGAAGAAAATTTAGCTTGCCAGGGAGACTAACAGGATTGCCGGCGCAAACACAGTGTTATGTTGAGTCATACACTTGCAGGCGAAAAGAAAATAAATTGAAGATTTTTGTTGAAGTTGGTTACTGCAGAAAAGTCATAATTCTCCCAATAATTAAATAAAAAAGGCTTTACTAAAGTCACTTGCAGTAAGAATAGACGTTTAAGTTGATTAATATTGCGCACAGTTTTTTTTATGATTAATAATCAATCGCTTCAGGAATGGACGAAATTGAGAAAAACACAATTTGATGAAAGTATTCGCTTCGAAATAGTTTTCATTTCTTTCTTTTTTTTTTTATCGTGATAACTCGAAAACAATCCAACATTCGTCATGAGACACGGAAAGGAGGTATACCGTCAAATGTTCGAATGATTGAAGAACATCTTTAGCCTATTACTGCAATCCACATACCGTAGTTTTTTTTTTTTTTTTTACTTGGAGAAAAATACGGCACTTTGCACCAATGTGTGTAGGGACGTATTCACTCTGCATCGGTGATGTAATCACGGGTTCAAGAAAAGACAAAAAAAACTCCAAGAGAGGACGAATTATTCTTGACACATAATCCTTTTATTGAAGAGCATCAGGCATGTAAAAAGGCTCCGGTCGACGGTAGTCAGTCCCGTCGACCGCCGGAACGTAGGAGAATATTATGTCACATTACAGTACAAAGGATGAGAGCCGAATGATAAAAAATACAATTTTTGAAACCACTGTCTTTGGCGTATTACATTTGTATTTATCGCCAATAACGAACACCAGATGTACATTTTCGATGATAGGAGACATGCATTTGATTTTCGTTACATAGATTGCAATGAGAATGCTCAAAGTGTAAAATTTGAAATAATTAATGCCAAACGATAAAAGGGTGCATATGGCACCGGAAAACCACAAGGATTGAATTCTTTACATAAGGTTAACAAAAGTCTCACGGGTTCAGAAAGGAAAATAATTCTAATGAAATAAAATAAAGACAAACTTAGCGCATCAGGTTCTTAAGTGAATAGCGTTTAACTATGAATAAATACAGGCTAGAACTAACTCTTTAAATGGTTGTTGCTATGGGAAAATACTTACAGTTACATGAACAAACGGATGTACGTTGTGGTTTTAAAGAAAGAATTAGAGATAACTGAAATTATATTTTAAAGGAAAAATGGCCGTTAGTAACTGAATAGAATTAAAGGGATTAAAAATCTAGCTTATTAAATAAAGTTACAAATTAAGGGAAAATTGTAATTTTAACTAAGGGAGGAAAACAATTATTAACTAATATGTAAAGGAAAACGCCTTTACAGATCCCTCACTTGATTTGAAAATTAGCCGAAAACTCTTCGTTTACAGGCATGGTAAAGTGACGTAAGTCACGATTTTTTTTTAGAATTTCGGATTTTAATATCTTTGTCAGGTTTTTAGATATTTAGATGAAATTTTTTTTGTTCAATTTAGGAATGGATAAGGAATAATTTCTTAATTGGGAATTTTACCCTACTGGGGCCGTATAAAAATTTAATTTTCGTATATTTTCAACTAGACCCCCCAATGGAGTTGCAACTTATCTTATCAGAAATTTCACCTTTTCTAATGAATTTTTGCAATTGGAAGTATGGGTCTAGGGGAAATATTTAAGGAGAAAGCCTATTGTTTCGATATTTATGACTCACTTTGTAGAATAATTTTCTACAAGTTTTTAATGATAATCACTTGTTTTTTATGTTTTCCTGTATATTTTTAATTTATAATTTTGGTACAACCTATGCTAATTGTTAAACTCTCATTGAATGTTAAACAAAGCAAAAGTTATTTGATTATATTGATTTACTAGTATTAACCTCTTCAGTCCTGGAGTACCCATTTGGGTACATTAAAAGAAAAGCCAAAATTACACTCAAATTTTTTTTATAAATGCATAAATTTCTGCTAACATTATTCAGATACATCACAGTGTCCTATATTACCAATAAATGTGCTACATGTTTAAACAAGGAAGAACTACGTGACTTTGAAAATGAAACATTTCCAAGATGGATGACATAAACAACTTTCTAACGACTTCAGGTCAAAGTATGCAAATAATACAAATTTTTGAATAAATTAAAAAAAAGTATTACATTTTTTATAAACTATAATGTTTCAAGAATAATTTGGAGTTGTTTATAAATGTTGTTCATATGTTCATGTATGTGGAAAACATCTGCAAATATGTTGTACCCATTTGGGTACAATGGGTCTTTACTATACATTTCCAGCTAAAGAAACTAATTTTCTGTGCAACTATTGTGTACACTTGGTTATAAAAAAAAAAATTAGGAACGAATAAATTATTTAATTTAGTCTTACAAAACAATTTTAATGGGCCTTTTTTCATTTTTAAAATAATATGAAGTAATGTACTGAATTTACTGCTAAAATATGTCATTTTTTTAATAACTTTAAATATTTTTAACACGTTTTGAAAAGTTGTAAAGTTGTACAAGCCTGTATGCATGTATTAGTCAAAAAAGTCTATAATAAATACTTTATTAGAAGATTATTATTAAAAGGTATGTATACTATTACAAGATATATATAGTATATGTATAGCATATATCTGTGGCTTCCGGTAATAACCAGGTAAGGCACATTTTAATATTTTGAGTAATTAACGTTTAAAGTTTTCAAATGCCTTTTTATCATTACTTTTATAAAATAGATTAGAACTTAATAATTTTCATTACATTCAATTAGTATATAAGAACCTCTTTTTTTGCCAAAATAGTTATATAAAAATGGTTTTTATTAATTGAGATAGATTATTACTGTTGCACTGGCCCAGGATAAATTAAATCAAAACTAGAAAGTTGGCGCCGTGGCGGTTTTTAGATTCAATAAAACCACGCCAAATTGAATTGGCCTAGGACAATCTAGATCGGCCTAGGATAAACAAGTTCAAACCAATGAATAGCAGGCTAAACAAGTTTATCCTAATGACCGTTTGGTCAAATTAGTTTGTCCTAGGAAATTCTAGTTTATCCGATGGGCGTTCGGATAGACTAGTTTGGTCTAGGAAAAACTAGTTAACCGAAGGACGTTCGGATAGACTAGTTTGGCCTAGGAAAAACTAATTTATCCGATGAGCGTTAGGATAGGCTAGTTTGTCCTAGCAAAAATTAGTTTAACCGATGGGCGTTAGGATAGACTAGTTTGGCCTAAAATCGGGTTTGGCATGCAACATATATACACATTATCTTTCAGTCCATAAAAATGATCATGCGTTTTTTTAATGATTTTCTGTATTTTTTAAATTTAATATAAAGGTAAAAAAAATATTTATCGTCCAGTAATTAAAATACACTGCGATGTGTAACACGCACAAATATTTTTTAAATGCATGCAGATCTGTATTTTTTATGTGGTTAATATTTATTTTCGTGTGGTTTATTTTATGTTTTATAGCATCTTTTCAGATTCCAATGACTGTAAGAATATGTTAGTATTTAAGTTTTTTAAAACACTATAAGATAAATATTATGCAGAGAGTAAACATAACTCTTTATCTAATTTAATAAGAAATAAAATGTTCAAATAAAAAAAAATATTATTTGAATAAAGTCATAGGAAACACATGCACATTATTTGTCTCATGTAAAGAGAAATTCGTTTCAAGACTTTAAAATGCATGTGTTGTATTATTGTTGTGTAGATTTTATTGTTTAGTGTATTTTTTTACTTTTATATAACGGTAAAAAATGCTTATTGGTCAAATATTTAAAACACATTGCGATGTTTATCACGCACAAATATTTTTATATGGCTCTTTATTTAATTTATTGAGAAATTAAAGATTTATACACAGCAATAAATAGCACCTCAATATTTTGTTCGAAATATTTTTTTAAATCATGCAAACCAATTTTTTGTATGTACAATGTTTATGTCTGTCTGGTTTAATTTATGTCTTACAGTATATTTTCATATTCAAATAACTGAAAGACTATTTTAATATTTTAGTTTCTTAAAACTCTATATGATAAATATCATGCACAGAGTAAACATAACTCTTTGTCTAAGAAAGTAAATGTTCAAATAAATGAAAAATAATTATTTGAATATACTGATAGGAACACATGCACACTTGGTTTACCTCATTTAACGAGAGACTTTCTTCAAGTCTTTAAAGATATTCATGTGTTTTTTAAGTTTTATTGCATCTTTATTTTATTTAATCACTGAAAAAACAAATACTGTGCGTTCACAAATTTGAAACACTTTGTAAGAGAATAACGCACAGTTATTTTTACTTAACACTTCGTCTAAATTAATCAAAAATTAAATGTTTAAATAAAGCGAAAATAAGTGTTTAATTATATTGATAGTAAAATTTAAAAAAGGCTTTAACATTCTGAAACTGATGCTTATAGTGACAGACTTCAAGTCATTAAAATATTTATAAGTTTTTTTTTTGCATTTTTTACATTATCCTTTCATTCCGAAATAATGTTTAGATCATGTTAGTAATTTAAGAGTCTTTAAACCTTTATGATGAGTATCACTCATATAGACATTCTTTCTTTTAGAACCAGTGTTTATAACAATAAAACTTTGTCAAATTAAATCAGAAATTACTTAAATAAAAAAAAAATTATTACCTGAATATACTAATAGTGAAATATTTACAATGCACGAACACCCAATGCCTCATGTATAGAGGGATTTTCTGCAATTCTTTAAAGATATTCAAGTGCTTTTTTATATTTTTTTAATGTTAATTCATGCACATTTATGCTTCATGCATACAGTGACATTCATATAGTCTTTAAAAATACTCAGGATTTATTTTATGGTTTATGGTACAATTCTACTTTAAATTACTCGTAAAAAATGTTAGAAAATCAATAATTTAAAACACATCGAAATGTGTATCACCAAAAGATACATTTCCATTAAATTTTGACTAATTTAATAAAAATATAATTCTTTAAACTGAGCAAAAGTTAGAATCTGACTACATTGACAGTAAAATCTGACAAATGCAGGCACAGTTTGAGCATTACGTATACAGCATACAGTCATTAACTTGCAGTCCATAAAAATGTTCATGTGTTTTTGTTAATTGTTTTTTGTATTTTTTTTAATTTAATATAATTTTTAAATTTTTTTTTATCGTTCACACCTTTAAATCACACCGCAATGTTTATCACGGACAAATACAAATATTTTTAAAATGCATGCAAAGCTATTTTTTTATGTAGAATGTTAATGTCCGTGTGGTTTTATTTTATGTTTTTCAGTATCCCTGCATATTCAAATAACTGTAAGACTATGTTAGTATTTTTGTTTTTTAAAACCCTGTTCGATAAATATCATGCAAAAATATACATCATGCAAAAATGTTTTTCTAATTTAATAAGAAATTAGATGTTTAAATAAATGAAAAATTATTATGCGAGTATACTGCTAGGAACACATGCACATTGTTTGCCTCATGTATAGAGTGAAGTCTTTTAATATATTCACGTGCATAGATACGTACTTCTACTAAGCGTAATACCAACTTTAGTGAAAAATATCTAAGTTAGGTATCGAACCCGGAACCCTTGGAATAGCGCTCCAAGTACTGTACCATTTAAGCTACGAGACGATCCACTATGTGCACTAAATTTGGTATTACGCTTAGTAGAAGTATGAATACCGTATTTACTTGTGTATAAGGCGCACTTTTTTCCCCCAAAAAATCAGGCAAAAATCCTAGGTGCATCTTATACATGGAATATTTTTTTTTTTACTGTAGGATGCAGTCGAATGATATACATATGAAACAAGAAATTATTCAAAGAATGTATTAAAACTCAGAAAATATTACTTAATTGAAGTATTACTGCTGCATATTTATTTCATTCCTTGCAGATTATTATGATATAGAGCTAGTGACATTATGTAAACGCTAATTAGCAATTCTCTTTACTGTCACTCATTCCTATTTCCCGCCATTCTCTCACAACCCGAAGCTAAAAATGCATTTTCGTCTTGTTTTCCGGTCTGGTGTAATCTTTGTTTAGGGTTTTTTTTTCTTTTTTTTTTTTAACTGAAATACATTTGGTCATTCTTCATTAGTGTAACAAATTTATGGTGCGCGGTATATACGATATATTAAGAAATCGCCATTTTTAATTGTAAAGTAGGGGTGCGCCTTATACACGCGTGCGCCCTATACACGAGTAAATACGGTATTTACGTATCTAGAATTTCAGGCATATTTTCACTACTGAAAATTGAAAAATTGACTAATATCATAAATACATATATTCATGTGCTTTTTTTATGTTAAACTATATCTTTCTTGTTTTAAGTACTGACAAAACATGTATTATTTGTTCAAAATTTGAAACACTTTGTAATGAGTACCACGCATAGTTAATTTTACAAAACCCTTTGTCTAATTTAATAAAAGAATAAGTGTTTAAATAAAGCAAAAATTAGAGCGTGAATACATTGTTAGTAAAATTTAAAAAATAACATTCTGAAGCTCATATATATTAGTGACAGTCTTCAAGTCTTTAAAATATTTCTAAGCTTTTTTTTGCATTTTTTACATTATCCTTTCATTCCGAAATAATATTAAGACCACGTTAGTAGTTTAATAGTTTTAAAACCCTTATGATGAGTATCACTCACACAGATATTCTTTCATTTAGAACCAGGCTTACTAACAGTAAATATTTTTCTAATTAAATAAGAATTAAGTACTGAAATAAAAATAAATTGTTATCTGAACATACTGATAGTGAAATATTTTGAATGCACGCACTCCGTGTGCCTCATGCATAGAGTGATTCTCTTTAAATTATTAAAGATAGAGACGTGTTTTTAATGTTTTACTGTATCTTTTTTATTTTATAATCCTGGTACAACAAATGCTAATTGTTAAAGTGAATAACTGTTTTTTAAAAAAAATATTATCTGAATATATTGATATATAACATTAAATTTATATATTGTATATGTAATTTAATCAGAATATAAGTGTTAAAAAATTATCTTACTATATTTTTAAAGAATATTAAATTTATATATTGTATATTCAATTTAATCAGAATATAAATGTTTAAATAACGCAACGTTTTTTCTGAATATGCAACTAAGAAATTTTTCTGAAAGCATGCACATTTATGCTTGATATATACAGTGACAGTCTGTATATATCAAGCATATATGCAATCTGACAATCTTTAAAAATATTCAGGTTTTAATTTATAGTTTATTGTGCATTTCTACTTTAAGAGACTGGTGAAAAAAAATTACAAAATCAATAATTTAAAACACATTAAAATGTGTATCACGCAAAGCTACTTTTCCATAAGGCTTTGTCTAATTTCATCAAAAGATGAATATTTAAAGTAAGTCAAAATTAGTATCTGAATATATTGATAGGAAAATCTGACGAATGCAGGCACATTTTGCGCTTTATGTATACTAATATTATCTTCAAGTCATTAAAAATGTTCATGTGTTTTTTTATGATTTTCTGTACTTTTCTCGTTTTATATAATGATAAAAAATGTTTATTGTTCAATAATTTAAAACTCATTGCGATGTGTATCACGCACAAATATTTTTACATTACTCCTTCTGTAATTTATTGAAAAATTACAAAATTACGCACAACAATAAACAGTACTTTAATATATTGTTCGAAATATTTTTAAAGTTCATGCAAACCAATTTTTTTGTATGTACAATGTTTATGTCTGTCTGGTTTTATTTTATGTTTTACAGTATCTTTGTATATTTAAATAACTGTGAGACTATTATACTATTTTAGTTTTTGAAAACCCTATATGATAAATAACATGCACAGAGTAAATATAACTCTTTTTCTAATTTATTAAAAAAATAATTGTTCAAATAAAGGAAAAATAATTGTTTGAATGTACTGATAGGAACACATGCACACTGTTTGTCTCATGTATAGAGAGACTCTCTTTAAGTCTTTAAACATATTCATGTGTTTTTTATGTTTTACTGTATCTTTATTTTTTTAAGTACTGATAAAACAAATAATGTTTGTTCACAAATTTTTAACACTTTGTAAGAGAATTATGCACAGTTATTTTTACTTAACACTTCGTCTAAATTAATCAAAAACTAAATGTTTAAATAAAGCGAAAATAAGTGTTTAAGTATATTGATAGTAAAATTTAAAAATACTTTAACATTCTGAAACTGATGCTTATAGTGACAGACTTCAAGTCATTAAAATATTTATAAGTTTTTTGTGAATTTTTTACGTTATCCTTTCATTCCGAAATAATTTTAAGACCATGTTAGTAATTTAAAAGTCTTTAAACCCATATGATGAGTATCACTCATAGATACATACTTTTTTTTAGAACCAGTGTTTTTAACAATAAAACTTTGTCTACTTAAATCAGAATTTAAGTACCTAAATAAAAATAATTTATTATCTGAATATACTGATAGTGAAATATTTTGAATGCACGAACAACTTGTGCCTCATGTATAGAGTGATTTTCTTCAATTATATAAAGATATTCATATGCTTTTTATGTTTTATTATGTTAATTCAGCACATTTATGCTTCATGCATACAGTGACATTCTTATAGTCTTTAAAAATATTCAGGATTTATTTTATGGTTTATGGTATAATTCTACTTTAAAATACTCGTAAAAAATGTTAGAAAATCAATAATTTAAAACACATCGAATTGTGTATCACTAAAAGATACATTTTCATTAAACTTTGACTAATTTAATAAAAATACAATTCTTTAAACTGAGCAAAAGTTAGAATCTGACTATATCGACAGTAAAATCTGACCAATGCAGGCACAGTTTGAGCATTACGTATACAGCATACAGTCATTATCTTGTAGTCCATAAAAATGTTCATGTGTTTTTGTTAATTGTTTTTTGTATTTTTTTTAATTTAATATAATTTTTAAAAAATGTTTATCTTTTACACCTTTAAATCACACCGCGATGTTTATCACGCACAAATTTTTTTTAAATGCATGCAAAGCTATTTTTTTATGTAAAATGTTGATGTCCGTGTGGTTTTATTTTATGTTTTACAGTATCCCTGGATATTCAAATAACTGTAAGACTATGTTAGTATTTTTGTTTTTTAAAACCCTGTTCGACAAATATGCAAAAATGTTTTTCTAGTTTAATAAGAAATTAAATGTTTAAATAAATGAAAAATTATTATGCGAGTATACTGCTAGGAACACATGCACATTGTTTGCCTCATGTATAGAGTGAAGTCTTTTAATATATTCACGTGTTTAGATACGTACTTCTACTAAGCGTAATACCAACTTTAGTGAAAAATATCTAAGTTAGGTATCGAACCCGGCACCCTTGGAATAGCACTCCAAGTACTGTACCATTTAAGCTACGAGGACGATCCACTACGTGCACTAAATTTGGTATTACGCTTAGTAGAAATATGAATACCGTATTTACTTGTGTATAAGGCGCACTTTTTTCCAAAACAAATAAGGCAAAAATCCTAGGTGCGTCTTATACATGGAATATCTTATTACTGTAGGATGCAGTCAAATGATATACATATGAAACAAGAAATTATTCAAAAAATGTATTATTTGTTCACAAATTTGAAACACTTAGTAATGAGTACCACTCATAGTTAATTTTACAAAACCCTTTGTCTAATTTAATAAAAGAATAAATGTTTAAATAAAGCAAAAATTAGAGCGTGAATACATTGTTAGTAAAATTTAAAAAATAACATTCTGAAGCTCATATATATAGTGACAGTCTTCAAGTCTTTAAAATATTTCTAAGCTTTTTTTTGCATTTTTTACATTATCCTTTCATTCCGAAATAATGTTAAGACCATGTTTGTAGTTTAATAGTTTTAAAACCCTTATGATGAGTATCACTCACACAGATATTCTTTCTTTTAGAACCAGGCTTACTAATAGCAAATATTTTTCTAAATAAATCAGAATTAAGTACTGAAATAAAAATAAATTGTTATCTGAACATACTGATAGTGAAATATTTTGAATGCATGCACACCGTGTGCCTCATGCATAGAGTGATTTTCTTTAAGTTATTAAATATAGCGACGTGTTTTTAATGTTTTACTGTATCTTTTTTATTGTATAATTCTGGTACAACAAATGCTAATTGTTAAAGTGAATAACTGTTTTTTTAAAAAATATTATCTGAATATATTGATACATAACATTAAATTTATATATTGTATATGTAATTTAATCAGAATATAAGTGTTAAAAATTTTCTTATTATATTTTTATAGAATATTAAATTTATATATTGTATATTCAATTTAATCAGAATATAAATGTTTAAATAACGCAACGTTTTTATGTGAATATGCAGATAAGAAATTTTTCTGAAAGCATGCACATTTATGCTTGATATATACAGTGACAGTCTTATAATCTTTAAAAATATTCAGGTTTTAATTTATAGTTTATTGTGCATTTCTACTTTAAGAGAATGGTGAAAAAAAATTACAAAATCAATAATTTAAAACACATTAAAATGTGTATCATGCAAAGATACTTTTCCATAAAGCTTTGTCTAATTTCATCAAAAGATAAATATTTAAAGTAATTCAAAATTAGTATCTGAATATACTGATAGGAAAATCTGACGAATGCAAGCACATTTTGCGCTTTATGTATACTAATATTATCTTCAAGTCATTAAAAATGTTCATGTGTTTTTTTTATGATTTTCTTTTTTTTTTTCTCGTTTTATGTAATGATAAAAAATGTTTATTGTTCAATAATTTAAAACACATTGCGATGTATATCACGCACAAATATTTTTACATGACTCCTGTAATTTATTGAAAAATTACAAAATTACGCACAACAATAAACAGTACCTTAATATATTGTTCGAAATATTTTTAAAGTTCATGCAAACCAATTTTTTTGTATGTACAATGTTTATGTCTGTCTGGTTTTTAACCGACTTCAAAGAGGAGGTTATGATTTCGGGCTGTATGTATTTGTTGTTCACGCATAACTTTCAGAAATATGGACCGATTTTGATAATTCTTTTTTTGTTTGAAAGCGCAAAACACCAGTGTGGTCCCATTCTAATTTCATCAAAATATGATGAATATTTTGGTGTATTTTTGTCGGCCGATTATCTACGCTATGGGATATAGGCCCTATGGGGTGGGTTGCCCTCCGTGGGGGTCTTTATAAGGGAACCTAACCCGTATTTATGCAAGGTTCGAAGAAAACCACGGAAAACTTCGAACGGTTAGGCCGTCGGTCGCGATTGGGTTCGAACCCAGCACCTACCGTCTACCAGTTTGAGGCCAGAACCTCTCGGCCACTGGTGGGGCATATGATGAATAGAACGTTTCTAAAAATAAAATATATAAATTTCAAATTCTTTTTGAAGCAATCGACCAATTAGAAGCGTTCAATTTTCATACTTTTACGTTACTCTTACACAAGTACATAATGTTTTCGAAGTGTGAAATCATGGCTTGATAAGGACCGTCATTCACATACACTGTTAAAAATTTACCCATTTGTTGCAGCGTCACTCCACCGCTTTTATAGAAAACGGTTACTTTGCTGCGTTAAAGAGCATTGTTATTGGTCATAAAAGAGATATTCTGTAAAAGCTGTGGAGTGACGCTGCAGAAAATGGGTCAAATTTTTAACAGTGTAAATTTTGCTCTGTTAACGTAAAAATATTGATTAATAAAAAAAATTATTTAAAGCAGTGAAAATTTCGCAAAAATGCAGATTTCTAATCGGTCAATGTGATTTCGCTAACAGCGCTAATTCTATCTGGATTCCGGCCAAGTTCTCTTACGCACTCCTCTGCTTGTATATAATATCTCTATTAAGGCCAATGAGAATGCTTTATAATACATTTAAGTAAACGTTTTTTTATTCAAGTGGCTCATTTCATATGCAAGAAAATGCAGCAGTTTTTTAACAGTGGTATCGTGAAAAATGACCTCTTTTTTTAAAGACTGTCCATTTTCTGACCAATGATAATGTTTTATAGGGGTTTTTCGATCGTTCTTACTGGCCAGAAAAAAATAGATAGCTTTTCAAAACAGAGGTAAATTTTCACGATATTTTTAACAGTGTATTGATAGATTGTCCGATTTTCGACGCCCATTTTCGATGTCCGTAGATTTTAATGTGGATCTTATGGATTACTGCATGCGATAAATTTTCGAAATGCGGGAATATTTCAAAGTGCTAAATCTTAAATGGTCAAGCTCTCGCACCCATTAAAATGGAAACTCAGATTGGTACCAACCAACATCGAAAATGATCAGTGAAAAGATGAAAATCCTCTAGTACACATGTTATTGGGGGGGGGGGGGGGAAGTATCTCCACCTGTCACTGCACAATAAAGCGCATTACTAAACTGTTAAAAATTTGAAACTTTTGCTGCACCGTCACTCCACCGCTATTATGGAAAACGATTACTTTACTGTGTTCTAGGGTAGTCTTATTGGTCAAAATAGAGATGATATTCTATCAAAGCAATGGAGTGAGGATGCAACAAAAGTTTCAAATTTTTAACAGTGTATGTGTAGAGAAATTGCCGTTAGATTCTGATCTGATTACCGGGTTAGACAACAGAATGATTTCTGATTTTGTTTGGGTTAGATTACCCGATATGAATATCGCGTCACACGGAGCACAGTATTTTATTGGCTGCACGATTCTGGACGAAAGCAAGTCACCAAGCATCTTGTTCAGCTGGCCGTTGTCATCAATCTTGGTAATTTCTTACACATGTACAATCGAATTCTTTTAGGAAACTACACTGTTAAAAATTTGACCCATTTGCTGCAGCGTCACTGGAAGATTTTATAGAATATTTTTATGACTAATGAGAATGCTCCATAACACTGTAAAGTAACAGTTTTCGATAAAAGCGGTGGATTGATACTGCAGCAAATGGGTTAAATTTTTAACAGTGTACACTGTTAAAAATCTGATATATTTTGTTGCATGCGCACTCCGCCGCTTGTATATAATATCTCTATTCCGACCAATGGGAATGTTCCATAATACAGTCAAGTAAACGTTTTATACACTGTTAAAAATCTGCTGCATTTTGCTGCAACGCCCTCCACCACTTGTATATAATATCTCTATTCCAACCAATGAGAAAGCGCCATTTCACGGCCAAGTAATTGTTTTCTATACAAGCAGGGGAGTGCGTTGCAGCAAAATGCAGCAGATTTTTAACAGTGTATACAAGCGGTGGAGTGCGCATGCAACAAAATGCAGCAGATTTTTAACAGTGTATCATCAAATTCTGTCATAGAAAATGCCTAGTATTGGTATACTTTGGAAAAAAGCGGCTGTCCAATATACACTGTTAAATATCTGCTGCATTTTGTTGCAACGCACTCCCCTGCTTGTATAGAAAACGGCTACTTGGCCGTGAAATGGAGCATTCTCATTGGTTGGAATAGAGATATTATATACCAGCGGTGGAGTGCGTTGCAACAAACTGCAGCAGATTTTTAACAGTGTATCATCGATGAACATCGAATGCTGTCACGCTCACATAGAGGCAGCCAGTTTATGAGGTATAGGTTATGAGTTTTGGATTCCTCGTCTAATCATCACTGCTCATTTCCGGCGCCATAACTGACTTTATAGAAATTAGATTATTAATCTACTGAAACATAGCGCGATTATTGCTAAAATCTTTCTTTTTGCTTTTTCTGACTGAAGGGAGACTACACTAGACTACTTTTGACTACACTAGAAAAGCATTTTTTTGTGCATTGATATATGTTGCATTTTTGCTGTGTAGATATATGTGGAAGCACTTTGTCGCACTCGATGTGTAATGACACTGTACTTGATGGATTGCCAGCTTTTTTATACGCACATTCAATGTCATTAGAAATCGATGTGGACTTTAAGGTTTCATGAATGCGATAACTTTTCGACGTGCCAGATCTTGCCTGAATAGCAGTGTTGAATCCTGGGGGACATCTCATCGGAACATTGAAATGTCCCGCCCCGAAAATTTTGAGATTTTGTGTTTTCAATAGAGAAAAATTGCAATCCCCCCCCCCTGGAACTTCACAATGTCCCCCCCGGAGAAACAAAGTCCTTCCTGGAGAAAAGTGCCTGTATTCAACACTGCTGAATACCACATTCAGAAAACCTAAAAATTCCCATCGATAATAATCGACATTGTAAGAGGCTTTTAAGAAGTTGACAATCAAAGAGTAACCAGCAAAGTAACTCCATTAGTCAATACTCTGCGAAGATCCATCTTACATCAGTACACATAATTATGTTTTACGGTATGCATAACTAAAAAGTAGGAAATAAATAAACTTTTTTCAAAAAAATATCCCCGACTCAAAAATGCGCTAAAAAGAATTAAACAATTCTTTAAAATTCCTACTGACGAATCGTTATCTAATAACCACAGATCGGATATCATGTACGGCATAAAAACATTTAAATTTATTACATAGTATTTAATTTTCAACAAACATGGGTTTCGAGAGAATATTTTTTTACAAGAGATTAATTCAGATATTTTTGATTTGATTTATGAATATATACATATTAAAAGTAATGAATTACTTTTTGAAGTTGGTGCCAAATTATCGTAAGTATTGTGGATATATTCTTCTGAATACCAAAAATAATATGTTGATAGTCATTATCGATTGTGTTTGTTTGGCACCGACTTCAAAAAGTAATTCCTTTCTTTTAATATGTATATATTCATAAATCAAATCAAAAATATCTAAATTAATCTCTTGTAAAAAAATATTCTCTCGAAACCCATGTTTGGTAAAAATTAAATGCTATGTATTAAATTTAAATGTTTTTATGCCTTACATGATATCCGATCTGTGGTTATTAGATAACGATTCGTCAGTAGGAATTTTAAAGAATTGTTTAATTCTTTTTAGCGCATTTTTGGAGTCGGTGATATTTTTTTGAAAAAAGTTTATTTATATTTTATGTTTTACAATATCTTTTTATCTTCAAATAACTGTAAGACTATTTTAATATTTTAGTTTTTGAAAACACTATATGATAAATAACATGCACAGAGTAAATATAACTCTTTTTCTAATTTATTAAAAAAAAATTTGTTCAAATAAAGGAAAAATAATTGTTTGAATATACTGATAGGAACACATGCACACTGTTTGTCTCATGTATAGAGAGACTCTCTTTAAGTCTTTAAATATATTCATGTGTTTTTTATGTTTTACTGTATCTTTATTTTTTTTAAGTACTGATAAAACAAATAATGTTTGTTCACAAATTTGAAACACTTTGTAAGAGAATTATGCACAGTTATTTTTACTTAACACTTCGTCTAAATTAATCAAAAACTAAATGTTTAAATAAAGCGAAAATAAGTGTTTAAGTATATTGATAGTAAAATTTAAAAATACTTTAACATTCTGAAACTGATGCTTATAGTGACAGACTTCAAGTCATTAAAATATTTATAAGTTTTTTGTGAATTTTTTACATTATCCTTTCATTCCGAAATAATTTTAAGACCATGTTAGTAATTTAAAAGTCTTTAAACCCTTATGATGAGTATCACTCATACATACATCCTTTCTTTTAGAACCAGTGTTTTTAACAATAAAACTTTGTTTACTTAAATGAGAAATTAAGTACCTAAATAAAAATAAATTATTATCTGAATATACTGATAGTGAAATATTTTGAATGCACGAACACCTTGTGCCTCATGTATAGAGTGATTTTCTTCAATTCTTCAAAGATATTCACATGCTTTTTATGTTTTTTTTTAATGTTAATTCATGCACATTTATGCTTCATGCATACAGTGACATTCTTATAGTCTTTAAAAATATTCAGGATTTATTTTATGGTTTATGGTATAATTCTACTTTAAAATACTCGTAAAAAATGTTAGAAAATCAATAATTTTAAACACATCGAATTGTGTATCACTAAAAGATACATTTTAATTAAACTTTGACTAATTTAATAAAAATACAATTCTTTAAACTGAGCAAAAGTTAGAATCTGACTATATTGACAGTAAAATCTGATAAATGCAGGCACAGTTTGAGCATTACATATACAGCATACAGTCATTATCCTATTGCAGTCCATAAAAATGTTCACGTGTTTTTGTTAATTGTGTTTTGTATTTTTTTAATTTAATATAATTTTTTTTAAATGTTTATCGTTCACACCTATAAATCGCACCGCGATATTTATCACACACAAATATTTTTAAAATGCATGCAAAGCTATTTTTTTATGTACAATGTTAATGTCCGTGTGGTTTTCTTTTATGTTTTACAGTATCCCTGCATATTCAAATAACTGTAAGACTATGTTAGTATTTTTGTTTTTTAAAACCCTGTTCGATAAATATCATGCAAAAATATACATCATGCAAAAATGTTTTTCTAATTTAATAAGAAATTAAATGTTTAAATAAATGAAAAATTATTATGCGAGTATACTGCTAGGAACACATGCACATTGTTTGCCTCATGTATAGAGTGAAGTCTTTTAATATATACACGTGTTTAGATGCGTACTTCTACTAAGCGTAATACCAGCTTTAGTGAAAAATATCTAAGTTAGGTATCAAACCCGGAACCCTTGGAATAGCGCTCCAAGTACTGTACCATTTAAGCTACGAGGACGATCCACTACGTGCACTTAAGTTGGTATTACGCTTAGTAGAAGTATGAATACCGTATTTACTCGTGTATAAGGCACACTTTTTTCCCAAAAACATAAGGCAAAAATCCTAGGTGCGTCTTATACATGGAATATCTTATTACTGTAGTTTGCATTCAAATGATATACATATGAAACAAGAAATTATTCAAAGAATGTATTGAAACTCAGAAAATACTACTTAATTGAAGTATTACTGCATATTTATTTCATTCCTTGCAGATTATTATGCTATATAGCTAGTGACATTATGTAAACGCTAATTAGCAATTCTCTTTACTGTCACTCATTCCTCTTTCCCGTCATTCTCTCACAACCCGAAGTCTAAAAATGCATTTTCGTCTTGTTTTCTGGTCTGGTATAATGTTTTTTTGAGAAATTGATTAATATCATAAAAACATATATTCATGTGCTTTTTTTATGTTTAACTATATCTTTATTGTTTTAAGTACTGACAAAACATGTATTTTTTGTTCACAAATTTGAAACACTTTGTAATGAGTACCACTCATAGTTAATTTTACAAAACCCTTTGTCTAATTTAATAAAAGAATAAATGTTTTAATAAAGTAAAAATTAGAGTGTGAATACATTGTTAGTAAAATTTAAAAAATAACATTCTGAAGCTCATATATATAGTGACAGTCTTCAAGTCTTTAAAATATTTCTAAGCTTTTTTTTGCATTATTATATTATCCTTTCATTCCGAAATAATGTTAAGACCATGTTAGTAGTTTAATAGTTTTAAAACACATTATGATGAGTATCACTCACACAGATATTCTTTCTTTTAGAACTAGGCTTACTAACAGCAAATATTTTTGTAAATAAATGAGAATTATGTACTGAAATAAAAATAAATTGTTATCTGAACATACTGATAGTGAAATATTTTGAATGCACGCACACCGTGTGCCTCATGCATAGAGTGATTTTCTTTAGGTTATTAAATATAGCGACGTGTTTTTAATGTTTTACTGTATCTTTTTTATTTTATAATTCTGGTACAACAAATGCTAACTTGTACCAGTTATAAAGTGAATAACTGTTTTTAAAAAAAATATTATCTGAATATATTGATATATAACATTAAATTTATATATTGTATATGTAATTTAAGCAGAATATAAGTGTTCAAAAATTATCTTACTATATTTTTATAGAATATTAAATTTATATATTGTATATTCAATTTAATCAGAATATAAATGTTTAAATAGCGCAACGTTTTTATCTGAATATGCAGATAAGAAATTTTTCTGAAAGCATGCACATTTATGCTTGATATATACAGTGACAGTCTTATAATCTTTAAAAATATTCAGGTTTTAATTTATAGTTTATTGTGCATATCTACTTTAAGAGAATGGTGAAAAAAAATTACAAAATCAATAATTTAAAACACATTAAAATGTGTATCACGCAAAGATACTTTTCCATAAAGCTTTGTCTAATTTCATCAAAAGATAAATATTTAAAGTAATTCAAAATTAGTATCTGAATATACTGATAGGAAAATCTGACGAATGCAGGCACATTTTGCGCTTTATGTATACTAATATTATCTTCAAGTCATTAAAAATGTTCATGTGTTTTTTTATGATTTTCTGTATTTTTTCTCGTTTTATGTAATGATAAAAAATGTTTATTGTTCAATAATTTAAAACACATTGCGATGTATATCACGCACAAATATTTTTACATGACTCCTTCTGTAATTTATTGAAAAATTACAAAATTACGCACAACAATAAACAGTACCTTAATATATTGTTCAAAATATTTTTAAAGTTCATGCAAACCAATTTTTTTGTATGTACAATGTTTATGTCTGTCTAGTTTTATTTTATGTTTTACAGTATCTTTTTATATTCAAATAACTGTAAGACTATTTTAATATTTTAGTTTTTGAAAACCCTATATGATAAATAACATGCACAGAATAAATATAACTCTTTTTCTAATTTATTAAAAAAGTAATTGTTCAAATAAAGGAAAAATAATTGTTTGAGTATACTGATAGGAACACATGCACACTGTTTGTCTCATGTATAGAGAGACTCTCTTTAAGTCTTTAAACATATTCATGCGTTTTTTATGTTTTACTGTATCTTTATTTTTTTAAGTACTGGTAAAACAAATACTGTTTGTTCACAAATTTGAAACACTTTGTAAGAGAATTATGCACAGTTATTTTTACTTAACACTTTGTCTAAATTAATCAAAAATTAAATGTTTAAATAAAGTGAAAATAAGTGTTTAAGTATATTGATAGTAAAATTTTAAAATACTTTAACATTCTGAAATTGATGCTTATAGTGACAGACTTCAAGTCATTAAAATATTTATAAGTTTTTTGTGAATTTTTTACATTATCCTTTCATTCTGAAATAATGTTAAGACCATGTTAGTAATTTAAAAGTCTTTAAAGCCTTATGATGAGTATCACTCATACATACATCCTTTCTTTTAGACCCAGTGTTTTTAACAATAAAACTTTGTCTACTTAAATCAGAAATTAAGTACCTAAATAAAAATAAATTATTATCTGAATATACAGATAGTGAAATATTTTGAATGTACGGACACCTTGTGCCTCATGTATAGAATGATTTTCTTCAATTCTTTAAAGATATTCACATGCTTTTTATGTTTTTTTATGTTAATTCATGCACATTTATGCTACATGCATACAGTGACATTCTTATAGTCTTTAAAAATATTTAGGATCTATTTTATGGTTTATGGTACAATTCTACTTTAAAATACTCGTAAAAAATGTTAGAAAATCAATAATTTAAAACACATCGAATTGTGTATCACTAATTGATACATTTCCATTAAACTTTGACTAATTTATTTAAAAAAATAATTCTTTACACTGAGCAAAAGTTAGATTCTGACTATGTTGACAGTAAAATCTGATAAATGCAGGCACAGTTTGAGCATTACATATACAGCATACAGTCATTATCCTATTGCAGTCCATAAAAATGTTCACGTGTTTTTGTTAATTGTGTTTCGTATTTTTTTAATTTAATATAATTTTTTTTAAATGTTTATCGTTCACACCTATAAATCGCACCGCGATATTTATCACACACAAATATTTTCAAAATGCATGCAAAGCTATTTTTTTTATGTACAATGTTAATGCCCCTGTGGTTTTATTTTATGTTTTACAGTATCCCTGCGTATTCAAATAACTAAGACTATGTTAGTATTTTTGTTTTTTAAAACCCTGTTCGATAAATATCATGCAAAAATATACATCATGCAAAAATGTTTTTCTAATTTAATAAGAAATTAAATGTTTAAATAAATGAAAAATTATTATGCGAGTATACTGCTAGGAACACATGCACATTGTTTGCCTCATGTAGAGTGAAGTCTTTTAATATATTCACATGTTTAGATGTGTGCTTCTACTAAGCCTAATACCAACTTTAGTGAAAAATATCTAAGTTAGGTATCGAACCCGGAACCCTTGGAATAGCGCTCCAAGTACTGTACCATTTAAGCTACGAGGACGATTCACTATGTGCACTAAATTTGGTATTACGCTTAGTAGAAGTATGAATACCGTATTTACTCGTGTATAAGGCGCACTTTTTCCCAAAAAAATAAGGCAAAAATCCTAGGTGCATCTTATACATGGAATATTTTTTTACTGTAGGATGCAGTCGAATGATATACATATGAAACAAGAAATTATTCAAAGAATATGTTATAGCCATTATTTTGAATTTTCTCAAGATGAATTCCTCTTTTATTTCAGGACATTTTCTAGATCATTTTTCCAGTCACAAAAAATGTCTTGAGGTTTTTTGCTTTCTTTTACCTTTACAAAAAAGTATTAGAAGAAAAAAATCCAGTCACAAAAAATGTCTTGAGGTTTTTTGCTTTCTTTTACCTTTACAAAAAAGTATTAGAAAAAAAAAAGACTTTTGGTTTTTGATGGATTTATACATTTTCAAAAGTTCCAGAGCAAGATTTGACTGTTTTCTAGAAAATGACTGTCTATGAATCTATCTGTGTGTGATAAAATTTTTGTGTGTACTCTATATCAAGAGCTAATGCACAAAATTTCAGGAAGATTCAGATTCACTTAGACCTTGATATATATATTACTGTTGATTAGTTTTTGGTGTAAATAGAATGCATAGATTTTCATTAAACTTCATATTCGTTTAGACTTTGATGCTGATTAGGTTTTTGTGTAAATCCCATAATAGGTAGCACTGCTAAGCTGCATTTTTCACAATTTTGTGATAGCTATGCTTCAAAAATAATGCATGGAATGTAATAAAACTTCATATTCTCATTATCACATAAATAGATCCTTTGACTCTGAAATTTGAAAGGGGAATTTCTCTGAAACTTATAATGACAGGCTATTAAGAGGCCACTCAACTCACTGAAAAAGATCTGGATGATAATGTTAAGTCTATGGGGGCATTTATTTTTAAATATCTTGCTCAAATTATAATATTTTCACATGATTTTTTTTTTTTTTGATAGGATAGATGAGGACGATCTAAAACAGGGCTAGTTTTTACTTTTTCAATTTCTGTTCCAATTTATTTATTTATTTTTTTTAATTAGTTTAATTTTTAGAACCAGTTTTAACTAGTTCTGAAATTGAAACTATTATAATATTAAAAAAGTAATCAAGATCGAAAAAGTAAAAAATGGTCAGCCTGTAGATTGTCCTCAATTATCCTATGTTTACAAAAAAAAAAAAAAAAAAAAAAAAAATCATTTGAAAGTATCAAAATTTGTGCGAGATATTTGAAAATAATGCCCCTATAGACTTAACATTACCATACAGGTTTTTTGGGTTTTTTCAGTGAGTTGATTGTCCTCTTGCATAGATTCTTATTAAGTTAGGTGTACATTGTTAAACAGGTGTCGGTGTCGGTGTCGCTTTTATGATCTTTAGACTCTTCTTAAGCTATCCATTTTTTTCTTTATCTGGTCTGTCTTTTCCTCATATTAGGCCAGATAGTCAGACGTTTATTGCATAGTTAAAATTAAAAAACAAATTTGGAAAATTCTTAAATAAAGAATTTTCTACCAAAAATTTTTTTAGAAAGTAATATTAAAAAAATTCTCAAATGAAGAAATACAGAGAAATTCAAAAAAATATTCAACCTAAGTAAACTGTGAATCAAGGCAAGACTGAGCTTTTGCATTAGTGTAAAATTTTATACAAATTGTACAGGGCATCTCCTAAAAAGTGTTAGTGAAAATTTAAATAATCCATAAGCAAGACAAACAACAGACTTTTGAAAACAGCAAGTGCAACCAGGGATGTAGTCATAAAAATAACAGAGGATATATGGTCTAAGCAGAGGTTATATGCTCAAGGCAGAAGGTATACCCTAGAATCTGTACACTGTAGCTTTCTTGAGAAACAGTGGGTATACGGTGTGCCTTTAAAAAAATCCAGGAGGTATACAGCATATACACACAAATACCCTCTGCTACATCCCTGAGTGCAACACTGGAATCTGTTATGTTATCGGCCTAATCTACATAGCAAGTAGTATTAAAAATAATGTTTGAAGAAAAATGTGGTATTTTTCTTTTTGATATGAGATTAAAGTTTTTGTTCCAACAAACAACAATTCAAAGAAGTGAAAAGACTGTTTTGTGTGAAGTTTAGTGAACACTACTCCACACAATGACTAACAAAACAATGTAACAATTTTGTAATGATTGGGCAATAACCTGAATCTGACATGATGAAACAAGTCTTCATAATTCATGAACATGATTAAACAGGTTTGCATGAATATCTAAAAGATGGAGGAGAACAGTTTGAATCTCCTCTGTACTTTAGAATAAAATAAATACTTTTTTAAAATTTCTTTGGGATTTTTTCAGAATTTTACTAGTTTTTTTCTGCGACACTCTGTAATATAATTTGTAAGTAATAATAAAGTCTGAATTTAAGATATTTTACCAATAACATATTTTTGAATTTGTTTCATTTTTATTCCAGAACTATTATATGAATAATAATAATTAAAGGAACGTATGTTTATACAAATGACCAACAGAAGGCACTACTGAAATTTTTCTTAAGAATATTCGTAAAATTCATTTTTTTTTTTTTTTTTTTTTTTAAATCTTGGAATCAGTGGCATTTTAAAAATTGTCTGTGTATTTTGTTTACAGTGAGTGTTTTAAAGAAACAAGTGAGTAAAAAAAAAAAAAAAAAAAAAAAAAAAAAAAAAAAAAGGAAATAACTCATAAAGGTTTCTATTGGATAATTTTATTTTTTACGATTTTAAGAAAGGCCTAATTCAAAAATAATATTTGGTATTATTGGCTTTGTGAAACTTTTGGTAATGAAGCACCATCAGAAAAGACTGTTTACAATTGGTTTGTAGAAATTTATAGTGGTTGTGCATTCGCCAATGATGAATGCTATAAAAAGCGACCAAAATAGGTAGCAATTCCAAACAACATCAGTGCTGTACACAAGATGATTGAAGTAGATTGGTATGTCATGTATCGTGAGATATAATCATTCCTTGGCATATCACAGACTGCAATACATTAAATTTTGCTTGAACATTTAGCTGTTGAAAAGATTTGTTCCAGATGGATTATGCATAAATCAGGGTTGGGTTTCTTCCGGAATAAACCTATTTCTTCCAGGACAGTGGAAGAAACTGGAAAAAATGGAAAACACTGGAAGAAATGGAAGAAACTACCAGATACCAAAATAACTGCTCAAAGTTAAAGTATATTAATTATATAAAAGAATTAAAGTATAATTTCATGAAATCTAAATTGGAAAATTTAATTATTAAATTATTTTTTGCAAAAATATGTAATTTTTTTAATAACAAACTTCAGTTTCAGCAGACATTTTCTGGTGATGGATTTTTACAACTCTAAAGGTAGATGGATTTTATTATTATTATTATTATTATTATTATTAATTACACTATTTATGTAAAAAGAGAGAAAAAAACACCTGCAAATTGTTTATTTTTCATACAAAAATATATTATTTTTATACAAAAATGTCTTATTTTAAACTGTGCAATTCAGTAAATAAATAATTTTGTAATTATTTATACTAAGATCCAGCATGAATGTCTCAATGCTGTAGTGTTCTAAAATTATCTATGGGTATGTCAAAATGCTTTAAACTATCTTGAAGTATAGGACTTAAGGGGGGGGGGGGAATCTTGATCTTTTGCATTCATCAAATTTAAGTTGAGAAAATAATTGCAGCATCCTACTGCTAAAAAACTTTTTTGCTATACTATGCTGTATTTGCTGCCTTGTACTAAGAAAAATTAGAATTTTAATTTTTTTTTTTAAATACTAGGATCGACCGATACATTCTTCTAAGGCCCAAACCAATTCTCAGAAAATTCAAAGTTTCAGCCAGAAATAAAAACATAAAAAAAAAAAAAAGTAATTAAATTGTATGTGTTAAAGTAATTAATACATACTTAAATATACATAAATGTAAATTAATTATATTTATAGTATTTATTAATTATGCACAATTGTTAATTATCCAAAAACTTTATTTTCATATATAATAAAACATAATTCATCAATGACACAGGACCATTTTCTAATTATATAACTTTCATTTAATTAAAAAATATTTTAGTTTTAAGTATACACATCTTGGATTTTTCTTCTATAATGATTTTTGTAAATGATCATTTATTATTCTAGAACTTTCTGAAAGAATATTTGAAACATTAATGCAGTTTAAACTAAAAATTTTCTATAAGATGATTGCTAATTCATGACTGTTATTATAAATAAAGAAGCTCATTGCAATACACTCATTAAAGCTGATACAGTTCAAATCAATGGCTAGTGTTGAAAATTTCTGAAGGAATAAACAAGAATTTTGGAATACTGAGAGTTTTAGTCAAGCTGAATTTTCAGCCACATTTTTGACAAAACTCGGATTTTGGGCCGAAAATGAAACCACATTTTAGATCGATCTCTGTTTAATACAGTAATATTAAAAATTCAATATTAAGCTTATAATATTACAGTAATTATTGTATATTAAGTAATTATTGTATATTAATTACATTAATAAAATTGATGTAAATTAAAAACTTTTATTTAAATGGGTTTCATTCTATCATTGGTAAAGAATCCCTACTATTTACTACTAGTTTCAGAAATTTAAATAATTAAAAAATATGTTGGTTAAATTGAAATGAATACACATTTAATTAATTTTGTGTATTTTAATTTTGGATAAAATTTCTTTTCATTTAGCCAATGGTTGAAGATCTTTACACAGGCATTGTTTCCAATCTGGCTAAAAAACTGATGTAATTATTAATTTAGCATATATATTTAAATTTGTTTTGGTCCAATGGAATTAATTCATATAAGATCATAGGAAGAAGATATTTAGTATATTTCACAAAATTGAAAGTATATAATAGTAAATAATTTTAGAAGAAAAACAGTTTCTTCCATTTCTTCCACTTGGAAGAAACCTATTTCTTCTGGCCGGTTTTTTCCATGTTTTTTTCCACGGTTTTTTCCACTGCGAAAGAAACTTGCCAACCCTGGCACAGATTGACAGAAGCTCAAAAAAGGAGCTTGTGCAAATTGGTGTAAGGAAATGCTAAAACATTCAAATTTGGAGCTGCAAAATCTGCATACAACATCATTACAGGTGATGAAACTTGGATATGCTTGTATGAGCTGAAAACTAAACAACAATCCACTGTTTCGGTATTGCCAGATGAACTACATACTACGAAAGTTATTCGTTCATGAAGCACTTCCAAGAAAATGATTGCTTGTTTCCTCAGCCTTACAGGATATATCGCAAACATTCTTTTAGAGGATCTAAAGACTTATTTCTAAATGGTACACAGAAATTTGTTTGCCAAAAGTCATCAATGAAATCAGAAAAGGCAACAAAAAATGCCATACCTTTTTTCATCATAACAACGTTAACTTCCATTACACAGCACATGAAACAATTATTTGAAGGATAAAAATATCGAATTAATGTCTCATTGCCCATATTCTCCTGATTTGTCGCCCTGTCGCAACAACTTTTTCTTCTTCCCTTATGTCAAACAAAAAAGGCATGGACAGCAATTTTCATCACCTTAAGAAGCTGTTGCTGCCTTCCAAAACTACATTTCTGAGATATCAATTTCAGAGTGGAAAAACTGTTTCAAGAATTTGTTTGAATGTATCGAAAAGTGTATAAATCTTAAAGGCGAATACTTTGAAAAGCAATAAAACTGTTTGTTCGCCTAAAATTCTTTTTGTTCCTATTTTTTGTAGAAACTTAAAAGGCAATCCTTTTAGAGAGCAGTGCTATGAAAAGGCAGATGTGATAAATGAGGAAAATCACACTTAAATTTATTTAAAGAAACGTTTCAAAAAACAGAAAGAAACATATCTTTCGATTGAGTCATCCTCTGAAGCTTACGCAGTTAAACAATTGTTACATAAACAACAAAAATCTGATGTACTTATTAACATTAAAAATAGTTTTATATTACTTACTCTAAAAGAAGTTTCCCTTCATGCTCCAATAGTTACTTTTGAAAGTATTTAATTCAGCCCTTCCTATTGTATACATACCAGTCATATACAAAGCTGAAGGCTCAAACAAACATGAAATTAGCTCTATCTGTCCAAATGGAATGTGTCACTTGGGAATGGAGATATTAACTAAAAACAGCAACATCCTCCAAATGACACACATTTAGCCAATGCAAGGAAAATAGCTGCAAAATGATTTTGTCCCCTGAAAAACAAATAGGCAAATTTTTACATGTCTGAAAAATGAATTATCAGAAATGTACTGTAAAATTAGATAATTAAAAAGGAAGAAATGAACTATTGTAATATATAAATATTATTTCAATAGGTGACAGTACCAATTGGCATCTCTAAAACAACATTATATATAAACCAAATAATTATGTACACAATCATAGTTTTACATGCCAGTCTTCAACAGCAGCTAAATATAGAGTTGTGAAATTTCCCTTTTTTTTTAATTTTCCGTTGGGAGTAATGTTTACAAAAAAGGGTTTTCTTCTACTATTAATCTATTCGTAAATACATTAATTTATATAAATAGAGCAGATAACTATGTATCATACTTTATATACATATTACCTGGACTACATAAAGTTTTACTAGATAAATTCAGTAATGGTGTTTAGAGCTGAATGATATCAGAAATTTAATATTGCAATATATCAATGAGTTAATATCAATATTAATGATACTAGTAGATCGAACCCGGACTTTCCGGGTTACATAGCAAAGATAAAAACCATTTTTTTAAAATTGAAAACTTTAATGAGTTTGCTACATGTGATATGCGTTTTAGATTGCTAACTCCAAAAAAGTATTTTTAACCCTTTAACTTCTTGAAGGGGGTGGGATAAAATATATCCCACTTAATTTTAATTTCAAAATGCCACATTGATGCCATTAATTTGAAATAGCATTTTTATTTTTATCAAATACGTGAAGAAACGCTTTTAAATATTTTGAAACAAATTTGTTTTTAAATTCTGGTGTCAATCAATCATTTCAGGATTTTAAGAATTGAAATGCTTTTTCCTTCAAAAGGTTAAGTGTCTTGGGGATTTTTTCATTCATGTTTCATTCATAAAATAATGACTGTGAAAAGTATTGGTATGAATATTTGTATTTGATAACTTTACATATTTTTTTATCTTATACAATTCAAAAAATTAACAATATCTCAATATTATATTAAATCAATCTTTGAATTAAAATATTACATAGCGGAAAAACATGGTTAGGTTAAAAGATTAAATGAAAAATATTAATTATGAAATCAAATAAAGCTATGAAGTTTATCTAAAGTCACATATCTGTATTAGATGCATGCGAGAAGTTATTAGCCAAAGATTTCGTTACGGCAGCAATTTTGTTTCTGGTCATTTCAGTGCTTCGAGCACGTAATTCAGTTACATGTTTGTTAAATTTGTATTTATTTATTTTATTTTATTTTATTATTTATAAATAAAATTTTAATTTTGCTATAGTATATTAGATGGAAACAAATTCCGAACTCTTTATATTTTTCTAAGGACAAATAGATTAAACTATCGCAATCGAGTTTCACCCGGTAGAGCTAAATTTAAAAATAACTCGCACCTGACTTTTTTTAAACCACAGCCAATCAGTAAATTGAAATACAATTTTCAAACAAATTCAAAGTATTTTCAAGGTATTTTTTTTTCTTATTTGGCAGTGTAAAATTTTAAATTGTTTGATTAAATGTTGAATTTGTAATTTTTAATAATTTAATCTGCGTTTTTAATCATTCTTTTATTTTATTACTCATGCAATTTTAATTTTATAGTGGAAAATTATCAGGAACAATATTTATAGATTTATGAGTAAATTGTGTATCATTACTATTTATTAATGGAGATACCTGATAAAGATTAAAAGAAAAAAATGCTTGAAAAATATAAGATCATAATAAATGAGACAAATGAGATACAGTTTTCAATCAAATTGCATTTGAAAGTAGATTTATGATCTACTAGATTTATTTCTACTAGATTTCTACTAGATTCTAGATTTATTTTCCATGTGACGAAATAAAAATTGAAAATGTGCGACGTTTCAAAGATTAAAAAATTGCAGTAACAAAAATTCCAAAAAGTCATTTTATCCTGAAGTGTTGTCATTCACAAAATAACGTCAGTGCTACACACGGACACATTTGTTCGTTACAATATAGATTTTGCGCATATGAAAAATCAGTACTACATAATTATTCGGTCGACCATTTTCGCCAAATTAAAAAAAATCGCCAAACTAATGGCCAAGTTATATATGTTGACATAATTTTTATTTTAAATAACTAAAAGAAAACAAACAAATAAATTAGTAAAACATGAATAAAAATAAAAAATAAAAAGTGGTATTAAAAACCACTTAATGACATTTTAAACATGTGTATCATATTTAATATCATTGAATATGACATTCACAATCATCCATAATTGACATTTAATCTTATAATTTAAAACCAAAAACAAATTTAAAAACAAAACCAGTCTGTTTACTGATCTAGGCTGTATTTAGTTTAGGCAAAAAAAAAACAAGGGTGTACAATGAACTTTTTTTTTTAAAAATATGTAAAAAAAACTAGCCTTCTTCAAAAGATTTAATGTATAACGTGTGAAAAAAAAATGTAAGGCAGGTTAATGTGAATCGTACACAAGTGTTAAAAGAATAGATGTATGTGTGTGTGAGTGCAGCCCGAAACACCATTCGGTGTAGTAACTGAAGACTATCAGCATGCGGCTGCATATGTGAACAGGAAAAGAGAACAAAAAAATAATGTTTACCTGTGTACAAACTGACCAGAAATAATGAAAACCTTACAAGTATATCATGTGTAAGTCTTAATGGACAATGAAAAAAAACTGACATGGTGTACATCTATTAAATTGAGAAAAGTCCTGTTAAATCAAATTTCCGCTATACACACTACCAAAAAGGATGAATGTAAACACGGTGTAGTATGGAAAAAAACTGAAAATTGAAACCGTAACTACAAATTAATTTTAGAAAATCTGGCAAAACACATGAGCGGTGTATGTAATAACAAAATGTGCAAACAAAATATCCAACAAATTTCTGACAAAGTGTAAACGATCATATGAACTATGTGAAAGAAAATATCATGTGTGAAAGTAACTGGAACTGACATAGCAAACACACATAAAAAAAATCTAAATGTAAAGGGCTATAGTACCAGTGCACACGAAGAACTGAAAACACCAGGAAGTAGTATTTTTGTAAACGATGAACTAATGTGTAATGTGTGTGAAGCAAAATTTTGGGTACTGAGAGACCCAAACCATGAGCAACGTGTGTAATATACAATGAACGAAAATGCAATGAACTAATGTGTAAATTCAATGAACAAAAGTTTCTCCTGTACACTAAGCACAAAACCCATTGTGTTACGTTTAGAAATTTACCGTTGTTTACACTGCCAGTTAAGGATTAAATTATGAAAAAAAAAACATTGCTGTAATTTTGTTATAAAAGGCACAACAATGTCCAAACAGTGAATGAAGAAAAAACAACGAAAAAAAAATTCTTGTGAAGTAAAAAAAATGTGGAATTTCTAAGGTAAATTCTATCAAATACATCCTAAAAATGTGAAAAATCCATTACTTTTTTTTTTTTTTTTTAAAAGAAGCTTTTTTTTTAGGAATAAAAATTGTTACTACTATATACCTTCTTTCCTGAAAAAGAAAACACAGTCATGAAAAATAAATAAGGCAACATAGTAAACAACCAGTATGTGTGTAAAAAAATCAATGAACAACGTGTAAAGTGTAACTAAAATCTGGTTAAAGTCTAACCCAGCTACCTTGAGTTTCGTGTAAATTATCAATGAACTACTATGTATGAGAAAAATATACTGTCGAATACTATATTAGCAAAAGAATACACATAATAAAATAAAATGTTTACATACACAATATTATTAAAGTTAAAGTGTAAATGATTTAAAATTTTATTAAGAGGCATCAAATCTAAAATAAAAAAATCCCTTTTTTTTTTACCTGATCCAGTCGTGAAAGATGATATGTTTCAAAGCAGGCAAAATAACAAAACATTATACACCGACATGAATTTAAAACAAATGCTGTCATATATTTGAGAGAAAAATTGAAATAAGAAATATTGTTATCGAGTCACTATTTGTACAACTAATGAATTATCACCTGTGTGTTTACCTGTGTAAAAGTAATTCAAACGTACAAATTATTTCATGCATAAAAATTTAAATGCATGTGCGATCACTGTGTACAATTAATTTATGTACACACCTTATGTAAAACAAAAAAAAAAACTTAAATTATTCTAAGCGTTCGCGTTGTGTGAATAAATAAAATATTAAAAAAAATCGTGTAAATAAATCCATTTCAGTCTTTGACTAAGCAAGCGGCCAACTTGCTCAACCAAACCCTGAAATCAAAACATCAGACACATTGCTGCTCCCGGGAAAACAGCGCCGTGAATGATGACCTAACACAAAATAAATTTAAGATTTTATGACTGCCAAAATGAAAGAACAAATACATAAAAATGTACTGTGTAGGGGTATGCCAAATGCCACACATACCAAAGTGTAAAAGTGTAAAAATAAAATGATTTTATTAGATTCTGTGACTATCTTTCATTTAAAAAGAGGGGGAAAATGAGATAGTATCTTCTCTGTGTGTGTAAGCTTTCATATTACATCTTGAAAGTGACTCAAAAAATCTATTGATAAATATGACAGAAAGTCGAATCAAATAGAAAAACACATTACTGAAAAATAATATGTGTATTATTATTATTTTTTTTAGAAGAGACCGGAATTAGAGAAGTGTATTAAAATCTGCGTAATAATAATAACTGCCAACTTACAACTGTAGGAAAAATAAATTTAACTTGCCCCTTTTTTCTTACGATGTCACAGATGCAAAAGTTAAACTTTCGAAGCCCAATACTGGACTCTCTATTTAAAATTATGTGTTTAGGTATGATACACAACAAATGTATAGTACTTAAAATATAAAAGTGGGATTGTCACTCTTACCTGTATATACAATAAACATAAACAAGTGTAGGTATATAAAAATTCACAGCAAACATATATAGGTATAAAAGAAAAACCACAAGAAAAGTATGGTGTCTATATATATATTAAGTGTACAAGTCTCAAAATTATTAATTGCAAAGCAAGTTTTTTTTTTAATCTCAGCTAGAAGAGAAATTTTATTTTTATTTATTTATTTTTTTTTTGTGAACAAATACTACTCTTTTTTTTATAAGGTGTGTAACTATTTCATAAGAAAAACAAACAGTGTGACTTTAGTCAAGCAAACTGCATCACAAAATATTGTTATTGGAGAGAAGAAAAAAAAAACGAATAGAATGCAATGTGACAATAAAAGCACTGAAACGATTATACACAAAAATGCGAACCAGCGCACATGGCTGAGTGTATAACCGCAAGCACCCGACACGCAATTCAAGAGCTCAAAAATAGATTAAGTAATCATTTCTGAATGCGAGTTTGTCACACCGCAGAATATCCCTGCATCACCGGAACATCAAAATAGGGAGAAAAAAATAATGTAGGACCTCCAAAATGACTACTGGTATACACCTGCATATTATGAATGGTAAAAGTATAAAATTAATAAATGAATATTTACGTTTACGGGGGGGGAGGGTTGTAACTGAAACAAGTAACAATTAAATACATATGAGGATGCAGCGATACACGTGTAAAATTGAAAAAAAGGCTTTCACTAGTAATGATTGCAAAATGTAAATTTGTGTGTAAAATTGGTGGGGTATCGCTGAATCCAACACACTGACTAAAGTCAAACTGTACATAAACTGACAATTTAATTTGAGAAAAAAATATGTCAACACCACAACTTATTTTACGCACCCTTGAAATTATTCAAGAACGAAAAAAATACACTGCAATAAACTAGTGTCTAATGCATTTCACTGTATATTAAAAAAAAGCAATCATTGTTGTCAGAATAAAATTAATTTCAACTTAAAATAGGTGACTGAGTATAACTGAGAAAGAATTTAATAACAGTCATGAAAAACAATTTTAAGCACTTTTAAAAATATGATTACTCTTTACCTGTACATAATTATTCATGTAAAATATCTATTTTTATAGGAAAATATGTGACGAATTACACAAAAAAATATGTACTGCTTTAAATATTAAGACATTTAACGGAACCACAATCTACTACAAATATATTTACTAAATGTTTACAAACTTGAGACAAAAATATTATAAAAATACCTTTAAATAGTTAAAATATAGAAAACATAAAATATCTAAAAGTAATAAAAGGCATGAAATTTCTAAGAAGAAATAAGCTATGCAATGGCATCAATTGAAAATATTAGTACCACAATGTTTTATAGAGCGTAATATTAGCTTCTATTTTTTTGTACTAAATCTCATAAGAAATGCACAAAAACGTTGTGTATTATTATAAAAATAATTAACAAATTCTAGATTAATATCAGTAAAAACACTTATAGAAGGGTTATAGCTTTACAAACAAAACACATCACGAAGAAAATGAAAACTTAAAAATAAAATAATAAAGTGCTTCATTTCTAAGTTGTGACAAGACCTGTCTATAATTTACATAATGAAGGCACAACTCTTAATATTTTAAGCAATATTTTGTATCTCCTCAAAAATTATACTAAAAACTATTTTAATAGAGGAAAATCATATTTCAAGTAACGTAAAATCCTGGAAGCATTATACTTCCTTTTTTTTAACCAAAAACTCTCTATAAATAATAATAAGAGACTTTAAAATGCCTTTTAAGCAAAACATGCATTTACATCGCAACATCTCCATAGAAATATGTTACTTACCTTAGCTGCAGAGCCCGATCAAGCTGAAGTTGGGCCCAGGGCCTGTTAAAAAATTGGGCCCCCCTACCTACCCATTTTCGGCGATACTTTCACATAAAAAAGATTTATTTGATGAGTTGACAAAGTTGTTTGGGTTAAAAGTGCCTAGGATAAAAACTTCTAAAAATTTTATTGAATCATTCAGACTGTTTAAATTTTACGTTTCATATTTTATAAAACAATATTATTCGAAAAGTATTTGATTAAGGGAAAAAAATCAGCTACATAATTTCTGGGCCCCTGAAATTGGTGGGCCCAGGGCCGAGGCCCCGGAGGCCCGTGCATTAATCAGGCCCTGCTTAGCTGAAAGAAAAAAAATAATTAAACTGAAGGCCTTGCGACTTGATGTAATCTATATTAGATATTATCGTTAAAATCTTATTCTATATTTATTTAAATATACTGCACTTCGAAGCGCGAAAAAAATAAAAACAAAACATTTCTTTTCCAAATAACACCTTCCTAATTAACTGATACATTAACAACAGCATGTGTCCTTGCTAATTTTGCTGCGCTATCTGTTTTGTACGTCAATCTAGGATCAGCTGCAAGCCTGTCTTTAAAAAGTATTAACTGCAGCGGTCTAAAGTGCTGATGTGTAATAAATTTGTCAGAGGGAAGTTCTTTCACATATTTATCTCCTTTTTCTTCACGAAAACATGGAGCATTATGATTCATTTAAGTTCGGCACTGATGAGAGGCGAAGAAAATTTAGCTTGCCAGGGAGACTAACAGGATTGCCGGCGCAAACACAGTGTTATGTTGAGTCATACACTTGCAGGCGAAAAGAAAATAAATTGAAGATTTTTGTTGAAGTTGGTTACTGCAGAAAAGTCATAATTCTCCCAATAATTAAATAAAAAAGGCTTTACTAAAGTCACTTGCAGTAAGAATAGACGTTTAAGTTGATTAATATTGCGCACAGTTTTTTTTATGATTAATAATCAATCGCTTCAGGAATGGACGAAATTGAGAAAAACACAATTTGATGAAAGTATTCGCTTCGAAATAGTTTTCATTTCTTTCCTTTTTTTTATCGTGATAACTCGAAAACAATCCAACATTCGTCATGAGACACGGAAAGGAGGTATACCGTCAAATGTTCGAATGATTGAAGAACATCTTTAGCCTATTACTGCAATCCACATACCGTAGTTTTTTTTTTTTTTTTTTTTTACTTGGAGAAAAATACGGCACTTTGCACCAATGTGTGTAGGGACGTATTCACTCTGCATCGGTGATGTAATCACGGGTTCAAGAAAAGACAAAAAAAAAACTCCAAGAGAGGACGAATTATTCTTGACACATAATCCTTTTATTGAAGAGCATCAGGCATGTAAAAAGGCTCCGGTCGACGGTAGTCAGTCCCGTCGACCGCCGGAACGTAGGAGAATATTATGTCACATTACAGTACAAAGGATGAGAGCCGAATGATAAAAAATACAATTTTTGAAACCACTGTCTTTGGCGTATTACATTTGTATTTATCGCCAATAACGAACACCAGATGTACATTTTCGATGATAGGAGACATGCATTTGATTTTCGTTACATAGATTGCAATGAGAATGCTCAAAGTGTAAAATTTGAAATAATTAATGCCAAACGATAAAAGGGTGTATATGGCACCGGAAAACCACAAGGATTGAATTCTTTACATAAGGTTAACAAACGTCTCACGGGTTCAGAAAGGAAAATAATTCTAATGAAATAAAATAAAGACAAACTTAGCGCATCAGGTTCTTAAGTGAATAGCGTTTAACTATGAATAAATACAGGCTAGAACTAACTCTTTAAATGGTTGTTGCTATGGGAAAATACTTACAGTTACATGAACAAACGGATGTACGTTGTGGTTTTAAAGAAAGAATTAGAGATAACTGAAATTATATTTTAAAGGAAAAATGGCCGTTAGTAACTGAATAGAATTAAAGGGATTAAAAATCTAGCTTATTAAATAAAGTTACAAATTAAGGGAAAATTGTAATTTTAACTAAGGGAGGAAAACAATTATTAACTAATATGTAAAGGAAAACGCCTTTACAGATCCCTCACTTGATTTGAAAATTAGCCGAAAACTCTTCGTTTACAGGCATGGTAAAGTGACGTAAGTCACGATTTTTTTTTAGAATTTCGGATTTTAATATCTTTGTCAGGTTTTTAGATATTTAGATGAAATTTTTTTTGTTCAATTTAGGAATGGATAAGGAATAATTTCTTAATTGGGAATTTTACCCTACTGGGGCCGTATAAAAATTTAATTTTCGTATATTTTCAACTAGACCCCCCAATGGAGTTGCAACTTATCTTATCAGAAATTTCACCTTTTCTAATGAATTTTTGCAATTGGAAGTATGGGTCTAGGGGAAATATTTAAGGAGAAAGCCTATTGTTTCGATATTTATGACTCACTTTGTAGAATAATTTTCTACAAGTTTTTAATGATAATCACTTGTTTTTTATGTTTTCCTGTATATTTTTAATTTATAATTTTGGTACAACCTATGCTAATTGTTAAACTCTCATTGAATGTTAAACAAAGCAAAAGTTATTTGATTATATTGATTTACTAGTATTAACCTCTTCAGTCCTGGAGTACCCATTTGGGTACATTAAAAGAAAAGCCAAAATTACACTCAAATTTTTTTTATAAATGCATAAATTTCTGCTAACATTATTCAGATACATCACAGTGTCCTATATTACCAATAAATGTGCTACATGTTTAAACAAGGAAGAACTACGTGACTTTGAAAATGAAACATTTCCAAGATGGATGACATAAACAACTTTCTAACGACTTCAGGTCAAAGTATGCAAATAATACAAATTTTTGAATAAATTAAAAAAAAGTATTACATTTTTTATAAACTATAATGTTTCAAGAATAATTTGGAGTTGTTTATAAATGTTGTTCATATGTTCATGTATGTGGAAAACATCTGCAAATATGTTGTACCCATTTGGGTACAATGGGTCTTTACTATACATTTCCAGCTAAAGAAACTAATTTTCTGTGCAACTATTGTGTACACTTGGTTATAAAAAAAAAAAATAGGAACGAATAAATTATTTAATTTAGTCTTACAAAACAATTTTAATGGGCCTTTTTTCATTTTTAAAATAATATGAAGTAATGTACTGAATTTACTGCTAAAATATGTCATTTTTTTAATAACTTTAAATATTTTTAACACGTTTTGAAAAGTTGTAAAGTTGTACAAGCCTGTATTCATGTATTAGTCAAAAAAGTCTATAATAAATACTTTATTAGAAGATTATTATTAAAAGGTATGTATACTATTACAAGATATATATAGTATATGTATAGCATATATCTGTGGCTTCCGGTAATAACCAGGTAAGGCACATTTTAATATTTTGAGTAATTAACGTTTAAAGTTTTCAAATGCCTTTTTATCATTACTTTTATAAAATAGATTAGAACTTAATAATTTTCATTACATTCAATTAGTATATAAGAACCTCTTTTTTTTGCCAAAATAGTTATATAAAAATGGTTTTTATTAATTGAGATAGATTATTACTGTTGCACTGGCCCAGGATAAATTAAATCAAAACTAGAAAGTTGGCGCCGTGGCGGTTTTTAGATTCAATAAAACCACGCCAAATTGAATTGGCCTAGGACAATCTAGATCGGCCTAGGATAAACAAGTTCAAACCAATGAATAGCAGGCTAAACAAGTTTATCCTAATGACCGTTTGGTCAAATTAGTTTGTCCTAGGAAAATCTAGTTTATCCGATGGGCGTTCGGATAGACTAGTTTGGTCTAGGAAAAACTAGTTAACCGAAGGACGTTCGGATAGACTAGTTTGGCCTAGGAAAAACTAATTTATCCGATGAGCGTTAGGATAGGCTAGTTTGTCCTAGCAAAAATTAGTTTAACCGATGGGCGTTAGGATAGACTAGTTTGGCCTAAAATCGGGTTTGGCATGCAACATATATACACATTATCTTTCAGTCCATAAAAATGATCATGCGTTTTTTTAATGATTTTCTGTATTTTTTAAATTTAATATAAAGGTAAAAAAAATATTTATCGTCCAGTAATTAAAATACACTGCGATGTGTAACACGCACAAATATTTTTTAAATGCATGCAGATCTGTATTTTTTATGTGGTTAATATTTATTTTCGTGTGGTTTATTTTATGTTTTATAGCATCTTTTCAGATTCCAATGACTGTAAGAATATGTTAGTATTTAAGTTTTTTAAAACACTATAAGATAAATATTATGCAGAGAGTAAACATAACTCTTTATCTAATTTAATAAGAAATAAAATGTTCAAATAAAAAAAAATATTATTTGAATAAAGTCATAGGAAACACATGCACATTATTTGTCTCATGTAAAGAGAAATTCGTTTCAAGACTTTAAAATGCATGTGTTGTATTATTGTTGTGTAGATTTTATTGTTTAGTGTATTTTTTTACTTTTATATAACGGTAAAAAATGCTTATTGGTCAAATATTTAAAACACATTGCGATGTTTATCACGCACAAATATTTTTATATGGCTCTTTATTTAATTTATTGAGAAATTAAAGATTTATACACAGCAATAAATAGCACCTCAATATTTTGTTCGAAATATTTTTTTAAATCATGCAAACCAATTTTTTGTATGTACAATGTTTATGTCTGTCTGGTTTAATTTATGTCTTACAGTATATTTTCATATTCAAATAACTGAAAGACTATTTTAATATTTTAGTTTCTTAAAACTCTATATGATAAATATCATGCACAGAGTAAACATAACTCTTTGTCTAAGAAAGTAAATGTTCAAATAAATGAAAAATAATTATTTGAATATACTGATAGGAACACATGCACACTTGGTTTACCTCATTTAACGAGAGACTTTCTTCAAGTCTTTAAAGATATTCATGTGTTTTTTAAGTTTTATTGCATCTTTATTTTATTTAATCACTGAAAAAACAAATACTGTGCGTTCACAAATTTGAAACACTTTGTAAGAGAATAACGCACAGTTATTTTTACTTAACACTTCGTCTAAATTAATCAAAAAATTAAATGTTTAAATAAAGCGAAAATAAGTGTTTAATTATATTGATAGTAAAATTTAAAAAAGGCTTTAACATTCTGAAACTGATGCTTATAGTGACAGACTTCAAGTCATTAAAATATTTATAAGTTTTTTTTTTGCATTTTTTACATTATCCTTTCATTCCGAAATAATGTTTAGATCATGTTAGTAATTTAAGAGTCTTTAAACCTTTATGATGAGTATCACTCATATAGACATTCTTTCTTTTAGAACCAGTGTTTATAACAATAAAACTTTGTCAAATTAAATCAGAAATTACTTAAATAAAAAAAAATTATTACCTGAATATACTGATAGTGAAATATTTACAATGCACGAACACCCAATGCCTCATGTATAGAGGGATTTTCTGCAATTCTTTAAAGATATTCAAGTGCTTTTTTATATTTTTTTAATGTTAATTCATGCACATTTATGCTTCATGCATACAGTGACATTCATATAGTCTTTAAAAATACTCAGGATTTATTTTATGGTTTATGGTACAATTCTACTTTAAATTACTCGTAAAAAATGTTAGAAAATCAATAATTTAAAACACATCGAAATGTGTATCACCAAAAGATACATTTCCATTAAATTTTGACTAATTTAATAAAAATATAATTCTTTAAACTGAGCAAAAGTTAGAATCTGACTACATTGACAGTAAAATCTGACAAATGCAGGCACAGTTTGAGCATTACGTATACAGCATACAGTCATTAACTTGCAGTCCATAAAAATGTTCATGTGTTTTTGTTAATTGTTTTTTGTATTTTTTTTAATTTAATATAATTTTTAAATTTTTTTTTATCGTTCACACCTTTAAATCACACCGCAATGTTTATCACGGACAAATACAAATATTTTTAAAATGCATGCAAAGCTATTTTTTTATGTAGAATGTTAATGTCCGTGTGGTTTTATTTTATGTTTTTCAGTATCCCTGCATATTCAAATAACTGTAAGACTATGTTAGTATTTTTGTTTTTTAAAACCCTGTTCGATAAATATCATGCAAAAATATACATCATGCAAAAATGTTTTTCTAATTTAATAAGAAATTAGATGTTTAAATAAATGAAAAATTATTATGCGAGTATACTGCTAGGAACACATGCACATTGTTTGCCTCATGTATAGAGTGAAGTCTTTTAATATATTCACGTGCATAGATACGTACTTCTACTAAGCGTAATACCAACTTTAGTGAAAAATATCTAAGTTAGGTATCGAACCCGGAACCCTTGGAATAGCGCTCCAAGTACTGTACCATTTAAGCTACGAGACGATCCACTATGTGCACTAAATTTGGTATTACGCTTAGTAGAAGTATGAATACCGTATTTACTTGTGTATAAGGCGCACTTTTTTCCCCAAAAAAATCAGGCAAAAATCCTAGGTGCATCTTATACATGGAATATTTTTTTTTTACTGTAGGATGCAGTCGAATGATATACATATGAAACAAGAAATTATTCAAAGAATGTATTAAAACTCAGAAAATATTACTTAATTGAAGTATTACTGCTGCATATTTATTTCATTCCTTGCAGATTATTATGATATAGAGCTAGTGACATTATGTAAACGCTAATTAGCAATTCTCTTTACTGTCACTCATTCCTATTTCCCGCCATTCTCTCACAACCCGAAGCTAAAAATGCATTTTCGTCTTGTTTTCCGGTCTGGTGTAATCTTTGTTTAGGGTTTTTTTTTTCTTTTTTTTTTTTAACTGAAATACATTTGGTCATTCTTCATTAGTGTAACAAATTTATGGTGCGCGGTATATACGATATATTAAGAAATCGCCATTTTTAATTGTAAAGTAGGGGTGCGCCTTATACACGCGTGCGCCCTATACACGAGTAAATACGGTATTTACGTATCTAGAATTTCAGGCATATTTTCACTACTGAAAATTGAAAAATTGACTAATATCATAAATACATATATTCATGTGCTTTTTTTATGTTAAACTATATCTTTCTTGTTTTAAGTACTGACAAAACATGTATTATTTGTTCAAAATTTGAAACACTTTGTAATGAGTACCACGCATAGTTAATTTTACAAAACCCTTTGTCTAATTTAATAAAAGAATAAGTGTTTAAATAAAGCAAAAATTAGAGCGTGAATACATTGTTAGTAAAATTTAAAAAATAACATTCTGAAGCTCATATATATTAGTGACAGTCTTCAAGTCTTTAAAATATTTCTAAGCTTTTTTTTGCATTTTTTACATTATCCTTTCATTCCGAAATAATATTAAGACCACGTTAGTAGTTTAATAGTTTTAAAACCCTTATGATGAGTATCACTCACACAGATATTCTTTCATTTAGAACCAGGCTTACTAACAGTAAATATTTTTCTAATTAAATAAGAATTAAGTACTGAAATAAAAATAAATTGTTATCTGAACATACTGATAGTGAAATATTTTGAATGCACGCACTCCGTGTGCCTCATGCATAGAGTGATTCTCTTTAAATTATTAAAGATAGAGACGTGTTTTTAATGTTTTACTGTATCTTTTTTATTTTATAATCCTGGTACAACAAATGCTAATTGTTAAAGTGAATAACTGTTTTTTAAAAAAAATATTATCTGAATATATTGATATATAACATTAAATTTATATATTGTATATGTAATTTAATCAGAATATAAGTGTTAAAAAATTATCTTACTATATTTTTAAAGAATATTAAATTTATATATTGTATATTCAATTTAATCAGAATATAAATGTTTAAATAACGCAACGTTTTTTCTGAATATGCAACTAAGAAATTTTTCTGAAAGCATGCACATTTATGCTTGATATATACAGTGACAGTCTGTATATATCAAGCATATATGCAATCTGACAATCTTTAAAAATATTCAGGTTTTAATTTATAGTTTATTGTGCATTTCTACTTTAAGAGACTGGTGAAAAAAAATTACAAAATCAATAATTTAAAACACATTAAAATGTGTATCACGCAAAGCTACTTTTCCATAAGGCTTTGTCTAATTTCATCAAAAGATGAATATTTAAAGTAAGTCAAAATTAGTATCTGAATATATTGATAGGAAAATCTGACGAAAGCAGGCACATTTTGCGCTTTATGTATACTAATATTATCTTCAAGTCATTAAAAATGTTCATGTGTTTTTTTATGATTTTCTGTACTTTTCTCGTTTTATATAATGATAAAAAATGTTTATTGTTCAATAATTTAAAACTCATTGCGATGTGTATCACGCACAAATATTTTTACATTACTCCTTCTGTAATTTATTGAAAAATTACAAAATTACGCACAACAATAAACAGTACTTTAATATATTGTTCGAAATATTTTTAAAGTTCATGCAAACCAATTTTTTTGTATGTACAATGTTTATGTCTGTCTGGTTTTATTTTATGTTTTACAGTATCTTTGTATATTTAAATAACTGTGAGACTATTATACTATTTTAGTTTTTGAAAACCCTATATGATAAATAACATGCACAGAGTAAATATAACTCTTTTTCTAATTTATTAAAAAAATAATTGTTCAAATAAAGGAAAAATAATTGTTTGAATGTACTGATAGGAACACATGCACACTGTTTGTCTCATGTATAGAGAGACTCTCTTTAAGTCTTTAAACATATTCATGTGTTTTTTATGTTTTACTGTATCTTTATTTTTTTAAGTACTGATAAAACAAATAATGTTTGTTCACAAATTTTTAACACTTTGTAAGAGAATTATGCACAGTTATTTTTACTTAACACTTCGTCTAAATTAATCAAAAACTAAATGTTTAAATAAAGCGAAAATAAGTGTTTAAGTATATTGATAGTAAAATTTAAAAATACTTTAACATTCTGAAACTGATGCTTATAGTGACAGACTTCAAGTCATTAAAATATTTATAAGTTTTTTGTGAATTTTTTACGTTATCCTTTCATTCCGAAATAATTTTAAGACCATGTTAGTAATTTAAAAGTCTTTAAACCCATATGATGAGTATCACTCATAGATACATACTTTTTTTTAGAACCAGTGTTTTTAACAATAAAACTTTGTCTACTTAAATCAGAATTTAAGTACCTAAATAAAAATAATTTATTATCTGAATATACTGATAGTGAAATATTTTGAATGCACGAACAACTTGTGCCTCATGTATAGAGTGATTTTCTTCAATTATATAAAGATATTCATATGCTTTTTATGTTTTATTATGTTAATTCAGCACATTTATGCTTCATGCATACAGTGACATTCTTATAGTCTTTAAAAATATTCAGGATTTATTTTATGGTTTATGGTATAATTCTACTTTAAAATACTCGTAAAAAATGTTAGAAAATCAATAATTTAAAACACATCGAATTGTGTATCACTAAAAGATACATTTTCATTAAACTTTGACTAATTTAATAAAAATACAATTCTTTAAACTGAGCAAAAGTTAGAATCTGACTATATCGACAGTAAAATCTGACCAATGCAGGCACAGTTTGAGCATTACGTATACAGCATACAGTCATTATCTTGTAGTCCATAAAAATGTTCATGTGTTTTTGTTAATTGTTTTTTGTATTTTTTTTAATTTAATATAATTTTTAAAAAATGTTTATCTTTTACACCTTTAAATCACACCGCGATGTTTATCACGCACAAATTTTTTTAAAATGCATGCAAAGCTATTTTTTTATGTACAATGTTGATGTCCGTGTGGTTTTATTTTATGTTTTACAGTATCCCTGGATATTCAAATAACTGTAAGACTATGTTAGTATTTTTGTTTTTTAAAACCCTGTTCGACAAATATGCAAAAATGTTTTTCTAGTTTAATAAGAAATTAAATGTTTAAATAAATGAAAAATTATTATGCGAGTATACTGCTAGGAACACATGCACATTGTTTGCCTCATGTATAGAGTGAAGTCTTTTAATATATTCACGTGTTTAGATACGTACTTCTACTAAGCGTAATACCAACTTTAGTGAAAAATATCTAAGTTAGGTATCGAACCCGGCACCCTTGGAATAGCACTCCAAGTACTGTACCATTTAAGCTACGAGGACGATCCACTACGTGCACTAAATTTGGTATTACGCTTAGTAGAAATATGAATACCGTATTTACTTGTGTATAAGGCGCACTTTTTTCCAAAACAAATAAGGCAAAAATCCTAGGTGCGTCTTATACATGGAATATCTTATTACTGTAGGATGCAGTCAAATGATATACATATGAAACAAGAAATTATTCAAAAAATGTATTATTTGTTCACAAATTTGAAACACTTAGTAATGAGTACCACTCATAGTTAATTTTACAAAACCCTTTGTCTAATTTAATAAAAGAATAAATGTTTAAATAAAGCAAAAATTAGAGCGTGAATACATTGTTAGTAAAATTTAAAAAATAACATTCTGAAGCTCATATATATAGTGACAGTCTTCAAGTCTTTAAAATATTTCTAAGCTTTTTTTTGCATTTTTTACATTATCCTTTCATTCCGAAATAATGTTAAGACCATGTTTGTAGTTTAATAGTTTTAAAACCCTTATGATGAGTATCACTCACACAGATATTCTTTCTTTTAGAACCAGGCTTACTAATAGCAAATATTTTTCTAAATCAGAATTAAGTACTGAAATAAAAATAAATTGTTATCTGAACATACTGATAGTGAAATATTTTGAATGCATGCACACCGTGTGCCTCATGCATAGAGTGATTTTCTTTAAGTTATTAAATATAGCGACGTGTTTTTAATGTTTTACTGTATCTTTTTTATTGTATAATTCTGGTACAACAAATGCTAATTGTTAAAGTGAATAACTGTTTTTTTTAAAAATATTATCTGAATATATTGATACATAACATTAAATTTATATATTGTATATGTAATTTAATCAGAATATAAGTGTTAAAAATTTTCTTATTATATTTTTATAGAATATTAAATTTATATATTGTATATTCAATTTAATCAGAATATAAATGTTTAAATAACGCAACGTTTTTATGTGAATATGCAGATAAGAAATTTTTCTGAAAGCATGCACATTTATGCTTGATATATACAGTGACAGTCTTATAATCTTTAAAAATATTCAGGTTTTAATTTATAGTTTATTGTGCATTTCTACTTTAAGAGAATGGTGAAAAAAAATTACAAAATCAATAATTTAAAACACATTAAAATGTGTATCATGCAAAGATACTTTTCCATAAAGCTTTGTCTAATTTCATCAAAAGATAAATATTTAAAGTAATTCAAAATTAGTATCTGAATATACTGATAGGAAAATCTGACGAATGCAAGCACATTTTGCGCTTTATGTATACTAATATTATCTTCAAGTCATTAAAAATGTTCATGTGTTTTTTTTATGATTTTCTTTTTTTTTTCTCGTTTTATGTAATGATAAAAAATGTTTATTGTTCAATAATTTAAAACACATTGCGATGTATATCACGCACAAATATTTTTACATGACTCCTGTAATTTATTGAAAAATTACAAAATTACGCACAACAATAAACAGTACCTTAATATATTGTTCGAAATATTTTTAAAGTTCATGCAAACCAATTTTTTTGTATGTACAATGTTTATGTCTGTCTGGTTTTTAACCGACTTCAAAGAGGAGGTTATGATTTCGGGCTGTATGTATTTGTTGTTCACGCATAACTTTCAGAAATATGGACCGATTTTGATAATTCTTTTTTTGTTTGAAAGCGCAAAACACCAGTGTGGTCCCATTCTAATTTCATCAAAATATGATGAATATTTTGGTGTATTTTTGTCGGCCGATTATCTACGCTACGGGATATAGGCCCTATGGGGTGGGTTGCCCTCCGTGGGGGTCTTTATAAGGGAACCTAACCCGTATTTATGCAAGGTTCGAAGAAAACCACGGAAAACTTCGAACGGTTAGGCCGTCGGTCGCGATTGGGTTCGAACCCAACACCTACCGTCTACCAGTTTGAGGCCAGAACCTCTCGGCCACTGGTGGGGCATATGATGAATAGAACGTTTCTAAAAATAAAATATATAAATTTCAAATTCTTTTTGAAGCAATCGACCAATTAGAAGCGTTCAATTTTCATACTTTTACGTTACTCTTACACAAGTACATAATGTTTTCGAAGTGTGAAATCTTGGCTTGATAAGGACCGTCATTCACATACACTGTTAAAAATTTACCCATTTGTTGCAGCGTCACTCCACCGCTTTTATAGAAAACGGTTACTTTGCTGCGTTAAAGAGCATTGTTATTGGTCATAAAAGAGATATTCTGTAAAAGCTGTGGAGTGACGCTGCAGAAAATGGGTCAAATTTTTAACAGTGTAAATTTTGCTCTGTTAACGTAAAAATATTGATTAATAAAAAAAATTATTTAAAGCAGTGAAAATTTCGCAAAAATGCAGATTTCTAATCGGTCAATGTGATTTCGCTAACAGCGCTAATTCTATCTGGATTCCGGCCAAGTTCTCTTACGCACTCCTCTGCTTGTATATAATATCTCTATTAAGGCCAATGAGAATGCTTTATAATACATTTAAGTAAACGTTTTTTTATTCAAGTGGCTCATTTCATATGCAAGAAAATGCAGCAGTTTTTTAACAGTGGTATCGTGAAAAATGACCTCTTTTTTTAAAGACTGTCCATTTTCTGACCAATGATAATGTTTTATAGGGGTTTTTCGATCGTTCTTACTGGCCAGAAAAAAATAGATAGCTTTTCAAAACAGAGGTAAATTTTCACGATATTTTTAACAGTGTATTGATAGATTGTCCGATTTTCGACGCCCATTTTCGATGTCCGTAGATTTTAATGTGGATCTTATGGATTACTGCATGCGATAAATTTTCGAAATGCGGGAATATTTCAAAGTGCTAAATCTTAAATGGTCAAGCTCTCGCACCCATTAAAATGGAAACTCAGATTGGTACCAACCAACATCGAAAATGATCAGTGAAAAGATGAAAATCCTCTAGTACACATGTTATTGGGGGGGGGGGGGGGAAGTATCTCCACCTGTCACTGCACAATAAAGCGCATTACTAAACTGTTAAAAATTTGAAACTTTTGCTGCACCGTCACTCCACCGCTATTATGGAAAACGATTACTTTACTGTGTTCTAGGGTAGTCTTATTGGTCAAAATAGAGATGATATTCTATCAAAGCAATGGAGTGAGGATGCAACAAAAGTTTCAAATTTTTAACAGTGTATGTGTAGAGAAATTGCCGTTAGATTCTGATCTGATTACCGGGTTAGACAACAGAATGATTTCTGATTTTGTTTGGGTTAGATTACCCGATATGAATATCGCGTCACACGGAGCACAGTATTTTATTGGCTGCACGATTCTGGACGAAAGCAAGTCACCAAGCATCTTGTTCAGCTGGCCGTTGTCATCAATCTTGGTAATTTCTTACACATGTACAATCGAATTCTTTTAGGAAACTACACTGTTAAAAATTTGACCCATTTGCTGCAGCGTCACTGGAAGATTTTATAGAATATTTTTATGACTAATGAGAATGCTCCATAACACTGTAAAGTAACAGTTTTCGATAAAAGCGGTGGATTGATGCTGCAGCAAATGGGTTAAATTTTTAACAGTGTACACTGTTAAAAATCTGATATATTTTGTTGCATGCGCACTCCGCCGCTTGTATATAATATCTCTATTCCGACCAATGGGAATGTTCCATAATACAGTCAAGTAAACGTTTTATACACTGTTAAAAATCTGCTGCATTTTGCTGCAACGCCCTCCACCACTTGTATATAATATCTCTATTCCAACCAATGAGAAAGCGCCATTTCACGGCCAAGTAATTGTTTTCTATACAAGCAGGGGAGTGCGCATGCAACAAAATGCAGCAGATTTTTAACAGTGTATCATCAAATTCTGTCATAGAAAATGCCTAGTATTGGTATACTTTGGAAAAAAGCGGCTGTCCAATATACACTGTTAAATATCTGCTGCATTTTGTTGCAACGCACTCCCCTGCTTGTATAGAAAACGGCTACTTGGCCGTGAAATGGAGCATTCTCATTGGTTGGAATAGAGATATTATATACCAGCGGTGGAGTGCGTTGCAACAAACTGCAGCAGATTTTTAACAGTGTATCATCGATGAACATCGAATGCTGTCACGCTCACATAGAGGCAGCCAGTTTATGAGGTATAGGTTATGAGTTTTGGATTCCTCGTCTAATCATCACTGCTCATTTCCGGCGCCATAACTGACTTTATAGAAATTAGATTATTAATCTACTGAAACATAGCGCGATTATTGCTAAAATCTTTCTTTTTGCTTTTTCTGACTGAAGGGAGACTACACTAGACTACTTTTGACTACACTAGAAAAGCATTTTTTTGTGCATTGATATATGTTGCATTTTTGCTGTGTAGATATATGTGGAAGCACTTTGTCGCACTCGATGTGTAATGACACTGTACTTGATGGATTGCCAGCTTTTTTATACGCACATTCAATGTCATTAGAAATCGATGTGGACTTTAAGGTTTCATGAATGCGATAACTTTTCGACGTGCCAGATCTTGCCTGAATAGCAGTGTTGAATCCTGGGGGACATCTCATCGGAACATTGAAATGTCCCGCCCCGAAAATTTTGAGATTTTGTGTTTTCAATAGAGAAAAATTGCAATCCCCCCCCCCTGGAACTTCACAATGTCCCCCCCGGAGAAACAAAGTCCTTCCTGGAGAAAAGTGCCTGTATTCAACACTGCTGAATACCACATTCAGAAAACCTAAAAATTCCCATCGATAATAATCGACATTGTAAGATGCTTTTAAGAAGTTGACAATCAAAGAGTAACCAGCAAAGTAACTCCATTAGTCAATACTCTGCGAAGATCCATCTTACATCAGTACACATAATTATGTTTTACGGTATGCATAACTAAAAAGTAGGAAAAAAATAAACTTTTTTCAAAAAAATATCCACGACTCAAAAATGCGCTAAAAAGAATTAAACAATTCTTTAAAATTCCTACTGACGAATCGTTATCTAATAACCACAGATCGGATATCATGTACGGCATAAAAACATTTAAATTTATTACATAGTATTTAATTTTCAACAAACATGGGTTTCGAGAGAATATTTTTTTACAAGAGATTAATTCAGATATTTTTGATTTGATTTATGAATATATACATATTAAAAGTAATGAATTACTTTTTGAAGTTGGTGCCAAATTATCGTAAGTATTGTGGATATATTCTTCTGAATACCAAAAATAATATGTTGATAGTCATTATCGATTGTGTTTGTTTGGCACCGACTTCAAAAAGTAATTCCTTTCTTTTAATATGTATATATTCATAAATCAAATCAAAAATATCTAAATTAATCTCTTGTAAAAAAATATTCTCTCGAAACCCATGTTTGGTGAAAATTAAATGCTATGTATTAAATTTAAATGTTTTTATGCCTTACATGATATCCGATCTGTGGTTATTAGATAACGATTCGTCAGTAGGAATTTTAAAGAATTGTTTAATTCTTTTTAGCGCATTTTTGGAGTCGGTGATATTTTTTTGAAAAAAGTTTATTTATATTTTATGTTTTACAATATCTTTTTATCTTCAAATAACTGTAAGACTATTTTAATATTTTAGTTTTTGAAAACCCTATATGATAAATAACATGCACAGAGTAAATATAACTCTTTTTCTAATTTATTAAAAAAAAATTTGTTCAAATAAAGGAAAAATAATTGTTTGAATATACTGATAGGAACACATGCACACTGTTTGTCTCATGTATAGAGAGACTCTCTTTAAGTCTTTAAATATATTCATGTGTTTTTTATGTTTTACTGTATCTTTATTTTTTTTAAGTACTGATAAAACAAATAATGTTTGTTCACAAATTTGAAACACTTTGTAAGAGAATTATGCACAGTTATTTTTACTTAACACTTCGTCTAAATTAATCAAAAACTAAATGTTTAAATAAAGCGAAAATAAGTGTTTAAGTATATTGATAGTAAAATTTAAAAATACTTTAACATTCTGAAACTGATGCTTATAGTGACAGACTTCAAGTCATTAAAATATTTATAAGTTTTTTGTGAATTTTTTACATTATCCTTTCATTCCGAAATAATTTTAAGACCATGTTAGTAATTTAAAAGTCTTTAAACCCTTATGATGAGTATCACTCATACATACATCCTTTCTTTTAGAACCAGTGTTTTTAACAATAAAACTTTGTTTACTTAAATGAGAAATTAAGTACCTAAATAAAAATAAATTATTATCTGAATATACTGATAGTGAAATATTTTGAATGCACGAACACCTTGTGCCTCATGTATAGAGTGATTTTCTTCAATTCTTCAAAGATATTCACATGCTTTTTATGTTTTTTTTTAATGTTAATTCATGCACATTTATGCTTCATGCATACAGTGACATTCTTATAGTCTTTAAAAATATTCAGGATTTATTTTATGGTTTATGGTATAATTCTACTTTAAAATACTCGTAAAAAATGTTAGAAAATCAATAATTTTAAACACATCGAATTGTGTATCACTAAAAGATACATTTTAATTAAACTTTGACTAATTTAATAAAAATACAATTCTTTAAACTGAGCAAAAGTTAGAATCTGACTATATTGACAGTAAAATCTGATAAATGCAGGCACAGTTTGAGCATTACATATACAGCATACAGTCATTATCCTATTGCAGTCCATAAAAATGTTCACGTGTTTTTGTTAATTGTGTTTTGTATTTTTTTAATTTAATATAATTTTTTTTAAATGTTTATCGTTCACACCTATAAATCGCACCGCGATATTTATCACACACAAATATTTTTAAAATGCATGCAAAGCTATTTTTTTATGTACAATGTTAATGTCTGTGTGGTTTTCTTTTATGTTTTACAGTATCCCTGCATATTCAAATAACTGTAAGACTATGTTAGTATTTTTGTTTTTTAAAACCCTGTTCGATAAATATCATGCAAAAATATACATCATGCAAAAATGTTTTTCTAATTTAATAAGAAATTAAATGTTTAAATAAATGAAAAATTATTATGCGAGTATACTGCTAGGAACACATGCACATTGTTTGCCTCATGTATAGAGTGAAGTCTTTTAATATATACACGTGTTTAGATGCGTACTTCTACTAAGCGTAATACCAGCTTTAGTGAAAAATATCTAAGTTAGGTATCAAACCCGGAACCCTTGGAATAGCGCTCCAAGTACTGTACCATTTAAGCTACGAGGACGATCCACTACGTGCACTTAAGTTGGTATTACGCTTAGTAGAAGTATGAATACCGTATTTACTCGTGTATAAGGCACACTTTTTTCCCAAAAACATAAGGCAAAAATCCTAGGTGCGTCTTATACATGGAATATCTTATTACTGTAGGATGCAGTCAAATGATATACATATGAAACAAGAAATTATTCAAAGAATGTATTGAAACTCAGAAAATACTACTTAATTGAAGTATTACTGCATATTTATTTCATTCCTTGCAGATTATTATGCTATATAGCTAGTGACATTATGTAAACGCTAATTAGCAATTCTCTTTACTGTCACTCATTCCTCTTTCCCGTCATTCTCTCACAACCCGAAGTCTAAAAATGCATTTTCGTCTTGTTTTCTGGTCTGGTATAATGTTTTTTTGAGAAATTGATTAATATCATAAAAACATATATTCATGTGCTTTTTTTATGTTTAACTATATCTTTATTGTTTTAAGTACTGACAAAACATGTATTTTTTGTTCACAAATTTGAAACACTTTGTAATGAGTACCACTCATAGTTAATTTTACAAAACCCTTTGTCTAATTTAATAAAATAAATGAATGTTTTAATAAAGTAAAAATTAGAGTGTGAATACATTGTTAGTAAAATTTAAAAAATAACATTCTGAAGCTCATATATATAGTGACAGTCTTCAAGTCTTTAAAATATTTCTAAGCTTTTTTTTGCATTTTTATATTATCCTTTCATTCCGAAATAATGTTAAGACCATGTTAGTAGTTTAATAGTTTTAAAACACATTATGATGAGTATCACTCACACAGATATTCTTTCTTTTAGAACTAGGCTTACTAACAGCAAATATTTTTGTAAATAAATGAGAATTATGTACTGAAATAAAAATAAATTGTTATCTGAACATACTGATAGTGAAATATTTTGAATGCACGCACACCGTGTGCCTCATGCATAGAGTGATTTTCTTTAGGTTATTAAATATAGCGACGTGTTTTTAATGTTTTACTGTATCTTTTTTATTTTATAATTCTGGTACAACAAATGCTAACTTGTTAAAGTGAATAACTGTTTTTAAAAAAAATATTATCTGAATATATTGATATATAACATTAAATTTATATATTGTATATGTAATTTAAGCAGAATATAAGTGTTCAAAAATTATCTTACTATATTTTTATAGAATATTAAATTTATATATTGTATATTCAATTTAATCAGAATATAAATGTTTAAATAGCGCAACGTTTTTATATGAATATGCAGATAAGAAATTTTTCTGAAAGCATGCACATTTATGCTTGATATATACAGTGACAGTCTTATAATCTTTAAAAATATTCAGGTTTTAATTTATAGTTTATTGTGCATATCTACTTTAAGAGAATGGTGAAAAAAAATTACAAAATCAATAATTTAAAACACATTAAAATGTGTATCACGCAAAGATACTTTTCCATAAAGCTTTGTCTAATTTCATCAAAAGATAAATATTTAAAGTAATTCAAAATTAGTATCTGAATATACTGATAGGAAAATCTGACGAATGCAGGCACATTTTGCGCTTTATGTATACTAATATTATCTTCAAGTCATTAAAAATGCTCATGTGTTTTTTTATGATTTTCTGTATTTTTTCTCGTTTTATGTAATGATAAAAAATGTTTATTGTTCAATAATTTAAAACACATTGCGATGTATATCACGCACAAATATTTTTACATGACTCCTTCTGTAATTTATTGAAAAATTACAAAATTACGCACAACAATAAACAGTACCTTAATATATTGTTCAAAATATTTTTAAAGTTCATGCAAACCAATTTTTTTGTATGTACAATGTTTATGTCTGTCTAGTTTTATTTTATGTTTTACAGTATCTTTTTATATTCAAATAACTGTAAGACTATTTTAATATTTTAGTTTTTGAAAACCCTATATGATAAATAACATGCACAGAATAAATATAACTCTTTTTCTAATTTATTAAAAAAGTAATTGTTCAAATAAAGGAAAAATAATTGTTTGAGTATACTGATAGGAACACATGCACACTGTTTGTCTCATGTATAGAGAGACTCTCTTTAAGTCTTTAAACATATTCATGCGTTTTTTATGTTTTACTGTATCTTTATTTTTTTAAGTACTGGTAAAACAAATACTGTTTGTTCACAAATTTGAAACACTTTGTAAGAGAATTATGCACAGTTATTTTTACTTAACACTTTGTCTAAATTAATAAAAAATTAAATGTTTAAATAAAGTGAAAATAAGTGTTTAAGTATATTGATAGTAAAATTTTAAAATACTTTAACATTCTGAAATTGATGCTTATAGTGACAGACTTCAAGTCATTAAAATATTTATAAGTTTTTTGTGAATTTTTTACATTATCCTTTCATTCTGAAATAATGTTAAGACCATGTTAGTAATTTAAAAGTCTTTAAAGCCTTATGATGAGTATCACTCATACATACATCCTTTCTTTTAGACCCAGTGTTTTTAACAATAAAACTTTGTCTACTTAAATCAGAAATTAAGTACCTAAATAAAAATAAATTATTATCTGAATATACAGATAGTGAAATATTTTGAATGTACGGACACCTTGTGCCTCATGTATAGAGTGATTTTCTTCAATTCTTTAAAGATATTCACATGCTTTTTATGTTTTTTTATGTTAATTCATGCACATTTATGCTACATGCATACAGTGACATTCTTATAGTCTTTAAAAATATTTAGGATCTATTTTATGGTACAATTCTACTTTAAAATACTCGTAAAAAATGTTAGAAAATCAATAATTTAAAACACATCGAATTGTGTATCACTAATTGATACATTTCCATTAAACTTTGACTAATTTATTTAAAAAAATAATTCTTTACACTGAGCAAAAGTTAGATTCTGACTATGTTGACAGTAAAATCTGATAAATGCAGGCACAGTTTGAGCATTACATATACAGCATACAGTCATTATCCTATTGCAGTCCATAAAAATGTTCACGTGTTTTTGTTAATTGTGTTTCGTATTTTTTTAATTTAATATAATTTTTTTTAAATGTTTATCGTTCACACCTATAAATCGCACCGCGATATTTATCACACACAAATATTTTTAAAATGCATGCAAAGCTATTTTTTTTATGTACAATGTTAATGCCCCTGTGGTTTTATTTTATGTTTTACAGTATCCCTGCGTATTCAAATAACTAAGACTATGTTAGTATTTTTGTTTTTTAAAACCCTGTTCGATAAATATCATGCAAAAATATACATCATGCAAAAATGTTTTTCTAATTTAATAAGAAATTAAATGTTTAAATAAATGAAAAATTATTATGCGAGTATACTGCTAGGAACACATGCACATTGTTTGCCTCATGTAGAGTGAAGTCTTTTAATATATTCACATGTTTAGATGTGTGCTTCTACTAAGCCTAATACCAACTTTAGTGAAAAATATCTAAGTTAGGTATCGAACCCGGAACCCTTGGAATAGCGCTCCAAGTACTGTACCATTTAAGCTACGAGGACGATTCACTATGTGCACTAAATTTGGTATTACGCTTAGTAGAAGTATGAATACCGTATTTACTCGTGTATAAGGCGCACTTTTTCCCAAAAAAATAAGGCAAAAATCCTAGGTGCATCTTATACATGGAATATTTTTTTACTGTAGGATGCAGTCGAATGATATACATATGAAACAAGAAATTATTCAAAGAATATGTTATAGCCATTATTTTGAATTTTCTCAAGATGAATTCCTCTTTTATTTCAGGACATTTTCTAGATCATTTTTCCAGTCACAAAAAATGTCTTGAGGTTTTTTGCTTTCTTGTACCTTTACAAAAAAGTATTAGAAGAAAAAAATCCAGTCACAAAAAATGTCTTGAGGTTTTTTGCTTTCTTTTACCTTTACAAAAAAGTATTAGAAAAAAAAAAGACTTTTGGTTTTTGATGGATTTATACATTTTCAAAAGTTCCAGAGCAAGATTTGACTGTTTTCTAGAAAATGACTGTCTATGAATCTATCTGTGTGTGATAAAATTTTTGTGTGTACTCTATATCAAGAGCTAATGCACAAAATTTCAGGAAGATTCAGATTCACTTAGACCTTGATATATATATTACTGTTGATTAGTTTTTGGTGTAAATAGAATGCATAGATTTTCATTAAACTTCATATTCGTTTAGACTTTGATGCTGATTAGGTTTTTGTGTAAATCCCATAATAGGTAGCACTGCTAAGCTGCATTTTTCACAATTTTGTGATAGCTATGCTTCAAAAATAATGCATGGAATGTAATAAAACTTCATATTCTCATTATCACATAAATAGATCCTTTGACTCTGAAATTTGAAAGGGGAATTTCTCTGAAACTTATAATGACAGGCTATTAAGAGGCCACTCAACTCACTGAAAAAGATCTGGATGATAATGTTAAGTCTATGGGGGCATTTATTTTTAAATATCTTGCTCAAATTATAATATTTTCACATGATTTTTTTTTTTTTTTGATAGGATAGATGAGGACGATCTAAAACAGGGCTAGTTTTTACTTTTTCAATTTCTGTTCCAATTTATTTATTTATTTTTTTTAATTAGTTTAATTTTTAGAACCAGTTTTAACTAGTTCTGAAATTGAAACTATTATAATATTAAAAAAGTAATCAAGATCGAAAAAGTAAAAAATGGTCAGCCTGTAGATTGTCCTCAATTATCCTATGTTTACAAAAAAAAAAAAAAAAAATCATTTGAAAGTATCAAAATTTGTGCGAGATATTTGAAAATAATGCCCCTATAGACTTAACATTACCATACAGGTTTTTTGGGTTTTTTCAGTGAGTTGATTGTCCTCTTGCATAGATTCTTATTAAGTTAGGTGTACATTGTTAAACAGGTGTCGGTGTCGCTTTTATGATCTTTAGACTCTTCTTAAGCTATCCATTTTTTTCTTTATCTGGTCTGTCTTTTCCTCATATTAGGCCAGATAGTCAGACGTTTATTGCATAGTTAAAATTAAAAAACAAATTTGGAAAATTCTTAAATAAAGAATTTTCTACCAAAAATTTTTTTAGAAAGTAATATTAAAAAAATTCTCAAATGAAGAAATACAGAGAAATTCAAAAAAATATTCAACCTAAGTAAACTGTGAATCAAGGCAAGACTGAGCTTTTGCATTAGTGTAAAATTTTATACAAATTGTACAGGGCATCTCCTAAAAAGTGTTAGTGAAAATTTAAATAATCCATAAGCAAGACAAACAACAGACTTTTGAAAACAGCAAGTGCAACCAGGGATGTAGTCATAAAAATAACAGAGGATATATGGTCTAAGCAGAGGTTATATGCTCAAGGCAGAAGGTATACCCTAGAATCTGTACACTGTAGCTTTCTTGAGAAACAGTGGGTATACGGTGTGCCTTTAAAAAAATCCAGGAGGTATACAGCATATACACACAAATACCCTCTGCTACATCCCTGAGTGCAACACTGGAATCTGTTATGTTATCGGCCTAATCTACATAGCAAGTAGTATTAAAAATAATGTTTGAAGAAAAATGTGGTATTTTTCTTTTTGATATGAGATTAAAGTTTTTGTTCCAACAAACAACAATTCAAAGAAGTGAAAAGACTGTTTTGTGTGAAGTTTAGTGAACACTACTCCACACAATGACTAACAAAACAATGTAACAATTTTGTAATGATTGGGCAATAACCTGAATCTGACATGATGAAACAAGTCTTCATAATTCATGAACATGATTAAACAGGTTTGCATGAATATCTAAAAGATGGAGGAGAACAGTTTGAATCTCCTCTGTACTTTAGAATAAAATAAATACTTTTTTAAAATTTCTTTGGGATTTTTTCAGAATTTTACTAGTTTTTTTCTGCGACACTCTGTAATATAATTTGTAAGTAATAATAAAGTCTGAATTTAAGATATTTTACCAATAACATATTTTTGAATTTGTTTCATTTTTATTCCAGAACTATTATATGAATAATAATAATTAAAGGAACGTATGTTTATACAAATGACCAACAGAAGGCACTACTGAAATTTTTCTTAAGAATATTCGTAAAATTCATTTTTTTTTTTTTTTTTTTTTTTTTTTAAATCTTGGAATCAGTGGCATTTTAAAAATTGTCTGTGTATTTTGTTTACAGTGAGTGTTTTAAAGAAACAAGTGAGTAAAAAAAAAAAAAAAAAAAAAAAAAAAAAAAGGAAATAACTCATAAAGGTTTCTATTGGATAATTTTATTTTTTACGATTTTAAGAAAGGCCTAATTCAAAAATAATATTTGGTATTATTGGCTTTGTGAAACTTTTGGTAATGAAGCACCATCAGAAAAGACTGTTTACAATTGGTTTGTAGAAATTTATAGTGGTTGTGCATTCGCCAATGATGAATGCTATAAAAAGCGACCAAAATAGGTAGCAATTCCAAACAACATCAGTGCTGTACACAAGATGATTGAAGTAGATTGGTATGTCATGTATCGTGAGATATAATCATTCCTTGGCATATCACAGACTGCAATACATTAAATTTTGCTTGAACATTTAGCTGTTGAAAAGATTTGTTCCAGATGGATTATGCATAAATCAGGGTTGGGTTTCTTCCGGAATAAACCTATTTCTTCCAGGACAGTGGAAGAAACTGGAAAAAATGGAAAACACTGGAAGAAATGGAAGAAACTACCAGAAACCAAAATAACTGCTCAAAGTTAAAGTATATTAATTATATAAAAGAATTAAAGTATAATTTCATGAAATCTAAATTGGAAAATTTAATTATTAAATTATTTTTTGCAAAAATATGTAATTTTTTTAATAAACTTCAGTTTCAGCAGACATTTTCTGGTGATGGATTTTTACAACTCTAAAGGTAGATGGATTTTATTATTATTATTATTATTATTATTATTAATTACACTATTTATGTAAAAAGAGAGAAAAAAACACCTGCAAATTGTTTATTTTTCATACAAAAATATATTATTTTTATACAAAAATGTCTTATTTTAAACTGTGCAATTCAGTAAATAAATAATTTTGTAATTATTTATACTAAGATCCAGCATGAATGTCTCAATGCTGTAGTGTTCTAAAATTATCTATGGGTATGTCAAAATGCTTTAAACTATCTTGAAGTATAGGACTTAAGGGGGGGGGGGGGAATCTTGATCTTTTGCATTCATCAAATTTAAGTTGAGAAAATAATTGCAGCATCCTACTGCTAAAAAACTTTTTTGCTATACTATGCTGTATTTGCTGCCTTGTACTAAGAAAAATTAGAATTTTAATTTTTTTTTAAAATACTAGGATCGACCGATACATTCTTCTAAGGCCCAAACCAATTCTCAGAAAATTCAAAGTTTCAGCCAGAAATAAAAACATAAAAAAAAAAAAAAGTAATTAAATTGTATGTGTTAAAGTAATTAATACATACTTAAATATACATAAATGTAAATTAATTATATTTATAGTATTTATTAATTATGCACAATTGTTAATTATCCAAAAACTTTATTTTCATATATAATAAAACATAATTCATCAATGACACAGGACCATTTTCTAATTATATAACTTTCATTTAATTAAAAAATATTTTAGTTTTAAGTATACACATCTTGGATTTTTCTTCTATAATGATTTTTGTAAATGATCATTTATTATTCTAGAACTTTCTGAAAGAATATTTGAAACATTAATGCAGTTTAAACTAAAAATTTTCTATAAGATGATTGCTAATTCATGACTGTTATTATAAATAAAGAAGCTCATTGCAATACACTCATTAAAGCTGATACAGTTCAAATCAATGGCTAGTGTTGAAAATTTCTGAAGGAATAAACAAGAATTTTGGAATACTGAGAGTTTTAGTCAAGCTGAATTTTCAGCCACATTTTTGACAAAACTCGGATTTTGGGCCGAAAATGAAACCACATTTTAGATCGATCTCTGTTTAATACAGTAATATTAAAAATTCAATATTAAGCTTATAATATTACAGTAATTATTGTATATTAAGTAATTATTGTATATTAATTACATTAATAAAATTGATGTAAATTAAAAACTTTTATTTAAATGGGTTTCATTCTATCATTGGTAAAGAATCCCTACTATTTACTACTAGTTTCAGAAATTTAAATAATTAAAAAATATGTTGGTTAAATTGAAATGAATACACATTTAATTAATTTTGTGTATTTTAATTTTGGATAAAATTTCTTTTCATTTAGCCAATGGTTGAAGATCTTTACACAGGCATTGTTTCCAATCTGGCTAAAAAACTGATGTAATTATTAATTTAGCATATATATTTAAATTTGTTTTGGTCCAATGGAATTAATTCATATAAGATCATAGGAAGAAGATATTTAGTATATTTCACAAAATTGAAAGTATATAATAGTAAATAATTTTAGAAGAAAAACAGTTTCTTCCATTTCTTCCACTTGGAAGAAACCTATTTCTTCTGGCCGGTTTTTTCCATGTTTTTTTCCACGGTTTTTTCCACTGCGAAAGAAACTTGCCAACCCTGGCACAGATTGACAGAAGCTCAAAAAAGGAGCTTGTGCAAATTGGTGTAAGGAAATGCTAAAACATTCAAATTTGGAGCTGCAAAATCTGCATACAACATCATTACAGGTGATGAAACTTGGATATGCTTGTATGAGCTGAAAACTAAACAACAATCCACTGTTTCGGTATTGCCAGATGAACTACATACTACGAAAGTTATTCGTTCATGAAGCACTTCCAAGAAAATGATTGCTTGTTTCCTCAGCCTTACAGGATATATCGCAAACATTCTTTTAGAGGATCTAAAGACTTATTTCTAAATGGTACACAGAAATTTGTTTGCCAAAAGTCATCAATGAAATCAGAAAAGGCAACAAAAAATGCCATACCTTTTTTCATCATAACAACGTTAACTTCCATTACACAGCACATGAAACAATTATTTGAAGGATAAAAATATCGAATTAATGTCTCATTGCCCATATTCTCCTGATTTGTCGCCCTGTCGCAACAACTTTTTCTTCTTCCCTTATGTCAAACAAAAAAGGCATGGACAGCAATTTTCATCACCTTAAGAAGCTGTTGCTGCCTTCCAAAACTACATTTCTGAGATATCAATTTCAGAGTGGAAAAACTGTTTCAAGAATTTGTTTGAATGTATCGAAAAGTGTATAAATCTTAAAGGCGAATGATTTGAAAAGCAATAAAACTGTTTGTTCGCCTAAAATTCTTTTTGTTCCTATTTTTTGTAGAAACTTAAAAGGCAATCCTTTTAGAGAGCAGTGCTATGAAAAGGCAGATGTGATAAATGAGGAAAATCACACTTAAATTTATTTAAAGAAAAGTTTCAAAAAACAGAAAGAAACATATCTTTCGATTGAGTCATCCTCTGAAGCTTACGCAGTTAAACAATTGTTACATAAACAACAAAAATCTGATGTACTTATTAACATTAAAAATAGTTTTATATTACTTACTCTAAAAGAAGTTTCCCTTCATGCTCCAATAGTTACTTTTGAAAGTATTTAATTCAGCCCTTCCTATTGTATACATACCAGTCATATACAAAGCTGAAGGCTCAAACAAACATGAAATTAGCTCTATCTGTCCAAATGGAATGTGTCACTTGGGAATGGAGATATTAACTAAAAACAGCAACATCCTCCAAATGACACACATTTAGCCAATGCAAGGAAAATAGCTGCAAAATGATTTTGTCCCCTGAAAAACAAATAGGCAAATTTTTACATGTCTGAAAAATGAATTATCAGAAATGTACTGTAAAATTAGATAATTAAAAAGGAAGAAATGAACTATTGTAATATATAAATATTATTTCAATAGGTGACAGTACCAATTGGCATCTCTAAAACAACATTATATATAAACCAAATAATTATGTACACAATCATAGTTTTACATGCCAGTCTTCAACAGCAGCTAAATATAGAGTTGTGAAATTTCCCTTTTTTTTTAATTTTCCGTTGGGAGTAATGTTTACAAAAAAAGGGTTTTCTTCTACTATTAATCTATTCGTAAATACATTAATTTATATAAATAGAGCAGATAACTATGTATCATACTTTATATACATATTACCTGGACTACATAAAGTTTTACTAGATAAATTCAGTAATGGTGTTTAGAGCTGAATGATATCAGAAATTTAATATTGCAATATATCAATGAGTTAATATCAATATTAATGATACTAGTAGATCGAACCCGGACTTTCCGGGTTACATAGCAAAGATAAAAACCATTTTTTTAAAATTGAAAACTTTAATGAGTTTGCTACATGTGATATGCGTTTTAGATTGCTAACTCCAAAAAAGTATTTTTAACCCTTTAACTTCTTGAAGGAGGTGGGATAAAATATATCCCACTTAATTTTAATTTCAAAATGCCACATTGATGCCATTAATTTGAAATAGCATTTTTATTTTTATCAAATACGTGAAGAAACGCTTTTAAATATTTTGAAACAAATTTGTTTTTAAATTCTGGTGTCAATCAATCATTTCAGGATTTAAAGAATTGAAATGCTTTTTCCTTCAAAAGGTTAAGTGTCTTGGGGATTTTTTCATTCATGTTTCATTCATAAAATAATGACTGTGAAAAGTATTGGTATGAATATTTGTATTTGATAACTTTACATATTTTTTTATCTTATACAATTCAAAAAATTAACAATATCTCAATATTATATTAAATCAATCTTTGAATTAAAATATTACATAGCGGAAAAACATGGTTAGGTTAAAAGATTAAATGAAAAATATTAATTATGAAATCAAATAAAGCTATGAAGTTTATCTAAAGTCACATATCTGTATTAGATGCATGCGAGAAGTTATTAGCCAAAGATTTCGTTACGGCAGCAATTTTGTTTCTGGTCATTTCAGTGCTTCGAGCACGTAATTCAGTTACATGTTTGTTAAATTTGTATTTATTTATTTTATTTTATTTTATTATTTATAAATAAAATTTTAATTTTGCTATAGTATATTAGATGGAAACAAATTCCGAACTCTTTATATTTTTCTAAGGACAAATAGATTAAACTATCGCAATCGAGTTTCACCCGGTAGAGCTAAATTTAAAAATAACTCGCACCTGACTTTTTTTAAACCACAGCCAATCAGTAAATTGAAATACAATTTTCAAACAAATTCAAAGTATTTTCAAGGTATTTTTTTTTCTTATTTGGCAGTGTAAAATTTTAAATTGTTTGATTAAATGTTGAATTTGTAATTTTTAATAATTTAATCTGCGTTTTTAATCATTCTTTTATTTTATTACTCATGCAATTTTAATTTTATAGTGGAAAATTATCAGGAACAATATTTATAGATTTATGAGTAAATTGTGTATCATTACTATTTATTAATGGAGATACCTGATAAAGATTAAAAGAAAAAAATGCTTGAAAAATATAAGATCATAATAAATGAGACAAATGAGATACAGTTTTCAATCAAATTGCATTTGAAAGTAGATTTATGATCTACTAGATTTATTTCTACTAGATTTCTACTAGATTCTAGATTTATTTTCCATGTGACGAAATAAAAATTGAAAATGTGCGACGTTTCAAAGATTAAAAAATTGCAGTAACAAAAATTCCAAAAAGTCATTTTATCCTGAAGTGTTGTCATTCACAAAATAACGTCAGTGCTACACACGGACACATTTGTTCGTTACAATATAGATTTTGCGCATATGAAAAATCAGTACTACATAATTATTCGGTCGACCATTTTCGCCAAATTAAAAAAAATCGCCAAACTAATGGCCAAGTTATATATGTTGACATAATTTTTATTTTAAATAACTAAAAGAAAACAAACAAATAAATTAGTAAAACATGAATAAAAATAAAAAATAAAAAGTGGTATTAAAAACCACTTAATGACATTTTAAACATGTGTATCATATTTAATATCATTGAATATGACATTCACAATCATCCATAATTGACATTTAATCTTATAATTTGGCGATACTTTTTTAGTTGACAGGATAACCAAGTAGTACCGAAAAATCTTATGCACATACTAAAATGTTAAAAGTAAAGAAATGACTGCACGTACATTTTTTCAAAAAAGTTTGCTTCAAAGTTAACTTTATGACAAATTTAAAATTTGTTTTATAAATTAAAATACACAACACAAATTAAAAGAATAAACATTAAAGTACTCAAACATTGCACTCCGTCACTCCAACGTGCAAAGAAGATGCCGCATTTTCCGTAAATTACGCAAACCTTAATTTTTACAAATCATGCCAAATCAAATTTTCAATAAATTTACAATTGAAACATTTTTAACATTGGATATTGGAGAGTTATGAAATATCTCATTTCGTCATTTACATCGTTCTTTTTCTATTTCAAATCAATTTTCTATGTGAAAAATATTCTTTTTTTTTCTCCTCTGAAAATACATTTGAAAAATAAAAATGGTTTTAAAAATAAAGTAAAAAATAAATAACATAAAAAATATAATTATTTCAAAAAGAAAGAAAAATGAAATAATTTTGTTTTGCCTTTTCCTTCTGGTAAAATGGCAGGTAACAAAAAAGAACTAAAAAAAATGTCTGCTCTAGCAAATTTAACTGAAATTTATAAAAAATTACATTAAGCTAATAATGTTATTTTAATATAATTACAATTGAATGTCTTGAACAAATGGACAAAAATTTGGCGAACCGGCATTACTTTAAACCTGGAATTATTGCCAAGATCATCTTTGCTTGTCTAACTCGGTAAAATAAAATTCAACCCAGAGGGAAAAAAAAGAATTGCATTGAATAGGTACTAAATCCTTTGACATCAGCCATGCATTTTTTCTCCAAATAAAAATGATCTGCTTAAATGTAAGCATTCTAAAGTACCATTTTGTTTTATTATAAGCTAAAAACTATAGTACTAAAAGTTTCCACAGACTTGTCATTGAAAGTTTCCTTCTTTTTTGCATAAACACGTGGTAATGTTTGGCTTAATTTAACAGATTTCAGAGTTACATTTTTTGCACCACTCCCAGCTATTATAAGTCCTCTCTATTTCTCCTTTTTAGTTTAGGGCTATTTTTACTTTATTTTGCACAGAAATGGAGTATTCAAGTTGCCACCTCAAGAAAAATTAAATTAAAAACTACAAAAAAATTAATATCTCAAAAACAAATTAAGATACAGTTTTCAAACAAATTGCATTTAAAAGTACATATTTTTCCCTACACAACAGTGTAAAGATTAAAAATGTACGATGGCTAGAAGTTAAAAAAATTGCAGTAATGAAAATTGCAAAACTGAAATTTCATCAGAAAGTGTTGCCATTCGAAAAATGACGTATGCGTTATGCACAGATATGTTTGGCCTTTATAATATAGATATTGCAATGACTAACAAAAAGTGTATAGGAGTAGAAAAAAATGCTTGAAAGATAAAAGGTGTAAAAGAAACAATGTGTAAAAACAGATGTAGAAAGCAACTTATACATGTTTTATACCTATTTCCTCACAAAGTTTTCTTTTAATATACATACATTTATATCAACTAAAAAAATCTTAGTAAAAGAAACCAATGTTCAATATCTATTTGCACTTACCATTGATTGCATAGCATTTTTCTTTAAAAAAGTGTATTTCCCTTTCTTCCTATTTTATACATTATTCATTAATATTATTATAACAATTTAATTTCCTCATGCATGACTAAGGATATTTATGCAAAACAAAAACAAATTAAAATAAAATATTCTTAAAGATATTGTATATTTTTATCCATTTAAAGCCAAAGGGAAATGAAATAAAACAAACATATAATTTTTTTACTATGGTATTAAAATTAAAGATAAGGTGAAGAATGATATAAAAACAGAAAAGTATTAAAAAAAATCAGAAAGTTTTTAAACAAGATAAAAGTAAGTGCAAAATCTCAGTACTCAATATTTCATTCATAAATTTTAACTCATTATCAATTATAGTGTACTTGACTTTAAAATAGTTTAGAACACTACTTTCTCAAATACTTAAAAAAAAAAGATAATAATGCACTGACTTCCGTGATCTGTTGATAAGAAGTTTACATCTGACACTAAATCACAAAAAAAAAAAAAAAAAAAAAGACTACTCCTTTTTTTTTTATTTAAAAATATTAATATACCCTCATCGAAAATTAAAGAATCTTAGAAAGATTTTATTTTGAATTATTATTATAAAATTTATATAAAAAAAAAATACTGTACTCAAATTAGTACAGCAGCCTTAAATGGATTAATGTTATTAAATTAACTGAAAAGCAAAAACTGAAGTAGATTTAATGTCACATTTAATACTAATCTATACTTATATTATAAAGAGGTAAAGTTTCTTTATTTGTATAGGGTAATCTCTGGAACTACTGAACCAATTTCTAAAGTAATAATACAAAAATGATTCTGTTCGCCCCAAATCAACCATAGGCTATATTTTATGTTGATGCTAATAATCCAAAAAAGGTGCAGGAACAAAAAAATTCTAAAAATGCAAATTTTGTGTTACAGAAGGGCCTAGAAACATGTAATTTAGTATGTTAATTACTTATAAGATATAAATGATCTCTGAGAAAATTTGCTAAAAGACACAACATTTAAAAACACGTAAAGCATTCTAAAAGTAGTTTAAATAGTGATTTTTAAATAATCTCGGGAAGTAACAAATCTATTAAAAAAACAAGTCGGAAATTGCAAGTGAAGCATAGCAAATGACGTGCGTTCGTACGATAACGAAGTTTTAAGTTTAAATTAACTTAATATTCAGATCTTGCTGTTATAGTAGACAGAACTTCAGATACAGTATAGTGGTTGAAATCTTTGTGTTCCTATAAATATACAGAAAATAACTTTTATTACACCTTAGCAATGTATAACATGTTCATAAAATGTGAAATAGCTTAATATAATTAAAACACACCTTAAACAATGTTTCCCTGTATAGAATTATGTAGTGGAATAATTTGTGTGGCCGTGATTTAATAAAAAATATTCTTTGCATCACAGATTGTAGAGAATGTATAATTTAGTATATATACTTCATAGGTTCATGTCAATTCTATTATATTCGAAAGAGTTTAACATCCTTAAAATGTACTTCAAACTATTTTTTCCTATTGATCGTAATCTCATGGAACGCATTTGATTGTCCCTCTAATTAAACTATAGGTTCATCCGATTTTTATAAAATTTAAAATGACTCAACAAAAATTATGCTAAAATTATAAAATTTTAAATATCATGCAATTTGGTTGGGAAGTTTTTCCTTTGTTATATGCAGGCAGACAGATGGATTAATGGACAGATAAACTGAACAATGAATATAGGTACTAGCTATTTATATAATTATGGACGCATCTAAAATTACTCTGATCTTATGTAATAGTACACAGTATTTCGGATACAGTATAGTAACCAAAATCTTTTGTGTGTCCCTGTAAATACTATCTGCTTTCTTTTATACAAGAAATAGTAAATTACAATTAAAACATGCACCAAACAATGTTCTCCTTATACCATTTATGTAATAGAATACTTTTGTGTGGCCTTGTAAATCAATAAAATGTAAAAATGTACATAATAATATGTACTTCATAGATGCATATCAATTTTATTATGTTCGAATGAGTGTAACACCATTATAATGCATTTGAAACATTTTTCCCTATTGACTGTAATGTAATGGATTTTTTTTGTGTGGCCCTGTAAATCAATAACAAATGTTATTTGCACCACAGATTGTGCAAAATGCATGTGACGTTTTGAAGTTAGGGGAGGCAGAAACATCATTGCCAGGTTTCCCTTTCTCTGCACAGAAGTCATGGCCAGCAAGAAAAAAAACAAAATAAATAAATGTAGAAGGTCAAAATAATCACTCCTTGCCTGCTGCAAGTTCATTTTATTAAACTGTAGCTATAATAGAGGGAAAAGCTCCTGTTGCAGACGATATTTTACTGAAACATCCAAAAAATATTCCATGCTTTACTACATCAAGTCGTACTCATGCAAGAGTGCACCCAAGAATACTTCTTCTCATCTCCCGTACCACCTCTCGAACTTCCTCTTTTAAAATCTAAAAAGAAAATTCTAGAACATTCTTTAACCTCAAACCATCATTCTTTTATGTAAACAGAATTCTTGTTCAGCTACGAGACTATTTTCCACAGACGATAATTTTATTTAAAAAAAAAATATTATTTAACCAATTTATAATCGACTCAGAATTTCTTAGGCAGACGATTTTTATAGATGATTAATTTTAAGAGAAAAAGAAAAGAAATGAATTTATTGATATAAACACTATCAAAGGTTGACAGAGGGAAAATAAATAAATAGATAAAATAAAATAATATTTTTTGAAAGGTATGGTTTTAGAATAAATTTAATAAGACTTTCTTAAAAAGGGTTGATAAAAACATAGAAGAAATGAAAGTTTAATTAAGAATATTTTTAATTTAGAGCCATCTTTTTAAATTTACGCATACTGGAATAATGTTTTTTAAAGCGAATTAAGAATTTATATCGTCTGCATAAAGATTAACAGATTAGATCTAGAAACAAGATTTTAATTTAATAATTTGAAGTAAGTACGGAATATTATTATAAAAAAATTAAGACAGTATAAAGGTTAGTTTTGGCAAAAAAAAAATTTTAAATTTGTAATATGTATATAAAAATATGTACTTCATAGATGCATATCAATTTTATTATGTTCAAATGAGTGTAACACCATTATAATGCATTTGAAACTTTTTGCCCTATTGACTGTAATGTAATGGGATACTTTTGATTGTCCCTGTAATTGATCTAGGAATCCAATTTTCATAAAATTTGAAAAGACTCAAGAAAGTTATGCAATAATTATATATTTTAAATTTCAAATGATTAAAATGCATTTGAAATTTTTTTATCCATTGACCGTAATGTAATGGAATACTTTTGATTGTCCCTGTAATTGATTTATGCATCCGATTTTCATAAAATTTGAAATGACTCAACAAAATTATGTAATAATTATATATTTTAAATTTCAAAGGTTTCGTTTGGGTAATTTTTGTGTTGTTATATGCAGACAGATGGACAGACTGAACGACAACTATAGGTGCTACGCATTTACATAATTACGAACACACCTAATAATTTTGTCAAAATGATGAGAACAATCCTTGCTCCAACATAGGCTATATCTTATGTCGGTATCACTATTACAAACTAGATGCAGGAGCAAAAAATGTGCTAAAAATGCAATTTTTATGCTACTGAGGGACCTAGAAGCATGAAATTTAGCATGGTTACTAATGAGACATAAAAAAAAATCTATCTACTTTCCTTAAAAATTCGAAATTTAAAAGGGGTGAAAATGCACAAAAGAGTGTCTTACATTGTGAAAAATCTGCAGGAACAATAACAAAAAGAGTAATAAAAACTTTAAAAAAATTTAATAATTTAAAAACAAATTGTGATAAGAGTTTTCAAACAAATTCCATTCAAAAGTGCATTTTTTTTCTATATATAACTGTGTAAAAATTTAAAATGTGCAATGTTAAGAAGTTGAAAAATTTGCAGTTCCAAAAATTGTAAAGCTGAAATTTCATTTAAAGTTTGTTTATGAAGGGTCCAGGAATATTAATGTTTAAGGCTACAGTGGACTTTCAAAATTGCAAAAACTCATCAAATTATCAAATTTTCATTTTTAGCATAATAACATTATATGAACTCCCTGCTATTGAACACTCATAGTAGTAGAAATAGTAGTTCAATTTCGACTATTTTTACTGGAGTTAGAAGCATTTTTGTCCAATCAGCTGATTGTGCCATGCCCCTTTGTTTACTTTTTTGCCGATTCACATCTGTAAAATTTAGCCTAATTTTTAGTTTTACCATACAAAATGTTATTATTTTGCACTGAAATTATTAATTTTGTGATTTCGCAAAACAATACTTTAACTGTAATTTTTAACTGTTTCTTTAAGCGTTTGTTTTACAATGTATTTAGAGGAATTGCTTTTTGTCTCCCATCTTTTTAGCGTAAATTAAAAAAAATTAATATATTTAACAAAAATTTGTACAATAAGAGGTATTTATACCATGAATATTTCTAGTAAAGTTTGAAAAAATTTCATTAGAAAATACAAAATGTTATTTTTGAGAAGATTTTTTATAATTCAAATACTTCATGTCCTTTGCATGAATTACTGTCGAAGCCACATATTTTATGTGAATTTACCATAAAAACATAAAACACTTACATATAAGCTAGAAATGATATTATATCCCTTAATAGCTGAAACTGTGTTAGTAGGAAAATATTAAGCAATTATAACCAATGTAGTTACTAAAACCTGTTTTTCTCAGAATGAATATTTTCGTTGTTTTCATGATTTCAAAATGTTCCATGCGAAATTCTTTATGCCCAATTTTTCTGATTTTTTGTTTAAAATGCTCTTTATGTATGTGTTAACAAATGTTACTAGAAATAAATTTTTTTAGACACATGTAAATTTTTTAAATTTCAGTTATATGAAATTTTTAATGATTTTTTAACGGAAAATACAAAAGAATTAAGTTAAAATCATTTTTAAAAATGTTTTACAAGTAATATGCTAAAAATGCTTAGTAACATTTGTTAACACATACACAGAGAGCATTTTAAATGATAAATCAGAAAAATTGGGCATAAAGAATTTTGCATGGAGCATTTTGAAATATTGCCATTTTTTGTTAATTTAAAAAAAGAAAAATCTATATCTCAAAAACTATTGAATATATAAAAAAAAATTTGTGAAATAAGAGATATATATTATGGTTATTTCCAGAAATCTTTTCAAAAAATCATTGAATATTAAAAAAATTAGTTTTGAGAGTCCACTGTAGCTTTAATCCATGTCGTACGTAATATGAGGCGTTCAGAAGTCAGTCTGATTTCCATCAAATAAAACATGCACATTTTAAACAGTTAAAGTTGTCTATCTTTAATCTACTGTTATTTTTATCATTGGTCTAGAAATATTAATGTTTAATGCATGGCGTACATAATATATGACTCGTTATGATCATCCTAAAAATGATGTTTATTATTATTATTAATTTAAATATGGAATTTATTTATAAGTCTTTAAATTTTGACTCTTTAAAAATACCTTTTCCAAATAGTCCTTGTAATTTGTTAAATTAAAATTTTGGGTACTTACGTATTAGTGCCACCACAGCAGAAGTTGCTTTAATATGCCAACTAAGAGAAGTTTTGTCATTCGCATGCACATGCAGTTATCTTTTGGATTCCTTGTTGTTTTGTTATTTGGCGATTTTTCACATTTTTTTTAGTGCTCTTTTAGTATTTTTTTAGTGCTCTTTTAGTATTTTTTAGTGCTTTTCTTGCTTATTTTTTTATGTCATTTTTTTGTGAACGTGCAAGCAACAAGATTGCTCTTTATTGGCACACCAGCACAACTTCTGCTGCGGTGGCGTTAATACGCAAGTACCCAATTTTGTAAAAAAAATTTTCTTTGTCTTTCCTATTTGTTAGTAGCTCTTTTGGTGAAAAATTTGTATGGCTAAAACATCTTCACACTAAATATGTGAATTTATCAAAAATGCTATTTGCAAGAGAAAAATCTCAATTTTTTACAGATGGATCTCAGAACTTGGGAGAATCTTGATACTTGATAGCCCATTAAAAAAGAAGAAGAAAAAAAACCATCCCTGACTTTTTTAGGTTTTAGATTAAAATTGTAAATTTTCCTGACTGTTTGAGCACTTGTCATTTCCCCTGATAATTCCTTGTTTTCCTCTGCCGTAAGAACACTTTAATAATGAAAGTTTTGTAAATTATTCATATTAATACAGTACAAAGTCTAAAATCCAGAATCCTCAGGACTTTACCAAGTATGAACATTATCTGAAGTTTCTGAACTTTGGGTCATCAAAAATATTGCTTTTCAAATGAAAAAAAAATTAATTTCACTACTCAAAAAATACAAAATATGACGTCCATATATTAAAAATATAATTGCTATTAATCCTAAATTAAACAATCATTTTCATCAAATAAATCACAGCAAAATAAAAAGTAAAACAAAAACATTTATTTATTAAGGGAACATGCAATTTAAAATAAATTGTACTTTATTAACTATTCAACATCTCAGTTAACGTGTGCTTTTTTATTAACTTAGATTTATCATTAATGAGTTGTTGTGTATGCTTAATTTTATGTGAAGTGTTAAAGTCTTACTTATAGTTCATAAGCTTTTGACACACATAATTCATAACATACAAAAAAAAAAAAAAAAAAAAAATCTAGTTTACTAGCAAAAGCCATGCTTTGTTTGGATTCATGAAGCATTATTTCATTAGATAACTATTTGAAAGTAACAATATTTTTCTTTAATATTATGTGTACTACTTGATTACCCCGTTGACCAAAAAGAGGTACCGTTAGACTAAAAGATTAAATGCCAATAATGATGATAAAAATGTCACATTCACATAACATTAAACTCATATCACGTGTTCGTTATGCCATGATTCAGTGGTGAAGTTGTAAGAGAAACAGAGGGTATACTTTAGAATATTTGTACTAGGGATGCACCGAATAGTGATTTTGGCTGAATACCGAATGCCGAATATTCGGCCAATAGGTGAACCAAATACCGAATATTCAGCTAGTCGAACAGTAATAGTTGGGCCGAATAGTAACTATTTGGCCGAATACCGAATATTCGGCTTTCCAAATACTTTTTATATTTTAAAGTTTAACGGTATTAAAATGTTATTTTTTAAAACAATTTTACATAATATTTAATAAAAGAAACCTACATTTTGTTAAATAAGAGTTTTTTATAAGAACATTTAGTATTGAAAAATATCTGTCTTGAGTTATTTAAGAAGCACAATTATGAGACTTTTTTTAATTAATAAAATTTTAAATTTCATGGTTTCTTCAACGAATTAAAACAAACTTTTTAAAATCAAAAAGAAATAATGAAAAAACGGTTGAAGAAAAACTTTACAGTCTCTTAATTGTCCTTTTTTTATTTTTTATGGTATACTTTAGAATATTTGTACTAGGGATGCACCGAATAGTGATTTTGGCTGAATATCGAATGCCGAATATTCGGCCAATAGGTGAACCGAATACCGAATATTCAGCTAGTCGAACAGTAATAGTTGGGCCGAATAGTAACTATTTGGCCGAATACCGAATATTCGGCTTTCCAAATACTTTTTATATTTTAAAGTTTAACGGTATTAAAATGTTATTTTTTAAAACAATTTTACATAATATTTAATAAAAGAAACCTACATTTTGTTAAATAAGAGTTTTTTATAAGAACATTTAGTATTGAAAAATATCTGTCTTGAGTTATTTAAGAAGCACAATTATGAGACTTTTTTTAATTAATAAAATTTTAAATTTCATGGTTTCTTCAACGAATTAAAACAAACTTTTTAAAATAAAAAAGAAATAATGAAAAAACGGTTGAAGAAAAACTTTACAGTCTCTTAATTGTCCTTTTTTTATTTTTTATTTTTTTTAATATAAAGGTACAAAAAACTTTCAACTTAATTCTGAATAAAGGAATATCTAGCTCATAGTTCTTTTCTCATGAATGGTGGCATTTTCCACCCTTCCCATCATATCATATTTTACAGAAATCAAAGCACATGAGTTAAAAATGTAGTTATGGTATCTTAATTGCTGTTAATGCAACAAATGAAAATACAAGTTTGATGTAGAGTGAAATGAAACACAATGTATTTATGACTCAGTGAGCTACTTATAATTACGGTTTCATGAACAAAAATTGCCTTGATAGCTATTACTATTCTCAAAAGTTTTTCTTTCTTGTTTAAGGACTTTTATTCAGAAAAAGCAAAGGAGAATCCTAATAAATCACCATTTTAATCCTTCTCATTGTTAATTTTCTTAAGTTATACTTTACAAATCTATACTAATAAAAGAACAAAATGCTCGGTCTGTGTGTGTGTGTGTCTGCGATGGCTAGCAAAATCTACAGCATGTACGAAGCTCAAAATTTTTTTGAGAGTAGCCTCAAATCTGTCCTGATGCACCTGAGCTTCAGAATTTCGAAATTCCAATTATTAACTGAGTAATTATTTAAAATCGAGAGGTCACTCTCATAAAAGATCATCTTTTCCCATTTTTTTTCTCTTTCGTTTGTTTAAGGTTGGTTGGTTGTGTAAAAATTTTCGCAGAAGTAATAAGAAAGCTGAAACAGAATTAAAGAAACCCATGGAGGAATGAGATAAGTGGCAGTGAAGTAAGCCTCAAAAAAGATTTGCAATATGAAACCATTTATCGCTCAAATTTTAATGTGCCAAACAAAAGGACGTGCAAGAGATTTTGTATTATAAGACGAATTGAAAGAAATGAATTACAATTGAAGCATATTTTTAAAAGAAAATAGCAAATTTTTAAAATGGTCTTTTTCTATTATTATTTATTAAAATAAATGTTCGCTTTTAAAAATAAATGTTCGCTTGAAGGAAATTGGAAAATTAGCAATAATTAAATATCAAATTAAAATTAAATAAGATATTGAAAACATTTGATACGAACTAAAAATTCTATAACTAAAAGTTTCCTTCATCAATGTAATTTTAAATACTTTATAACGTAGATGAAAAATGTTTATGACTTAATAATTGCATGTAAATAAATATTAAAAATATAATGATGAAAACATCCTTTTTAAAATCATGTATGAAAACTTAAGTAATAAATATTAATCTAAAATATAGATTTCTGACTGCAGACGATTTTAATTTATTAACAAAAGAATGTTAAATTTTCAAGCAAAACGTTAAAATAATTTTCTAAATTGATATTTAAAACACATATGATAAAATAATTAATAAATTTTTACCGGTGAAGCGATAGATTAGTTCTTTTTAAGAAACAAGAGCAAAAAAATTCGGGTTTAAATCTGTTTCAATTGATAGGCGTGTCAAAGCACGTGCTTTTGTTAGTACTTAATTGGATTTAATGTAGGGTTACATTTTTAGCATCACCTCGAGAGATAATACTTCCACTCTATTAATTTTTTTTTACTTTATAAAAGAAACCAATTTGAGATTTTGACATTTCAAAAGTGACTGTTTTTTCCCCAAAGACCTTTAAAATTCATAGACTGTCAAAATGTCAGTTTAACTTAGGATTTTTGAACACAGCTGTTACGTCAGATCGTTGGTACTTCGTACATTAAAATGTATGTGTGGGTTAGCTTTGTTGCAGTAAATATATGTATATGTATATATGAGGCTTTCTTTAGCAGTTTTTTTAAATCATTGATTAAATTTGAATGCATTTTATTTAAGTTGAAATTTTATTAAGACTTTAATTTGTTTTTAAAACAAAAATGAAATGGCTGTTTGACGTATAATTGTTCGAATCGGCAGATGTTTCATACACAGTAATGAATTATCAAATAGCAAAATAAATTATATATAAAAAATAGTCACTAAAAGAATAGTAGCAAAACATAATCACATAACCCGATCCCAACCAGAAAAAACAGACCATAGTCCGATCCAAGCAAGACAAAAAATTTATGAGAATAAACCTGACCTGAACCTAAAAATTTCATTTGAAAAAAAAAACAAAAAAACTATGGATTTGATATCTGACCCGAATCAAATCTGAATCCCACAAAAATATTCAAATGAAGCATACCCCAATCCGATCAAGGAAAAATAATGTTCGTGTATATGCAACCCGACCCAAACCTAAAAATTTTCAAAAAAACCCGAAAAGTGACCAGAACGAAACCTGAAATCGATAAAAATATTCTAAAGAACTATAACCCGATAAGAGCAAGACAAAATAATTTCTGTGAACATAAGCCTGACTCGAACATAAAAAATTCCATTTGAAAAAAAAAAAAAAAAAAATTCCTGAAACTTTATGCAAACTACATCTGAATCCAATCAAAATATTCGAAAGAACCATAACCGAATTCGAATAAGAGAAAATAATTTCCGTGGACATAAACCTGATCCGAACCTAAAATTCCATTTGAAAAAAATACCTGAAATTTGAATCGAACCAAATATGAACCTGACAAAAATATTCCACAGAACCATACCCGGATCTGAACAAGACAAAAAATTTCCATGAACATGAACCCAATCCAAACCTAAAAAAACTAAACTAAATCTGTATCTGACAAAAATATTCCAGAGAAGCATATCCTTATTCGAACAATGCAGAATAATTTCCGTTGATGCGCAAGCCAACCTGAACCTAAAAATTCCATTAAAAAAAACGAAATTTGAATTGAACGACATCTGAACCCGAAAAAAATATTCCAAAGACCCAAACCCGGATTCGAGCAAGACAAAATAATTTCCCTGGACATGAATCCGACCAGAACCTTGAAAATCAATTTGAAAAAATACCTGAAATCTGAATTGAACCAAATCTGAATCCGACGAAAATATTCCAAGTAACTATAACCAGATAGGAACAAGATAATACAATTTCCATGGACATAAACCCAATCTGAACTAAAAAACTTACAGAAAAAAATCCCGAAATTCGAACCAAACCTAATCTGAACCTAACAAAAATATTTCAGTGAAGTATAACCACATTGGAACTATGTAAAATAATTTCCATAGAAGTACAACCCGACCCGAACTTAAAAATCCTATTTGAAGGAACCCTGCCCCCCCCCCTCCCCCCACGAAATCTAAATTGAACCGAATCTAAACTGAACAAAATTATTCCAAACAACCATAACCGTATCCGATACAAAATAATTTCCATGAACATGAATCCAATCTGAACCTAAAATTCGGATGTTCTACAAAACATAATGCGCTCCGTAGCGGTGGAAAGTGAAACTAAGTACTTAGCGCGAGATGGTTAAGATATTTCGTTTATAGTTAGTGTTAAATTAGAACTTGGTTACGGTTAAGTAACAGTTAGGTTGCAATTAAGTTCCGGTGAGCCTTATGTTATATTTAATTTTCGGTTAGGTTACAGTTAGGTCATGGTTAAGTTACAGTTAGGTTAAGTTGCGGTTAGGTTGTGGTTAGATTATGGGTAGGTTATAATAAGGTGGCGGCCAGGTTACATTTATGGTGTATATAAGTTACAGTTAGGTTACTGTTAAGATACAGCTAGGTTACAAACAAGTTATGATTACAATACAATTAGGTTACGGTTAGGATTTTGTTCATAGAATGAACATTACGCATGTTTGATAAAAAAATATACACCTATTATTGTAAAATGGCTCTGAAAGTATAATACTATATACTAACCTTTTAGCTAATCATCGGGAATCGATTTCATTCACGGTATAGTCGGATTTAAGAGTGATATAATTAGTTTGAAATTCAAAATATTTCACTTGGGATATCTATGTGAAAAAAGTATTTAGTTAAGTCACTTAACAGTAATTTTAAGGATAAATATAAACACTTTAACACGAAAATCACGCAATCGTTGGACACACATTCCCTCCTGCGTTTCCCATTGCAGTCATTTTGGGTATATTTTTCCAACTAAATAGTAGTTTTTTTTTAAACCAATTTTTGACATAGTTTGGGGGCACGTATTTAATACAATGTACACTGTAAAAAATTTTACCCTTTTGCTGCATCATTACTCCCCAGCTTTTATAGAATATCTCTCTTTTGACCTATGAGAATGCTCCATAATAGGCTGAAGTAATCATTTTCTATAAAAGCGGTGGAGTGACGATGCAGCAAAAGGGTAAAATTTTTAACAGTGTATTTACACATATTTCGAGTTAAAGATAAAATCATAAAAATTTCAAGTTCGTTTAACATTATTATTACGGACCTGGGCAACGCCGGGCGGGTCAGCTAGTAATAAATAAATAATATAAAAACATACTATTTTATTTAGATATGATTTTCTTTCTAATTACTTTAAATATATTTATAAATTGACAGTTAAAAGTAGAAATTGCGAAAAGTTTTATTAAGTATTGGATTCGGCCGAATACTTTGATATTCGGCCAAACCGAATATTCGGCAGGCCGAATAGTTTCATATTCGGCTAAGCCGAACATTCGGCTTAACCGAATAGTTTGATATTCGGCCTAACCGAATATTCGGTAACATGGCCAAATAGGCCGAATACCGAATAGATACCGAATATTCGGTGCATCCCTAATTTGTACTAAAGCTTTCTTGAGCAGCAGAGAGTATATGGTTTTCCTTTAAAAAATCCAGAAGTTATACGGTTGATACCCTCGTATATCCTCCAGTTCATCCCTGGCCATCAATTGATTTTTAATATGAAGTTTTATTTGTATTCTTATGAATGTTTTATTAATTTATTTGTTCTTTCGTTATTTAAAATAAAAAGTATGCCAATTTGTGTAATTTAGCAAATAGTTTGGCAAAAATTGATTAACGCGATAGTTAAGTAGTACCAAACAATAGTAGATAACCAATTGATACTGCTTGGTTATCTCGTCGACCAAAAAATTATCGCCAAAATATTAAATGCCAGTATTGGATGTCCGTGAATGTCTCATTCAATGACAATAAATATGATAAAAGTGTTTAAAACATCATTAAGTGATTCTATTTCGACTTTTTCTTTGTATTTTTATTAATATTCTACCAATTATTTGCTTTTTCGTTATTTAAAATAAATTTTTCTCAATATGTACAATTTGGCTATTAGTTTGACGATTTGTATAATTTGACGAAATTGGTCGACGGGATAACCGAATAGTACCTTGGAATTTAATCCTGAAATTTGGCGTAGGATTTTTGGTCGACGGGATAACCAAGTAGTACCCAAAAATGTACTATGATATAGTATCAATGGAATGAGGCAATAAAATACAAAATTCTGTAATATTTTGATTAAATGCCTATTGTATTAAAGCTGACAAATTTAATGCGATAAACAGTAATAACTGGGTGAAATTGGGCGAGTAATTTCCCCTCAACGCATGGCATGTGGACCAGGATCCATATACCATATTGTTAGTTACAGAAAGAATATTTCGTTCATTATTTACTATACATTCATGGCAAGTCTTACAAGATCCGGCAGATTGAATATGCATGCCAAATTAATGACGATGACAAATTTTACAAAAGTATAATTTTAAATTTCTTTGTGCATCTTCGAAATTTAAAGCATTTCTCTGAGCACATACATTTCCTGTCAGAATAGATTCATCATGTCGTCGTTTTGGCACAGATGTCATATACGTACCACATACGCGCTATATTCTTTTCAGACGCCAATGACATATACGCACCGGAGTACTTAACTGGCGACAAAATTGTTAGACAATTGCTTCTTTTGTACCAAAATCTGCCGCCATATGGCAGCACCAGACATTCTTCTGTTTTTTGACTAGAACAGAACTTTTAGTTTTAGAACAGTTTAGTTTAAAAATGTGACTCAAGTGGTAGTAGGCAGCAAAATGTTGTCAAGGATTAAAAATCCAATATTATCAATAATCATTCCAAAGAAGTAATAACTATTTATCAAGACTGCTTCAAACTGAAGCTAATATGTTTTCAAGTTATTTTTTCTTTATTTGTTGTGTTTCTGTAAATATTGTGAAGACTGTGCATCTGTTCTTTTGTGTTCTAAGCATTGTGTTCATCATTATTCTGCATTATTTTTCATCAAATAAAAGTGTGTCTACAAAAGGTAAAGCTTTTAACTCTTTTTTATTATTGAGGAACTTACTTATTCATGCCTTATGGAATAACATTCCAACATTGTTGATTATGAGACTGAAATTCATAGTCTCAAAAATTTAAATATATTAATATCAAAACAGAAAATATAATATTTAAATTCAAAAAGAAATAATTATTTTCTGAATATTGTATTTTTTTTTACAAGTGAATTATGTATAAAAGAAAATTCAAAGAATTTTTCTGTTCTTGTTTTGAAACCAAAACTATTATGTATTGATATGAAAAATTATTTTGCCTGTTTCTTATTGAAATTTTATTATGTATTAGTTGAAAATACAAATACAAAGAACTTTGAATATTTAACCCTACAAGCGTCTTGCAAATGGGTAAATTTGTAATGTTGTTTTCTCCACATTTTGTCTTAATTGCTAATAAAATATGATTCTTTCAATATTACATAAAAAATCTTATTTAGGAATATAAATGTAATCCTTGAGAGTCTTAATCATTCTTCAATGCTTTGAAAATTCATTAAATTTATAGAATTATAATATCTTAAACATTGATTATATTGCAGTGAAACCTGGAGCTTAGTGTACGGAATATTACGGGCTAAACGCTTAGAGGGTTAAGTAGTTTTTTCTGAAACCAGAAGTAACTTTAAAAATTGTTCTCAAGAATTCTATTATGTTCTTATTTCATCATTAGTATTATATTTGAGTTTTAAATATTTTATTGTTGTAAATTGATAAGATAAACACCTTTATTTTTCTGTGAAATAAGCAAATATTACTATATAACAATGTCTAGCCTTAAAGAATCTCATTATGTTGATAAGTTAACTGATGATAATTATTCAGTATGGAAATTCAAAATAGAACAAGTTAATCAAAGAAGGTCTATATGATGTTGTATTTGAACCTAAAAAAGAAAATGATGACAATTGGGTGAGAAATGATAGAAATGCTAGAGCATTAATTTGTTTAAATAACTCAGATTCTCAAATAGTTCATGTTATACATGCTAAAAGTGCAAAAGAAACATATGATCAATTGAAATCTATTCATGAAAGGGGAAATCTTACAAATAAACTTTATCTTCTTAGGAAGATAAAGTTAGGAAGTTGCATTCCATTAAATTTAATGAAAGTATTAAAATGCAGGAACATATAAATTCTGTCTTAGAATTTGCAGAAAAATTAAGAAGTATAGGTGAAGTAATACAAGATAATTTAATAGCTATTTTGCTTTGTTCTTTGCCAAATTCTTATAGTACCTTTATAACTGCTATTGAAAGCAAATATGACACAGATTTAGATGAGACTGGGGTACAATGGTCCACCCCCTATTTTTTATATTAATTCTGTTTTTGAAATCTTCATATTTTAGTATATAGATGACAGTCATGAAGTAGTAAAAAGAAGTTTGAAACCATGTGCACAGCTGACATTTTAGCCATTTTATGCTTGATAATTGATTTGACACAGGGGGAGTAAGGCAAAAGTAAATATTTTTAGTGAAACATATCTTCATTTATTTATTACAGATTTGTAATTTGAAAGACATTGTGTGGCAAAATAAAAAGGTAAGAAAATACATTATTATATTTATTATAGCTAAAATAATAGAATTCTAAATTTCTTTTTTTATCATCAAGTTTTTGTCAAACCTCCATATGGGGTACAATGGATCATCAGAAACTGGGGTACAATGGACCATGGTCTATTGTATGACAGTTTTGCATCCCATGTTTTTAAAAGTTAAATATTATATGTGAAATTCAGAATTAATAAATTATTTTACTTCTGTGTGTAGATTAATTAATGATTCATGTTGTGTAATGCATTTTTGAAATATTTATCTGTATAATATATGCTTTCAAACATAAAAATTAGCCCAAATTAAGAATTAATAAATTATTTTATTTCTGTGTGTGAATTAATTAATGATTCATGTTGTGAAATGCATTTTTGAAATATTTATCTATATAATATGAGCTTTCAAATTTAAAAATTAACCCAAATTGAATATAAAAAATTAGTAAACAAAATATTTTGTGCATTTGAGGTTTTTTTTTTTAAATTCCATATATTTTGTTAATTCAATATTCCTGCACTTATGCATACATGCATCCATAATAAGTTAGATTTAAATAAAATAGTAGAATGAGAAAAACAAAAATTATATCTATTTATTAGTTTGTATCTGGATATAATAATTAAATAAGGTAAAATTCGTTAAAAAAATATAGATGATGTAAAGCAGACAGGAAAAATTTATTATATTTTTTCTTTAGTCATATATTTAGATATATATATTTCTTATTATAAAGGTTTATATTTAACTTTAAGTGGCATCATTGTACAAAAAATATATATATTATTTTTCATATTTCTTTTAGCAATGCCAAGAAACAATCCTAGGAAAACCCATAGAGGTTTTGTGCCACATGAAGTTATGGAACAGGCCGTAAAATGTATTGTGGATGATAATAAACCTAATTGTTCAATCTGCGACTGGTATAATGACCTAATGATAAAAAAAAAAATGAAGAAAAAAATTTACTTTAGTTAGAGCTAAAAGAGTGAATAAACAAATAAAAATTAATAATAAAATGTGAATAAACAAATAAAAATTAGTAATAAAATGTGAATAAACAAATTATGCTATAGTTTATCTTTCTTATTGTTAAAAAGTGAACAACACTGATATATTTTTATTCAAATTACAAGTGGTCCATAGAGCCCATTCTACCCCGGCATTGGGGTACAATGGTCCACTTTGTCACTTGCTATTTAAAAAAAATATTTTTAAAAAAGTATGCACAATTATTATTTTTGAGTTGATGCAGTATAAACTTTAATGTATAGGTAATATGCATGTGCTTGATCAAAAGAAAAAAAATCAATACTTTAAGAGTAAACAGTCAAAATTTACAAAAGTGGACCATTGTACTCCAGTCTCCCCTATCATTAAAATATGTTCAAAACAAATTAACTGATGAATACCTTAGAAGAGTCTAAACTAAACAAATTTCATAAAAATTTGAATCTATTGCTTTAAAGGGTAATAGGGATAAACCAAAACATTTGAATAAACAAAAATTTTGTTCTCATTGTAAAAGAACCAATCACAACTGTGAAGACTGTTTTCACTTAAAGAATAACAACAATAACAAAACAAAACCAAATTTTACTCAAGATAGATCACGTCAATAGTTTAAAAAACAAAACAATTTCTCTGCTTCTACTGCTAGTTAAAATGAAAATCCATCAAATTCTCAAAACTATCAGGAATTAATGAAAGAATCAAAATTTTCAAGTTTTGTTATGAAATCTCAACAAAATGGAAATCAAAACAAAAAGTTAACTTTTGTTAATGATTCAGGTGCATCTGTTCATTTAGCTAGTTCTTTAGATTTGTTCTCAGAATTAAAGAATTCAAGTAAAGATACAATTACAATTGCTAATGGAACTAAGTTAATTGCAAAAGGAAAGGGTAAATGTACTTTTAATATTGAAACACTTAATGGTCAAACAAATAAAATTACACTAGATCATGTTCTCTATGTTAGACAGTAATTTATTGTCTGTACAGTCTTGCACTCAGAAAGGTTTTGTTGTAACATTTAAAGATGATATGTGTTTAATTAAAAAGGATAACATATTAGTTGCAGATGCAAAAGCTGATGAGGGATTATACAGATTAAAAATAATACCCACAAATGAAAAAGTATACAGCGCTTCAGAAATACTCCCTGTTTGTTTTAATGTCAATTTCATTCTAAAGTGGCACCAAAGGCTGGGTCATAGAAATTTGGAATCCATCAAGAAAATTCAAAAGGATGATTTAGCTTTAGGTATTACTCTGAATAATTGTTCTCATAATACTAAATGTTCAAGTTGTATAAAAGCTAAGCTAACAGAAAAACCATTTCCAAAAGAAACGCAATACAGAAGTAGAAAACCACTTGATCTGATATACAGCGACATTTGTGGTCCTGCTGAAACAAATAGTATGGGAGCTAAAAGATATTTCGTTACATTTATTGATGATTATTCTCGTTATACACAGGCATATTTTATTTTCTCTAAAAATGAAGTATTCGATAAATTAAAAGAGTATGTTGCATCAACAACAAACAAATTTAGATTGAAGATTAAATCCCTGCATACTGACAATGGAGCAGAATATTGCAATGAATATGTTAGTGACTACCTAAAGAACTTAGGAATACATCATGAAACAACAACGTCATATTCGCCATCTCAAAATGGAGTTGCGGAAAGAAAGAGTCGCTCGCTAATTGAAATGTGTAAAGCCATGCTTATAAATGCTAAATTACTAAAAACATTCTGGTCAAAAGCCGTTGTGTTTCTGTAAATATTGTGAAGACTGTGCATCTGTTCTTTTGTGCTCTAAGCATTGTGTTTATCATTATTCTACATTATTTTTCATCAAATAAAAGTGTATCTACAAAATTTAAAGCTTTTAACTCTTTTTTATTATTGAGGAACTTACTTATTCATGTCTTATGGAATAACATCCCAACAAAAATGTTGTTACTTTGCTTCACATGGTAACCCGGATGTTGCTTATTTATTAATAAATTGTTTATTTACTTTTATTTTCTTTTTTCAAATAATATAAATTGTTTTGTTCTATAGATATAAATTAAAACTTTTAAAATTTATTGGTATTCACTTTTAAGAAATATGTATGGTAACTGGTATTTGAAGACTAAGTTTTTGCCAAATTGGCGTCAGAAAAAATTGCGCCAATGTGATGTGTATATGAAATCTGTACCATCATTTTTTACGCTGATATTTAGCCTCTTGCCTTAAAGATATATCATATTCACATTCTTTTCAACCAGTGAGTGTATGCTTTCTTGGCATTTTTTTGTAACAAAGCTAACATATTCGATAGATTGTTTTAAAATGGCAAATTGTTTAAAATAAAACGGAATTATTTAAATATGTAACAAAATAATAATATGTTTCATTTGGTTCAAATTTCAACTTTTGAAATTCAAACAACTCTTTATATAATGAATTTAACAATTAATTTTATTTTTTTACTATTTTTTTTTTGTTACTTTATAAAAAAATATCATAACATAATTATTTTAATAAGTGTAAGTGTTAACAGAGCAAATGATTTTGCTGAAATAAAAAAAAATACATTTTATTTATTTAATTAATAATGATTCTACCTGTAATTGCAACTCCATGATTTCTTTTCTTCTGAAAACACACATTTCATTTTTTATTTCCAAAATTTTGTCCGTAAGAAAAACATGTAAAATTAATTAATTAAAATAATAATTTTTAAAAGGTTTTTCTGTAAAAAAAATAATATTCTGCAAATCTACAGATCATAATTTATTTTTAATTTTAAGTCAAAATATTGAATAGTTTTTTTGTAAAGTGTACGACAAAATGTAATTTGAGTGGCTTAGTAGAGGATTCGCTTTGCTCATCCTAACAAGATTAGATAACATACAAACATAATCACTTAATAATTAGCACAAATCATGTAAAAGTTAACTACTTTGTATAAAAAGTATTTATCAGAAAGTTTAGGCATTCTTCCTGAGAGATGGGAATTTACTAACCTTTTCTCTATCTTCCAATATTCACAAGTAGTCTAGATCAGCTTCATGCTTTCCATCAGTGTTGTAATTATTCTGAAAGGAAACAGAAAATGAATAAATATATTTTATACTAACACTAAAAAACATGGAAGTCACTTTTTAATATATTATAACAAAAAGGGGAAAAAAATGCTAAATATCTAAAAGCAAGTTTGTAAAGGCTTTTTCATAATGTAAAATTGGTTTATGCTCGCTTTTGTCAGGTAAGCCCCACCTGCTTAAATTCCATGTTTAAGATAGTTTTAAAACTCATGACTGTAAAAAGAAAAACAGAAGTAAAAACTGTCAGCCACAGAAAGGGGAGGGATAAATCAGCAGAATGGCAAAGTTACATATTTGACATTTTGGAGCAAGAAAATGTATTGCAACGTTGTCTAGTGAAAAAATTCCTTTTTAGTTTCTTTCTTTCTTTTTTTTTTAGTTTGTTTAAAAACATTTATGTATTTAAAACACAAGCAATTTTTTTTTCATTATCTGCTTTAGGCTTTCTACTGAATCCATTTTAATAATTATTTTATTAATCAAAAAACAGATTATTTGTGAATAAGTCCACATTAACTTTAAAAAAAAATCTTTTCCTTTTTAATTTTTAATTTTAATGTTTTTAATAAAATTTTCTCAATATGTTCCCAATCTAGGCCAGCATGTTTGTGGTATACACCTAAATCTGGCACCATGTTTTATAAACTGTATGTATTGGCAAATAAATATTCAATATACACTTTAAATATAATTTATTTTTCTAGCTTTCTCATTTGTAAGATTTCCAATAATTTTTTTCAGATGAGATTAAAAAACATATTTAAAAAACCAATACTGTGGCCAAGCAGTCAAAACAATGTTGTGACCAAGGCTAACTTATCATAATATAAAGGCTTGTCATTCACCAAGTTTCCTTTGACCGCAGTACTGGGGGCGCTGAACTACATGATTTTCACGTTGGTAGCGCCATCTAATGTTAGAAACTGAAATGTTTTCCATTATTTCCTATGGGATTATTAGCAGTAGTATGCACCAGGTGGCGTTACATACGAGACAAAGTCATATAATAAGTTGGCAATTATAGGGACAATTTCAACAATAGATTTTCTCCTGAATGCGAGGCCTTGATATTATGATAAGGGGGCCTTGGTTGTGACAAGCTGCTTCTCAATAGATCAGTTGGTGGTTGTACAAACAACCACTTCATTGAGTTCTCAGCTTAAATTGTAGAATTAGATAGAAGAATAGCATATTGAAATGAAACTAGTCTTCTAAGTCGTACATTGGTGGAAACAACCTGCAGATCCAATTTTAGTGCGAAATGATAGATTTCAACTGAATTTTTGAATGAAATTCCTGTATTAGATAGCATATCAGCATGGAAAGGGATAAAAAAATGCAGGGATTTCATTGGAAAATTCAATTGAAATCTATCATTTAACTACTAAAATTGGTCCTGCAGATTGTTTCCACCAATGTACGACTTAGAAGACCAGTTTCATTTTAACATGCTAATCAAGTTTTACCTAATTCTAGACCTTCAGCCATGAACTCAATGAAGTGGTAGTTTGTATAGCTGCTGTCTGCACTCGAAGAAAGTTTTTAAAACTTCTTTATGCTGATGCTGCCACCAATAGCATTTTAAAAAAAGGAAGGGGGAGGGGTACACATAACAATTTGGAGGAGTTGTAGCAAGGATACTGACAGACTATTGAACAACATTAGAAATTTGGCCAATTTACAAAAGAAAACTAGTTAAATGAAAAAAAAAAAAAAAATGATAGCAACATTGTTTTTTCATAAATGACTGGTTCTATAAGTGTTTTATAATCTCATTTGTAAAGCACAGCTCTTTGTACCAAGATACCACCCATATAACCTTTAATGAGACTTTAACAGATTCTAAAGTGAAATAGTGCTGTGAAATGAAAAGTGAGGCAAGGCAAATTAAATTAACAACAAAAAATTACTTAAAAAAATAAGCAATATTTTTTAAATAAGAATACTTAATGCAATGAACATGTTTTGCCATTGGCAACGGAAATATTTTGTTCAAATTTACATGTAAAATTTGAACAAAATTAGCTTATTAAAGTAAAAAACTCCAAAGCGAATTTTGCCTTTGAACATTCTGCTGTAAAACAAGAGGTACCACTCAGAAAATATCTGAGTACTGCATTGTTATTGACAATAAACTTGTGTATAAAATTTCTACAAAATCAGTTCTTTAGATATGTTAATTTAATGGAAAGCATAAAATATATTTTAGTTTATAGCGAGGGCAAAATCAGATATGACACTTGACTAAAAGAATATAAATATTGTTGCTTCTTGATATTATTCCTGATGAGGTACTACAGCTCACCATTGAAAAGCTCAATTGATAAAAGTGGTATGTGAGGGGAAAAAATGAGTTAGTCATATGATTGAAGGTAAACAATGGCCCTGAGCTATCTGTTAAATCATTACTTAATAAAGACCTAATATTCAAAGGTATGTTTTGACAAAAGAGGGATTTAATAATAAAACCTGGAATTTCAGTCATAAATTCAATTCAATGCCTGAAAAAAAAAAAAAAAAAAAAAAAAAAAAAAAAAAAAAAAAAAATTAGAAGTTTGAAAGTTTTTTTTTTATTATTCAATATTAAAAAAAAAGTTCTTACTGTCCAAATCCTTTGAAATTTTCTGAATCATAAATTCAGGCTGTTTACACATTTTTCAAAGACGAGTTTGTTTTGGTGTTAAAAAAAAAATAAATAAAAAAAAAATAAATAAAAAATAGTCTGCATAGAGAAATTATTTTTCCCGGCTCATATGGTTTTGAAAGTATAACTTCTCATTTACCAAATGAAAATTTTGTTTACATGCAAAATGGTGATTTTAAAGAACCAAAGGTTAGAAGACTATGTTTCTGCATATTCCATATAAAATTATTCATATTTGGTTATTGAAAAATGCTGTTAAAGGCATGAATTTTCTATATCTCAAGCCATAGTAGGTAATATTGTCAATAAGATAGGGGGGAAATGTGAATGTTGGCTTTAAATTTAAAACAAAAATGTTTAAAATATTTATTCAAGAACAAAAAGGAATTCTTCGAATATTACAAAGGTAAGATTTTTTATGGTAAAAGGAAATCCTCCAAATCAAAGGACTATAGTTAATCATTAAAATGCATTAAGTAAAATATTAATACTGATTTGAATTTTAAAAGGACCAAAAAATCAAAATGTTTTGCATCTTTTTCTAAAACATGAAAAAATGTTATTAAAGAAAGACAAAAGTACTTATAAGTTTCTTTCTTTTCCTTTTTTAGCACTTTCGAACAAAGTTAAAAAGTGCTTATGCATTCGGTTTGTCTGGCCGTCTGTCCCCGCTATAACTCTCGTAAATATACTCCGATTGTCATGAAATTTTAGGATGTTAATAACGTTTAATGGAACACAGACCCTATTGAAAATGAAAGTTCTGTCATGATTAGTTTATTTACAGGCACAGTCAAAAGTTTTCTATTACATTACGGCCTATGGGGAAAAATTATTTCAAATGAATTTTAAAAGGTGTTATACCCTGTCAAACATCTTCAAATTTATATGCATCTACAAAGTGCACTAAAATATGCTTTTTGTAAAGTATACAGCGAAAAGAATAGTTATTATTCATTTACAGGGCCATACAAAAAAATTCCACTGCATAATAATAAAGGGAGGAATTGTTTGCGATATTTTTTAATTATGGTAAACGATTTAATATATAATAAAATTGATATACGTTGCTGAAGAGTAATATGAGTTATTTCATGCATAATGCTAGTGTTCACTCTAGAAATAAAAAGGGCATGGTGCTATTCACTATAAAGGGCACTACTGTAGCAGAAAAAGGCACTTTTTCAAGAAATTTTTTTTTATTGTCTTTAGAAGGGGGGGGGGGGGGGAGCTGGAAAATACATAATTTTTAAGTGTGATAAATCAAGTAACATTAATTTTGAATGATTTTATGATAAAAAAAAATGAAAAATACAATTAAATTAAAACCTGATTGAATAGTTTCATGTTCTTTTTCTTAAAGAAATGAGAAAATTCTATCATTTTGGGGCACACAAATTTAGATATATTACGAAATAGAAAAATATTTATTAAAAATCTCTGGGTAAAACAAGTGGTGCATTTTACTGTTTTTAAAAAAGGCAGGGTGTAATTTATAAATTTGAAAAGGGGCAGGGTGCTGCACCCTTCAAAAATGGCATAGAATGAACACTACATAATACTAGTGCATAGTATTTAAAGGGACACATAAAAGATTTCAAATTGTATATTCTATCTGATGTCCTGCATATTCGATAAAATGGCTGTTAGATGGATGAAATGCATTTTTAATTATTAATTATGATATACGCTTTTAAGTGTCACTAGATGTATGCATATTATATGGTTTACTAGCAGGGGTGACCGAGCTCAGCTCGGTCAAAATTAACTTTGTGTTCAACTCGATATAGTATTATTACTGTAAAACATGTTATTAATAATAGTATTATTTACAAAAACAATCAAAAAGAAAACTACGTTTGTATGCACAGGTTCATAAATTTTACTTTATTTTAAAATTTACAACGAAAGGACATCAATCCAAATCACTTTTTTAGCTCGACTCTGATTAGTTTAACTATGCATCTCGAAGACTATTAAGAATGCATAAGAAATTTCTTCACATTCTGAAAGACAATATTTTTTGCCACATATAACCAAATTTGGACACATTCTTTCATTTGGCGCCAAATATGTGTTTTGGTTTCGTAACCTTAATAGTCGATTTTTCGGCCAAATGTTGCCAGTATTTTGTCAAATATTGCCAACTTATTGGCTTTTGCCATAGTCTCGTGATCCTGACCCTTATTACCCAAATGATCCACTAATCACATGTGATCAAACATGACTTAGCTCAATGGTCTTCAGGTAATCAAAAACAGTAGAGTATAAAATGAATCAAAATCGTTTAAGCCATTTCTTAAGTAAAATTAGCTTGACAGCATTCATTAATGAAGCGATATGACCCACTAATATAATTTTGTTTAATATGCAATTCAGCTCAATAGTCTTCTCGTGACAAAAGACGTTCCGTTGCAGAATTTAGGTAAAATTGACTGAATCGTTGTTATATATAATTAGAATGACCCGAACCCATTAAGACCTAAAACGACCCACTAATTGAATTGTTACGTGCATGTGTCCTATCTCAATGGTTTTATTTTGCCCGAAAACGATATAATAGAAAATATACTCAAAATGGTGAGAACAATTTTCTAGATAAAATTAGCATGACCCACAAATGACCCTTATATCGAAATCTCTCGAAAATGTTACTTAGTTCATTAATTTTTGTGTGCCGAAAAACGTTAAATACAAAATTTAGATAAAATCGATTGAGCCAATTTTTAGGTATAAATAGTTTGACCTTGACCCATTATGACCCAAAATGACTCATTAATCGACTTTTCTCAAACATCTGATCTAACTCAATGATTTTCTTGTGTCCGAAAACGATAGAATATAAAATTTAGTCAAATTTGCGCGAGACATTGTCTAGATAAAATTAGAATAACCCAAAAGTGACCCACTGATCGAAATTTCTCGAACATGTCACATAGCCCAATGATTTTCTCATGCCAAAAACATGCTTTATACAAAATTTCGTTAAAATCGATTCACCCGTTCTTTAGATATAGCTTGACCATGACCCATCATGACCCACAAATGACCCTTATAATCGAAATCTCTCGAACATGTGACTTAGTCCATTATTTTTCTCGTGTACAAATATTGTTACACTCGAAATTTCGTTAAACTCGATCCTGCCGTTTTTTAAATATAAATAACTTGACCCAGACACTTTATGACCCAAAATGACCCATTAACGAAATTTCTCGATCATGTCACCTAGCCCAATGATTTTCTCGTGCCAAAAAATGTTGTATACAAAATTTCGTTAAAATTGATCCACATGTTCTTTAGATATAGCTTGACATGACCCGTTATGACCCATAAATGACTCTTATAATCAAAATCTCTCAAACATGTGAGATAGTCTGTTAATTTTCTCGTGTCAAAAAACTTACATACAAAATTTCATTAAATTTGATACTGTCGTACTTTATATATAAATAGCTTGACCCAGACCTTTTATGACCCAAAATGACCCAGTAATCGAAATTTCTCAAACTGAGACCTAGCCCAATAGTTTTCTCGTGCCAAAGAAATGTTGTATACAAAATTTCGTTAAAATTGATCCACCTGTTCTTTAGCTATAGCTTGACCATGACCCATTATGACCCATCATGACCCACAAATGACTCTTATAATCGGAATCTCTCGATCGTGTAACTTAGCCCATTAGCTTTCTCGTGTCAAAAACTATTACAGGCAAAATTTCGATTAAATTGATTCTGCGGTTCTTTAAATATAAATAGCTTGACCCAGACACTTAATGACCCAATATGACCCATTAAAATTTTTGTTCGAACATGTAACCTAGCCCAATGTTTTTCTTGTGCCCAAAAACCATAGAATGCATTTTTTAGTCAGAATTGCGTGAGAAAATCTCTAGATAAAAATAGCATGACCCACAAGGACCCCAAAAATGACCCACTAACGGAATTTTCTCGAACATGTTACCTAATCCAATGGTCTTCTTGTAATCCAAAACGATAAAATATAAAATTTGGTCGAAATCGTTAGAGCCGTTTTTTAAATAAAAATGGCTTGACCCATAATGACCCAAAATTGACCCACTAATCAAAATTTTTCGAACATGTGACCCAGCCTAATAGTTTTGTTGTGCCAAAAAACGACTGGATACAAAATTTCCTTAAAATCGATCCAGCCGTTCAAAACGACCCAATAATCGAATTTTCTCGAACATGTGACCTAGCCCAATGGTCTTCTCGTGCCCGAAAATGGTAAAATCCAAATTTTTGCGAAAATCGTTAGAGCCGTTTTTCAGATAAAATTTACCCACACACACACACACACACAATTTTTGCTCGCATTATAGTATAAGATATAAATCCTAATTATTACACAATTTAGAAATACAAGGGTACAAAAAAAATCTCTGAAAGGTTAGTGAATGTGAGCGTAATTTACTTAAAGGTGGTTTTTAAATATGTTATGCCTTTTTATGATGAACTGCATTTAGTTTACTAAGAAATGTTTGTAGAATATAGATAAAATGATATACAGGGTCACGAAAAGAACTGGATACACAGTCGTCTTTGGATGATAATTTCTTGAAATTTAATTTAAGTAGTTAAAAGAAAATTTAATTTTAAACTAAATTTTAGCAAAATATTTTCGTGTATTAAAGGTACTGTGTATTTTACAGGGCTAAACAAAAGTATTCAAGTATGTTTTCCTCTTTTAGTATAAATTGCTGAAAGGAAAATTTCAACCAGTTAAGCATTTTCGTGCTAAACTAAATTTTACCATTGTATAGTCGATATATTAACTGACAGATCGAATACAGGGCTTTTCAAAAGTATTAGAATACATATTTGGATATGAACAATAATGCATTATTTCTCTGAATCACGAAGTTTGTTAAAGATTTCTAGAAGTGTTGGAAAGTGCTTCATAATCTATGCTTAACGTATGATTTTTCTGGTTTCTTCAGGTTTTTCTAATAGTTAAAACAAATACTTCTTATGGTTCAAACTCTTTGACATTATTACAAATATAAATATAATGATTTTAAAGACTGTGTAAAATGACCGAGAAAAATATTGATATTTAGTTGTAATTATTCTCACTTTTTTTCTTTGCATTGTTTAATATTAAAAGTAAAAAGCAGTTCTTACCAACCAAACTCTTTGTTATTATTATGAGTCATAAACAATACGTTTTGAAAGCCCATGTCTAATTTTTTTTCAAAAATACCGATATTTAGTTGTAAATGAGCAAAAAATCTTATGTTTATTCATATTTTAAGCAAAAAGTTTATAGATTTTATTACCAATCCTTTTGAAAGTTTTTCAATTTTTCTGAATGGATCAAGGTTTTCCATGTGTATTGTAAGTAAAGTATACGGAGAATGCAGAAAAAGATAGCATTAAAATACAACGTTTGAACACACAATAATTAAAAACTCATAACAGATGTATACGTTTCGCGAATACTGGGACTCGCTTCCTCAGTGTTCAAGCTGCAAAATGTTTAAAATCAACCCCCCCCCCCCCCCCCAACTGTCATCAAGTCAGAAACCCAAATGATTGCAAACACAGTACCAAAATACCATCAAGCTTCAACCAATAGAATCAAACCAGAAGTGAAGTTTCGTGACATAGCAAATCTAACCAAAAAATACGTTAGATAAATCATTAGCCAAGGAGTTTTTTACTTTATTGATATGGAGTGCTTCAACAAAGTCTAAATCAAGTGGAATAGTGGATATCTGGATAATTGTGGCTGAGGTAAAATTGAAATTATGACTTTCCTCCCACAATGAGAAGCAATCAAGGAATTTTTCAATTATTTTCTCTTTACATAACCTACGTGTTCTACGACTCTTTTTCAGAGTTTATGTTTGGTTTGTCCAATGTAGGACAAACAACACTGACATTGTATACTGAAAATGCCCCAATAATCCAGAGGAGAAATTTGATCTTTTAGTTGAGAAAATGTTAATTTATTGACTGGTTTGAATACCACTTTGAAATCATAATGTCTTAAAATATTAGTAACTTTAAAGCAGGGTTGGGTTTCTTCCAGGACAGTGGAAGAAACTGGAAGAAATGGAAAAAACTGGAAGAAATGGAAGAAACCACCAGAAACCAAAACAAATGCTCTATGTAAAAAAATTAAAATATAATTACATGAAATCTAAATTGGAAAATTTATCATTAAAAATATTATTTTTGTAAAGTTTTTTTTTTTAATAACAAACTTCAGGTTCAGCAGACATTTTCAGGTGATGGATTTTTACTACTGTAAAGTTTTTTTTTTTAAATTGCTTCATTTATGTATAGAAAAAGAAACTATGTACAAACTGTTTATTTTTCAAATAAAAATATATTTTCATATAAAAGTTCATTATTTTAAACTGTGCAACACAGTAAATAAATAAATTGTAATTTTTTATATTTTTCATCTAGCATGAATATCTCAATGCTGATCTTAAAAGATTAGTGTTCTTATTTCTATGGGTATGTCAGAATGCTTTTAAACTATTTTATCCAATTAAGTTGAAAAATTGATTGTAGCATCCTACTACTAAAAAACTTTTTTGCTATACTATGTTGCATTTTACTAAGAAAATAAGGATTTTAATGATTTTTTTAAATACTGAAGATAGAACAAAACAGGTTTTAAGGCAAAAACTGAATTTAGGTGACCTTTCTATTTTGTGCCCGAAAATGAAAATATAAAAAAAAAAAAAAAAAAAAAAAAAAAAAAAAAAATTAAAGTAATTAACTTGTATGTTTAAATAATTAATATATACATAATTGTAAATTAATTACATGTATAGTATTTATTAATTATGTACAACTGTTAATAATCCAAAAAATTTATTTTCATATACAATAATGCATAATTAATTCATCCATGACATAGGATTTTCTAATTATATGAATTTCATTTAATTAAAAAATATTTTAGTTTTAGGTATACACACCTTGATTTTTCTTATTCCATAATGATTTTTGTAAAGAATCATTTGATATTCTAGAACATTCTTAAAAGAATATTTGAATCACTAATGCAGTTTAAACTAAAAATTTTCTATGAGATGATTGATAATTACATTGCAATACATTCATTTGAGCTGATAAAGTTTGAATTAATGAGCAATGACTAATGTTGAAAATTTCCGAATGAATAAACAAGATTTTTGGAATACTGAGTGTTTTGGTCAGGCCTAATTTTCGCTCACGTTTTTGGGCCAAAAATGAAACCATATTTTTGGTTGATCTTTATTTAATACAGTAATTATTATATATTACTTACATTAGTAAAATTGATGTAAATCAAAAACTTTAAATGGGTTTCATTCTATCAGTAGTAATGAATCTCTACTATTTACTACTAGTTTCAGAAATTTAAATAATAAAAAAAGATGATGGTTAAATTGAAATGGATAACATTTAATTGATTTTGTGTATTTAGGATAAAATTTTCTTTCATTTAGCCAATGGTTAAAGATCTCTATATAAATGTTGTGTGTGATCTTGGCTAAAAAATTGATATAATTGTTAATTTAGCATATATACTTAATTAAATTTGTTCTGGTCCAGTGAAATTAATTTTTATAAGATTATAGGAAGATGATATTTATTATATCTTACAAAATTGAAAATATATGGTAAATTCTTAAAGAAAAACAGTTTCTTCCACTTGGAAGAAACCCATTTCTTCCGGCCGATTTTTTCCATGTTTTTTTCCACGGTTTTTTCCACTGCAAAGAAACTTGCCAACCCTGCTTTAAAGCTAATGTTATGATGAAATGGTAGAGTAATTAGATTAGAATAAGAAATTGGTGTAGCAGAAGAATCTAGATTCTTGACATCTATATATATAAAAGAAAGTCTGGATTTCGTATTAATCACAGCACAAAAAAATCCACCCAACCAACAATCTTGAAAATTGGGGCAAAAATACTTCTTATAACGTCGAGTGCCGCTAAGAAGGGATTTTCGAAAATTCCACCCCTAAGGGGAATAAAAAAAAGAACGAACTTTTAAAAAATTCCGTAAAAATCGGATTTTGTAGTTATTTTTCAACTGATAACACATTTTAGTGTATTTCTTCATGCTGAATCGAATGGTACTAAGCAAATTATTTTAAACCAAGTAGTTCGTGAGATACTTCTAATTTTTCTAATTTCGCGATTTCTTTGGCGCAAAAACCTGAAATTTTCAATCCTTATCTATATAAATAAAAGAAAGTCTGGATTTCGTATTAATCACAGCACAAAAAAATCTACCCAACCAACAATCTTGAAAATTGGGGTAAAAATACTTCTCATAACGTCGAATGCCACTAAGAAGGGATTTTCGAAGATTCCACCCCTGAGGAGGGTAAAAAAAAGAACGAACTTTTAAAAAAATCCTTTAAAATCGGCTTTTGTAGTTATTTTTCAACTGATAACATATTTTAGTGTATTTTTTCATGCTGAATCGAATGGCACTAAGCAAATTCCTTTAAATCCAGTAGTTCGTGAAATAATTCGCATTTTCCTAATTTGGCGATGTCTTCGGCAGAAAAACCTGAAATTTTCAGTCCTTATCTATACTAGTACACCGAACCCGGGGTTCCCGGGTCACAAAGTAAAGGTGAAACACTTTTTTAAAATTTAAAATTGGAAAGCCTACTAATTTTTTTCTGAGTTATATTTTTAAACTGCCAACTAATTCCAAATAGCAATTTTATATGAAACATATTATTTATGTAATCATATACAGCTTTAAAAATTATCGGCACTTCCGTATTAGCGGAGCCGTAGCTAAGGGGACGCTATGGGCGGCTCAGCCCCCCCCCCCCCCCCTGGAAAAGATTCCAAGGTCACTCAATAAATTTCTGTTCCGAAAATTCAAATGAAATATTGTTTAATAATCTAATTTAGTTTTGAAACCTTTTCACAGTTTTCCAGAGTTACTAAATTGTACCTAAAATAAGTGTTTCAACACTCCCTCATGCTGTTTGTACATATGAAGCTAACATGATGGGCTACTTTGCACCAGTTATACCAGTGTTTACCCCAGGAGAAGGGCGCACAGGCCTTCGGGGAAACGTCCACCGGTAAATGTTAGCAGAAGGTTTTTTCTTATTTAAATTCTTAAAGATACAGAATTAATGCCAAAAATAAGGGGAACATTTCTTTTCAAAAATTTACTGGTGGAAGATCAAAAATTTACTGGTCGAAGGCCTGTGCGCCCTTGTCCTGGGGGAAACACTGGTTATACACTCAAAACTTTCATCATCATATACTTTTCTAAGCAAAAAATGAAATTATTTTAACAGTTTAATAAGAAACAGAGTACCTACAATATGAATATGCACTAATTTATTTTTCTGCGTCAGAGAGAGAGAAAAAAAACTATGAGCCCTCCTACATGCTCTTGAGTCCTCCATGTTGTTCACTACGGCCCTGCGTATTAGACGCAAGATAGCAGTTATAGCCAGAGCCTGATTACTAACGGGGCACTCTCTCCCCAGTAAAATTACATAGAAATTTTCGCCTTGTTTAAATGCGCTTTTCAGTCAAAATTGCTATCACGAAAAAGGAAAAAATTTCTATTTATTTTTTCTGGTGGGAGAGTGCCCCGTTGATAATCAGGCCCTGGTTATAGCCAAAGATTTCGCCAAAGAATAAAATTGCATTCCCAATTTTTAAAAGCAACTAAGAAAATATGACACCCAGATATTCTTTAAAATACATTTTTGTAAAGGTTAATTGATGTATCTTTTGTAAAGTAAGTTTCAAAGTCACTAAAAGTCTAAGAGTCGCAAAATTCATAGATAAAAACGAAATAAAACCAACAACATTCACCGGGTTTTAATAGCCGACGATATATTGACATAACAGGTTTTTAATTACTATTTTTTTTCAGTTGCTATGAAAAAATGACAACTAAAATATACAGTGATCTGTTATTTTCCATGGAGAAAAGAGATAGATGGAGGTGCAGTATGCGATTAAAACGGTTTAATGGGCGTTATTCTTCCAATATAAGTCTCTCATTCGACCCAAACAAAACAATCACATGGAACAGAGACCGAATTTTTTAGCATCATTTTTTCTCTAAATGAAAAAGATCTGAATATATTTTAGCATTATAAATTAGCATTTCGTTGTATTATGAATTAAAATTGCATCGCTAAAAGTTTTTTTTTGTGAAAGCACGCCGTTGTGTTTGATGCCAGTGCAGCGAATTTTAAGGTTACATTTTTGGCGTCACCTGCAGCCACTAAACTGCATATCTATTTTTTTTTTTCTTTTTTACTCTATGGCTATTTTTTCACTTTTTCCCACATAAATGCGATACTCAAGTTGCCACCATTAGAGAAATTGAACCAAAAACTACAAAAAAATTAATATCTCAAAAACAAATTGAGATACAGTTTTCTAACAAACGGCATTTAAAAGTGAATTTTTTTCTCTAAACGATGGTATAAAGATTGAAAACGTGCAATGTCTAGAAGTTTAAAAATTTACAATAGCGAAAATTGCAAAACCGAAATTTCATCGGAAAGTGTTGCCATTCAAAACATGACACATGCGTTACGCACAGATACGTTTGGCCTTTATTATGTAGATATATATAAAAGAAAGTCTAGATTTCGTATTAATCACAGCACAAAAAAATCTACCCAACCAACAATCTGGAAAATTGGGGTAAAAATAATTCTTATAACGTCGAATGCCGCTAAGAAGGGATTTTCGAAAATTCCACCCCTAAGGGTGTTAAAAAAAAGAACAAACTTTTAAAAAATTCCGTAAAAATCGGATTTTGTAGTTATTTTTCAACTGATAACATATTTTAGTGTATTTTTTCATGCTGAATCGAATGGTGCTAAGCAAATTATTTTAAACCAGGTAGTTCGTGAGATACTTCAAATTTTCCTAATTTGGCAATTTCTTCGGCGCAAAAACCTGAAATTTTCAATCCTTATCTATATATATAAAAGAAAGTCTGGATTTCGTATTAATCAGAGCACAAAAAAAATCTACCCAATCAACAATCTTGAAAATTGGGGTAAAAATACTTCTTATAACGTCGAGTGCCGCTAAAAAGGGATTTTCGAAAATTCCACCCCTAAGGATGGTAAAAAAAAGAATGACCTTTTAAAAAATTCCTTTAAAATCGGCTTTTGTAGTTATTTTTCAACTGATAACATATTTTTGTGTAATTTTTCATGCTGAATCGAATGGTACTAAGCAAATTATTTAAACCAGGTAGTTCGTGAGATACTTAAAATTTTCCTAATTTGCCGATTTCTTCAGCGCAAAAACCTGAAATTTTCAATCCTTATCTATATATATAAAAGAAAGTCTAGATTTCGTATTAATCACAGCACAAAAAAATCTACCCAAACAACAATCTTGAAAATTGGGGTAAAAATACTTCTTTTAACGTCGAGTGCCGCTGAGAAGGGATTTTCGTAAATTCCACCCCTAAGGAGGTTTTAAAAAAAACCGAACTTTAAAAAAAATCCTTAAAAATCGGATTTTTTAATTATTTTTCAACTCATAACATATTTTACTTATGGGGATGTTTGAAATCAGATATACCCAATCATAAAAGGTGGCTTTATTTTAAAGGTTCCGCTGAATGAATTTTTATGCGATTAAAAGTGTTAACACGTTGGCTGTTACTTCATTCATCGGTGACTAACGTTGAACTTCCCGTTTACATGACTGACTTTTCATCGATGACAGACAATCTGAAATCTATAGTATAAAGGCCAAACGTATCTGTGCGTAACGTACGTAACAAAATGCATATGTCATTTTGCGTTTGGCAACACTTTCACATGCAATTCAGTCTTGCAATTTCCGCTACTGCAAATTTTACACTTTTAAAAATCGCACATTTTAGATTTTTACACCGTTGTATATAGAAAAAAAATATACTTTTAAATGCAATTTGTTTAAAAGCTGTATCTCAATTTGTTTTTGAGATATTAATTTTTTTTTGTAGTTTTTAATATATTTTTTCCAATTGTGGCAATAGGGGTATTCCATTTCTATTAAAAACAAAGGGAAAAAAAAGATTACCGTATTTTTATGTTGCCATCTTTTAATTAAAAGAGAAAAAAATTAAATTTAAATACGTGTTGTTTCAGCCAATAGCATCGAGACTTCAAAATTTTGAATCAAAATAATTAAATCAAATTTTTTTTTTTTTTTTTTTTTTATGAAAATGTGAATGCAGATACGAAAGGTGCATATGTAAATTTTGATATGGTGAAAATGATGTTGGTTGAGTTTAAATTTCACGGAGGAAAAATTCTATGATTGAGTCAAAGTGAAATATTTTTTTAATACTATCATAAGAGCCTTAATTGATAACTATCATGATAACAGATCTTTTACTTCTTACATGTATGATTAAAGTTTAATTTTAAGAATTTCTACAACAGAGTTTTACAGAAATAATACTTTTTTAAACTTTAGGTTAAAAATCATTTGTTTAAGAGCTAGACTTACCAATGTAAGGTGCATTTTTTATTGTAACTAATTTTGTAGGTTTTTTATAAATCAATAAAACAGTTCTTAAAGATTTTCTTCCGTCGAATTTCGACGGGTTCCACCTCGTATGATATAAAACTAAAAATGAAGATGATATGAAAATTTCGTTTGATTCAATGTTTCTTTAGAAAAACTGACCAGCGTAGCGGGCAAAGTCTGCTAGTATTTATTAAAACTATGAGAATTTAATCTGTTAATGTATGATAAACTGAAATCACGATCTATAGCAACTGATCTAATGTGATTTCACTCTTCACTGAGAGAATTATTATCTGAACAAATTAAGTGACAAACAAGACAGCAAGGGTTTACGGTAAATGTGAGTGTCAAATGAGGTTAACTGACGAGTAACTAAAACATCTAGAAATGGTAATTTATTATCGTTTTCAAACTTCATAAGTGAATTGAATGACAGAATCTATTTGGTTTAAAATAGTCAAAATATTATCAACAGAAGAAACAGATGAGTCAATGAATGAGTGTAAAGGAATCATCAACATATCTGCAATAAAATGGAAAACTGATGAGGCTAATCATTTTAACCTCAAAGTAGTGCATATATAAATCAGCTAAGAAAGGACTAAGAAGATTACCAATTACTAAACCATCAGACACAGAATAGATTTGATTAGAAAAAAAAATTATATTATAATTTTACATTAAAATTAGTAAAATTACCATTTCCAGATGTTTTAATTACTCATCATCAGTTAACCTCATTAGACACTCACATTTACCGTAAACCCTTTGTTGTAATACTCCCCCCTCATTTTAATTTATGTCAGCCACCTTCTCAAAAGCTTCTGCTTTTCTTTATTTGATTAATAGAGCTCACTTAATTTGTTCAGATAATAATTCTCTCAGTGAAGAGTTAAATTACATAAGATCAGTTGCTATAGATCACGGCTTCAGTTTATCATACATTAACGATTAACAGATTAATTTCTCATAGTTTTAATAAATTTGTCGAGAAATTAGATTCTTCTGCTCCACCAGTTTCTTATTCTAATCTAATTATTTTACCGTTTCATCATAGCATTAGCTTTAAAGTTGCTAATATTTTAAGACATTATGATTTTAAAGTGGTATTCAAACTAGTCAATAAATTAACATTTTCTCAATTAAAAGATCAAAGTTTTCCTCTGGATTACTGGGGTATTTACAATATAGAATGTCAGTGTGGTTTGTCCTACATTGGACAAACCAGACATAAATTCTGAAAAAGAGTTGCAGAACACATAGGTTATGTAAAAAGAAAAGAATTGTAAAATTCCTCTATTGCTTCTCATTGTTGGGAGGAGGGTCATAATTTCAATGTTACCTCAGCCATGATTATCCAGAAATGCACTACTCTGCTTGATTTAGACTTTTTTGAAGCACTCCATAAAGTAAAAAACTCCTTGGTTAATGATTTATCTAGCGTGCCGTACATCTCAACTTTTTGGTTAGATTTGTTACGTCACGAAACTTCACTTACGGTTTGATTCTATTGGTTACTGAAGCTTGATAGTATTTTGGTTCTGTGTTTGCAATCATTTGGGTTCTTGACAATTGGGGGAGAAGGTGGATTTTAAACATTTTACTGTTTGAACACTGAGGAAGCTAGTCCCAGTACTCGCTAAACGTATACATCTGTTAAGAGCTTTTAATTATTGTGTGTTCAAACGTTGGATTTTAATGATTAAGTTTTCCACACAAAATTTTTATTGATTAAAAAGATAGCATTAAAATACTGAAATTTAGTTATTAGCATCTCCAGGAGGTACAAAGTTACTTTCAAGTTGAACATTTTTTTCAAAGACTTAATATTTGTATTTTTAAAAACTAATTACGTTGTTGCTGAAAAAAATGTATCCAAATTAAACAAATGTTTTTTAATTTTCTAATATTTTTAAAATTGAGCCAAATGTGAACTTTGAAAAAAGAAAATCATCTGCAAAAGTGAATGTTTTTAATTTTTCTTTTTTGAAAAGGTTAACATTTGTATTTGTGGCGTTCAAAAATAAAAAGTACTTGTGCTGTTATGCTAAGAGTTTTTTTCTCCATTTTGCAATATTAATTATTTTTTATTAAATATCTCAGGTAAGAAAAATTGAAAAATATGAGGCTCAGGTGCACTATGATTTTCTATATGCCCTGATCGATCTTCAAATTTTTCTGTGCAGTAAATTTTCCAAGCCATTGCAGACAAGACAGATACACAAGCATCTTTTCTTTATTAGTTTAGGGAATAGTACTTAGAGTTATACTAATAAATTATAAATCTTGTATTTAATTAAGTGTATTTATGTTAATTACAAATCCAATTAAAATATATTCCTTTGTTTTACACATATATTAAGTTACATAAATTTAATACTTTAACTCTAAATATACTGGAGGTGAAAGAATATAGAAGAGAATTAACAAAAATGAATTTTTTTTTTTTTTTTTTTTTGTAAGGAAGTTTAAAATGGAATCTTGTTTTAAACTTTACAAAATTTGGGACAATAATTAAAATATTTTTTGACAAATCAAACCACTGTAAAAATCTAAGACATGTGTTAAACTAACAGAGATTCACTAGGGCGGCCCCTGGGGCTTTGTAAAAAAATCATTTGTATTACTAAAAATAACAAAGATTCAAAGTATTTTACAAAACGTTTTACTCCTTGCTAGAAGGAACTTATGCATGCACAAGTACCCATCATAATTGTTTCATGTATCCCTTCTGAAATTTCTTTGCTTAAAATGATGCACAATACACATATACATTGCATAACCATAAAAGACTTTTAAAAATTATGTTTGCAGCGAATTTATTATTTAAAATATGTGTACTTAAAACATAAATAATTTCATCACAATACTTGCAAATTAAAACTGATAATATTGTTAAAAGTTATGATTGAGTGTTTAAATTTTTAATTAATATAAACTAAAATAAACCATACTCCAAACAGAATTAGACATAAAAATTGACATTTGATAGCATTACAAAAATACAAGAATCAGAAATGAAGATAGAAAGACAAATCAACTCAAAATCGAATAATTCATTACCTTGTTATAAAAATGAACCATTGGAGAAATAAATTCTGGATTTATATTTCACTCAACATATATGTGACAATGAACTCCACAACACATTCTTCAAGTGACATACATACCTCATAATAAAAAAAAAGATAAATGAAATAACATAAAAGTTGGAGCTCAGAGCTTGAAATTCAATTTTTCGAAGGAGGGGAGTCTCCCTACCAACATTTATAAATGGGGGGGGGGGGGGGGGAGAGTTTGGCTGCTTGGGAGGGAGAAAAATTTTTTAAAACCCACCATTATTTTATGTGCTATTTACAGAATTACCAGAATACAGACATAAAAAAAATATCACTGAAGCAATTTTTATCAACAATTCAGAATAATTATGCGAAATGTGTAAAAAATCTTTTATATTGTCTAGTTTTTACTGGCAGTAAATTCCCTCCCGGTGCTAATTATTTTTGTCGCAGGTCTAATTATTGTTTTAATAATAATTAATAAAACTTCTAATTAATTTAATAAATTTATATTTATAATTAATTGTTATAACCAATATTATTTTTCTGTATATTAAATGTGCAAGATACAAATTTAATCATAAAATAATACTTATTTGAGTGTAGAAAATAAGAAGTATCACTATTTGCATTTCTTTAAAAAAGGGGCAAGTCAAATTCATCGAAAGAGACTTTCTTAAAAAATGAATACTTCGTGGAGTAATGGGATACCTTTTGTTTAATGAATGGCTGCTTTCAGGAATTGCACTCACTCAGAAAGATTTGGAGCTGTCAGAAACTGATTTTAGAGCAGCAAAGAAAAAAAAAATATACAATGAAACCTCCAAATAAGGGACAAAAGTTGCGGTCCCAAAGATGGTGTCTTATTTGAAGGTTTCACTATGTAAGGAACTCCGAATAAGGGACACCTCTTTTTAAGGGACGAAAGTTGCGGTGCCATGGGTGTCCCTTATTTGGAGGTTTCACTGTATATTGAAGCAGGAAAATTAGTTTGTTGAACAGAAAAATGAACCTCCCGTAATATTATTTTTGGGGGGGGGGAGGAAGGAAAGACAGGTTCCCTTTGACGAAAGTTGAATTTTTTCGCTATCTTTTCATGAAATCTGTCGTTTTTTATGATCTTTTCACGGAATCTGCCATTTTTTCGAGATTTTTTGACGAAATTTGCCGTTTTTTCGTGAATTTTATGAGAAAATTTGCCGTTTTTTCGCGATCTTTTGATGAAATCTGATGTTTATTGCGATTTTTTTTACGAAAATTGCCGTTTTTCGCAATATTTTCGGGAAATTTGTTGTTTATGGTGAATCTTTTGTCGAAATTTGTCGTTTTTCGCGATTTTTGGACGAAATTTGACTTTTTTTGTGAATTTTCTGAGAAAATTAGCCGTTTTTTCGCGATTTTTTAATGAAATCTGATGTTTTATCGCGATTTTTTTTACGAAAATTGCCGTTTTTCGTGATATTTTGGGGAAATTTGTCGTTTATTGTGAATCTTTTGTCGAAATTTGTCGTTTTCCACAATTTTTGGACGGAATTTGACTATTTTTCATGAATTTTCTGAAGAAATTTGCCGTTTTTTCGCGATCTTTTGATGAAATCTGATGTTTTATAGCGATTTTTTTTACGAAAATTGCCCTTTGTCGCGATTTTTGGACAAAATTTGACGTTTTTTTCGCGACTTTTTGACGAAAACTGCCGTTTTACAGAATTCTGTCACGAAATTAGGCATTCTTTCCAGAATCTTTTGACGAAATTTGCCGGAAATTAGTCGTCTTTTTGCGATCTTTTAACAATATTTGCCGTTTTTTAGCAAACTTTTATGAAATCACGTGTCTTGTGAAACGTGTAATAGCTGTTTCTTTTGTGTGTCATCTCCGATCTTTTGCGTAATTTACGCGCAATAGCGCGTCCGCGGCATCACTGTTTCATAATTTTTGGAATTGAATGCGATATTTTTTTTTGTGGGGTAAGGGGAAATTCCGAACAGAATCGCCTCTATTTCGCAGCGGTAAATAGAATGAAACTCGTCAATCGATTGCAGGAAAAAGTTGCGAAATTTGTCAATCAGTCGCGGAAAAAATCGCGATTTTTAATGATTTTTCGCTGTAAAAAAACTCGCAAAATGTGTCGATCACTCGCACGAAAATATCATAAAATTCGCAAAACGGTCGTGGGAGTTGATCATAGTTTCAAAATGCAAAATTGTTTCGGCGGGAGCCTCCCGTCCACGTTATTCTTTTGGGCGGGATTTCAAAATTTTGGGGGCGAATCCCGCCATCCCGCCCTGAAATTCAAGCCCTGGAGCTGAAAAAAACATGCATACTAATAATAAATGAATAAGAAAAAAAACTAATTACATCCATGATAGCAATTTAATGGTCTTTTTCACTGTAGAGGCCGAGAAAAAAAGCTTTGCTGAAAAGAAGAAAATTTGGCAACATATATTTCAACAATCTATTCATTGTTTCATATACATAAGCAATTTATTGTATATAAAGAAGCCATTTACCTATTTTTATATGCAAACAGAAATCATTTGTATAAATATATATAAAGTATACAAATAAAAAAGAATTACATAATTTATATATATATACATATAAATGCCTATATAAACCAGCATAAAAGTTCACCAGGCATGTTTTCACAGCTGTTTATATCATTTGGTAACAAATTTCACATTTGAAAGCTTGAATTTTGCCAAACTTGCAAAAATATATTTTTATAAAGCTAAATCACTTATGAAAAATACCTTTACTTGTTACAATCTTAGTAATGAAAATAATAACTGACAAAATTACGAAGATATTAGTAAACTAAAAAAAATTTATCAGTGTATGAACAATTCAACAATATCTTTATTATAAAGGCCAAACGTATCTGTGCGTAATGCATACGTCATTTTGCGAATGGCAATGCTTTCACATGCAGTTGCAGTTCAGTTTTGCAATTTTTGGTACTGCAAATTTTATACTTCTAAACATAGCATATTTTTAATTTTTACACCATCGTATAGAGAAAAATGTTTACTTTTAAATGCAAATTGTTTGAAAGCTGTATCTCCAGAAATACACTTTTTTCTCTTAAATTTGATAAAAATTGAAATGTGCGCACATAAATTCTGAGAAGGTGAAAATTATGATGGGTTTAGATTTCGTGAAATTCTAAGATCGTGTCAATTTGAAATAAATTTTATCATTCTTGTTTTTTTTTTCATACGCATTTATACCAAACATAAGAGCCTAAATTAAAACTTTATCTTAATAACTGATCTTTATTATAGTTTGCTATATATTTTTACATACACAATTAAAGTTTAATTTTAATAATTTAGACAACTGAGTTTTATAGAAATAGTAATTTTTTTTCTTAATTTTAGCTTTAAATAATATTTGTTGGAAAGTTAGACTGACCATTTTAAGATGCATTTTTTACTGTAGGTAATTTTGTAGGTTTATTAAAAATGAATGAACCTTCTTAAACATTTACTTTCGTCAAAATTTGATGGGTTCCACCTTGTTTTAATAAATATAACAATAGCAATGTCATTATCAAAATCATTTTGTATGTAAATACAGTCAAACATTCACATATTGAACTTCCCCCATATCTAAGTTTTCTATATAAACTCTCAGCAAATCTCCATGCTCATTACCAATAAAATCTGATTCTGTATATTGAAAAAAAAAAAAAAAAAAAAAAAAAAAAAAAAAACCCTCTTTATATCAAAAATTTCTTTACAAGGCATAATGTGAGATTTTATTCCACTTTAAGCCGTTTACCTGTTGCCTCAAGAAAAATGAAGGTCAGGGGGAGATAGGAAGTTTCATATAGGTCATTAAGAACCCCAGAAGTCAGTTGGGGATGAGGGGTCAACAAAGAGCTAGTTGTTCCTTTCTAGAATTCCTAAATTCTCCCAAGCTGTTTTCGAATTTCAGTTGCAATCAGTTGTGTAATAAAACCAGTTTCTAATTATCTCTTTTGTCTGGTGGTTCTAGTTTCAGTAAAAATTTAAATAATGTTTTATAAATTCATTTTGAACTCAGGAAAAAGGCAGCATAGCACTGCCACCTGTTGGGCGATATGCACAGAAAATTAATCAGATCCAGTTTATATCAAAGTCTAACTGAATCTAAAGTTTTGTGAAATTCAATGCATTAGCTTTTGAGATAGAGCACCTACAAAATTTATGTCACATACAGACAGACATTCTGTAAAAAACATGTTTTTTGGAATATCTGACTCCTAAAACATGTAAATATGCAGATTTAGTTATTCCGGAGAATACAGAAAACCTCTGTGGATTGAAAAGGCTAGTCCTGGACTATAACCCGAAGCTTAAAAGATTTTTTGAGAATTTAGCTAAAATGCCAAAGCTAAAAGAACTAACGTTGCTCCGGGAAGATCGTGAAGAGCCAACATTCGAAGGGTTAATTAGGTTATAATTAGGACCATCTTTATTGGTAACAAATCACAAGGGTTGTTTCTAGAAGTAGTGAATCACAATGATAATCCACTAAGCCTATTTCTAGTGCCTAATTAAACGTCTCATCAAGCACTATTTACTCATGAAAATTTTAAATTCCAATGTTGAAAATTGGAATTTAAAATTTTCACGAATTCAATACTTTTTCTTGTAAAGATAGAAGAAAGTAAAAAATATCGTGAAAAATTACCTCTGTTTTTAAAGACTATTTTCTGACCAATCAGAATGCTCCATAAACATTTATGTGGCATACTCATTTGTCAGAAAATTTATAGTCTTTAAAAGACAGAACTAATTTTTCATATTTTTAACAACCTACTAGCTCTTATGCACAAAAGGAAACCAATTTTTAATCACTTGTAACTCATCCCTCAATAGATTAAATTAGTTCAATTATTTATTTACATTGGGTCTAAATAAGAAAAAATTTATAAAAAACAAAATGCAGACCATTGTCCAAAGCAAAAGGTTTGAATGTTTTCCATTGAGTTAAAACAAATCAGCAAAAAAATCATTTTTATGATGATCAAAATGTAGTTTACGTAATAATTGAGTCATTATTATGTATGCCATGGACCAATAAAATGCAGACAATACAAGGTTTCAGATATGTCTTAAATATATCAATTCTGGACTTAAAACTACAAATATTTTCCAAATGGTTAAAAAAAAATCAATTAAAAATTTTACAATAACCATATGGAAAATGATTTTTCCAAAAACTAAAATTTCAAACTTATAAATAAATTCTATATTAAAAAAAACATTTTTTTACAATAAACAACATTAGATTGTTTTCTTTTTTGTGATCGTTGCACATTTCATAATTGGTGAAAATAAGGCTTCATTTTTTTTTTTGCTTTAAAAGACGATCTTTCATACAATGTCTTTCTTTGGATTCAGTTTTTTCCCCATATCTGACAATTTGCGCCTACCCATTTCATAACTTTTTATTTTCTTCTTCATTATCAATCACATTCCAATTTCCTACTCAAATAAAAATTCTTCTGAATGTGCAGAATTTCATTAAAAAAAAAAATAAAATGCAGATATCCACTGCTCAAAGCAAAATGTTTGAATGTTTCCCATTGAGTAAATAAAAAAAAAAAATAAAAATAAAAACAATTTTTATGATGATCAAAACATGGCTTATGTAAATAAAGAGTCATATGTTACATATGCTTTGGATTAAACATTATTATTCCAAGACAAAAAAAAAAAAAAAAAAAAAAAAGGATACTACAAGGTTTATTTTTGTCTGAAACAACAAACATTTTCCAAGTGGTTGAAAGTTATATAATTGTCAAAATGATGAAAATTAAGAATCTTTGTACATTATAATTCTAAGTACAGTAAAAAAGCCAGATGTGTTATATGAATCAACAGTATGCAATAATGCAATCACTTTACAAGATTAGGGAAAAGTTTCATTACTATTCTATGTGACTTGGCACTAAAGACTAAAAAATTCAAAATGGTACCAAAGGGTTGTTTTATTTTTTAAGGTAATAGAAAAATACATTTACTAAATATTTATAAACATATACTGTTTAAACAATGTTTGTTACACCATTTTAAAAAGTTATGATGACGTTAAAACATTTTAGATACTTTAACAAGTACAAAAAATACATAAAAAAAATATTAAACATAAGATATCTTTTTATAAATATTTATTACTGTCAGGATAGCACCCCTCTCTTTTTCTAAATTGATGTAATTAAACAATTGATAAGTGGAAGAAACAGACTTAATGAAAATAAAGTGTTGGAATTACAGGGCAGATACATCTGATATAAATTGCACTTAAAATCATAAAATGGAGAAGAACTCTGCATAGAAATGCAAATACACTGCATATACTCATGCTTAAGTCGAAGAATTTTAGACAGAATTTGGGAGTTGAAAATGGGGATGGGGTCAACTTATACACTTTTTTTTTTTCAGATGATTGTGAATGGGCAAATCTTTTAAGTGGATCTAGGTTGCAGAGAGAGACAAAAGCAAACAATGGTCATTTTTTTGTGATTGACAAAGAAAAAAATCAACAATAATGTCCCTGTAATTGCTCTGCAACCATTTTCTCTTGGGACAGAATTCCCTTTAATACAAGGGCATTTCTTTCAACATTTTAATACCCTTTTTAAAAAGAATTCAACTTGAGAATGCTCTTCTTAAAGTCCAACAATACAAAGAAGTACTGTATTTTAGAAGTCTAAAAAGCTGTTTAACCTGGTAAATGTAGTTTGAATTTTTAAAGTGTTATTAAATTGATGTGAAGGACTTTCAAAATAGCTTAAGCTCTTGCAGTTTTACATAGTTGTATAGTTTTCAAAAGTTGAATTAAAAAAAGTGTCTGATTAGAAACGTAGAAAAACAATGTTTACTAATTTAATAAAATTTTATAATTTTCTTTATAATGGATTACAAATCATTTTTCAACATACTATCAGATACCTGGTTTGACTTATACATGAAAATTTTACTTAAGAGTTGGGAGGGGAGGGACTTATACATTAGTATACAAGGTATGTATATATATATACAAATCTTTATTGCAATGTAATATTTCTAAAAGTAAGATAAAAAAGGAAAAATCAAATGTTGACTAATACACAAAAAATTTTGCTTAAAAATTAGGGGATGGGAATGTCAATTTATATACGAGTATATATGGTATACATATATGTATATATAAATCTTTATTGCATTGTAATATTTCTAAAGGCAAAGATAAAAAGGGAAAAATCGAACATTGATTTATACATGAAAAATTTTCAAAATTTTGCTTAAGAATTGGGGAGGGGAGAAGGTAGACTTATATGCGAGTATATATGGTACATACATTTATACTTCACATAAATCTTTATTTTATGTAATATTTCTAAAGGCAAAAATAGAAAAGAAAAAATCTCATTTCCAACAAACTGCAATTGCAAATTTAAAAAATACCTAAGCAAAACAGAAAACAAATATGTAAAAATACAGAAAAAATACACTATTTATTACAACTACAGAAAACAAATATAGAAAAAAGGCAGAAAAATATACCATTTATAAAATATTATAACTATAAAAAAATATAATTAAAAAGTTAGGAGCAAATTATAAATTTGTAAAAGCATGCAAAATTATTACTTATTTGTTTTTCCACCAGCTGAATTTAAGTAGTAAAAAAAGCAACACCAAAGACTGAAGGCTGCAACCACTACATCAAAACATTTATTACCCAAAAACTCATCAAATCTTAAGGCACATGACATGGGACTTTTTGCTAATGCTATATTAATAGAATAAAAAAAGACAAGTTAAAAACAGGTAATATAAAATGGAAGTTATATATTTAATGATAATGAAGAACTAATTCTTTATTTTGATGATACAAGAGTGATAATCAACTAAATGGTTTGCTAAACACAGTTTATATAGCAAAAAGCTTTTGAGGTAATTCTCAAATCCCCCTTTTCATAACACAAAATTTTCACACACATTTTAAGGCATGTATTTGGCACTACTGAAGCAGTCTGGAGTCGAAACGAGTGTTTCATCATTTGATAAATAAATTACTTATCAAGCTAAAAGCAGTTATGGTAAAGTGAACTCTGGTTTTTCTCCCTTCTGGAATTTGATTCTGAATGCCAACTTTGAAAATATTATCAGAAAGATCTTTTATGTTTATCAAGAAATAGAAAACATCTTTGGATTGCAGAGTTTCTTGAATAACAACACCTGACAATTTTAGGCATTTCCAAACAAAAATGAATTAAAAAATGTTTCAGAAACAAGACCATTTGAATTTGAGAACAAACTTAAACAAAGTTTGTAATTTCTCCAAATAAGAAGGAAATTTGACTCACAATAAATATGTTTAAAAAATGCATATTGTTTTTTATCATGTTAAAAACAGAATAATAAAGATTTTTAACTAATCATTTTGTAAAAAAATAAATATAAGATAGAGGCATACATAATGAAAGAAAATTTTAAAGTGAAGTTTGTATTTATTATATTGCTTGATGTTAGGTTCTTGCTGGTGAATGATGCTTTGATTAAAATGTCCACCGCAGTTCAAGTATGAATGTTGTTTCATACAGAAGTTATGGAAATAAAAGTACCTTTGCAGCATTTTGCTCAAAAGGAAAAGAAAATGAATGTTTAAATAGCACTTTTACTTGTTCGTGGAAAAACTATTAAGGATCATTTACAAAATGCAGACAGTGGCGTAGCTAAGGGGGGCGTCCGCCCCGGGTGCCGAGGCCTAGGGGCGCCAAATTGAGAGAAATCGTTATATATCTATATTGGGGTGGGGGCGCAAAATTTCTTACTGGCCCCGGGTGCCAAAAACATAGCTACGCTACTGAATGCAGATATTTTGTATTATGCTAATAGCTATTTTATAATAATTATTATTTTTTACTAGCATATTATGCTGCAAATTATGCAAAAAAATACTGCTATCATTTTGATATTTATGCTACTTTTGGCCACTGTTTGTGATCTACACAGTAGAGCACCTCTAACTGCAATGCAAATAACAGTAATTTATAAATATCTGTTAATCTATACTGCATACACGAATATAAACAAAGACAAAAGTATTTATAGCTCGAAAAATAATTTATTGATAGCATGTTTTCTTTCAACATTAATTTTACTTTTGATACGTATTATCATTTTAATATCCTTTTATAGCACATATACAGATATTTTAACTAATTAATCACTCATACAATGCAATCATAAATGTCTTGCCATTTAAAAATGCAGTTTTAAATGAAGATGATCGCTTAAGACATTATATTTATTTAATGTCCCATCTACAAATGATTAGAGAAATGAAAATTATTCATGCAAAACCAAGTAATGAATCCCATAAATCAAAGTCATAAACATAAAAATCAATAAATTCTTACCAAAAATTCACACATGATAATAACATATTCTCAGAACATTACAGTAATTAGCACAGATGTTTGGAATTTCTAAAAAGCAAAATTTTGTGGTTCAGTTGACAATTATGGCTATATATAGACTGCCAGATATACAAAATCATTAACCAAACAACCATTGATAATATATTTAAAAACAGTGTTGGATAATATAGACACACGCACGACGTGCACAGAAAATTTGACAAACTTTGTAGAAAATTTTAGGAAAGACATATTTTTTAAACTTTTTTTTAGTACCAAAAAATTAAAAATATTCTCCCAATTTTATGAAAAAATTATTTACTGTTAACGCACAATTACAGGCAGGACCGATTTTAGAATTTTCTGAAAATTTAAGACTTTTGATGTCGAAATTCATGAGTCTGAAATTTTGGACTTCAAAAATTGTGAATTTCGGCAGACAGTTTTTGTAAAAAATCAATTTTATCAATCGTTTGCTGAAATAAAATCTTCAATTTCATAAAAATTATCACAGAAAAAAAAAAAAAAATCGTCAAAGTTCTGCTGAAAAAGTGCAAAATATCGCCGAAAGGTCATGAAAAAACACAAATTTTGTTAAATGGTAGTGAAAAAAAACCCCCCACACAAATTTCATCAAAAGATCTTGAGAAAAATACGATTTTCATCAAAAAACATTAAAAATAAATAACGTATTTAAATAAAGAATCACATAAAAAAGCACATTTCAACAATGTGTCATGTAAAAACATGTATTTCGACAAAGAATTGTGCAAAAAACCCGAATTTCAACAAAGGACCGTGCGAGATAAATTAATTCTGACTCAGGACTGTGCGAAAAACGTGAATTTTGACTCAGGATCATGCAAAAACGTGAATTTCGACAAAGGACTGCCAAAAACTGAAAGTTCGTCCAAAGAACATATAAAAAAAGCGAATTTCGTCGAAAGACTACACAAAATACACAAATTTTGTCCACAAATCGCATAAAAAACACAAATTTCATCTTCTACAGATCACTTTAAAAACATGAATTACATCCATGAATCACATAATGCAAATTTCATCCATGTCAAAATATAGCACATCATTTTATTAAATTAATTTGCTGTAGGGTTTTAGTTAATTTAAAAAATAGTATGTTAGAATAAAACTACATCAGTTGCTAGCTAAGTACAACAATTGCTGTACAGTACATAGTTGATAAAAGATCTAAAGAGGACTCGATACACACACACATCAAGAAACTCTTGAAGCCTTCTAGGATTTGTTTAAAGTTTTACAATGTTTTATATATTCCTACAGCTTTAAAACTTTTCATGGTTTTCAACTGTCCAGTGGAGGATAAGAAGCTACGTATACCTCCTGTTTCTCAAATAAATCTACAACATCTATTCTAGCCGTGAACATTCATCACTTTAGCATACAGCTCTTTTCTTTTTTAAAATTCTTTTTAACGTCTATAACATTGTCTGTTATGATACATTATATAAAATTATAGGTCAACTGAAATAATTAAGTAATTAATGAAAACAAAGATCCTTGTTACATATTCAAGCGATAATTAATGAAATCTGAAGTATAAATAACATTGAGGATACAGGTATTTAAAAAAAACTTTAAATTTTGTATCCAAAGATGAAAATACAACAATGCACTAACGGATGGAAAAATGTTAAGCTACATGAAATTAGTAAATTTGAACACATTAAACAATAAATAGATTGTTATATTTTAACTGTAAAATTTATTTCACAGATTTTTTAATTTGAAATACGTACTTCTAGCGAAAATCACATTTTCAGAAGAATTTCGCCGAGGGAATGATCAACCATAGCCTACTATAATACTACCAGCCAGTGATGGTAACCCCGTCGTTGAAATTTTCCCTCGAAATTTCCCTCATGAGCTCAATTTTCCCCTCAAAATTTCCCTCGTGAGCTCAATTTTTCCCACACTGTTAAATTCAACAGTGCTGCCCTCTATCGGCAAATGATCAAAATATATTTTATACTACTTTTCATTTTGGTTCTTCAAAACAAAAACCTTTCAGTCAATCGAAGAACATAATTTAATAAACATAAACATAATAAAAAAATAAAATCTTAAGGCAATAATGATGTTTATTTCCTTTTTCAAAACTGTTGTTCATTCATGAAAGTTCTATGCAACAGAAGTTTATTTTTGTTATTTCTCTAGGATGAACTGCTTAGTTTTTAAAGTTAATTTTTCTATTCACACAATATTTATTTTCAAACGTAAAAAGTGTATTCTGATGAAAATAGAAGCAGATTCCTTACAATAAATTACAGAGATAATGTAAGTAAAGAAAATACTGAAAATTAATTTCCAAAATTATTTTTATCATATCAATAAAAAATAAACTTTATTCTAAGAGGAAATTTAGTGTGTGTGTGGGGGGGGGGGGGGAGATGGTAAAGAACATTATAGAATTCTGGGAAGGAAATTGCACTTTTTGATCATTGAAAATACAAAATCTCACATCTTCAGGAGGGGACATGTCATTGCTCCAGGGGGGTGTCCTCCCCGGGCCACCCTTTGAATTCAACACTGCGTACACATATTTATATATATTTACATATATAATATATATAAAGAGAAATAGCATATTGTCTAAAACGTAATATTATTAAAACAGACTATTAATAAACTAATTTTTTATGCCTCCCTGTATCCGCGTGTTTTTGCAATTCGCTTTTTCCACAGAACAATATCGCATCGCATGCTGTACACTTACATCTGATTCTATTGGTGTTCACCAGCCTTTAAATTCTGATAGATGAAGCCATTCGTATTGAAATACTTTTTTTCTTACTTTCGATTTCTCCTTATCAGTGTGTGTGTGTGTGTGTGTATTTTGTGATGGCCGATTATCTACGCTAGGGATATAGGCCCAGGGGGAGAGATGCCCTTCGTGGGGGTCTTTCTAAGGGAACCTAACCCGTATTTAAGCAAGGTTCGAAGAAAACCACGAAAACTCCGAACGGTTAGGCCGACGGCCGCGATTGGGTTCGAACCCAGCACCTGCCGTCTACCAGTTGAGAGGTCAGACCCTCTCGGCCACTGGTGGGGCCCTTCTCCTTATCAGAAAAACTATTTTTCCTTTTAACATTGGTTGTCGCAACGTGCGAGTCTTCTGCTTTATCCAAATCCATTGCTATAAAACGGTAAAATGTAAATTTTGAGATACTACACCTTACACATTCTAGAAAAATTGGAACTAAAATCTAAAACTAAAAAACTGTTTTCGCTTTATGCTTTTCTCAAGCAAGCGAGCGATTGAAACCGAAAATCGAATAGAATAGTTCCAACTGACGTCATAACATTTTCCCCCCTTCCAAAAATCCCTCAGATTTCTCTACTTTCATTGCTTGAGCAACAGCAATATTCAGCGAAATACTTACGATGCAATTCGCCAGGAGTTTTGAAAAACAAGTAGAAAAGAAGTTTTTTCTAAGAAGTTTAGCAGAAAGAAAGGGGGAAAGCGCGTTCATGAGAGTGGAATGGGAAATTCTCAAGATTTCCCACAAAACCCTAAGTTTCCCCTTTTCCCCACACAGCTCTATTTTCCCCACAGATGTGGGAAATTTCCCACAAGTTACCATCACTGCTACCAGCCGAGCCATTTCGCCAGACTTCATACATTAATCTCAAATAAACAGGCTTTTACTAGTATTATAGTAGGCTATGGATCAACATTCAACAAACGAACAAACACGCAGAAGTGGCGATACAAGAGTCGCGGCTCACGAATCAAAATCATTTTTGTGAGCCATGACTCGTATGGATTCTTAGCTATGACTTGTAAGTTATCAAGTATTCTTACAACGATGGTCACGCCCCTTCGAATTAAAAATATATGTTTTATATTTTATGCAATGATTGTAATATATAAAGTACAGTGCATGCTTCTGTTTTATGTATTTTACAAATATCAAGTGTTTTCAATCGTGAAAAGGCAGGAAAAGTTTGCTTTCAAATCTGCAAACAATGAGAGCTTCTCGAAAACTAAATAATTAAGCAAACAAACCTCTAAATTTCAAGTATACTTTTTTAAAGTAATGTAGCTGTGTACAAGATTCTGTTTTTTTAATGGAAAATATAAGACAAAATGATAAGGATATCCCAAACAGCAATTACAACATTTTTTAAATACCAGTGTCTAATTAGTTTTATTCACAGAAATGAAAATGAAATGCAAATACTGGTTCCAATTTAGTCTATCTCGGTTATTCCATATACTTTCATACCTTCCTTTACTCTACTTTACGTTCACAAAGGAACATTTTGGTTTCTCATTTAAATATTAATCTATTAATATTAAAAATCTAGATATTATAGATCTAGATGAATTTAATTTCAAATTAATGTAAACTTAGATTAATTTGAAATGACAAATTTTAAATTTATAAATTAAATATCGACAGTATTTTAAAAAGGTATGTTTTTGACACAAGTTTTATAAAGATAAATGTCATAAAAGTAAATCAAAAAGATTACATAGGTTTGCAAAATTTTTTTCTCGGAACAGAAACGAGTGCAGAGATTGTTGACCGCATCTGATTTTCAGTGTTTTTCAACAAAAATTTTGTCTTTTTTTATTTTATTTTATTTTGTTTTAAGAAAAAAAAAGCTTTTTTAATATTTATTTTTCTCACTGCAGTTCATTATCTATTCAAAATTTTTAAATGACTTAAAAACAATTCGCAGGAAAATTTCTCAAAAAATTTTCCGGTTACAGAAATACAATTTTAAGGAACTTTTTTGGAGATAATCTTTAGGTGTAAAATAAATCGAATGTAGGTTTAAAAAATTCATAATTTTATATCAGTGTGTTATAAATAAGTAATTAACAGTTTACATATATACATATATGCACGTATATAAATGTATACAGGGTGTCCACTCTCAACGGTGGCCAATGGCTAATTTCTAAACCGTTAGTCATAGACATATAGTTCCAATTACAAAAATGCTTTAAAAAAGGTAAAGAACTGTTTTTCAAGCGATTTAGCTCAAAATAATTTTTTATTAAAAAATTACAGAAATTAATTTTTTATACGGTCCCCGGGATACTATTAGTGATATTTAGTAAAAATTTTCTATCACCCTGTCAAGCAATACAAAGAAGGTCCCATTCATCTAACATTAAAATTGACCGAGTTATGAAACTTTAAATTTCATGACTTAAACCACTTTTCTGTAGCTGAAAACGAACGAGTTGGAGTAAGTTTTCAGGGAACGTATGCTAAATGCTTAAATTATTATAAAGGGCGTCTATTTCCAACGCTGTCCAATAGCTAATTCCTAAACCATTTATCACAGACATATAGTTCCAGTTAGAAAAATGTTTTAAATGAGATAAAAAATATTTCTAAAGCAGTTTAATTGAAGGGGCTACCACCGTATAAGTTTTTAGTTAGTGTTAATTTTTATTAATTAACTTCAAGATTGGTTAAAATAGTTGAAGACGTGAGTTTTAAAATTCTCTTTATTGAGAAAATCAAATTTAGGGAAATCGCGATTTTATTTTAAAAAGATGTTTTATTTTGCTTAAAATGTTCGTATGTTATGTTTCCCTAGTTCAAAATTTCTATTCGAATTTTAACTCTATTCCTAATATCCGATTGAGGTTCATTTTGCACACTTATTTATATCCAATGACAATGTAATATTAATACAAATTTAGATACGTACCATTTATTTATTTTATAGAACTACACCAAATTCTGTTAGGTTAAGTAATCTAATAGAAATTTAAATGTATGTCATTTTGTAACGAATTGTGGATGTTGCTTTTCATAATTTAAATTAACAAACTTTCTGGTATTTTTTTACTTATATTTTTAGTACAAATTTTGCTTTAATATGTAATCATCAACAAAAATTTATAAATAATATTGTAAAAATTATTTCTCTCTCAAAGTTTATGTTAAATTTTATATCCTGCGTTTATTTTTATTTCCAGTAAATTTGTGACTGACCCTTAATTTGCAGCAAAAAAAGATGCTTCAACTTTAAACAGCTATTATTCGGTTAGTTTTAATCGCAGAGGAATGGACCTTTTTTTGTATTACTTGTTAGAGTAGTGGTAAAAATTTACTAAATATCAGTGATAGGACCGGGGGACCGTATAAAAACTTAATTTTCGTAATTTTTTAAGGAATTTTTTTTTTTTTTTTTTTTTTTTGATTTAAATCGCTTGAAAAAGAATTCTTTACCCTTTTTAAAGTATTTTTGCAATTGGAACTATATGTCTATGACTAACGGTCAGGGTTCTCGCTGGCATTTGACCAACGTTAGTAATTTTCTAATTAAAAATAAAAAACATTCGCCAAATAAGAAAAGTATTAGCAAAATAGATTCGCCATGTAGCACAAAAAAAAAAAAAAAAAAAAAACGTTAGTTTTTTAATGTATTTTCTTTTTTTTTCAATACGTTCTAAAATAAACCAAGTTTTTATAACTGCGACAGCAGTTGTTATTAATCTAATTTCAACTATCCGCTACAAAAAAAAAAAAAAAAAAAAAAAAAGAAAAATATGTATAGATTAAATATATATGCATATGTATGAAAAACGAAAAGAAAAAGCAAAAATTGAGCACTAGTAATTTGGCTAATCTAATCGCTTGTTTACTCGCCAAATGAAGAATTTAGTCGCAATTTGGCGCATTGACGAGCGACAGCGAAAACACTGCTAACGGTTTAGAAATTAGCCATTGGCCACCGTTGAGAGTGGACACCCTGTATATAAACTTATAGGTATGCATTTATAAATAGATTACTGAATCTTTATCTTGTTATTAGTAATTATGCATAAAAATAAGTCGTATGATAAAACATAGATGTGTACGAATACATTTTACGACTCAATTACATGATTTAACATTTTGGTATTCTTAAGGCTGTTATCAAAGTCAAACTATCGCTACTTTCAGACTTATGCTTTGAATAATTTTTATTCTTAAATGCGCGAAACTTGCAGATATCGTTATTCGTATGCCAAGAAATTGAAAAGAAAAAAAGTACTGTCAAAGTTAGAATTTTGGGTCGATTTTCGAGATTACAAATTAATACATTAATTTTTTTGACATTTTTCTTGCATAGATGATAAACCGTCCAATATCTATATTATAAAGGCCAAACATATCTGTGCGTAACGCATACGTCATTTTGCGAATGGCAACACTTTCCCATGAAATTCGGTTTTGAAATTTTCGGTATTGCAAATTTTATACTTTTAAGCATCGCACATTTACAATTTTTACACCGTCATATTGAAAAAAAAAATTACTTTTAAATGCAATTTGTTTGTAAACTGTATCTCAATTTGTTTTAGATATATTAATTTTTTGTAATTTTTAATTCACTTTTTTTTTGGAGGTGGCAACTTGAGCACTCCATTTTTGTGCGAAGTAAAGGGAAAAAGCTATAAATTAAAAAGAAAGAATTGAGAGGAATTATGGTGGCTGGGAGTGATACAAAAGATGCAACCCTGAAATCCGGTAAATTAAGCCCAAACAAAACCGCGTGCTTTCACACACACACACACACACAAAAAAAAGATTTTTTAGCATTACAGTTTTTAGTTTAGAATAAATATAATTTTATAATTTAATTATAATTTTAATAAAATAATTTTTGGAATAATTATATTTTTATGTAATTTATTTTTTACTTTATTTTTACAAATATGTTCTCGGAAAAGAAAAAAAAAATCACACAGAAAATTGATTCGAAATGGAGAAAGAAAGATGTAAATGACAAAATGAGGTTTCATAATTCATCAATATCCAAGGTTTAAAATGCAACTGAATATTGGTTTGGTTTGGCATAATGTATAAAAATCGAGTAACGCGTGTGTTACACGGAAAATACGTCATCTTCTTTGTATGTTGAAGTGACTCAAGTATTTTTGTGTATTTTAATGTTTATTATTTTAATTTGTGTCGTGTATTTGAATTTATAAAACGAAATTTAATTTTTTTTATAGAGTTAACTTTGGAACAAATTTTCTTTGAAAAAATGCACGTGCTGTCATTTCTTTATTTTGTATTTTACTATGTGTGTAAATTTTTTCAGATACGCAACATATCTCTCTATGTCTATATTATAACGAAAAAATGTTTTCGTGTATAGCACTGACGTCATTTTGAGAATGGCAATATTTCACGATGTAATCAGGGCCGTAACCAGAGAGTCATACCAAGGGGAGGGGGGGGGGGCTCTGAAAAATTTCTGGGGGCTAACATATTTCAACAATCCATCGCTTAAGAAAACTAAATATAGCAAAAGCTGTTAAAAGGGTGGACCTGCCTATAGAGGAAACCGTCTAAAGTGAAACCTCTCCATAGCGGAACTTTTCTATAAGGAAGTAATTAAATGCAAAATAATTCATGATCATCGGAAAATAAATATATATTTTCGTTTTTGTTAAAAATAAAAACTTTTTCACAAACTATTCCAAAGAAAAAAAAATACATAATAATTAATATGAAATTAAGAGCATGCGTATTATATTTATTTTTATGTACATTAATTTGACTTTTTGCTGCCTATGCAAGTGAAGCCAAGTTCAATATAAGTATCCAGTAGATACCCATCAAATTATCTGAGATTTTTTTATGATTTAATATTTAGTTTAAAAAATTTAATTTTACCATTTTTGTAAATTTTTTTCTCATGTTATAAATGTTTATTTTCAAGTAAGATTGTCAACTATAATTATGGTTAGTATCAGATAGTGCGTTTATACTGTCCATTACTGAAAAATTGCAACCAAGCACATAGATTTTAAAATATGAGATTCTTGTTTTAGAGTCAGACTGCTCAATATAAGATGTATTTTTTATGATATTTGTTTGAGAGGCAGACTGATCAATATAACATATTTTTTTATTGTAAGTAATTTTGTAGATTTGTTATAAATCAATGAAGCAGTTCCTTCTTAAAAATTTTCTTTCGTCGAATTTCGACAGGTTCCACCTCGTATTAAATAAAATCAGTAATAATTAGTTTATTTTTAGAAAATGTTCATATTTTTTTCTTTATTTCTAATAAATATAAACATTTCAATTCTTTAGCAAAGATAGCTTAATATGCCACGCCAAATGAAAAGCATACGCCAAATGGTAACCCTTTTGTCCAAAATAAAAGAACTTTCGTCAGAATTTTATAACTAACTAGCTGACCCACCCGGCGTTGCCCGGGTCCGTATTAACAATATTAAACGAACTTGAAATTTGTATGATTTCATCATTAACTCGAAGCATGCAGAAATTCATTATCTGAAATACGTGGCCCCTGACTGTGTGAAAAATCGGTTTAAAAAACATCAACTAATATTAAGCTCTAAAAAAACTTAAAATGAGCAATGAGAAACGCAGGAGGGAGCATGTATCCAACGATTGCGTTATTTTTGTGTTAAAGTGTTGATATTACCCTTAAAAATAACTATTAAGTCATGTAAATAATTATTTTTTTTCACATAGAAATCCCAAGTGAAATATTTTGAATTTCAAACTAATTATATCACTCTTAAATCCGACTATACCGTGAATGAAATCGATACTCGATGATAAAAGGTTGGTATATAGTATTATAAGTTCAGAGCCATTTAACAAAAGTAAGTGTATATTTTTAATCAAAGCATGCGTAATGTTCACTCTGTGGGCAAATTCCTAACCGTAAACTTTTGTAACGTAACCATAACCTGTCTGTAACCTAACTGCGCCTTAACAGTACCTCACCGTAACTTAAATATAACACAAATGTAACCCAGCCGTCACTTTATTGTAACCTAACCTTACTCTAACCATAACATAAATGCAATTTAACTTTAACCTAACTTTAAATTAACCGTGATCTAACTGTAACATATCATGAAATTAAATAAAATCAAAGACTTAGCGTAATGTAAATGTCTAATCGCAACCCAAATGTTACCTAACCATATATAGGATTCATGTCCATGGGAATTATTTTGTCTTGTTAGGATCTGGTTATGATTCATTAGAATATTTTCGTCGGGTTCAGATTTGGTTCGATTCAGATTTCATGTATTTTTTGAAAATTGATTTTAATGTTCGGGTCTGTTTTATGTTCATGGAAATTATTTTGCCTTGCACGGATCCAGTTATGGTTCTGTAACATATTTTTGTCCGGAACAGATTTGATTCAATTCAGGTTTTGGCGTTTTCTTCAAATGAAATTTTTGGGTTCAGGTTTTCCTGCGTATCCACGGAAATTATTCTGACTGATTCGAATAAAGACATGCTTCACTAGAATATTTTTGTCAAGTTCAGACTTGGTTCAATTCAGATTTAGGCTTTTTCTTCAAATGTAATTTTTGGGTTCGGGTTTTCTTGCGTGTTCACTAAAATTATTCTGCCTTGTTTGAATAAAAACATGCTTCACGGGAATATTTTTGTCAAATTCGGATTTGGTTCATTTCAGATTTCGAGATTTTTTCAAAGAAAATTTTAAGGTTCAGATTCGGTTCATGTACATGGAAATTTTTTGTCTTATTCGGATCCGGTTATGGTTCTTTGGAATATTTTTGTCAGGTTCAGATTTGGTTCGATTCAAATATCAGGTATTTTTTCAAATAAAATTTTTAGGTTCGGATCTCGTTCATGTCCACGGTAATTATTTTATCATACTCGAGTCCGGTTATGATTCTTTCGAATATTTTGGTCGGATTCAGATGTGGTTTGGGTCAAATTTCAGGTTTTTTCAAATCGGATTTTTTAGTTTCGAGTCGGGTTTATGTCCTTGGAAATTATTTCGTCTTGTTTGGATCGGGTTATAGTTCTTTGGAAGATTTTTATCGGGTTCAGATTTGGTTCAATTCAGATTTCGGGTTTTTCTTCAAATAGAACTTTTGGGTTCGGGTTTTCTTGCCTCTTCACGAAAATTATTCTGTCTTGTTCGAATAAGGACATGCTTAATGTGTAAACATATAATGACGTCATTTGCATCCGCTAAAGCATTCGACTTTTACTGTCAAGTCTTATACTACATATATAGAAAAATATACATCTGACATCAGAAATCCAACAAAAAAGCGATTTTATCATTTAAAAAACTCAGCAAGACATATCGATAGTAAAATTATTCATATGCCTTATTTTTTTCTTTTAATAGTTCCATGTGTTATCAAATGTCATTATTTTTTTTTCCAAAATTCGAAAAAAGTTATTTCACAAAAATTAATGAAACTGTATTCCTTCTGATTTTTGATGTGAATTAAACAAATGCTGAGCAAATAATCCACAAAAATATTCATTAAAATACATGTTTGTAAAGAAAATTTATGTTTTTTTTTTTGTAAAGTATGTTTGCAATAAACTAAAAATCCCATTTAACTGATGTATAATAAAAAAGAATACTGCCCAGTTAAACTGAAGGCATTGAGCTCACAGGCTACAAATACTAATTGCACATTAAAGCTTTATATTTTCAAGGGTTAATTCCGTTCGAAAAAAAAATTAAGAAGGGGAAACAGCTCTCCCCTTTCCTCTTTTTTTATACTTAATCATTGAACCTCCTATACTATCAAAGACATGCTTTATCATATAAAAAATCTATATCCAAAATTCAGAGCAAATTAGATAATTCTTAATAAAAACCCATTTAGCATTTATATAATTTAAAAAGAGTTATCCCCCTCTTTTATACTTAAACATTAAACTTCCAAAACTATTCAGAGATTTGAACGAAATCTGAAAATTCTGCTTGAAAAACCCATTTATATAAATTAAGGGGGGGGACATTAGAACCCCTGTTCCCCTTATTTATACTTATTCAATGAACACCTAATAACAGTCACGGAATCGCCTCATCAGAATGATCCTAATCTAAATTTTGAACGAAAATTAATTCTGCATGAAAATCCCATTTATATCAACTAACGGGGGGGGGGGGGGCATTAGAGCCCCTGTTCCCCCTATTTATACTTATTCAATGAACACCTAATAACAGTCACGGAATCGCCTCATCAGAATGATCCTAATCTAAATTTTGAACGAAAACTTAATTCTGCATGAAAATCCCATTTATATCAACTAACGGGGGGGGGGGCATTAGAACCCCTGTTCCCCCTATTTATACTTATTCAATGAACACCTAATAACAGTCACGGAATCGCCTCATCAGAATGATCCTAATCTAAATTTTGAACGAAAACTTAATTCTGCATTAAAATCCCATTTATATCAACTAACGGGGGGGGGGGGCATTAGAACCCCTGTTCCCCCTATTTATACTTAATCAATGAACACCTAATAACAGTCACGGAATCGCCTCATCAGAATGATCCTAATCTAAATTTTGAAAACTTAATTCTGCATGAAAATCCCATCTATATCATCTAACGGGGGGCATGAGCCCCCCGTTCCCCCTCTTATACATATCGAATGAACTCCAAAAACTAATCAGGGAAGCGCCTTGTCAGGATATACCTACATACAAAATTTCAAGTGGATCGGATATTTTTATCATGAGTTATCGCGTTACGTACATACGAACATACATACAGAACGGACGGGCACATAAGCTCTCAGGCTATGATAGCCTGTGAGCCAAAAACGAAATAAAACCAAAACACACCGGGTTTAATATTAGACGATGCTCTTGAAATAGAGATATTTTAATTTTTTTTTTTTTATGTTGAAATGAGAAAATTGGAATAAAAATATATGGTAATCTGCTATTTTCTATGGAGGGAAGAGATAGATGGAGGTGCAATATAAAGTAAAAACAATTTGCAATATGATGCGCGTTATCATTAAATTTAAATGATTCGGCCCAAACAAAAACAATCGCATGGAACAGATACCGAAATCTTTAATATCAACTGTGCATTTTTTTCCTTAAATGAAAACGATCTGTTTATATTAAAGCATTCTAAAGTAGCATTGCATTTTATTATAAACTATAACTGTAAATAATCGTAAATTATGAACTAAAAACCGTAGTACTAAAAGTTTTCTTCTTTTTTTGGAAAGCACACGGTTGCGTTTGGGCTTTTTGTAGAGGATTTCAGATTTACATTTTTTCCATCACTCCCGGATACTATAAGTTCTGTCTACACTTTCTTTTTACTTTATGGCTATTTGCTCTTTACGTCGCATAAAAATGTAGAAAAAAGTTGCCACCTCCTGAAAAATTGAATTAAAAACTACAAAAAATTAATATCTCAAAAACAAATATAGATACAGTTCTCAAACAAATTGCATTTAAAAGTACATTTTTTTTCTCTATACAACGGTGTAAAAATTAAAAATATCCGATGGCTATAAGTTTAAAAATTTACAGTAGCGAAAACTGCAAAAGCGAAATTCATCAGAAAGTGTTGCCATTCACAAAATGACCTATGCGTTACGCACAGATACGTTTGGCTTTTATAATACAGATTAGTCGATGACTATTTAATTGATGTGTGTAAAGCCTGGAAATGGTTTTATTTAATACTAGCTAATCTACCCGGCGTTGCTCGGATTCGTCAAAAAACAGCAAGAAGTGTGAAAAAAAAGTTTAAAATCAAAATAAAAAAAACTCGAAATATTTAAAAATTGTTGCACGAATTTCGTTTAACTTTCATCGAAAAGAGAAGGGCTAGAAAATTTAAACTAGATGCTTTTTACTAACTTGGAAAAATCTTACAAAATTGCGAAAGCATTAAAAAATTTATAAAAATATAAAACAAATTCAAAAATTGTATTTCGAAATTCGAATAAACTTAGAGGAAAAGAGGACAGAATTTACTACATTCGGTCGAAAATTGAACGTCTAAAAAACCGAAGCGGATCACGAAAAAACGTAAGCATTGCATTAAAAATGGCAAAAATTTCAAAAATCAAGGTACTAAAAATTTACTCTATTTGGATAAAAGTTTTGAATCTAATTAGTGTTATAAAATGGCAAGCAGTGCAATGCGAATAAAAAAGTTAAAAAATCGCAATAAAAATCTTTAATATAGCAAAAATCGCACAGGAGTAAATTTTTCATATTAGAAAGAAGTTTAAAACCGAATTCCTTTTCCGTATAAAAAAAATCGCCGTGGACTCAAACAAACAAAAGAAAAAAATCTAAAACATTGCATTAAAAATCGCTTGAGATTAAAATAGGAGAGAAAAACAACTACCATAAAGACTAAAAGTTTGAAACCAAATTCCTGTTAGGCATTTGGAATTTTTACATCGAATTCCTTTGAAAAATGTCAAAAAATGACTGTGAAAGCCCGAAAATTGCACTGAAAAAAAACATTAAAAAACGCAAAATATTAAAAAATCGCTAGGGTAAAAATTTACTGTTAAAAATAAAATACTGCAATCAACAAATTAACTATATTAAACACAATGTTGGAAATTAAAATCAGTTTCCGAATGTCAAAGAATCGTTATGAAACTTAAAAAAAGGCTAAAAATCACATTGAAAATTGCATTAAAAATCGTTTAATATTTGGAAGTCAATGCCTGAACAATTAATATGAAGGGGGGGGGGGTGTAATCAGAAATTATTCATGAATAACAAAATGAGGACATGGAATGCCGAAAATCGTATTAAATGATTAAACAATACAATCGAAAAATAACTATATTAGGCAAAAAGTTTGAAATCGAAATTGGTTTTCGAATGGCAAAAAATCGCCAAGGAACGAAACAAATAGCTAATTGTCACAGATGTCATATATGCACTACATTGGCGCGCTATTTTTCAGGCGCCAATTTGGCGAAAACCAGTTACGTGCATATTTTTTAACTAATTTCTATTTTAAAAGGGAATAATCATAAAAAAGCTTAGTTAATAATTATAGAGTAAAACAATTTATATCATTTAAAAAAGAAAATAAAAATAAACAAACGGTTTATTAATAAATAAATAACAATAGCAGGGTTACCATGTGAAGCGCATATAATTGCTATTTTGTTGTAATCCCACCAATGTGGTGCATATATGATATCTTGTGTCTATTTCTCTGGCAGAATCTTCTAATTTGGCAAAAAATTAAGCAATTAAAATAAATTATGAATAAAAGAAATATGATTTAACTAGCTGTTACCCGTGACGTCGTTCACGTAGCATAAAAAAAGATAAACATTTTAATTAAACAAAACGTTTCATTAACAATAATTTAAAAAATATATAACACATATCTTATACCAGGCTATGCAGTAGTTTTTTTTTTTATAAGGGACTTAAAGAACGCAGTCAAATAAATGGAAAATGTGTTAGATAATATTAACGATCGCGAAAATGAAATTGCAACCATTTATACTGTAGAACACCTGTAACGATTCCCAATGGTACAGAAATCATGTTGTAGTGCATTTCAGAATCAGGGGCCTCGCTAAGGGGGGGGGGGGACAGGGGGGAGCCTCCCCCCCCCAAACATTCCCAAATGTTGTTACACTTGGCAAATTCCATTAAAATTTTAATAAAAACTGTAATATAATTCCTATTTTCAGATAGAAGTTGCAAAAGTTACAACTCTAATTGGGAATATTATTGAACTTTTCACAAATAAGAACTGTATTACATTTTCTAAGTATGGTAATTTGGCAAAATTATGAAACAAGTTGGCAAATATGAAAATTTGACTTGGCAATTTGAGGTCTTCTCCCCCACCAATAAAAAGTCTTACCGATGGCCCTGTTCAGAATTCCATATCAAAGAAAGAAAAATCATGTGTTAAACCTAGGTAATAAAAAAAATATCCAACAGTTCCATAATACATAACTTCGCCGGCCCATTCTTTTCTGCATCTGTGTATGTGATCTATGTGCTTGTAAATATTCTAAATACAATGTTAAAATTTTGCTTAGTTAGAAAAAGTATAACGAAGATTAAAATTCACCTTTAGCGATTTCTAATAATAGACAGAAACGTACAAACGTACTTGAATTCTTTTGTACAGTCCTGTATATTACGTGCAAATATTTATACGACCGTATATTTAGCTTAAATTATTCAAGCAAAAAACCGATTCAAATTATTGAATTCATATTTCCGGGACTCGCCATTGCACAGGTGACCATATATCCAGTTTATTGTATAGTCCGATACATGATTTATTTAAATTCTACAAACATCTCTTATTATACCAAATGTAGCTGAACTTCAGGATGCATTAGTTTTCTTTAAAATACATACTATAATTGAAAAAGCTCTTCAGCAATCTTTTCTAATAGACCATACTTTAGATACAATATCTGAGATCTAGACACAGGTCCAAAATCTTTTATGCGTCTCTGTAAATGAACAACAAATGGGATGCAAATCATACTTTACTGCAAGCATATTAGTAAATTTCAGTATTTATCATTGTATTGATTATCTCAGTATATTAATTTCATCATGTTTAAAATAGTGCAATGCAATTAAAATACGTTGGGAATATTTTTTCCCCGTAGAATATTATATTACCGAACATTTTTCTGTTATCTTGTAAAAGAATGTTAAACCTTTTCATCCCATTTTCTTCAGAAATCCTGTTTTAGTGCACTTCAGAAATTGATATCAATTTCAATATTATTAAAATAACCTTAATAAAATAACATTATTAAAATACGCTGCAAATGGTTTTTCTTCACAGACTATGATATATTGAAATACTTTTGAGCTCACTGTATGCACACTATAAGTACTATACTTAATATATTCGATAGTAACCATGTTTTTGTGAACCTTAAAAATGCATGTAAATTTCATTACATTTAAAATTATGTAAATTATCAAAATACACCACAAATGATTTTTTCGCCGTATATCATAATGTAAAGTCTCCTTTTGAGTGGTCCTGTGAATCAGCTATAATTGCTACCTGGTTCATTTTCAATGCCGCACATGCTACAGCAAATCTCAATAACGTATGTTATTTTCGTATGAATCCCACTATATTTACTCAAGTTGAAACACGGACAAACAGACGGCAGACCCCAGGCACTCGGCATCCGGTATACAGACAGGTTGAAGTCGTAAACACTTTTAGACCATGTTAGAAAGTGTCAAAAAGGGGGTAGTTTCCGTAAAACAATAAAAAAAAAACAGAATTTTTGAAAATTTAAAAACTTATACTTTGTTTCAGATATGACGTTACATTGATATTTTAAAAATTCTTAATGGAAAGTATTCCTGTGACGTCACAATTGGTAAAAAGTTGAATTTTATAGCCTCGAACAGAAAGAAAGAAAAAGGTTCATTTTTATTACGGATTAATATCTGGAAAAACTACTAAAATATTCATATTCTTGTAAAGTGTGAAGTTATATTCTTGTGAAGTCTTCTAAATGTAAAAGAAATTTTATATAATCGTCTGCGTGATATCAGAAGAAAAACCATATTCCTCTGACGTCACAATTGGTAAAATCGCGGTTTTTAACTTCTAACCGAAAAACAGAATAGGGTCCATTTATTTATTTCATTTTCTTTTATCACGTGAAAATCTTTCAGTTGAAAATTAATTACAGAAGAGAGATAATTATTCCTTTTTTTTTTTTTTTTTGGCAACGAAAAAAGAAAGATGATTAAATATTATGGAAAATTTTTCAATTTATTCTGTATGAAAAATAGTGAAATGTTGAATTAAGAAAAATATTTGAATAAAATAAATAAAAATTAGCCTATGTTCATTTCAGACCAATAATCTATCTATATACAAAAATTCAAAGCCATTAATCCATCCGTTTTGAAGCCAAGTTCATTCCAATTTTCGGACACACTTTCACATAATATATATAAGGATGGTTAGTTTACATTAAAGAGAGATCAATCTGATCGCCAAGGGCGGCTAGTTTACTGTATTTGGGTAAAACACGATAATCGGAAATATTCACGAATGATTAAAAAATCGGCGAAAAGCATAGAAAATCTCGAAAAATCGTATTAAATATAGATACATAGAAAAATAAAATACATTAGGCTAAGGTATATAAGGGTAAAACAATGCAATTGGAAAACTTTCATGAATGGCAAAAAAATTGACGCAAAATGTAAAAAATAAAATAAAATAAAATAAAATAAAATAAAATAAAATAAAAAAATGCTAAACATCGCATTACAAATTGCTAAATTTCAAAATTCGTAAATGGCAAAATTTTTTAAAAGAGTAAGGGTAAAAATTTGAAATTAAATTACTTCTACAAATTCTAAAAAATAGCCGGGAAATTCTAAAAACCACTAAAAAAAATCATCGAAAAATTTATTAAAAATCGCTAAATGTAAATGCATCCCGAGAATAAAAATTTATTGTAGTCGGGTAAAACATAGTATTCTCATTTTTCATGAATTACAAAAAAGTCGACGCAGAACACAAAATGTATCCAAAAATCGCATTGAAAATAGACAAAATTTTAAAAATGTAGATGGGGAAATTTACTAAATTAGTCTAAAAATTTGAAACGAAATTCCTTTTTTAATTGCTTAGACATTACTGTGGGGATCGAAAAATGGCAACAATCGCATTAAAAAGTTAATTAAAAATAGCAATGAAAACTGCATTAAAAGCGCACTAAAAATGCACCAAAAATCGCTAGTTAATTTTAAAATCGCAGTAATCAAAATTTTCTCAAATGGATAAAACATTCTAATCGGCAATCAGTACTATTTGATTATCTGGTCGGTCAAGAATCTAATTACTGAACCATAAGATTAAACACCAATAATGGCTGATCGTAAATGTCACATTCACTTGACATTAAACACGTTACACAGATTTGTTACGTAATCAAGTGATTTTTACTTCGTTGTTTTATTTGTATTTTTACTAGTAAATCTGCAGATCAAAAGCCTCAACGTCAGCTTTTCACATCATTTCTTTCTTAAAACACACTTTGGGTAATATTCAATTTCCTAGAAACTGTAATTTGAAATTTTCAAATTACGTAATTATTTATAAGAATAAAATAAGAATAAAAAGTTTTCAGCCAACAAAAGCGTTAAATTAAAGGTTTAGTTATGTTAGGCTATTCTGAATATAACATAGTAGATTTCTTCAGGGGGGCGGAGCCCCCCTGAACCCCCCGTAGTCTCATTAAACTTAAATTTGTAACTTTCTATCAATTTGCTAATGGTTATCGTATATCTTGTATTTCTTTATACATTTTGATTTATAAGGGTAAGTAACAGTTTTAATAAGCATTTTTCATTATCCTCATACTTCTACATACCTGTTCACACCTAAATCTGATGTATTAGGAACTTTTGAAAGTGTAAGCTCAGTAATCTAGAATTTTACAATTTTGTTTCCGAAAAAAAGAAGTTTTGATTGCATTTTGTGGCAGATATCGCGGCCAGACAGACAGACAGACTGACAGGCGGAAAACAATAAATTTTGTGCCGCCAAAATAAGCCTTTACTGAAGTTTCGGCAATGACGTCATTATTCATGAGTTATTGCAGTCCATGTTTCTTGTATTTTTAACAACTATAAAATACCTGTTTTATTTCAATTATGACGTCAAATTTTATCAGGTGAAATATTTGTTAAAAATATAATTTTTTATTTCTTTTACTTCTAATTATGCCCCCATTTTTGTCAGAAAAATTCTTATTAACGAAACAAACTTCCGTGTTTAATATTTAACAAAGTACTATATTTATTTTTATTTTAATTCTGACGTCATATTTATTTTTTCTTAGTTTAATTTTTCGAATGGAACTTGCTCAATTGAAACTTATTGCCGTTGACAAATTATTCCATATTTTGATTTTTTTTTTTTTTTTTGGCAACGACAAAGGAAATTGATTAAATTTTAATTAAAAGATCGCTATTGATTCTGCATGAAAAAGAAGGAAATTTTGAATTATTAAGGAAAATATGTGAATAAAATCAATAAAACATAGCCTATGTTCTTTTCTGGGCTATGTTATAGTTATACGCAAAGATACAAAGACATTAATTCATCAGTTTTGACGTTGACTTCATTTAAATTTTCGCTTTCAATAATTACACGCATTCAAATTTATAACATTATAAAAATAAGGTTTAGGATGAATGTTGCTTAGCAACCATTAAGAGAAAATAAAGAAAATGAAATAAATACTTTTGAAATAAGTAAGTCACAAAAACAAATTAGTTTATATTATTGGAATACATTTATAAAAAATCTCCAAAATTTACAGTAATAATTTTAAAAATCTAACAAATGAATAGACAAAATTTCAAAACAATACGAATAATTTAACCGGTAAATTTCAGCATCCATTTATCATAATGTGACATTTTCTCTCAAGAAAAAAAATGGAAATCATTGCATTTGCCATAGAAAAGCATTATTGCGCAAAATAAAATATTCTATATTTTTCGAACGAATGAACCAAATCTTACAAAAAACTATACAGCTTAATCCCAGTGCCTCACTTACATACCCACTTAATTTCAAGCCAATCGGATGCTTTTAACGGAAGTTATCGCGGAACAGACAGACTGACAGACTGACTGACAGACTGACTGACAGACTGACTGACAGACTGACTGACTGACAGACAGACTGACTGACAGACAGACACAAAAAAATTTCGTGTCTCCAAAGTAAGCCTTCACTGACGTTTCGGCAATTAATATTTTTCTAATTTATTTGTCTTTTCATTATTTAACATAAAAATTACATCAATTTGCATACTTTGGCGAGTCGTTTGATGATTTATGTAATTTGGCGAAATTGATCGACAGCATAATCAAGTATTACACGCAAATCTTTTATGGATGGTAAAAATTGACTCGGCACGCGAAAGATCTTTTAAATAATGCATTAAAAATCTCTAAAATTACATACGATTAAAAGTTTAATATTCAATTTTTATTACCAATATTAAAAACTACCATAGAACTCGAAAAAAAACCCCGCTAAAAATCTCATTGAAAAATGCATAAAAAATCACTAATATTTAAAAATAGCCGGGTTAAAAATTTATTCTAATAGGGTAAAACAATGTAATCGGAAATATTTCATGAATGACGAAAATCCGACATCAAGCGCAAAAAATCTTGAAAAGTCGCATTAAAAATCGCTGAAATTCATGAATCTTAGAAGACAGCACTTTTTAAAAGGGGCGATTTCCCCGGGCATGAAAATTTAGTTGGCGTCAAATTTATACTACTAACGTCATTTTTGGTCTATAACAAAAAAAGTTCGAGGGGGGGGGGGACGCCAAATTGAAACTTTGGGTTGGGTGAAGTTTTATCTTCGCATGCCTATGTTAGTAGTCAAAATTTAGTACATTAAACTAAAAGTTTGATTCAAAATTCCTTTTACTAATATCAAAATACAGCGCAAAATACCAAAAAAAAAAAAAAAAAAAAAAAATAATAATTGTAATTTAAGAAATTACCCCAACCATTTGAAAAATGTTTCACTCGATACATTCATCTATCATTTTAAGCTAAATACCAGTTGTTTTATTGTGTATTATCCGTGCCACTGCTATAAATGACTTTATACATGCTGCAATTTGAAGGTACGGTTCGTTTAAGTTATATCACTCTATTGTCGCCAAGCATAAAAGTTGGCGACGAAAGAAACATTTCAAACTATTTAACATTGTTGGTGCAAAAGTAATCATTATTAAAATACAGCTTTGGCATATACTGTTATACTTGTAAGACTTTGGCATATATTGTTTGATTTTACAGAGCAGAATTTTGGTGATGGAGGTTTTAAACCAAAATCGATCGCAGCACATGCATCTGTGAATGGGTCCATCAGACATCGAATCAAAAAAGTTTTTTCCCAGTTTTTCCCAAGCCGATTGCTTTTTAGTTTTCTTTTTAGGTGGTGGAAAATCAAGAGTAATAGCTATAACATTTTCCGGCTTGTTAGAATCACTATTGGCACTCAAATTTTCCTGGTTAGAACCGACCGATAGTAAAACGCCATGGCTAGTGGATTGGTCGCCCTGGCGACATGATGTTTTACAATTAATCGGTTCGGCATTAAATTGCTTCCTTTTTCGTGATCGCCTTTCAACACGTAATTGGTTTTCAGCGGCTCAATAATCTTTTGATTTTATCATTTTCTGCATTGAAAGACGTTTTTGCGCCAAACCAAATACAGTATTACTCAGTTATCCCGTCGACCAATTTCGCCAAATGATACGAATCGCCAAACTAATAAGCAACTTATACATGTTGACTAAATTTTTATTTTAAATAGCAAAAGAAGAAATAAAAATCACTTTATGATTGTTTAAGTACGCGTATTGTGTTTAATATCATTGAATGCGATATTCACGTTCATTCATTTCTTTGGCTTCGGCTTTTTCCGTATCTGTTAATTTCCGTCTACCCATTTTTAAATTTGTTAGTTTTCTCCTTTATTACAATGATTTTAACCATTTTAATTTACTATTCAAATAAAAATTCTTCTAAAAGTAAAGAATTTAATTTAAATTCAAATAAAAACTCTTCTAAAAGTAAAGAAATTAATTTAAATTCAAAAGTGACCACATCATTCAAAAGTGGTAACATCATTCAAAAGTGGTAACATCATCGGGTCCATTCTCCCGAAAACAACAACCATTTTTCAAATGGTTAAAAATTGTAATTTAAGAAATTACCCCAACCATTTGAAAAATGTTTCACTCGATACATTCATCTATCATTTTAAGCTAAATACCAGTTGTTTTATTGTGTATTATCCGTGCCACTGCTATAAATGACTTTATACATGCTGCAATTTGAAGGTACGGTTCGTTTAAGTTATATCACTCTATTGTCGCCAAGCATAAAAGTTGGCGACGAAAGAAACATTTCAAACTATTTAACATTGTTGGTGCAAAAGTAATCATTATTAAAATACAGCTTTGGCATATACTGTTATACTTGTAAGACTTTGGCATATATTGTTTGATTTTACAGAGCAGAATTTTGGTGATGGAGGTTTTAAACCAAAATCGATCGCAGCACATGCATCTGTGAATGGGTCCATCAGACATCGAATCAAAAAAGTTTTTTCCCAGTTTTTCCCAAGCCGATTGCTTTTTAGTTTTCTTTTTAGGTGGTGGAAAATCAAGAGTAATAGCTATAACATTTTCCGGCTTGTTAGAATCACTATTGGCACTCAAATTTTCCTGGTTAGAACCGACCGATAGTAAAACGCCATGGCTAGTGGATTGGTCGCCCTGGCGACATGATGTTTTACAATTAATCGGTTCGGCATTAAATTGCTTCCTTTTTCGTGATCGCCTTTCAACACGTAATTGGTTTTCAGCGGCTCAATAATCTTTTGATTTTATCATTTTCTGCATTGAAAGACGTTTTTGCGCCAAACCAAATACAGTATTACTCAGTTATCCCGTCGACCAATTTCGCCAAATGATACGAATCGCCAAACTAATAAGCAACTTATACATGTTGACTGTGTTTAATATCATTGAATGCGATATTCACGTTCATTCATTTCTTTGGCTTCGGCTTTTTCCGTATCTGTTAATTTCCGTCTACCCATTTTTAAATTTGTTAGTTTTCTCCTTTATTACAATGATTTTAACCATTTTAATTTACTATTCAAATAAAAATTCTTCTAAAAGTAAAGAATTTAATTTAAATTAAAAAAAAACTCTTCTAAAAGTAAAGAAATTAATTTAAATTCAAAAGTGACCACATCATTCAAAAGTGGTAACATCATTCAAAAGTGGTAACATCATCGGGTCCATTCTCCCGAAAACAACAACCATTTTTCAAATGGTTAAAAAAAAAAAAAAAAAAAAAAAACATTAAAAATTGCACTAAAAAATTCACTAAAAATCCAAAAGTCATTACGCGAAATCCAAATAAATTATATTGAAAAGAGAACAAAATTCATTATATTAGGTTAAAAGGATGAAACCGCATTCTTTTTGCTAATGGGGAAAAACCGCTTCGAAACATTACGAAAATCTGCTAAAAATCAAATAAAAATTATATTAAAAAATGAAAAATCGGCCTTCGAGGTGCTAAATTTCATATATAGAGGAATTTTCCACCAAAATGTTGTAGCTCTTCGTGCAGCAGTCTCTCCAGGACATCGTCGGCGTTTAAAATTTTTTATTATGTATTATAAGCTATCTTAAAGTTTCAAACAGGCCTTCTTGTTACATTTCCTAATTTTGTACGCACCCTGAAATATGTTACACCATTTTTTTTAATTTTTTATCATGTATTATAAACAACTTTACAGTTTAAAACAAATCATATTGTAAGATTTCCCATTTTTAACAAAATCGCTGTCTATTGGTTCCATATTTCACCACCAGGGAGCGCACTCTACTCTTATCAAAACTATATCTAAACAAAACTCCATTCAAAAGCCTATCAGGAGATATATTACTCGAGTGGGTGGCGGTCTTAAGCAATAATTTAAGATACTTTTATGAAATTGCTTTTCGAAAATAGTGGCACCTAAATTTTTGACATTTTAAGTAGATTTCGCAAAAAAATACTACTTATTGCATTCTCAACACTCAAGTTTTTGATAGAACAACTATGAACAAAATAGATGCTAAACGCAAAATTCTTAAAAAAAAACCGTTAAAAATCGCATTGAAAATCGCATTGAAAATCGTTAAAATCTAAAAATCGTAATAAACACAAAATTTAGGGCATTAGGCTAAAAGTTTAAAACGATTTTCTTTTTATCAATCTCAAAAAATAGCCGCAGAATAAGAAAAAAACACTAAAAATCGCATTAAAAAAATTCGTTAAAAATTCAAAAATTGCTGTACAAATTCCGAATAAACTTTGTTGAAAAGAGAGAAAAAAATGCTATTTTGGGTTAAAAGAATGAAACCGTATTCCTTTCACTAATGGGATAAAACCGCAAAAATAACGCTAAAAATCGCCTAAAAATTATTTAAAAAAATCTAAACAAAAAATCGAAAATCGGGCTTCGAGGTGCAAAACTACATGTAAAAAAGCACCTTCCCTCCAAATTTTGTAACTCTACGTGCAGCAGTCTCTTCAGAACAGCGCTCACAGACAAACATCCTTCTCTCTTTATTATTATAGAAGATACAAAATGTTTTTAAAATGACGTATTTTACGTTTATCAAGATAGTGTCTTCGTTAAGTCTTGCTTTGATTTATTAGACTTTTTTGATTTTAACCGATGAAATTATATTTTAAGCTACTTGTTTTTGAATTAAAATAAACACTCTTAAAACGAAAGAGCAGTAATTTTTTCGATCATAAAAGAGTTGTTTTTCAAACGATTAAATCTTCTTGGTCTAAATTGGTTATTTAAATAGCACAACTTCATTTAAATTGGTTAAAACTCGAGTTATTTCAACTCTTTTTAGAGAAGCTGCCTTTCAACATTGAGATGAGTGGATTTCAGCTCAACTTGAGCTATTTTGTGTCTGACTTTTTAAGAGAGAACAATCAAGTGCGAGTATTACTCAAGATCAGAGGATTCCGTACAAAAAATATATGAATGACTAACTGCATTAATGAAAGAAAACATTGCGAAAAGAATAATAAGAATTTGTAAAAAAAATTTGTAAATTGGTTATTTAAATAGCACAACTTCATTTAGATTGGTTAAAACTCGAGTTATTTCAACTCTTTTTTGAGAAGCTGCCTTCAACATCGAGATGAGTGGATTTCAGCTCAACTTGAGCTATTTTGTGGCTGACTTTTTAAGAGAGAACAATCAAGTGCGAGTATTACTCAAGATCAGAGGATTCCGTAGAAAAAATATATGAATGACTAACTGTATTAATTAAAGAAAACATTGCGAAAAGAATAATAAGAATTTGTAAAAAAAAAAGCAAAACATAGAGTTGAGTATAGCTATATAGATACTAGAAAAACATGATTTCGTATATCATAAAAGTTTAAAGAGATATGAAGATTAAATAATATCAACTATTGCTATATATCTTTTTTTAATTGCTGTATATCTTTTTTTTAAACTTAACCTAATTTTTTAAGATGGTTTTTAATGATAAGTTATTATTATTTGTATATTTTTTGTTTTATTTTATCATACATACACAAAAAAGCCTGAATTTTGCAGTATTCAAAGTATATACAGTATATTTTAATTTAACGATATATAATTTCTGAAGTGCACTTAGTGTTATTTTACAAAAAACTTTAACATACAATTCAAATGACATTCATAAATAAACAGAAATGCAAATGTAAAGTGCCTTATCTAAAAGTTTCTCGCTTTCTGGAAAAAAAATATGCTTTTAAAACATCAAAAGGTGTAGCAAAAATAAAAATGTCAAATTCTTTTACGTTAACTTCATTAATAATATAATGCTGTCATACGTTCTCTAGAAAATTGATACTCTCAGCAATATGTTATCAGGACATAAAAATATATATGATTTTACTGAATGTTTGAAACTTTTTTCAAAAACTAAAAGCCGCGAAATTTAAAAATGTTGAGTTTAAACGTGCATTGTGTAGCGGATAAGGATTATTTTTAAATTCCAAATTGCATTTGACGTGAAAAGTAAACATTTTTTTAAAAGCAGTATTTTATCCTAAGTTGTTTAGTTGTTTAATTTTATTTTTCATGACTGTTTAATTGATGTGTAAAACATTAAAATTGTTTTATTTAATAACCGAAAGGATTTTAAAAAGTCATATTTTAAGTTCTAAATACTTTTTTCGCAGTAATTCTTGCTTTGATTTGTTAGATACTTTTCGAATTTTAACCGATCTTAAGCTGCTGGTGAGTTATGGGCCTCCTGATTGGAGAGGTTACAGCCACTAACATAACTACACCTACATTAAATCATTTTTGGTAAGTGTCATTACCCACCGAGATTCATGGGTGTTGAATCTACAGGTATATAAGCAAAACACGTGATCGTAACTTCTAGAAGGGGTGAAATTTACCCAAAAATAAAAAAAGCTAATAACTAAATAACAAAATAAATGATCGAGTAAATAAATAAATAGTTGTTGGGTTGCGTTGTGATTTTTGCTGCCCCCTTTCGTATGAAGTCAGGACTAATCTAAGCGCTAAACACTTTGACACTCAGTAAGTTCCTGTAAATCAACATAAGTAAATAAAAAAAAATAATTAAAGAAAAGGAGTTTACTCGATGTTAACTGGGAGGTTATCCCTATAAAAATTAACACGAAATTAAAGTTCACATGATACTAGTTTATTTACACTTTTTACATCTATATACAAAACAGGATAGAAAATATTATAATGCCCATTAGTTAACAGGTGTTTTCTCACACTTTTCAGAATACTAATTCACATTAATGAAAAGTTAATTCTGTACAATATTAAAACACAAGTACATTTAATTCCAGACTCATTCTCATATTCTCGATGACCTCCCTAACCATTGGGGAAATTTACATAGTGGAGAAATTTAAATTGCATACCTGGAGCAGCTTCAGCGTACTTTACGAGGGGATTCAACTTGTCCGAGCCATCGACGAATCTCCGTAATCTGCATTCTCATACCTGGAGCAGATTCAGCGTACTTTACGAGGGGATTCAACCTGTCCGAGCCATCGACGAATCTCCGTAATCTGCATTCTCCAAGGCGATGGGCATCTCCTCTCAGCGGTCGGTCCGGCGTGTAGGATAGTGGGCATCTATATATGAAGCAGGCACATGTTGAAAACTACTGCACACTTTCAGCACCGCATCCCGAATGATTCTGAGAGCAACCTTTTTTCTCTCTCTCCGAAAAAGACAGGGGTCTAAAATAATTGTTTTCCCCCCTCCTCTCGACCCCAACCAATTGCATTGGGATCTGATAAAGATGAGGCCTTGCTTCTCTGGAGGGCGTAAAAGTTCCCAAGGTCCACTTTGATTCCTTTACCCTCTTCTGTCAGACCTCCTCGTAGTTTTATGGGCTGATCATTGTACACCCCATAAATTTACAGGTATTTGCTGTCCAAATGCATTTATTTAATTACACAGTCCTGCTTTTAAAATGGTCATAAAACTTGGGAGGTCCCTCGAGAATCCCATGAGAACATTTTTTTATGCTTAAGCAATATGAATACGTACAGTAATAAAATAAACAAAATAAAAATACATAAAGTATCAGTCTTTGTGCTTGAAAACTAGGTGGTCGTTTTTCTGACCACCATAAGCGAAACATTTTGAATTAAAAAAAAGAAAGCTTTCTCCGATAAATGCTTTACGAAGTCAGTTAAATTTATTCTGTATAAAATTGTGGTGCTATTACAAAGATACGAAAAGGTAACTTCACTTCTAGGAGTTTTAAATTTCAGATTATATGATATGTTCTATTGGTACATACTGTAAAATATTCTCATATAATATACCGGGTGTCCCAAAAATGACTGATGGATTTTAAAATTCAATAATTTGCCAACGGTGACAGCTATTTAAAAAAATTTTGCAGAAGGGTTATGTATAATGTCAGGAGTTTTTTTACTGTAATTTTTTATTTTAATTCGCATCTCAAACAATAGGTGGCGCTGACGGCGATTGAAGGCCAGATGATCAGTGCTGAGTGAAGCGTCGACCTGTCCCTCTGTATATTTTTTTGATTGGAGGTAATTATTTTTTAAACAATTAGATTGAAAAAAATTTGTGGAAGCGCGTACAAAATGTGGGAAAATGTCTAGTAAATAACTCGTTCAATGTTAAATTCCGTATTAAAATAAGATTACGGAGTCACACTGGAAATAAATAAAGCATAGCACTGCCGTGCTATGCTTTAATTACGGCGATGCGTATTAACTCACATGCTTTAGTAGACTGTAACATACTTTATTTTAAGATATTGCGAAAGCGTTGCTTGCTCTTCAAGCAAAAACAAAACAACAACTAAGAAAAACACAGACAATTTGCGTTTCTATAGTTGCATACATTAGCGAACTTATGTGATGCCAGATTACAAACATAAATTACAAATAACTCTAACATACCCCCCGACATTGAAGGGTCAACTTCAATAAATTATACAATACAAAATATTAACATTACAAATGCTTAAGTAATATGATACAATACAACAATTTTCTTTTAACAATGAAAAGTACAATTATGAGCATACAACAATAGGAAAACTAAAACTAAAAATACATAACAAAGCCTCCCTTTTTTTTACATTTCGTAATTAATTTTCTGAGACTTGTTGAGGCAATAACGCAATTTTTGAAATACTTCTTTTAAGTATTCCCCTAGCGGTTTTAACTTCTACCACTCTAATCTTACCATCTGCACCTGGGAAAATATTTATAATGCGTCCTAGTAAGTATTTGTTTGTAGGGAGGTCATCTTCCTTTATCAACACTAGGGTTCCCATATGTTAACATTATTTTTTTCAAATTGCCACTTGGAGCGTATTTAAATACTCTTTATTCCAACGATTCCATATCAATTGAATGTATTTTGAAATTCTATGCCATCTAGATAGTCTATTTTCGTTAACATTAATTAATTCTGGTTCAACGATGGCTGTCATAGGCCTTCCGATTAAGAAATGGCCTGGTGTTAAGGCCTCCAAGTCATTCACGTCTGAAGACAATGGAGTGATTGGCCGTGAATTTAATATAGACTCTATTTGAGCAATTACAGTTAATAACTCTTCAAACGTTAGCCTTGCATTATCTACCGTTCGCTTTAGATGATATTTTACCGATTTTATTCTTGCCTCCCACAACCCGCCAAAATTAGGTGCTCTGGGTGGAATAAATTTCCAAATAATATTCTCTTCTGACAAATAATTCGCTAACTTCTCCTCAGGATGTCTTAGTAAATTATGGAGTCCCTGTTACTCGGCGTTAGCATCAACAAGATTATCTGAAAAGATTACTGACAAGGAAGGTCTCCATTGGGGGCATACTCAGAATTTTTTGAAAAAAATACGAATTAAACTACTCATGTAGGTAATAAAGGATCAGTGAAAATTAGCGGCGGAATCACATTATTAGATATGTAAAAAAATAAAATAGTTTGGAATAATTGGCGTGAAAAGCTGAAAGCGACACGGGATTTGGCGAGCATTGCATTTCCTCGCCAAAAGCAGACGATTTTAACGAATCTGAAAAATGATTTTAATTGACTTCACTGTTAAAAATCTGCAGCATTTACTGCAACGTCACTCCACTACTTTTATAGAATATCTCTCTTCTGACCAATGATAGTGCTCCATAATACGGTGAATTGACCGTGTCATACACTGTTAAAAATCTGCCGCATTTTGTTGCAACGCACTCCACCGCTTGTATGCTTGTATATAATATCTCTATTCCAACCAATGAGAAAGCTCCATTTCACGGCCAAGTAACCGTTTTCTATACAAGCAAGGGAATGCGTTGCAACAAAATGCAGCAGATTTTTAACAGTGTATTTTTCAATTTGGAACAATTTTAATCAATTTAAATTGCGTTTTAAATGATAAAATATATTAATTTCATTTTGTTATAAGTACATATAAACGTATATGACAAAATTACACTTAAAGTAAAGTAAAAATGCAAAACTAAAATTACTTAAACTGAACTTATTTAAATAAATTGAACATACTTTTAAAAGTATTCGAAGCGTAAAAGTGTATTTTTCAAAATTTCGTTTTTTCGCCAACCGGAGATAAATCGCCAAAAAAACGAAATTTTTATTATTTTTTTACGAACGTTATAAGGAGGTTCCGCCGAAATTTTTTTTATAAACATATATAACTATATGAGAAGAACATTCTGTAATTTTTTTCAGATTTTTCTGAATATGCCCGTATGGAGACCTTCCTTGTGAGCACCTTCCGCGCCTAGCAATGAACCTTTTTAAGTTGGCAATGAATGCATCTGCAGTCAATTCTGACGCTAGTTCGAGATGCACTGCTTTAGTTACAAAGCAAACAAAGATTGCCAAATACACCTTATTAAGAATTCCCTTTCTCTGTCCCTTATATTTCATGAAAAAGGGGCCATCAAAATCTGTTCCCACGTAATTAAATGGTGCGCTAGGACGTATTCTCTCTCTGGGTAGGGAACCCATGATTTGTTGTATTGTTATGGGGTTGCTTTTACTACAAGTTACATACTCATGCATTATTTTTCTAGCTAAATTTCTTCCACGTAGAGGCCAGAATTTTTGCCTCAAGTAGCATAATAATGCTTGTGCACCTATATGAAGATATTTTTTATGATAGTAAATTGCAATTAGGCTACACAATTTACCCTTAGCTGGCAGAATATATTGATGTTTTTTCAGAAAACTTTAGGTCTACATTATCTAAACGCCCTCCTACTCTTAGCACATTATCTGCATCTAAAAAGGGATTTAACAATCGCAATTTACTTTTCTTAGAAATTTGCTTACCTTCTAGCAATGCAGTATATTCTGCCTGAAATTCAACTTTTTGAATTTCCCGAATTAAAAATATTTCTAATCGTGATAATTCTTCTATACTTACGTGTCCCTTTCTTTTTTCAGCTAATTTTCTTGTGTTATCTAAGAACCTGAAAATATAACTTAAAACACGTAATATTTTAGTATAGTTGTTACTGATACTTAAAATTTCATTTACAAATTCACTAGAATTTAAACTTATCAGTGTTGTACCGTTTTTCAATTTTAATTCTGCTAAAAAGTCACTATTGTTTTTGTTGTGAAATGAAATGAAGTGAAACTAATAGAACGCGCTGTGCGTAAATTAAGAAAATGAAAATATCGTCTGATTTTATTGTTATTATTCGAAGAACTTTGATAAGTGTATGAGAACGATTGAGTTCTCTGAATGTAAAGATGGATGTGGATTTTACATGGAATTAAACGATATTTTTTTATAATATATGGACTTTTAGATTAATTTGAACTTAGAATAAGTTTATCTTAACAGAGAGTTTAATTTTAATTCATGAGCTCCAAGCATGGCGTAGATGCAACCCGCAAATGAAGACATGTATGGTTAGTAAGTAATTTTTAAACTAACCCTATTTTCGAATTCTAACATACTGATACTGATATCCTCGGCGGGACAGGAGTTTTTGAATTTTAATTAATTTTAAATGAAAAAATGAATCTGAGTAGTTTGAAAACTCAGAGAAAAGGACTGAGAGCTGCTTTTACGCTCACGTTTAAGAAAATTGAAATAGAATTAGCTAAAGAAACATGTGACATTAAAGAGATTTGAGAATAATTGATACAGTGTCTCACATAAGTGATGGGACACTTGTGCTTTACAAAAGGAAACTAATCAAATAAATTAAAAAAATATGTACACATTTTTTTGTGGGTGTGTTTCATACTTAAATTTAGTAAAGATTATTACATAACATACATTTTGTCAAAATATTCAAATATTAATTTAATAAAAATACAAATGTTTAGAACGGAGCAAAAAATAGCTCACATAAGTGATGGGACACCATTATATATGCAACAAAAATCGTCTGAAATAAGCAATAAAAATATTTTTTGGGGTTTTATTTTTACTTAAAAGCAATTGGCAATAATGTATAAAATCGTCTGCAGTATTTCTCTCCAGTTTGTTTTGGAATTTTTGTGTTTTTTAGCTCTGTGTAGCCATGAATTCTAAACGAAAATAAACTTCGCCTGAAATTCGAAAATTAGTTATTAATTTGCATATTGAACGTGGAAAATCTATTAGAAAAACTGCTGAAACAGTTAACTTGAGTCGTTCAACAGTTTTCAGTATCATTAAACGATATAAAAAGAATCATATGATTCAGGATAAAAGAAGACCTGGCCGACCATCAAAGCTATCCAATGGAATAAAGCGAATTATCGTTCGAAATATTAAAAAAAATCCAAGAAATAGTGCTTCAAAAGTTGCTGCTGATTTACAAGCATTATATGGAATAATTGTTAATCCTGAGACTATTAGAAGGGTAATTCGATCTGCTGGATATCACGGTAGAGTAGCCAGGAAAAAATTCTTCGTAAGTGAAAAGAATAGAAAACTCAGACTAGCTTTCGCAAAATCCAGTATAAATAAAAATTCTGATTACTGGAATAAAGTTATATTTGCTGATGAGAGTAAATTTAATATATTTGGTTCTGACGGTAGAATCTTGGTGTGGAGAAAACCCAGGGAAGAATTTCACAAACAGAACTTGGTACCAACAGTAAAATATGGTGGAGGAGGAGTTATGGTATGGGGGTGTATGTCGTCCGCTGGAGTTGTAATCTTGTTTTTATTGACAGTATAATGGATCAGTACAAGTATATTGATATTTTAAAGCAAAATTTGAAATCTTCAGCACGAAAATTGAACCTTCATAACGATTTTAAATTCTACCAGGACAATGACCCCAAGCACACTGCTCTGAACGTTAGACTCTGGCTGCTATATAACTGTCCTGAAATAATAAAAACACCACCACAATCTCCAGACTTAAATCCCATAGAGAATATTTGGAAAGAATTGGAATCAAGAATTCGCAGACACACCATTTCTTCAAAACAACAACTAAAATTGGTGCTTCAAGAAGAATGGGGTAAAATCACTCCAGAAATCACAAAAATTAGTCGAATCCATCCCAAAAAGATTAAATCATTTTTTAAAAGTAAAACGAAATCCAACAAAATATTAAAACCTTTCAAATAGTAAAATTTTTGGATAAATATTTGATGGAAAAGTAAGTGCCCCATCACTTATGTGAGCCATTTTTTGCTCCGTTCTGAACAATTGTATTTTTACTAAATTAATATTTTAATATTTTGACAAAATGTATGTTATGTAATAATTGTTACTAACTTTAAATATGAAACACACCCAAAAATTTTTTGCACATGTTTGTTTATTTATTTTATTGCAGTTTCTTTTTATAAAGCACAAGTGTCCCATCACTTTTGTGAGACACTGTACAAACAGAATGATATGCCTACAACACTGATACGGAAACAACTGAAACTGGTGCCTATTGTTACAGTCTGAACACAATTTCGCATCTTTTACCGCATTTGACTGTCTGCCTGCATTCGTGAAATAAACAAACGTAAGCAGCATTTGAAGTTATTTTCACTTTGTTCGGTTGCGTACTGACACAATAACGACTAATGAATCATACTTCTAAGTAACGATTCGGTATCTCGTATCTTAGGAAATACCCGTTACTCAGTAAGGAATATGTGCGGCTTGCAACAGCTCTACTCTTCGATATGTAATAATAGGCTGTTTTTATCTTTTTCAAACTTTTCTTGTTTTGTGACGTACTTTAACATTGTCGCCGGTAAAATGAAGATTCACAACTCTACTAATGATCTGTACACACGTAATTGTTTAATTCCTCATAACACAAACTCAAAATAATAATGCGATTATGCATCCCCAATTTTCAAGACAAAAACTCAACTCTATTCTATGCTCTCGAACTCAACTCTATTTTTCTTTTTTAGGTATGGCGCTCTAATTCAGAGCCTGCCATTAGGTACGGAACATTCCGCCACACGTTGCAATGATTACACTTAACCATTAAATTATACAGTTATTCCAAATGTAAATATAAAGTAAGAACAATACATTGATAATATCAAAACACAGAAAAAATATATACAAGATTATAGTTTAAGAGGCAAAATACAAATTTTAGATATCGGTCTTTTGTAAACTCCAGATTGAGTATTTATTTTAACCACTCTGACTCATTTATCTTCACCAAAATAAATTTCTATTATCAGTGCCCATTTTTGAGGCGGTAGATTTTCATCTTTAACACATTCGCTGCTGATCACGCGCCAGCGCGTGATATGGCGCCAACGTACAGAGGCCATTTACGCATCAGCGCGTGATGTGGGGTGATGTCCAATAGCCAGTCACGCGCTGGCGCGGGAAAATCTTTCACTGATTCTTTCTTATAAAAAGTAAATCGGCTTCTGGGAAAAACCCACTCCTACAGTGCGGCATTAACTATCATCACATCTTCACGTAAGCGGCAGCAAACGTGTTAAGAAGCACTCATTAACTTTTACATTATCTTTTTTTACCATCTAGTTGGACCTCTGTTGCAAATTGTTAAGATATTGAATATGCCATTTCTTCCAAAAAAATTGTATTATTTTTGTTAGTTTTTTCCAGTTAGAAAACCGATTGTCTTTAGTGTCAGTTAAATTTGGCTCAGCAATGGCATTTAAGGGTCTTGCAATTAGGAAATGGGTAGGGGTTAATACATCATACACATCAGTATGTGATGACAGAGATACAAGCGGTCTGGAATTTAACCCCCTTAATGTCGCATTAAATTACGATTTAAAAATTCGAATTCATTATTGCCACCACTTTTTTGAAAAAAAAATATTTATCATATTTAATGACAAGTAAAATGATACCAGATAAAAACCAATTACACTATTTTACAAAACTGGTGGGAATCAAACAAGTCTGAATAAAAGCCGCGATGTTTGCAGCCTGTGAATGTCTTGGGCGCGACGATAAGTTGTTAAATTTCCTTCTATTTGGGTAATGACCGTTAGGAATTCTTCCTAGAATTTCCTTAAACTCTTTTAAAATGATATTTGAACGCCTTTACAAACATTATAAATGAAAATGGAGAGAAAGAAAACGTATGATGGTGTAGTTGAATTTAAACAATGTACAAAATTAGTTCTTGGTTCAAAAATTATGGTGAAGTCTGGAGCGTGAAAAGTGTCAGCGTAGGTATATTTCACAGTGTCAAAAATAGGCAAAGCATGTTAAATACAGTAATCTCTTAAAGCCCCTGTCCCTGCCCGTGAAGACACTAGCGAGCTAATGCTATTCCTATGGGGAGGCATTTTTCTAATAACTCTTTCGCATTTTGACATTTTTAAATATTTTTTTTTGCATTGGATAGCTGAGGTCCCTCTCTATAGCGCACCTTTTTTATTTTGTCGATTTTGGACGCAGATATTTTTTTATAAAGTTACTTTCATTTTCTGAACCGGTTTTGAAAATGAAACTAACTTTATAAAAAATATCTGTCTCCAAAATCGACGAAATAAAAAAGGTGCGCTATAGAGATGGACCTCAGCTATCCAATGCATTTTTTTTAAGAATGTCAAAATGCGAAAAAGTTATTAGAAAAATGCCTCCCCATAGGAATAGCATTAGCTCGCGAGTGTCTTCTCGGGCAGGGACAGGGGCCTCATTCGAGAGGGTTAGATTCCCGAAAATCTCCACGAATGTTGATACTATCTTCCCGTGTATAAAAGTGGGTATGGTTTTATAATTTTTTTAATGGAAAAGAGCAACTCAAATCCAAAAAGCATATTTATAAAATACTAAAAGTACGTGCTTTAAACAAATTCGATTAATTATAAATACATGATTGGATTCATAAGTAATGAGTCTCACTTTATTTTAACGCTAGCGTACATCGGCGCGCACACCTGTTGCTAGGGACGATTATGGAAAGAAATTAAAATTTCGGCTCGAACCCGGCTTGACATGAGTGAATATATACAGAACATTGAATTTTACTCTTATGAAAGAGTTCCGATCAAAAAAAAAAAAAAAAAAAAAAAAAAAAAAACTTACACTGTTAAAAGTGAAGGTGACAAACCGGTGCCATTTGGGACCCGGAGGTGAAAAGGCCCTAGGGTCTATTGGAACCCGGGGCATTTGGAACCCTATGGTGCCATAGGGGCTTGGATATGTGGTTGCAATGCCGACAGGTCTCTTACTGGGTGATTGGAGCTAAATAAAGTGCCATGCACTTCGTATTGGCGGCAATGTGCCACCTCATCGGGTGACTGGAACCATGCGCATGCGCTGTGACGCGAATATTTCTGTTTTCTGTGACGGCAAGTAAAATCTATGCCTATGAGTGAATGAAGGTGAACTCGATGGCCGAGCGGTTAGAACGCTGAGCTTGTAATCAGACGTTGTGAGTTCGAATTCTTCGAGGGTCAAAAGTCGGTTTGTATATTTTTTAATTTTTTATTATTGGACACTCTGAATTAAGGGTGTCATCTTTTCACCCTAATTAAAGGTGTCATACTGGCTCCTTTAGGGGTGTCACCAGCGAGACAAGCCTCTCACCCTTAAAAGGTGCAATGTGTCACCATTAGTTTTAACAGTGTATATTAGTCGGGTCGAGATTCGGGCCGAGGCCCGGCCGTGCAGATCTTTACTACCAACATCATAATCAAAGCTGAGAAGCAGGTGGGAAAAATAGTCGACTCCGGAAATTTTAGCGACTTCCATTTCGGTTCAAAAACTTTTGTTCTCTAACAAATTATAATAAATTAAAACATTTATTCAAATCATGGATCTTTTTGAGAATGTATTTGAAAAAAAAATATGCATTTTTAATAACTGCAGAAGCAATAATGCAAACTTTAAATATACATTTTTGCATCAAACAATAACTTCTTTGATCACATAATATGAATAGATATGTACATGCTGTGAAACATTTATCAAATAAATTTTTTAGTACGGAAATGTATGTTCAACACATAACTCTTTTCTTAGTGAAAAAAGTATTTAATTACTGAGAATTAATTAAGCAAAATGTAACATGGAGACTTCCAAATAATTAATGTTACTTTATATTTGATATGCGTGTTTCTTTAATATAATGCTACTTAGCGCAATAATTGCGAATGAAAACCAAAATGTTAGTGGTAGAAAATGAATGTGTTTATTTCTTTTAATTAAAGAATATCATGGCTTCCTTGATTTAGTTTTTTAATAAGTGTAATTGTGCAGAATTTGATAGTCATGAACAAAATCTGAAAAAAAAGAAATTTTTATTCTATGCATGTTGTTGTTAATTCTTCACCGTTTCTTAAGAGCCTACTCTATTCACTTAAATTAGTTCACAAGCTAATGTTAAATCAATGGCAGCATTCTTTACAAATTTCAGGTTTATATTTCAATGTTTTAAACTGATTTTTTTTTAAATTAATTTTTTTTCATTTAAATAGGATATCTGATGTCGATCTGTACGTTAATATTTTGGAAATTTTGGGTGCATTTTTTTTATGGGAATATAGACCGGGAGGCGGCAGCATCGACAATCACCTCATTGATTTTAGGATTGAAATTCAATAATTAGTTAAAACACGATTCGCACATTAAAACATAATTGGTCTACCGAGTTACATCTTGGTGAAGAACACCTGAAAACTCGATTTTAGCATTTGATCCGTTTTGGTTTACTATTGTATTTTTTGCACCCAAAGGTATGAATACATAGTGGACTGGGAGCAGGAAAACACAATGATAAAGCTATAAGTCAACCGCCAAAATCAGGTTTTCAGGTGTTTTCCACCAAGATATGACTTGGTAGAGCAATTGCGTTTTAATATGTGAATTGAGTTTTAACTAATTCTCGAATTTTAGCCGTTAACTCGATGAGGTGATTGTCCGTGCTGCCGCCTCCCAGTCTACTTTCAGGCATTTAGATCAACCGATATAGGCATTTAGATTAACCTTGCAAGTATCATTCTGAAGGACTTACTTCTATCTATATATAGAAATTGTTGGCGAATAATGTCGTCTAGTATTAAACTTTGTACTGTTACGAATTTTGTAAATAGTTAGTATTGTACTCTAAAATAATGTAAATAATCTTATTAAGCTCAATTCCTTTGTTAATATTAATTTTTGTTACACTGTCTCTATTCGTTAACTTTTTATCAGGCAAAACTGTCTGTTATTTTTCAATGAATGTCTATGGCAATTTGACGAAATATTACAGTTATCGCCAAGTTGGCGTCACTTACGACGACTAATTTTGGTCACAAAATTTGGCGGTACATCGCCAAGATGGTGAAAAACTTGGCGATTGTTGGCGATGGTACTCCCTCTCTATAGTACCCCCTCTTATAGGTATACAGATACATTAATTGCTGTTCCGGTGTTTTCTGGATTTTTTTTAAACATGTAGAAATTTCTGGCGCATGCCCCGCAGCTATATATAGGATATGCAGAGCGGTTGTTGTTATTCTTTGTCATTCAGTCATTGAGTGAGCTAGTAGACGATTCTTTAAGCAGGTTTGCTTGACTATTACGATTTATCTAAGCTGTTTTGAATTTGATATAGTGTATGGGTCATTCCATGTCAATTCAACCAGACCTTGTAACCCGACCCCCAGGGATTTTGATGAAACTTTGTGTACACACTAATTCTATCATGAAATGATTCCATCAGAAATTTTTCCTTCCTAGACCTCATACTTTGTGAGATATGGGGGGTCCAATTCTTGGGGTTTTCTCAAATCGCACATTTCTGAGTCTGTATTTTGAGATTACAGTTCCATCTTCAAAAAATTGTTTCTCTGGATCTAAAATATGAATCATCTTAAAAATTTCACTGTAAAAATATAAATAAATGCAGATTTAAAAAAAAATATTTAAAAAATTTACTTGTAATATTTAGGATAAAAAAAATTAGCCAAAGTTGAGAGTTATGGTTATTTTTCCAAATTTTTGTGACTTGACAAAAAAGGTTGTACACAAAAAGGCAAATTAAATTTGCAATTTCTTTTTGTTTTAAATAAAAGTTTACACTTTTGGCTTTCTATCTATGAAATAAAAATGATGTGTTTCGCATGGCTTATGCAAAAATTTTGGGTACTTTCCAATTAGCCGGATGAGTGCTTTATTTTTATATATTACATATGCACACAAAAAAGCAAGTGAAATTTCCCATTTCTTTCTGTTTTAAATAAAAGTTTATACTTTGGGCTTTCTATCTATGAAATAAAAATTATGTGTTTCGCATGGCTTATGCAAAAAATTTGGGTACTTTCCAATTAGCCAGATGAGTGCTTTATTTTTACATATTACGTATGCACACAAAAAATCAAATGAAATTTCCCATTTCTTTTTGTTTTAAATAAAAGTTTACACTTTGGGCTTTCTATCTATGAAATAAAAATGATGTCTTTCGCATGGCTTATACAAAAATTTTGGGTACTTTCCAATTAGCCGGATGCGTGTTTTATTTTTACATATGTACACATGTATAGAGCTATATAAATGCAGATGTATTATACATGTACATATATATGTATATATACAGTATATTGATATATATATGTATAAAACTGGTGCCCGTCTAACCGAAAAGTACCAAATTTTGCCTTGTTTTGAGAATCTGCACCAATTAAGAGGAAAAAAATCTGACTAAGTTTAGCTGTGGTACTTAAATAATTACTGGAATTTCTATGAGTTATTGAATTTAATGTTATTTGATGCATGTTTTTTTTTTTTTTTTTTAATTCTCAAAGTAAAGTTTAGGTTTTGTTTTTCCTGATTAAAAAAAATCTGACTGTAATATGTTTCCCCATTAAATTTAGTGAATGGTCCATATATTTCATTTAGTTATTTAATAATGGGCATTTTTTGACAATCTAAAGAATCTCTTACTTTTATTTTCAATAATTAAACTCAAAACAGATTTTTTTTTGTACAGTATAAAATAGAAATTTTTTTCTTCTCACATTTCCATTATTTCTTTCGAATGCTTATATATTAATTATTTGTTTTTAAAAAATGTTCATAACCTTGTATTTCCTTTCCTTCGTTAATTTTAATCAGATTAAATATTTATATTGGCAAGTTTAAATACACAAATGTTTAACAGAACTTGAATTTGTTTCTATAGTCTGAAAGATTTAATTGCACCTGCCTTGTATAAACACCTTCTGATAAAGGCAGGGTAATGCTCGTTAGTATGAAAGCAGATGTTTTGAAATCAAGTTAATCAAATTATTGTCATTCTGTTGTTTCTTATCATAGAAGAATGATTTAACTTTTACTGTGCTACAAAAAATACATTCTGATTGCTACATATTTTATAGTTTATGATATGTATAAATATTTTTTTTTTTGCTTTATTGTTTTAATATGGAGCCTGATATTAAACCTTCTACTAGTCTCCAGGCTTGCAGTATTGTAATATTAACTGGTTTAGAATGTCACAAAACTAGCTATACAAATAACAGAGAAATAGACTACATTGATAATCTCTGTGATTCAGAAAAAGAATTTTTATTAGTTAGGACTATTGCATTTATAAAACAAAAATTAAGTGAAAACCGTTTGATTAATATATGTGAGCATCACAGAATTTCGCTCTTAATGAAATATGAATTATATAAATGTGGAGATCCATTTAAGCGGCATAAAAAGCAAGTGAAAAAAGCAATTAGGGCAATTAATAGAGATTTATATACGGACGAAAAAGTAAACCAAAGTTGAAAGTCATGATTATTTTTCCGAAATTTCGTGACTTTATGAAAAAGTCTCTACATGAAAAGGAAAATGAAATTTCCAATTTGTTTTTGCATCAAATAACATTAAATTCAATAACTCATAGAAACTCCAGTAATTAATTATGTACCACAGCTAAACTTAGTCAGATTTTTTTCCCCCTTAATTGGTGCAGATTTTCAAAACGAGGCAAAATTTGGTACTTTTCGGTTAGACGGGCACCAGTGTTATATGTATCAATATACTGTCTATATACATACATATGCACATGTATAATACATCTGTATTTATATAGATGTATACATATGTGCATATGTAAAAATAAACACGCATCCGGCTAATTGGAAAGTACCCAAAATTTTTGCATAAGCCATGTGAAAGACATAATTTTTATTTCACAGATAGAAAGCCCAAAGTGTAAACTTTTATTTTAAACAAAAAGAAATTGGAAATTTCATTTGCTTTTTTGTGTGCATATATAATATGTAAAAATAAAGCACTTATCCGGCTAATTGGAAAGTACCCAAAATTTTTGCATAAGCCATGCGAAAGACATCATTTTTATTTCATAGATAGAAAGCCCAAAGTGTAAACTTTTATTTAAAACAAAAAGAAATGGGAAATTTCATTTGCTTTTTTGTGTGCATATGTAATATATAAAAATAAAGCACTCATCCGGGTAATTGAAAAGTACCCAAAAATTTTGCATAAGCCATGCGAAACACATCATTTTTATTTCATAGATAGAAAGCTCAAAGTGTAAACTTTTATTTTAAACAAAAAGAAATTGGAAATTTCATTTGCTTTTTTGTGTGCATATGTAATATGTAAAAATAAAGCACTTATCCGGCTAATTGGAACGTACCCAAAATTTTTGCATAAGCCATGCGAAAGACATCATTTTTATTTCATAGATAGAAAGCCCAAAGTGTAAACTTTTATTTAAAACAAAAAGAAATGGGAAATTTCATTTGCTTTTTTGTGTGCATATGTAATATATAAAAATAAAGCACTCATCCGGGTAATTGGAAAGTACCCAAAATTTTTGCATAAGCCATGCGAAACACATCATTTTTATTTCATAGATAGAAAGCTCAAAGTGTAAACTTTTATTTAAAACAAAAAGAAATTGGAAATTTAATTTGCCTTTTTGTGTACAGCCTTTTTCGTGAAGTCACAAAAATTTGGAAAAATAACCATAATTCTCAACTTTGGCTGACTTTTTTTATCCTAAATATTAAAAGTAAATTTTTTAAATATTTTTTATTAAAATCTGCATTTTTTTACCTTTTTATAGTGATATTTTTAGGAGGATTCATGTTTTAGATCCAGAGAAACAATTTTTTGAAGATGGAACTGCAATCTCAGAATACACACTCAGAAATGTGCGATTTGAGAAAAACCTAAGAATTGGACCCCCCATATCTCTCAAACTATGAGGTCTGGGAAGGAAAAATTTCTGATGGAATCATTTCATGATAGAATTAATGTGCACACAAAGTTTCATCCAAATCCCTGGGGGTCGGGTTACAAATGGGGGAAAAATTGGTTGAATTGACATGGAATGACCCGTATGTCAATGTACATTGTCAACATTGAGTGAAAAGTCTCTGTGACATATATCTGTACTTTTACGTTGGATTTGCACAGTTATTTAAGAAAATTTGGTAATATACATGGGAGTTAAAAGACTCTGTAGCTGTGAAGATTTGTAAATAAATACTTTCCATTTTTTTAAGAGACTGTAAATTTTGGAACTAGACACACCATAAGATCAGAATCCCTATATGCGCTACAATACATATTGTATGTATGGACAAATTTCGTATCACATACTATCCACATATGTATACAGGGCATAACAAAAAGATTATCCCCATTTTATGAAAGAATACCAGTAGGATCATAGTAGAAAAAATGATGGATTGATTGACAAGAATATTTGTTAGCAAACTTTTACTTTGCTTATCTATATGTGTTATGAAATGTGTAAAAGAAAGTTCCTCCAATTGGACAGAATTAATAGTTTTAACTTGCCTCGTTATTTTAAAATTTCTTTTGAAAACAGCAAGATACCAAGCTCTTATGATAAAATTTTTATCATTAGTTTTCTAATGATTTGGTTCTTTTTTTTCGCGTGGATCGAAGAGCTATGGAAAGTAAAGAGGGGGAGTGGGACCACACTTCCTTCCTAAATGTTTGAAAATATAGCGGAGAGTGGGGATGAATGGGACAGGGGATGAATGGGACAGGGGATGAATGGGACAACAGAAATTAATATATGTTTCCCAAACATAAATAATTTGATAATTTACCTGACTGATAGCAGTACTAAGGTCATTCAAAAGACATAGTTTCAAAGCAATATCCATAACAGAAGATTAGCTATTGTACAAAGTGTATTTTTCAAGAACCCAAGTAAGTTTTTTCGTTTAATCTTTTCAGTATTTAATTGATAGTTAACCTTCTCAAAACCTTATAATTTTTACTTTCTTCATCTTTACAAGAAGAAAGTATTGGATTCATGAAACTTTTCGACTTCCGGTTTTCGACGGATTTATACGTTTTAGAAGGTCCTGAACACGTTTTGACTATTTTTAGAAAATGTCTGTTTGTGAGTCTGTCCGTCTGTCTGTCTGTGAGTCTGTCTGTGAGTCTGTCTGTCTGTGAGTCTGTCTGTATGTGACAAAAAATTTGTGGGCGCTCTATCTCAAGAACTAATGCTCGAAAATGAATAAAATTTTATATTTAGTTAGACCTTGATATGAATTAGTGCCTATTGATTTTTGGCGAAAATTGGCCTGCAGGTGGCGCTGCTATACTACGTTTTTCATGATTTTCAAGATTGCTATAGCTCAAGAACTAATGCACAGAATTTCACCAAACTTCAAATTCTGTGACCTTTTGTTATACATAGACGTTGATTAAGTTTTTGTGTAAACTGGCCAGCAGGTAACGCTGCTATGCCACGTTTTCCATGATTTTCATGATAGCTATATCTCAAGAACTAATGGACAGAATTTCACCAAACTTCAGATTCCGCGATACCTTGAGACACATAGCCGCTGATAAGGTTTTGGTGTGAACTGCCCTATAAGTGGCGCTGCTATGCTACATTTTGCACGATTTTTGCGACAGCTATATCTCAAGAACTAATGCAGAGAACTTCATCAAATTTTAGTTTCTTTTACACTAGAATATATAACATAATTAGACGCTGATTACATTTTGGTATTAACCTTGCAACAGGTGGTGAAGCTATGCTGCATTTTGCACGATTTTTCCGATAGCTATATCTCAACAACCAACGCACAGAATTTCATCAAACTTCAGATTTTGTTATAAAATGACATGTAACATAATTACACGATGATTACGTTTTGTTATAAATCCTTCAACTGATGATGCTGCTGTGCTATATTTTACACTTTTTTTAAAAAACTAGCTACATCTCAAGAACTAATGAACAGAATTTCATCAAACTTCAGATTCTTTTACACCATAACATAATTAGACGCTTTTTTACGTTTTGGCATAAATTTTCCAAGATATGGTGTTGCTGTGCTATGTTTTGCAAACTTTTTATTATAGCTATATCTCAAGAACTAATGGACGAAATTCTATCAAATTTCAGATTCTGTTAGGTCTTGACATCAATAGATGCTTATTAGGTTTTAGTATAAATTATCCAACATGAGGCACTACTAAGCTCATTTTCTCAGAATATTAATTAAATTTTGCGTTTTAGGCTTTTCGGATACCAGAATCCCGTTAGGCTAGGTCAAATGTTCGAGGAAATTCGATAGTGGGTAACTTTGGGGTCACCACGTTCTTTTTTTTTTTAAATATTAAAATGTACTTATGAGATAGAAGAAAGTTTCGGGATTGACACATCCAACTAGTTTTAATGTTAAAATGATATAATCTCTTGTTACATTTATGATGTAAATGAACATTATTGACAGTGTTTACAAAGACTAATCACTGTTTTGTATAACCATGTGGCAATGGGGATGAATGGGACAGGCCCATTCATGCAGGCTATTCCATAATAGATAAAATTACATTTTGTCATTATTTAGAAACCATATATTTAAGAGAAGAAAATGGGCCACTGTCGTGTCCTAACCGTTGCACCAGAAAAACAATATTTGGAAAAGGAAATTGTAAAAAGACAGAAACCAAGAAAAATGAATTGCCTGCCTTCAAGAAATATTTTTAGTAAAGGTATGGACAATAGTGATGAATCTGACAATTTATCACTTCATGGTAAAGAAGAAAGTGATTTGAACATGATTTCAAGTGATATGGACCACCAAGTTTTCAGCATGGATAATATAATAAAAGACAACTTTCTCGTAACAAAGATATGTGAAAAAAAATATTTATCTTTACGTTGCTAGGGTTTTAAGGAACAATAATGATAACCTTCAAGTACAATTCTTGAGAAAAAAGGACAATAATTCCCTATTTTATCATACCGATTCACCAGAAATTTATTTTGTTAATCGGGAGGATATTGTTATAAAACTACCAAAGCCTAGACCTGTGGGAACTGCCAGAACCAAAGGACTGTTGTCATTTAATATTAGCTTCGATCAATATGCAGTAAAATAAAATGTATCACTCAAATAAAATATGTTTAGAATATTTCTTTACCTGTCCCATTCATCCCCATAGTTGTCCCATTCATCCCCATGGTGGGGATGAATGGGACAGTATGCATGCAGGTTAAAAAAAAATTATTAAAAATTTAAAAACAATTGTTTATTGAAATTATTATGTCAATAAGTTGCTAAATACTGAAGTATTCTTTAAGTAATATTTTTAAATTAACAACTGTATAGAGTTTAACTTATTATTGAAAATGTAAAAATTGTCCTCTTCATCCCCACTCTCCCCTATGAATTTTGATCACTTTTGGCCTTTCAAAAGTGTATTTTAATCATTTGGAACCCTTTAATGAAAATCCTGATCATTCTCATGGGGATGGGGGGAAATAGAGGTGGCGAGGCACCTGCCCCGCAGGTCTCTGCATTGGCCGGACGATGGATCCTTCCCTTTTCGGAACCGATTTCTTAATAGAAAGTAACCTTAGAGAAGAAAGTTTGCAAACAAAATCAATAAAATGGAAAAAATCGCTTTGGTTGAGATAGGTCTCAGCTGTCTTGTTCAAAGAATACATTGAAATGCAAACAAGAAATTTGAAATTTACGCTGATATTGGTTCAACATTCGCTGGCAAGGGCGATTTCGTGACTAGTGTTGACTCTTATAAGCTTGTTTTATGCATTTCTCTAACAGGGAAAATTAGACATTTTTGTTCTTTTCGAAAATTTTCTGAACAGGAAGGAATTTTTTTCGTATCTAATATTTATATAAATTATTGAATAGTTTTTCAAAAATTCACTGCTTATTTTTTTATAATGTTCATAATTTATGTGAAAATTATTTAAAAAAGAAATATAAAACAATTAATAATAAGTGGCGCTGCTATGCTACATTTTGCACGATTTTTAATGACGACAAAATTAATACGACAGTAACATTCTTCCTTGAAAAAATAGGAATTGGAGTTATATAAAGTAAAAAAAGCAGCATAAATACTATCCTTTATATACTCTAATAATGAAAAATAGAGAAATTTTTAAAAAAATCTTATTAAAGTACTTTTTGTTCCAAATTCAAATTCTCTAATAACGATGCTGTATATTAAAAAGAATAAGTAAAAAAAAAAAAAAAAAATAACCCAGCAATTAAAAAAATAAAGAAAGAAAATGTTTGAATACTGAAGCGAAAATTAATGGGATTGAACGGAAATAGAAGTTCTTTTGACGGTGCAGTTCCTGTAAGTGGGTGGAGACTAATGAATCTACGTTTCGATAGATTCTTATAAATGGGGAAGGCTTTTTTATTAAGCGTAATATTCAGTAATTGAATTTAAAAGCATACTTTTACTTATTTTTTAGTTTATAGATAAAATGTAATCTAATAGAAATATTTATTACAAGTTGTATTTTTGAAGCCAGAGCGAATCTGGAGAGTCCTCAAGGGGGGGAAGGGGGGCGATTTTATAAATTTGGAGCTTCCATTCTGATGTGCGGATCGGGGCTAAATTTTTTCACAGTGGATCGTGGTTTAACTACTAGAGATGAGTTCGGGCTCGTTTTTCGTGGCCCGTGGCCGGCCGAGCCGACGATTTTAAGCCCGAGCCCGAAACATTTTTTTCCCCACGAGCCTGATACCAAAAATATACAAAATAAAATTGTATAATATTTAAAAATTTTCTTAAAAGTAACATCTCATTTTTAAAAACTTCTTACATAGATATAATTTTTAAATGAAAATTTAAATTTAATCCTATCAAAAATCGTATAAAATAAAAATATACTTCCTACTTAAAAGGATTCTCATATTTTTTCCTCCTTTAACAAGCAAATTTGATGACCGTTTGTGTTTAAAGAACAAATGCATGAAATTTGCAGCAATTACTATTTGTAAACTCGCAAATCGAATAACGTTCTCCAGCTTTCTGTAAAATGTGAACATATTTTATTACAATGGATTCTTTTCTCATAACAATCATCCATGATTGGCAGGCACCTGAAAATCAACGTAAATTAAAAAAAAATGACATTCTTATTTTAAAGGTTCTATGCTTTTATAGGAATAGAGGAAACACTAATCAATTGCTTTCTATTGGAAAACTTGGCAATCATATTTACTTACGGAGTAAGTGACTTCAAAAAGGAACAGCGTCCTCAGCATGTAATGAGCAGAATTCATGATAACAAATACATATAATAATCATTAAATTTATTTTTATAAGAAAAACGACTATGATTCATGTGCAATTGAATATTAAAGAATTTGCAAACCTCCACCTAACTCTCGTCACAAAAACAGAAGAAAATATTATCTTCGCATTATGTAACTAAATAATAAATAAATAAACGATCCCATTAAAAAAATCTTCTGCTAACGAAAAGCCAACTAAAAGGAAATCCATTGTTGTGTTTGTTTTGATTGGCGCCATATAAATATATCGTCGCCAGAAATTTCGTAGACATAAATCTTTAATTATCAAAAATTTTCATTTGAAACAGTAATGAAAAACTAAAATAAATAAACAAGCATTCAGTTCCCCTTCATTTTGATAAAAAATAATTAAAATGACTTGAAAAAGAATATCTTACGCAATCTTAAGTAGAAAAAGTTCTTTCAATCTTTACTACACATGAATAAATAAAATTTTCCGGCTTTAGAAAAAATGTGCCCAGACCCACCCGAGCCCGAAGTCTAGACTAAAAATAGAGCCCGAGCCAGTGTCGGGCCCGGGATCGGGCTTTTGGGCTCGGGCTGAGCCCGTCTCATCTCTATTGTCTATAACCTTTTGCTGCACTTCTACATTTTAGCTCCACTTAGCCCGTTAGGTTTGGGGCAAATTGACATACATTATTTCGGATTTGGGTCAGTTTCTGAATGGTTTTCACTCTTGCGAGAACAGTTTGAATTGTCTTGATTTTTCAAAAAAACGTCTAAATGTTTTTGAAGATAAAAGTATAATTCAATATGCAAAAGTACAGTAAAAGCTCCATTACGGACGCACCCAAATAATTATTTATATATACTTTTTTAGGGTTCCGTACTTATAAAGTGAAAACGGAACCATTATAAGATCACTCCCATGACTATTTGTCCGTCTCTCACAGCCGTTTTACTCATAAACTATGAGACGTGGAAAGCTGAAATTGATAGAAGTAATAAAGACTATTGATCCACATATTTATACATCATTAAGCATTTACAAATATATTTAGGAGGGCGTAGGAGGGCTTGTTAAGTTATTTGAAAAAAAATTCTTTGTGTATCGTGTGGGGTATCTTGTGAAAGCTTTCGTTACGTTGAACTCAAAAATATGTTTCTTTTAAATTTAGGTACTATACAGGGTGTTTCGCTACCAGACCGACGAACTTTGAGGGGTGATAGTAGACATGAAGACAAACATTATTCAATAGGAAACCATGGGGCGCAAACATCTTCCGTGGGAGTTAAGGGCCATTAAAGTTTAAGATCCAAAACTTCAAACGATTATAAAAAACGGAAAAAAGGGTGGATTCGTTTGCGGTTTTCGCTAAAATCATTCTTTATATCACGATTTTTTTTTGTAAAAATTTTTTCAAGTTTTCGTTCGAGAGTTTTTGTCGATAGAGGGCGCTTTAGACTTTAGAGCAACAAACAACTACTTTTTACCCTCATTTTGTGCACGGGATTGAAATTTTTCTAAAGTTTAGATTTTAACTTAAATTTTAATCCCAAAATCGGACACATTAGGATCGGTTAACTAGCGAAAATTGAACTTTGAACAGACGGGGGAATTTTCAACGCCCATAAACATTATTCAAACTGATCGACTTTGTTGCGGTTTGCAAGTAGGTCATTCCCTTGGTAATTATTTTAATCAAAATGACTCACAGCTCTTGTGTCTCCATTTTTTGATAGAGGGCGCTTCCGACACATCTATGACATTTAAATGGCATTACTCCTGGGTGTTTTACTACCAGAGCAACATACTTCCAGGAAGTGTTAGGTATGCAAAGTGACTCTGAATCACATAGGAATGTAACATTGAAAATGCCTTTTTAGCGAGTTGTGGTTAAAAGAAGCAGAGAAAAAAGCAATAGAAACAGTTAGTGAAACTGCTACACATTAATGTGGCAGAAAACAATTTAGTTAAGGGTTTTACTACAAAAGGTGTCCGAAATTACGAGAAAACAATTTAGTTAAGGGTTTTACTACAAAAGGTGTCCGAAATTACGATCAGAAGTAATCGAGCATGCTTGACAGCAGCGTCGCATACAATTCCCTCATACATTCAACTTTTCTTTTAAACCCCAACAGAAGAAGTCCATACAGATTCAGATTGAGCCAGGGGGGGGGGGTACCAATTGATTTGAGCTCAACTAGCCCCACCCAGCAATGTTTATTTAAAAAAATACAGAACAATTATACAGTAATAAAATAAAGGTAGGTAACAAAATGTTATTGATATAATGAAGTAGGTGCGATAATCTGGCAGGCCAACGAACCGGGCCACCACTACTTATCCACCGCTGTCCATATGTTACGTTGAGGTGTCTGCGAACATCGTTGGTAAAATGTGGAGGAGTCCCATTGTGCTATAGAGTGACGCAACGAAAGAGGACTATTTGCTTTTACCAGAAGTTCCGACCGAACGTGTTGTAGAAATATCGAGTTGCTTTTTTCTCTGCTTCTTTTAATCCTAACTCGTAAAAGAAGCATTTTCGACGTTACATTATAATATGATTCCGAGTCGTCTTTGCATCCCTAACCCTTCCTGGAAGTATGTTGTTCTGGTAGTAAAACATACAGGAGTAATGAAATTGAAATTTCGGAGATGTGTCGGAAGCGCCCTCTATCAAAAATGGGGTCACCAATGTTGTACGTCATTTTGAATAAAATAATTACCTAGGGAATGACCTACACGCAAACTGCAACAAAAGTGATTAGTTTATCAAATGTTTATGAACGTTCAAAATCCCATCCTCTGTTCGCAGTTCATTTTTCGCTAGTTACCTGATAACAATGTTTCCGATTTTGGGCTTAAAATTTAAGTTAAAATCTAAACTTTAGAATAATTTCAACCCCGTGCACAAAATAAGGGTGAAAAGTAGTTGTTTGTTACTCTAAAGTCTAAAGCGCCCTCTATCGACAATTTTGAACGTAACCTTTAAAAATTTTTTATAAACAAATCGTGATGCAGAGAATGATTTTAGTGAAAACCGCAAACGAATCGACCCTTTTTCTGTTTTTTATAATCGTTTGAATTTTGGACCTTAAACTTTAATGGCTTCTAGCTCCTACGGAAGACGTTTGCGCCTTATGTTTTCCTATGCGCCTTATGGTTTCCTATTTAATTATGTTTGTCTTCATGTCTACTATCATGCCTCAAAATTTGTCGGTCTGGTAGCGAAACACCCTGTATTTTCAGAGATATCGATGAAAATATAGTGCTAAATTATGCAGTCCTCCCATCTAATTCCAAATCCACTTAAACTAAAATTATGAAAAAATTAGAGTTTATAAATGTTACTTTAAACCTTTTCAGGAAAACTATAGCGATTATTCTTGATTGCATATTTTTTTTAGAAAAGCACATTTTTCTGCTATATACAAATTTCGATTTATAGGCATTGAGCAAAAAAGTTGAGGAATGTTGGAGGTACCTATTGTAGAAGAGATATAAAAACATTTTTCATAATGATTTTTGAAATTTTTTTTCGATAATTAGCCGAGATATTAAGCAGGGGCGATTTGGACATAAATAATGACGGAGGCGGCATACTCTGCACACCATCGATTTTTAAAGCTTAAATAACAACTTTTAATAATATATTTGTGTAATGCAAAAGCTAGTTGCAGTATAAAAGCAATAAATCTCATAACGTTGCAAACATATTGTTTTAATTATAATTAATTACACAAATCAGGGTTCGTACCCATTAGAAATTAAGAAAAATATCCATTTTAGAACCAGGATTTTTTGAAAAGTATTATTTGTCTTATTTAATGCAAAATATTCCTTATTTCGGATTTAACGGCAACTACGCTGCGAAATTTTTGGTATTAAAATGTCTAATTTTTTAAAAATTCTTTATGCATGCGAGCCCTTTATAAATCCAATGTGGTTTGCATTGAGTGAGTCTCTCATTACGACTCTTGCGTATTTAAAAGTTAATTAAAAACCCTACCTAGAAAAAAACATCAGAGACTACAGCAGCTTTGCAAATCTGTGAGCTCTTATCTACACAAGCTCCTTTAGCACAATGCCAATTTTAAACATTAAAAAAGGGTTTTGTGTTAGATATACTGGAGAAAGAAAAGGTCATTACTATTCTGAATTTAGTTTAATGAAATGCCAAATGAATTTTAAATATGCACTACATCTAATTATTAGTACCGAGTTAAGTTCCATATAAATAGATAAGGATAAGCTAAAAAAAAAAAAAAAAAAAAAAACAGTTACGCAGAATAGCAATATTTGATACTATTTAGGCTACAAATCTCTTTGAACTTTTATGGAATACCCATTTAAACTTTTCTAGTATATACAGCCATAATCCAACCCTACTTTGTATAATTTTTTACAAAATCTTATTATTCTTTTAGCAACGATTATCATTTAATAATACAGCTAACCCCTACACGATGAGAGCACTTTGCTTAATTTTTAATCTTTAACCACCGGTTTTTCAAAACCCAAAATTTTCTGTACTTGAATCCAGAAAATATTTTCATTAAATAAAGTAAATTTGCTCGTTTTCAAGGGGTTAATAATACATGTTTACTGTACGGAACCCCCTGATCACGAGTAACACTCGCACTTGACCGTTTATATTTCAATCTTCAGAATTATGTAAAAAATGCAATTTGATGTAAGCCTGCTTGTGCCTCTCCATATATGATCAGTTGTAATTCAGTAAAGAATGCTTTGGCACTCATTCGAGAAACATTCGTTTGGTTTCCTAAAAGGGATTGACATATTTTAAAATTCGGTTATTTGCAAATAGTAACAGCTAATAAAAAAAAAAAATCAGGATATTTATATTAGATGTAAAGAGATTTTTTACTGTGATTTATAATTTTATTTTACAACAGCAGTCATAGATGGCATTGCAAGCAATACCCGTTAAATCAAAACCCGATTTCTGGTCTTCCTTTTTTTCTCTTATTGATGTAAAAGAAGCAGTTTAAATGATTAAATATTTGGAGATAATTTCAGTCACCAGTGCAGTTTTGTTCTATGGGCCCCACTGCATATAGTTCCTTCTCTCGCATAGGGGGAGGGCGAGAGTTCCTTGCTGACACTAATAAGTTTTTTGCAGGTCAGATTAGCTCCTTTCGATTAAGGGCGGTTATAGGCTGAGTGTAGATTGCTGCAGAGTGCAGACGGGGTTTAGGTTAACCCATTTTTTTAAAAGTTAGTTCGAGCTATTGAATTTTTTAAATTTTCGGAACAGAATACCTTAAATTTTCTAAAAATTTGGAACAGAATCGCCTTTCCTCCTGACATCTTACATAACCCTTCGGCAAGTGTTTTATTAATAGTTGTTAGATTTGCAAAGTTATTGAATTTTAAAATCAGTCGTCCATTTTAGGACAACTGGTATATTCAGTATCTATGGAAAGATGACTGAAAAAAAAAAAAAAAAACCCACAAAAAATAAAGTTGTTTGCGATATGTCGGTCAAAAATTTTTAAACGTCCACATGAGTGAAAGTGTTTTTAAAAAAATCTGAAAAATTTTCGATGCAAACATTAAAACACAATATATTTTGGCGTATTTTGGCGCGTCTTCTCTGGACGTATTCTCATGTCTTGACTGCTCACAAAATTTTGCCAGTTATTTTAATATCATATAACAAGTAAAGCAAGGTTTAATTATGAATTTACTTTGTTTATTTTTTATTCCCGCGCACACAACATGGAACCGTGCTTGTTAATCGGAATACTGAATAATTTTCTGCAATTTTACTTTATTTTTTACAAATCAGGCAAAACTAGTCAAACCACAAATATCCTTCCGCAGCAAAATATATGAATTTAATACTGCAAATCAAATATTCCGTACAATATTCCGTAAACAAAAAAAAAAAAAAAAAAAAAAAAAAAAAAAAAAATCTGTTAAATTTACGGCAAAAACTGAAGGCAGCATTGTTGCCAGCAGTTTTTGTCGTAGAAATTGCAGTAAAATCAGATGTAAATTTTTTTTTTATTACATCTGATTTTACTGCAATTGTTACGACAAAAACTACTGGCAACATTGCTGACCGCAGTTTTTGCGGTATATTTAACGGATTTTTTTTTTTACAGTGTAGAAATAAAGAAATTAAAGAAAAAAAAAATACATGCAAAACAAAATAAATTGCTCAAACAAAATTTATTTCATAAACATGTAAAAGATATTTTTTATGTTTATGTAAGCCTAAATCGTTTAAAGAAATTAACCCAGCTATAAAATATATTCTTCAAAAACTTGCATGGAAATAGTAATTCTTTATGTAATGTTTAAAATAAAGGTTAAAATCTTAAATTTTTTTTACAAGTTTATGACCGTATTTCTTGTAAAATTTAAGAAATTTAAATTGTTACACTTAAAGATATTGCGCCATTATTTTTTAACACATAATCTGGAGACTAAGATAAGAAACAAAAGAAAACAAATCCGTACTAAAAATATGCGCAAAAAACACATCAATTTAGATATGTATATAAAAACATAACAACTTATCATGGTTTTAAATTATTCTCTTACAGTTTCTATGAAAAAAAAGTTTAAAGCAGTAAATTTTAGTTTTTTTTTTTTTTTTTTTAAATTGTCTGAAAATAGACCGTAGAAGTGTGTTTTCTCTAATCATATATGAGGTTATTTTGATGAGTAGGATTTCAGTGGTAGAAGGTGCCTTTTTCTGTAATTAACGACAGAATTGCAGCAGTGCATTTAATGCGGTGGTCCAAATATGGCTACTCTCTTTGAAATGCTTATAGATTTTAGCTTATCGTTAATTAATAAGACTAAAAATTTTATTTAGAAAAAAATATCTAGGGAAATATATTTTACAAACGCGCGTAAATAAATTATTTATTCAGTGTATTTTAAATTATTTCGACAAATATTTTAGATTACATAATAAACATATAAAGAAGCAAGAATTACTAAATATAGAAATTGCATAGTCTTTACTCCATCTGTGAAGTGCTAAAAGTGTTTCCTGTTTATTATGCAATATAAAACATATGATTGCTTGTTATACTTATATATATCATTGTTGCAAAAATGACAATTAATGAAAAAAAAATCCAGAAATTTAAAACTGACGTTTCATTTTAATTTGAGCGAGGTAGTGATTGTAATTTAAATTCAAGAAAAAATGGCCAAATCCGTTGAAAATGACTTGTATTGAACTATAAAAGTCATTTGATGCCATATTTATAAATTTTAAAAAATTATATTAAATGTAAATTATGAAATGAAAAAACTCCTCAAGTATTTTTTACACGGTTGTTACAGGTTTCGACAATGTATAAGGATGTCTTCATTAGTATAAATGATGTGGTGAATTTTTTTTATAAACAGACGAGCAAATTTTCACACTGGTGACAAACAATTTGTTCTTGTTTAAATTGTTTTTTTCATTGGACTTCGTGGCCAGTGTGGAAACTTCTGTCTTAATTTCGAAGAAAATAATCCAAGTTTTATTCGCCTCGTGTTTATGAAATTTTTTACTATTTATTGAGATATAAAGTGTTATTTTCATATTTTAATTGGTTGGAGAAATTTGCTTACATAAACGTCTTTAAAAGTATGTTAAACTATGAGAAAAAATTCGTCGTAACGAAAAAAATATACATGCATGACTACATGACAGTGTTTATTATACTTCCTTCTTAAAATTAATTTTCATAAATCTTAAAAAAGCTTTTTTAAAAGTAATTTTCATTTTCTTCATTTTAATTAAAAAAAAAAGTATAAAAATTTAACAATAAATACTTAAAAGATACATATAATTAGTATTTTAGTGAAAAAGTTAAGCAAAATGTTTATTTTTTTAAACCATGAGAGCCATAAAGGTTTTTTTTTTCAATATTCTGAAAAGAGTAACTTTTATAACTTTAAGCCTATATTTTTCTCTTTTTAAAGCAGAATTAACGTAAAAAGTTTTTTTAAACAGTAATTTCTCAGTCGCGAATAAAGAAATACCAAATCATTATGTCCTTAATGTCAAATATAATTTAATCATTTTTTCCCTTCCATGCTATTAAAATGTAATACAAATAGATATATTTTAAGAAATATTAGTATTAACAAACATATTCCGCTTGCTTTTGCAAATATTTGAATGTCTTATATTATTTTCATCTCATGTTATTTTTAAAAGACGCGTTAAAAATTCATTACAATCGTTTTTAACATTAGCAAGTAATTGTTCTTGGAGATTTCAAACATTTTACTTCATTAATATCTTTAATATTTTAAAAGCCTTTTGACTTTTTTCTTTATACAGAAATTCAAATTAGCCTAACATTTTAAATGAATAAAAAAATCTAAGAACTCTAAGAAAATTTTTGTTTTTTCTTTAAAAATAAATGGGGACTATACATGCTTATTTACAGTAAAACATACAAATTATTTACAAATTTTGAATAAGTTGTTTTTACAATTTTTATGTTTGTATTAGTTATGGCTTAAATGATAAAGAACTGTACAAAGTACTTAAAAAAAATCATACATTGTAATCATACAATTGTTGTTTTAAAAGTATAACATTTTTATTTTGTTTGAATAAAATATTAATTTCATGTTAATCTCCAATTTTTAAAAGTTTTTAAAAGCATCTATATGTATATATATATAAATTGTCTATTTGAAAAATATAATGCATGAACGTCACTAACGGAACAATTTATGTAGGAATTAATTGTTTTTTATATACAGATGAGACATTTATGAAATTAATTACTATTTATAAGGATAGAAAACCAACGATTAGAAATGCACAAATAATGCATGAAAAGGTAGAAAACACCCCTATCGAGATTCTTCATCAGTGCAAGACTTAACGTGATAGAAAAAACAAAGCTGTTTGCAACCTTTTTTGTGCATTATTTGTGTATTTCTAATCGTTGATTTTCTATCCTTATGCATCTTCGAAAAAAAGGCTTTATTTACTATATTAATTAATTACTATTGCTAGATTTTACAGGCAATTTACCAGTTTGATATACCTGTATTTTTAAATTAATTAATTAATATTGTTAAAGGATAGAAAACACTATCTATAAAAGTTTGAAATACTAGAAATTCTCGTGATGGTTTGTTTTATTTTTTTGTTGAAAAATAATTTCTTACTTAAAGTAATATATCCAATTAAAAGGCGTGCTTTATATCTTGAAATCGAAGATTTTTTTTACTGTTAATGCTTTTTCTTTACTATTTCTATCTTCATCATTATTTCTTGCTTCTTCTGTTATTGTAACTTCATTATTGTCCTTTTATTAGAATATTTACATTATATTATTTCATCTAATCAAATAGTATTTCATATTTATGAGAAGAGAAAGATATCTACATCAAGTTACATGTTGATGCACTCATCTATTTTCTTTAACTGAATATTTTTTCCTTTGAAATAATTTTTCTGTATTATTATTTCATTATTTCCATTTTCAGTCCTTCATACTCCATTTTCCCGTATTTTTATCTATTATTATATTCTGTTTATTATTACTTCATTTTATTAATTCAACAAATATTTCTTTATGATAGATTGATACAAAAATCACTGAATATGGGAACGACTGTTATTCAGCTTCTGAATTTGATATGAAAGTAACTTATTTTCACTGAAAGAACAGCGCTAGAAAAGAAAGGTATATACAATTTTTAGGGATATTTACAAATATTAAATTTATAGATTTATTATTTCTATCTTCATCATTATTTTTTGTTTCCCCTTTAATTGTAAGTTCATAATTGTCCTTTTATTAGAATATTTTCCCTATATTATTTTGTATAACCAAATAATATTTTATATTTACGAGAAGAGAAAGATATCTACATTAAGTTACATGTTGATAGACTCACCCCTTTTTTTTATCTAAAGATTTTTTCTTTGAAATAGTTTTTTTTTGTATTGTTATTTCATTATTTCCATTTTCAGACCCTCATATTCCCTTTTCACGTATATTTATCTGTTATTATACTCTGTTTGCTATTATTTTATTTTATTAATTAGAAAAACATACATATTCCATTATGGTAGAATGATACAAAAGTCGGTGAAGATATGCTAATGACTATTATTCAACTTCTGAGTTTGAGATGAAAGTGGCTTATTTTTACTAAAAGAACAATGTTAGAAAAAAAAATCAGTTTAATGAATATATGAATACAACAGATTGACTAACAAAGATAACAGCAATGATGATGGTAACAATGATTATAATTATAAGGAATATTTACAAGTAGTAAATCTACAGATCGGGAGCCTCAATCTCAGGCTAGCAAGTCATTTTACTTTTTAATTTGCTTTACACATGATCGAATATTCTAAAATCCGTAATTTATACCTTTAGGTTGCAAACTATATTTTTAAACATTTCAGATTTCATGATTATTCAAGGTATTTAACTTTTAAGAAATTAGACCAGGAAGCGGCAGCACAGACAATCACCTCACCGAGTTCATAGATGAAAATCTAAGTTTTGTTAAATCTCGATTCGCATATTAAAGCGCAACAGATCTGCCAAGTCATATCTTGGTCGAAAACATCCCAAAACCAGATTTTAGCGCGGTTGACTTATAGGTTTACCATTATGTTTTCCTGCTCCCAATCCTCTATGTTTTCATACTTTTGAGTGAGGGAAAGCACTATGGTAAACCTACGAGTCAACCATTAAAATTGGGTTTTAGGTGTTTTCCACCTAGATATGACTTGGCAGACCGATTGCGTTTTAATATGTGAATCGAGTTTTAACTAATCCTAGATTTTCATCCGTGAACTCAATGAGGTGATTGTCTGTGCTGCCACCTCCCGGTCTAATTCTTACATTCTCACACAAAGATGTTTTTGAACTCTTATATTCTAAAATATTTTTAGAATAAAAAGTATATTACTTTCTCAGGGGTACGGTGTTCCATAAAGCTCCTCCTCTCCCCCACACACATCGTCGCGTTAATTTTACGTTTGCAATTTGTAAAAGATGTGCTGCTTAAAGATTAGAGACAGCTCCATTTTAGACTGTAATTTCGTTAATATTAAAATTCTTGTTGTACAGAAGATCTTGTGCTATCTTAACATCAGTTCTTACTAAACTTTAAACTATTAAGCGTCTAGCAAGTATAACGTTATTACTTTAGGGGGAAAGGGTGTCTGGCATATGATATCGTAAGATATCTCTAGAGGGGAGGGGAGTGTTTTTTTAATATCAATATCATTTTTGATGCAAACAATTTTTTTTTTTTTGTAACATGGTCTTAAATTCAAAATAGCATGTTATCCTTTTTTTTAGGCTCTTTATCTGTTTTTATAAAAATACAAAGTTTTCATTAAAATTACATACTAAATTATTGTAAAATTATTTAATTTTAAAATATGAAATGACCCCAGCGTTTGACATTCCTATTTTTCTTCATATATGTATACGTACATAATCACGGCTCAAGGAAAAGAAAAAGGATTAACATTTCTATATATAGTTACGTTAATAACTTTCGCCTAAAAAATCTAGAAAGAAAGTTGAAGTATCATGAATCATTTACTTGATCTTAAAGCCAGGTAATTCTTAATAGGTAACAATTTTTTAAAAATATTATACACATTTATAATCGAAAATTGTTTTACTTGATGTCTATCAATAACACGAAAAGGAAAATATTTTAATAAAAAATCCTTTTCATTTCTTTTTAAAGATATGCGTTGCTGTGTTTCAAAATATGAAACAGTAGTGCGTAAGTTGAAAAGTTCTTTTACATCGCTCCATTTATTACACATTCTGTCATAAATTCTCAAGGAAATTAATGTTTTGAAAAAAAAAAAAAAATAACACAGTTTCAGAATTTTAAATGCTGTCGTGAAATTTGAAAGTTTTCTCGAAAAAAAGAAAATATCCCAGATTGATACGAAAAAGCTGTAAATTTTGGTTTAAAACCGTTTTGTTAAAACTATTTAAAACCGTTTAATTTACTAAAAATATTTGTAATTTTTCATTAAAACAGTTTTCTTCTGCAAACAATGCAGCTTTTTTCAGCAAAAACTACGAAATTCAGTTTCTTTTACATAGAAAAAACTGATTTTCTTTAAAACATTTTTTTTCAGTAAAAAGTAGAATTCTTTTCTATAAAGAAATCTTTGAGTAATAAATTGTTGATCTTTGTGGTCAAGAGTTCGAACGATCTCTTCAAATCACTACTTTTTCTAAATTTCTGTCCAAATAATTGCACATAGTATTTATGTAATGTTCTGGAGAGCTTTCATATTGGGATTACATACTTCAATGAATCATAAGATTAGCATCTAGCAAAAAATTAGGTAAAACTGGATGCAGTAATTTTAGATATTTCGCATCATCCAAGCGGGGATGTGGTTACAACACAGAATTGCGAAAAGTCGTCACCCCCATACTGACGATGAAGCGAACATATACCTCCAGTACCATATGGGTTTCTAAACACTTCACTGTAAAAAATATCCGTTAATATACGCAAACTTTTCCCTAAAATTTTACGGAATAGTTCGATTTTTCCAAGAAAACAGCAGTATTTCCGTTTTTTGCTATTTTGAGATTAAAAATACAGTAACTGTTCCGTAAATCTCACCGCAAACAGAACATCTTCCGTTTTAAACAGTACAAGTTATCAGTATTTTTAACTGATAAGTGTCGTGGCGCCATCTGTATGACAAACAGAAAAACATAGCAACATTTCTCTTATTTTTTTCTGTTTTAATTATAAAACGATGGCATATTTTTACAATATTAATATAATAATAATTATTATTATTATTATTAATTCTTTTTAAGTTTCAGATAGTTAAGGAAAGTTTTTTGTTTTTTCAGTTTGATTTTGTTTAATTAATTTATATTATAATATAAAAAGTGCGTATGTTATTTAAAGTGGAAAAAAATCTACTTTTAATTTTAATATATATATTTTTTAATCTATTCAAATTAAGAAGTTCGCACATAAAATTTAAAGTATATTAAAAAGATAGCATATTTTTACAAATTAAAAAAAAATAATAATAAGATTTATTAATTCTTTTTAAGTTTGAGATAGCTAAGGTAAGTTTTTTTTTCAGTATAATTTTAAATATGTTTAATTTATTTATATCATGATATAAAAAGTGCAAAAGATATTTTAAGTGGGAAAAAAATCTACTTTTAATTTTAAGATATACATATTTTAATATATTCAAATTAAGAAATTCGCTCTTAAAATTTAAAATATATCGAAATATATTACCGAAATTATTATCATTTTGGCGATTACCTAAGTTATAAAAATCAATAAATGTAATTAATTTTAATAACCCATAACCCATAGTAATTATCTTTATTGAGTTTACAATAGATCGTCATACAAAATATTTTTTAAAATACATGCTTTTTTTTAAGTGTGTTAGTATCCTTTTATAAAATAAATAAATAAATATGAATAAAATAGCTTTAAAACTCTTCCAAAAAAGAAGGAAACAAAATGTTTTAATACTTTCATTTTTTCATGTAATATTTTAAAGGTTAAACTTTTTTTTTTTATAGAGCTAAAATTAAAAAGCTAACTATTAGAAATTATAGAAAGAAAATCTGTAAAACTTGATTTAGAAATGTCCGTTCAATAAAAAAATATTATCTCTACAAAAATAAACCTGCGTTCTAAAATCTTGTCTTTACTTCATGAAATGCATCCGAAATAAGTAAAGGTATGTGAAATAGTGCTATATGAAATCATAGCGTAATGGTATTACACTACCGGCTACGGCAGACAAGGTCGTGAGTTCAAACTCCATGGAAGGTTAGTAACATTTCTTCTCAGTTGTTTAAATTAAATGTATATAATGTGTCCCTGATATTAACGTGCCTTTGTAAAGTAAAGAATAAAAATCACAAAGATGTTAGTTTGTCCTTGAAAAATTCTTTTAACTTTTCAAACGAAAATTTTTACATAAGGAAATATTAAAAAACGGAAATATTTTGTGGAAAAACGGAACTATTCCTGGAAATTTTTTTCCGTTAAAAAACGGAAGTAGTACTGGCGTCTAGATTACCAGTACTATTTCCGTTTTTTAACGGCAAAAATTTTTACAGTGTTGTAGATGCAAACTGTGTATAGTGTGTATTGAAAAGACCTTCAAGAGTGAAAAGTTATTTATCAATGAAAAGGACAAACTCTAGAAAATTCGCGATCATAGCAGTTTTATGCACACTGTTAAAAATTTATAGAAAAAAAGCCGGACTTTCCGTAAATTTACACTAGTTCTCGGTTCAATATATTCGATCGAGTTTCTCGGTCATCATTTTACCGACATTTCCCTTATAATGTATCTAATTCCCAGTAAATATTTCATCTTTATTTAAAGATGTTTTTATCTTTGTTAAAACTTATAATTTAAAATATGCACTATTATATTTTATTAAAAATTTTAAAAAGGTTAATTTAATTTTTTTTTAAGTTAGAATATTTTAGAAAGGGAAAAATCATCTTCTTGGTGTTAGTGAGGATTTTTATCTATTTTTCCCAGCTGAGTTATAAAAGACATATTTTGAACAACATAACAACATATCCTGGAGTTTAGTCACTAGCGTGATCTTCCACTGTCAAGAGATGGCGGTCAAACCCCAGGATGGCTAGAAACATATTGTGTAAAAAATAAATGATATGGCTCTTCAAAATTACTCGAAAAATTCAAATTTTTTTAGGGTCGCTGCAGATAGAGTGATTAACTTATTTTGAAAACTACATTACTATCATTAAAAATAAATTTAGAGAGTCTCATGTATTTTTAACCATGCTAATTTTTAAAATCTATTGTAAATTTACAAAATAATTTCTCTCTTATTTGACAGAATCCCTGGTTTTCTAATCCCCTAACTTTTTTTTTTTTAAAATATAGCGATTTAGATAAAAATTCATCTTTCTAAACAAGTAAAAAAGTTTTCTTTTATGCTAAAAAACTACTGAATTCCCTTGAAGAAATACTATCCAAAATGTCTGTAATTTTTTTACAGTTGATTTATTTATTTAAATCAAGAAAATCTTTTATTTTCCAAAAACCCTCTTAATGTTTCCACCGTACATTAACAAATTAAGATATTCTTTAGGATATGATCTCAGAGTAATTCGATTAAGAGTCTTTCGGTACTTTTCCTTTACTTTTACTTTTTTTGGCGAGGCCAGCTAATCCTCGCTATCTTAGCAGAAACAAAAATGAATGATTCATATTTGTTAAAGAAAGGGAATTATTTTTATTTAACTTCGGGTTAATTAAAGATTGCGTTTGACTAAGTCGACGAAACATTTTTAAAGGGTAGCAAAATAATAAAATAAAGATGAGACAGGCAAAACAACAGTCTCAGCATAAAAAAAAAAAAAAAAAAAAAAAAAAAAAATCTTGACACTTGCGATTTCAGACATTTTGTTAAATATCTAGAAATATATTCGGAATGACTCTGAAGCTTCAGATGTATAAACAAAATAGTATAGGTCATATACTTTCGTGAAGATTTCTTCTGAAAATCCAATACGAAACCGTCAACAAATTGAAAAAGAACGAATATCTTTTGAATAACCCTGTCAAAACTAATGTAGCAAAAGCGTTCAAACTGCACATTATGATTACATGGCTTAGGGTAATAAACTGTGTTCATTTTTATACGGATAACATGTATACTCATACAAAAACTAAGGTTTTTATAAAAACGGTCCCAAATTTTGCAAAACCTCTTTTTTTGCTTATAATTTGCAGAGCTCTTAATGTAAAACAATGTTCGTTTCAGAAAATATGAGAAACAAGATTGTATCTGACACCCTTTAATCAAAATAAAAAAATATTAATAACTGTATGAAAAATGAGTAGGTTTATTAAACTAATTTTCACTGCACATGCGTCAATTCTATATAAATTTTATTTGCATACTGTCTTAGCTAAATGCATAGAGCAACTTTTGTTAAAATTTCAAAATCATAGCTTGAAAATTCTGAAAATTATCGTCGAAAGAATAAGATCAAAATCCGTTATTCCCAAAACGAAACAAAAAGATGAGGGGCTGTATTCATATTCCGTTGTTTAGTGTCGACACAATATCGCACGTATTACTGCATTTGGATACAGCTCCTTGTCTTTTTGCTTCATTTTGGGAATAACGGATTTTGTTCTTATTATATCGACGATAATTTTCAGAATTTTTAAGCTATGATTCTGAAACTTTAACAAAAGTTGTTCTATACATTTAGCTAACACAACATGCAAATGAAATTTTTATAGAGTTGACGCATGCGCAGTGAAAATTTATTTAGTAAATTTGTTTATTTTTCATACAATTATTAATATTTTTTTAATTTCGATTACAGGGTGTTATGTATAATATTGATTATCATATTTTATGAAAAAAAAAAACATTGATTTTTATTAAGAATTTTTCAAATTATAAGCAAAGCACTTGGCAAAATTTTGGAGCGTTTTTATAAAAATCTTAATTTTTCTAAAAGTGTATAAGCTATAATCATAAGAATGAACAAATTTTATTACAATAAACATCTTAATCATAATCTGCAGTTTGAATGCTTTTGCTACATTAATTTCTATAGGATTATCCAAAAGATCTTCGATCTTTTTCAATTTGTAGACGTCCCCTATGGGATTTCGGGGGAAAATCTTCTCGAAAATATATGACCTTTATTAGTTTGTTTACACACCTGGAGTTTCATAATAATTCCTTATCTATATTTCTAGATATTCAACAAAACGTATAAAATCGCAAGTGTCAAGATTTCTTTTTTGCTAAGATTGTACATAGGGCGGAGCATAATTTTTTTTTTTCGAAATTCTTTTCTCCTTAGCGTGAAAAAGTTGTGGAGTGGTATCAGTAACATACTCAGAAAATTTCAAAACAAACAATAAATATCTTCCGGTTCCACTTTTGGGTCGAAATATGCAATTTTAGCTGGAAATGTTATAAATTTTCACATTACAGCAGTGTTTTTAATTTCCGATTTTTCCTTCGCCCTAGAGCGGAAAAGTTGAAAGAATACATAAGGAACATACGTTCAAAATATTAAAGTAATTAAAAATATCTCCCGGTTCCACTTTGGGGTTTAAATATGGGAAATTTATCGAAAATGATGCAAATTTTCACATTTTAGTGATTTTTTAAAATTTTAAATTTTCTATTCTCGCTGGCACGGAAAAGTTGGAAGAATATACCGAATTAAAAGCCACCTGAGGGGAATTCTCCTAATAAGTTCAGTTTTCTGTTCGATTACTGTAGTGTTACCGTTGGTTTAATGCTCTTGTTGTGATAGGTCCGCAGTGACGATATTCAATTTTATCTTCGATATTTTATTGAAAAATAATACATCTGAAAGTGTTTATAAAATTTTAATTTTTAATATTGTGTTGAACTAATAGTGTGCTTGGAAGATATTACACAGAAATATCACAATTAAGGCGCAGTACACGGGATTTGTCTCGTCCTATTTTTAGGGACCCTACAAAATTAAGAACTGGCGTTCTCCCATCTTACGAAGATATAATAAAGTACTTTGTTGGTGAGAAAGAATAGAAAAGTAATTAAAACTCAGACCCACCTTTGAGATGATAGTTGTTTATGTGCTGAAAATTCTGAAGCAATTCGGCAGGCTGCCTCAGAATAGTCCAAATGATTAGACCATATAATGATAAATATAAGAGTAGGAAGAAGTTTATCGCTAAAGAACAGACGGAGTTAAAACTAAAAATTTTCAGATTGCAAACTTAAAACGTCTGTTTGGAATTTTTTCTTACAAGTGTACATCTCTTAAAGGATGTAAATGCCCACATGATAGGAAAGTTCCAGAATTGGAAGTTTCTTGAGGGTCATAGAAATGAAAATGAAAATGTTGATAGACCCAGTTGATACACATGGAAACATGTCCCACGACACGGAAACTTAGTAAATAAATGTGTAGGTTCGAAAAAGAATAGGAAAGTTTCAGAAAACAGTATAAAAGAGAAAAAAGCAATCATAGCTACTTCAAAGACTTGGAGTTATTTAATTCTTCTAGACTTGTTGATGAACAACTGCGCCACGATCTTAATGATAAACCTTTAACGTAATCAAAAGTAAATTGCAATCTAAATTAAATACTATAAGTGTATCACGAACAACTTGTCTTCCTACCCTAGCCAGAACTTCAGACACAATGGGAGTGTTCGACCGAGCTGCAGCATGAGTAACAAACGCACTTCTTGAAGACTTTAGAGTTGTGACATATGGCGATATGTCCAATGTTATAGACAGGCATAACATAAGAAGACAAAGGAAGAAATAGCACGTGAAATGCGAAGCCCAAGATTAGAGTTTTATGTCGACCAATATCTTGAAAAGATTGTATTTTGACCGCCGAATATCAAACTTTAATTCTGAGGAATATTGAGGGAACGGTCCATCAACAAAGAGTGCTTGAAGAATACGTGAAACTTATAGAAGAACCTCGTTGCGATTACACAGGACATGTATCACCAATAACCTCTTCTGCTACATTTCTCATATGATTTTCTGTATTTTACGCTCCAGCGAGACGAGAAAATTGGTAAAAAGAAAAACCCCTGCGATGTGAAAATTTACATAATTTTTTGGCTACTTTGACATTTTCAGACCCCGAAAGGGAATTCAGAAGACATATATGATTATTCTAAAGTTTTTTACTTATGTTTCTTGTATGTTCTTCGAACATTTCCGTGCCAGTAAAAAAAGAAAATCGGAAATAAAAAAAATGACTTAAAGGCGAAAATTTGTATCATTTTCTGCAAATTTCCCATATTTAGAACCCAAAGTGGAATCGGAATATATTTTTTAATTACTCTTATATTTTGGACTTATGTACTGTATGTACTCTTCCACTTTTTCCGCGCTAGGGTGAAGAAAAAAATTGAAAATTAAAGTATTTCTGAAATGTGAAAAATTACAACACTTTTGGCTAAAATTTCATATTTCGACCCAAAAGTGAAACCGGAAGATATTTATTGATTGTTTTGAAATTTTGTGAGTATATTACTAATACCACTCCACAACTTTTCCGCGCTAGGGAGAAAAACATTTCGAAAAAGAGTTTTTTACGCTCCGCCACACCGTATGTCCTATGAGCACGATCCCTGGTACGAAATGTACTGCTGTTGGATTTTTAGGTGGGTTTGCAATTACACTATGTCCAAAACTAAAGTAACAAGGATAAAATCTGAAAAAATTAATGAAATACAGTGAAAACTCAGACAATGGTTTCTCTGAGCAACGGTAACTCCGAATACCGGTCATAATACCAGTATTACCAAACCTCTTTCATAGATATAACATTACACTAAACCTCTGAACAACGGACACCTCACATCATTTTTTTTCAAATATTCCTTTTCAAACATTTTTGTATAGCTGCCTGATTTTTCTTCTCTTATTATTATTTTTTTTTATTGAAATTGAAATTTAATGACAAATTTTGCGTCTGATATCCGTAAATACATAAATAATCGTAAATGATGCTGAGTAAAATGATATTTTAAATAGCGCCGGAATGACTATTAAATCCAGAGAGTATGTGAATGTGGGTAACGGTTTGGCAGTTAATTTTAATACAATACTAGCATACCCAGCCCGCTTCGCCGGGCTTAATTTGAAGGTTTATTTAATAATTTATGTGTATGGTACGCTTCTCTCTCAGCTGGCGACGGATCCCCCGGTGACTCTACGCTTCTCTCTCAGCTGGCGACGGATCCCCCGGTGACTCTCCCCGGACCATCGGCACTCCACGTGCGTCGGGTGAGCGTCAGAACAAACTTTCAGCATATACATATGGGTGGTTGTACTTGAATGCACAGACCTGCGCGTTTTTTTCTATCTTGCTTTTATACCTCTGGACCGAGTTGGCGCATTGCCAAGATTTGCTTCCTCTGGACCGAGTTGGCGCATTGCCAAGATTTGCTTTCCCCTGTGCCTCAATTAATTAATTAATTATCCTCAGAATTCCTTTTATTTATAGAGATTGGAATTGATCGAATCAAATTTCATGACAATAAAGGTTATGAAGAAAATGAAACAGAAGATAACATGGAATTATCACAAAATTATAGTGTAAAGTCATATTTTGATCTTCTTTTTAGCTTCAGAGAAATTAAAAACTAGTTGGATGTGCCAATCCCAAAACTTTCTTTTATTTCATACGCACATTTTAATATTAAAAAAAAAATAGTTACTCATTTTAATGCTTTAATAATTTTAATTCAATACCATACCAACTTTGATTTTCATCTTTAATTTCTGCTTCAGTCAATTAATCGGAGTAAAAACGAATTTCCGTCTCTGCACGAGCTGTTGGACAATAAAATGATAGGCAGATTTTTTTTTCAAATTCAGAGAGGACCTACTTGCTATACCAAAAAATAATTATGTACAAAAATTTAGTTCAGTTCTAGAACTAACTTCATACACTTTTATGTAGTGCAATATTGAAAATGGCATAAAATTTGCTATTGCAGTGCCCCCTTCTGGCGGATTTTTTTTCAAATTCAGGGATGACTAACTAGCCATAGCCATACACTTACACAAAATATTTGGTTCAATTCGATGCATAAGTTCATATAATTTTGGTCGGTACAATATTGAAAATGGTACAAAAATCGCGATTGCAGCTCCGCCTTCCTCCGGAATTTTTTGAAATTCAGGGAGGACCAACTAGCCATAGTCACACACTTACAAAAAAAATTTGGTTCAATTCGATGCATAACTTCATATACTTTTGGTCGGTACGATATTGAAAGTGGACAAAAATTGCGATTGTAGCGTCCCCTTCCGGCGGACTATTTCAAAACTGAAGGAGGACCTGCTTGCCACAGCCAAAAACATTCACAAAAAATTTGGTTCAATTCTATGCATAACTTCATACACCTTTTTGTGTTCGAAAATATTTCACTTACAATACTTTCTTCTATTGAAGATAGAAGAAAGTAAAAATGCGCACTTAAAAAGATACAACGAATTTGTGGAAATGATCATGCATTTAGAAAAAAACACATGCTTAACAAAAGTGATTTAATAAGCATAAAATAATAATATGCATTTCTTAACTGTAAAAAATAAAAAATTTTTTGACATTTATTTTGATTTTAATGTTGTGTAAATTTGATCTTTTAAAATATGGCACCTCTTAATAACGGCAACTAGTGACGGGCTATTCTCGAAAATTTTCCAATTAATAAAAATCGTAATCGTAAAAAAGCACAATCGATAATGTCATCGATTAATTTCGAGAACCTACAATCGATTATTAAAATCTTTGTTATTACATCTTTAAGAAGCATAATTTAGTAAATACATAGTAACTTAAAACAAATGGATTTAAAAAAACAACAAACCAAAAGGATGCTATAATGGAGCCACAATAATAGAAAAGTCATGTAACGGCATTCCTTGGTTGCAAAAAGTTGTAAAGTCGTGAGTAGTAAAATGGCCAAAGAAAAAAATAATCAAAAGCACCCCTAGTGGAAAGAACATGAACTAAAAGGATACTAAAAGTGATCAAAATCTTTTATCGATTTTTATACATCATTTGAGATACGTTGTGCAATTTCCCCGTTATTAGAAGACTCTCTACTGAAATACATTATACCGACCACCCGGTAGGCAAAGTCGCGGAGAAGCAATGAAAGTGCATAATATGAATAAATGGTCATAAGGCTTTCCAACAATATGTCACATGATGGGTGTCGGTTAAATTTATTAAAGAGCTTCCTGCGGGGGCTAAGTGAGGGGGGATGAGTGCGGAAGGCATATAAAATAAAATGGTAATTACAGAGCTTTCCAATGATATATCACGAAAGAGGTGTCAACAAACTATATAAAAATGCTCCCCTTAGAATTCCAACTATTATAACACCCGGAATACAGCCTGTTCTCCATGTTTGTGAATTTTTCATATATTATAAATTATCTATTGGAAGTCTCCATAAAAAAAAATCCGATCTGAATTCACAAAAACGAAATGATTTCAAAAAAGTTTGAAAAGCGCTTCGTGGTAAGGAGGCCAAATTGAGGAAAAGAGAAGAAAGATTCATAATATGAAAGAGTGGTCCGAAACCTTTCCGATAATACGTCATATGACGGATCCATAAAAAGTTTGAAATTTACTCCTCACTACTCCACTTCTTTTTCTTCCCTGAATACATCCTGAAATCACGCAGCCTCGCTTTGAAATGTTTATATTTAATAAAATATATTTACCAAAGGGATGCATCAAAAATCCACATCTAAAATGAAATTTATTCTCAAAATAGCTACAATTAAAAAAATTCACCCCCTTGATCGCTCCTTCTCTCCCCGGCTGAAATTCAACTCCAAGAGTAAAAACATTCATAATATGAAAGAGTGTTCCAAAAAACATCGATAATCAATCCCATGAAGGGTCCAAAAAAGTTTGAAATTTACTCCTCACCCGCAGGTTTACTTTTTCTTAACATGATACACCCGGAAATCACGCATCCCCCACTTATAATTATAATTAATAATTTTTATTAGAAAGTTCCATCAAGAAACCACTTCTAAAATGATATTTATTCTCGAAATAGCTACGATTAAAAAAATTCTCTCCCCATCGCTTCCCGACCCCTCTCCTGAAATTAAACTGCAGGAAGAGAAAGGTCCATAATATGAAAGTGTATTTCGAAATCTTTCCTATGACATATCACATGACGGGTCCAAAAATAAGTTTGAAATTTACCTCTCACCCGTGGCCGTAGGTTTACCTTTTCTTCCCAGAATACACCCAGAAATCACGCATCCCCATTTTAAATTTTTTATACTTAATAAATAATACTTACCGGAGCGCTCCATCTGAAAACCACATCTAAAATTATATTTATTGTCGAAATAGGTACGATTTAAAACATTCATCCCCTTATCGCTCCCTCTCTTCACCTCCTGAAATTCAACTTCAGAAGGAGAAAGATTCGTAAAATGAAAGAGAGGTGCGAAAACTTTCCGGTGATATATGTAGAACATGACGGGTCCAAAAAAAGCTTGATATTTATGTGTCACTCGTGGGTTCACTCATTTTTCTCAGAATACACCTAAAAATAAAGTCTCACCCTCTTAAAAATCTATACATTTAGTAAATAATATTTACCGGAGAGTTCTATAAAAAAGTGCACATTTAAAATGATATTTATTGTCGAAATAGCTACGATTTAAAACATTCACCCCTTATCGCTCACTTTCCTCCCACTCCTAAAATACAACTCCAGAAGGAAAAAGATTCGTAAAATGAAAGAAAGGTGGGAAAACTTTCCGATGATATACATATAACATGAAGGGTCCAAAATAAGTTTGAAATTTACATGTCACTCGTGAGTTCACTTTAGTGATGGGCGATTTCGATTTTTTAAATCGATTTAATCGATACTACGGCCAACTCGATTTAATCGATACTTTAAAATTTTTAATCGATTTCTCTGAAAGTAATATAATTTTCATTTTCCTCCAAAAGTCGAAGATAAAATAGACGGATGTGCCAATTCCAAAATTTCAGTGTATTAGTTTCTGAGATAGAAGAATTAAAGAAACCTCAGAACCCCCCCCCCCCTGCAAAATAGCGTTTTTTGTTGAGTGATGTACACCAAAAATTGATCAGGATCGATTTTTATTAGGTACCAGCTGAATCTGAATTTTGATGAAAATCTATTAAAGCGCGAGATACAGCTATTGCGAAATCATAAAAAATGCAGCATATCAGCACCACCTGTAGGTCAATTTACACCAAGATCTAAATAACAGTAATCTATGTCAGAGATTTACTGAATCTCAATTTTGATGAAAATTCGTTCTTGAAATAGCGCTATTGCGTTAATCATGAATAATGCAGTATAGCAGCGCCATCTCTTAAGCGATTTCCACCAAAATGTAATTAGCATCAAATAATATCAAGGACAAATTGAATCTAATTTTTTATGAAAGTCCGTGCATTAGTTCTCGAGATAAAGCTAAAATGGAAACAGGGGCGTGGGAAAAGAGAACTGCGCCCGGTTCAAAGTTCCAATTTAGCCCCCCCCCCTATTAACTTTTTCTTGTGATAGGCTAGAAGTGATGTTAGTAGTAAAAATTTGGCGCCCCCTAAATTTCCGTGCTCAGAACGACCGCTTCCTATCGCCCACACCCCCCTTTCACATGGCGCTGAGTGGAAATTGTGAAAAATTCAGTATAGCAGCGCCATCTGGGAAGCTATGTACATCAAAATGCAAAAAACATCAATTCATGTCAAGGATTAACTGGATCTAAAATGTGATGAAAATCCGTTCATTCGTTATTCAGATATAGCTGTTTCGCAAATCACAAAAAATACAGCATAGCAGCGCCACCTGTTAGGCTATATACACCAAAAATTAATTAGATTCAGTTTATATCAAGGTCAAACTAAATATAAAGTTTTGTGGAATTCCGTGCATTTGTTCTTGAGATAGAACGGTCAGAAATTTTTGTCGTATACAGACTCGCAGAGTGACAGACACACACACACACACAGACAGGTATTTCTTAAAAACCATGAAATCGTGTTAAAGATCTTCTAAAATATATAAATCCATCGAAAACGGGAAGTCAAAATTTTTCACGAATCTAATACTCTCTTCTTGTAAAGTTACAAAAGAAAGTAAAAATGTAAAATCGATTCTACCCGTAAGATCGATCTTTAGATTCGATTTCGATCTTTAGATTCGATGTCGATCTTTAGATACGATGTCGATCTTTAGATTCGATTTCGATCTTTAGATTCGATGTCGATCTTCAGATTCGATGTCGATCTTTAGATTCGATGTCGATCTTTAGATTCGATGTCGATCTTTAGATTCGATGTCGATCTTTAGATTCGATTTCGATTTTTTTTCTTTTTCTAGGCTAAATCAGTGTTGAATGCAGGTATTTTTCTGCGAGTCCGGAAGAAGGCATCATGTTTTACAGCTCTGTAAGAGAGGGTGGATCGCAATTTGTGCATTAAAAAGCATAAAATCTCATAACTTCTGGGGGGGGGGGGTAATCCCCTGCGGGCCACACCATTAATTCGATACTAGATTAAATCGTTATATTTTTGTTTAGAAGTCCAGTTATTTGAAGAATTAGTTTATTATGTTTTATTTTTCACGCTCGTCTCTGCTAATCCCCCCCTTCCGTGTCAGTTTTAACTTACAGGGCCGTTCGAAATATGCATACAGTTTTTAAAATGTCCAATTCTCGGTCTATTTTATTTGAGATCCACAGTTTAAATCCTTGACAAAAGATAAATAAGGGGTCGCCCTTCCGCCCGTTTGGGGTTTATCTGCGCCTACCGGGGGGCATATTTTTTTGTTTCTTCAAACGAAACAAAAAAATTTTTGAGGGGGGGGGGGGCTTGCACCCTCTCCCAATATGCACCTTAAAATTTTGCTCATTTAATTCTTTATTATTTTTAACTTAAAAGTTTAAGCTACATAGCACCCCTAGAGCTGTGGACCCCCCCCCCCCCCGTCGATCACTCACCTAATTTTGCTTATTTCTTCACTTCATTTCAATCTTTAAAATGCTATAACTTTGCTTCTATAGGAGTTACAGTGATGAGAAAAATTCTAGTATAGCTAACTATTTCTCGCCTTTCTTTTTGCTATTCCAGTTTCCCGGTTTCCCCTATAGGACCTTTTTTTTTGGGGGGGGGCAGAGGGGTTTTTCCTCATTTCTTGATACAATATGTCTATTGAAAGCTTATGCTTCATACATTACAAATCTAGCATAAGAAATTTTCTCCTATCATTTCATGTCACGTTACGGACCCATAATGTGTTAAAATTTTAATTTTTCAAACTTCTTTGAAAAAAAAAAAAAAAAAAACATTGAAACATATTAGCGAAACTGGGGTTCGAACCCGCAATCGTTTGATTGCACACGTAATCCCTAAGCTTATTGGCCACCGAGTACTCAGCAGCGCTATTATTTCTTTAGATTGTCATCTTTAAATTCGTAATATCTTTTGAATGGAATGTCCAATATGAATAATTCAAAAAGTAATCTACAGATATTATAACAGGCATTAATACAAAATGATTTATTTGGATAAGGATTAAGGTATCGATTGTATGGTCTAATTTTGGTTGGTGTATTTATCGCGTTTTAAAATGTAAGAAAGTAGTTATAGTGAGTTAACTACAATAGCTGGACATATGGTATCGCGCGGTTTTTTTTTTTATAGAGATTAATATATTCTTTAATATTATAGAAACTTTTTTTATTCAGTTAAAAGTATTTCCTGACGATTCAAAATTATATACCCTAACGATTCAAAAAATACACGCGTAATTGTTCAAGGTTTCACTTCTATCGGAACTCTGAGAGCGCCACTATTTTTTTTTTTTTTTTTTTTTTTTTTTTTTTTTTTTTTTTCATTTCGACCGTCCTACCGCCTTCCCCCTTCCTCACCAATCTTAACTTACAGGTTCGTTCAAATTATGATTGCGATTTTAAAAAAGTCTAATCCTCGTTCTATTTTGTTATAAATCCATATTTTGAAACCTCAACAAAAGATACAATTGGGCCGGGTTCAACCTCCTGTCCGTTTGGGATTTACCTTGCCCCCCCCCCCCCCCTGGGTGGGGGTATATTTTTTGTTTTGTTTCTTCCACACCATCTGATGTAACATAGCGTTATAAAGCTTTTATCTCCTCGTTTTTTTCTGTTACTACCCTCTCTTCACCTAGTTACATAATCTTGGCACTTTTTATAGTTTCAAAGAGTGCATGTTCCCCGCAGGCCACCCCATGAATTCAACACTAAGTTAAACACTATATTTCTGTTTAGGAGCTCAGTAATTTGGGTTATTAGTTAATTATGTTTTTTTTTTTTCCAAGTTCGTCCGTTCTAATCCCTCGTCCCCCCCCCTTCCTTCCTCGCCAATCTTTACTAAATGGGCCGTTCAAAGTATGCATGCAATTTTTAAAATGTCCAATTCTCGTTCTATTTTATTGTAAATCCTCATTTTGAAACTTCGACAAAAGATAGATTTGGACTATGGTCGCCCTTCCGTCAAGAGTGGGTTTTACCTGCCCCCTTGGGAATGGGGCATATTTTTTGTTCTTCCAAATTATCTCGTGTAACACTTGGTTGGCATTAGAAAAAAAAAGTTTTTTGTCTATATTCCTTGTTCCCCATCCTAGTTACACGCTCTTGGCACTTTTTATCCTCGGTTTAATGCCAAGTTACTCAGTGTTGTTATTAGTTGAGTTATGTCTCTCAAATTTGTCAAAGTTTTTGTGTAAGTGACAACCATAAGTGACAATAATTTTAAAATTTATAATTCTTATTATCAGACTCTAAAATCTGCAATTGCTTAATTCTATGCCTCTATGTGATGAGGGGTGGGAGGCGGTAATTACGGTTCTGCTGATTGTCTAAGTTTTGGAATTAGTAATTTGGATCTTCTCTGTGTGAACCTGAATATCGAAATATCGATTCTAGTATCGATTCTAGAACTGAGAAATCGATTCTTATTATGATCGATGTTGTTTTATACGATATCGATTTTAATCGATTCTCAAAATTTCCAGAATCGCCCATCACTAGTTCACTTATTTTTCCCAGAATACACCTAAAATGACGCAGACCCATTTTAAAATCTTTATATTTAATGAATAATATTTACAGGAGAGTTCCATAAAAAAACCACATCAAAAATAACATTTATTGTCGATATAGCTACGATTTAAAAAATTCATCCCCTCATCGCTCTCCCCTCCTCCCTTAAAATTGAACTCCAAAAGGAGAAAGATTAATAATATGAAAGAATGGTTAAAAGAGCTTTCGTATATGCCTCTTATTTCAGCAAATCTCATCTCGATAATTTTCTAGTACGATGACTCCGGCATCTCGAGAAACTCTTTGCTTCGCGATGAAAATCTACCTCGATGACATCTCAGGTTTATCGAAGGACTTGAAGCTTCGCGATGAATTTCTACATCGATAAATGCTTCATCTCGAGCAACTTGTGGTTCCCGATTCCTTTTCGATAACGATGATTTTCATTCTCGCTGAGAACAGAGATGAGAAATTTTGTCGAGAAGAGTTTTATCGATGAAGGTTTGTGAAATGAAAGGTTTATCGAGAACGAGGTACAGAAAGAAGCATGAGAATATGACAATAACTTGTAAAATGAAGATCTAATTTTCAAATTTTCTCGTATTTTAGCTCTACCAAGCTGTCATGTACTTGGAACCCTCCAATAAATATTATTTATTAAAAAAATATATAAAAGAGGGGGCTGAAGAGTGGACGAACATATGTTTAAAACCATAGCGATTTCTACAATATCTATCATTTTAAGTGTGGTGTTTTGATCGAAATATTTGGTAAATGTTATTTAATAAATATAAAAAAAATAAAGTGCGGGCTGCAGGAATTTGGGCACGAAAGTGTGGACAAACGGGGGTAGGGGGAATGGGACAATTTTCACTTTTTTATCATCTTGATCATCTTGAAGATCTCCGATTATTCTTTCATATTATAATACTTTTTCCCCTCCCATTCTAAATTTGGTTCCCACGGCGGGGCGGGGGGGGGGAGGCAGTTTTTGAAACTTTTTGCGTTTTTATCATTTTAGATCGAATTTTCGAAGTTAAAACGTCTTTTAGCGCGTTGGGCATTTGTTTGAGATGGGAAAAAACCATCGAACTCGTCACATTGTTATCGTAACATAGGCACATTGTTTTAAAGTTCTCTCTTCGAGGGCCTCTTCCAAGAGGGAAGGAGCTTGAAGTCCCCCCCCTCAACATACACTTTGAAATATCGCTCATTTAATTCTCTACCAATTTTATCTTAAAAGTTTAAGCTACATGGCACTCCCGGGTCTGTGGACACCCCTGTCGATTATTCACCTAATTTTGCTCATTTCTTTACTTCTATTTAAATTTTTAAAAGGCTTTAAGTTTGCTTCTATGGGAGCTACAGCGGGTAGAAAAATTAGCTAACTTTTCTTCGCCGTACTTTTTGCAGTTTTCCGGTTTTCCCCATAGCACCGTTTTTTTTGTGGGGGTATAGAGGCGGGGGCCGTTTCTCATTTTTTGATGTAATATATCTATTGAAAGCTTATGCTTCATACATTACAAATCTAGCATAAAAATTTTTCTCCCATCATTCTGGGTTACGTTACGGTTCCATAATGGGTTGAAATTTAAATTTCTCAAATTATTTCGAGGTTTTTGTCAAATTGGCATCTGAAAAAAAATCGTGCCAACGTGGTGTGTGTATGACATCTGTGCCATATAAATATTGTTCACCACTGCTGGGACTTTGACCTCCTCTCGCGTGTAGCGTTAATTTACCGCGGGTACTTTGTCCTTGTATTTCCTGCACAATAAAATATTTCCTGACCACACCTAATTGTTCGAGTTTTCATTTCTGTCGGCACTCCCGAAATGCCGCTATTTTTTTTTTTTAGTAAATAATATTTATAATATATGGAATTTAGAAAAGCAGGAAGTTGTATTTTGGCCTGTGACCTCTTATTGATCTTCTGTACCACGATCTTATACATTTCCCCTCACTTCGCTACCTTGGGGGGGGAGGGCAGTTTTCAAAATTTAGCCGAGACCCCAAATGTGATACATTATTGGAAACGGCTGTGACTATTACTCATATTATCCATATTCCGCAGACCTTCAACGCACTTTGACCACCACGGGGGGCACTTTTATAAATTTAGCCGAGACCTATCATGTGCTATATCATTAAAAAAGCTTATTACCACTTTCTCATGTTATGCATCTCCCGCGGTCCTCCCCCCCCACTTTGCCCCTCCGGGGAGCATTCTTATAAATTTACCCAAGACCCGTCATGTGACATATTGTTAAAGAAGGTCTGTGACCAGTTTTCATGTTATGCACCTCCCTTGCCGTTTCCCCCATTTGCGCTCTAGGGGAGAGCATTTATGTAAATTAAGATCGATACCTCTTAGGTGGCATGTGGTGGAAAAGCTTGTGACCATTTATTGATGTTATAACACCTTCGGCGAACCTCACTCCACTTTGTTCTCTCAGGAGCACTTTTCTAAATTTTGCCAATACTCTTCATGTGATATATAGTTGGGAAGCAGTATGCCCACTTATTCATATTATGCAGCTCCTATGCCCCTTTCCCCACCTTTCACACCCCAAAGGATTCGGTCAGAGGTTCGTTCGGTTTGAGATTTTTTTTCTTTACAAAGTTTTGCTGTGCGTGCACACCACGTTTGTTATATGTTACCGCATACAACGAGGACCCAGTTCGAGATTTCATGTTACAAGATTGCGTATAAATTAGAGACACCACTGAAAGGAGGGGCTCACTAGCGAGTGAATCCGTCGTGTCTTTATTAACACCGACTCATTCACCTGCAGACTTCACTCTCAGAAATAAAACTCTCACTTTTGACGATACAGGAATCCTTGGGCTATATTTCGTCGTTTTTGACGATCATTTTGTATCAAAATCACATGACTTTTAACGAAACGTAAACCCTCAAATAATTGACGAAACTGTCGTCTCAATCATGGCCAGATTCAATGCACTTTAAAGAAACAGTTGTGGTAAGTTGTTTGTCAAAGGACGCACTGTTCTGTTTCCGCAATTCTTACGATTTTAGCAAGTGGATATTTGGTTGCTTATGTCAGCCCTGTAATAATTTATTTAAAACAGTACTTTTTAGCGCTTTTCAAAAAATACTGAAATATGGAAAGTTATTGTTTCTGAAATAGTTATTTTTTTAGTTGTTAACAGTTTTAGGAATGTTTTTTTATTTATTGTTGCTGTTGATAATTGTTGTGTTATGCAAAATCATTTAAAAAGAAAATTTGGTTATTTACATTTCAAAATTCTAGGATCATTTTTCCATTTAAGAAATATATTCTTTTTTCAATCAAATGAAAATGTACACAATTCACCCCTCTACCTTTTATAAACAGTAGTGTTAAAATCTTAGCTTTATCTTATCAATTATTTTATAGCATATAAAAAACTTCCCAATATGCACTTCAAAATTCGTTATTTCAGTGCAACAAATTAACCAGACCATATTTTAATCATTCATTGAGCAAAGAAATTTTCTCTAATAAATTATATTAATTAAGACATATTATAATTATTCGTTAACCAGAAGAAAATCATAACAATAAATTAGCCTTATTTATTAAAACTTAAAATATATAAAACAGCATGGGTAAAATTATAAACTATTTTATGAAAATATAAACATGCAGTCGAATCCATTATGTGCCTTTAGAAACAAGCCTATTCGAGGTCCCTGCGGCGCAATGGCTAAGACAGCGGACTGTCATACTGAAGATTGTGAGTTCGAATCCCCTCGATGACACTTGTTGAGATTTTAGACTGCATAAAACATACATTTGATTTTATTATAGTCAAAGAGAGATTTATTACCTGAGCAATTCTTCTTGTCGGCGACTTGTATAAGCAATTGTATGTTTCATAACTTGAATTCCAGTCTTCGAATTTACGATTTCTTCATATCTTGAAAATAGTTATTTATGAATTTTGCCTACTGGCAATATTATACCTTTTACGTATGGTTCTTCACACACAAAAAAAATTATGATTTAATGGGATTTTTAAAGCGATTTAATAGACTTTAGCAAAACGTAAACATTCTTTTTGAATCAGAACATTCTAAAAAACAGTTCCGCAGTCAACTGCAGAATAAAGAATACAATCTAAAAAGATGGATTAGAGATGAATAAGTACAAATTATATCTATGAAAAAACATATTATGAATTTTAAAGTACAAATGGACAAGAAATTAATGTGAAATAATTGATTAAAAGTCATTACAGCTTCGTTCTGTCAACATCAAAGTTTTGGTGCTGCCATCTACAGTCATTTTTGCGAGTTAGTGTCTTAATTAGTGTCTTTTTACTGAATATTTCCTTTTAGGATTCAACATCCTCCGCCCCCGGCAGTAGAGGGGATACCTTTGTAATAGGACGCTTGATGTCACCGTCCGCTGTTTTAATCAGGACGACACGAACTCGATTGTCCTGTCCTGGGAAAATTTGTAGAATGCGGCCCATTTTCCATCTCATGGGCATGGATCGTTCATGAATTATTACCAAGTCTCCTTCTCGTAGATTAACACTTGGAGTAGTCCATTTAGGACGCTGTTGGAGATGTTGGAGATATTCTCTTGACCATCTATACCAAAATTGGTTCTTGGCCCTTTCAATAAGGCGCCAACGAGCATTTAATGATAGAACTCGCGAATTAGAAGCCTCTGGAATATCAAGGAGCGGTGCTCCGATTAGAAAATGAACTGGAGTTAATGCGCGCGGATCTGATGGATCTGATGACATCGGCGTTAGAGGTCTGGAATTTATGCAACTTTCTATTTGACACAGTAAAGTGGATAATTCTTCAAAATTTAAAATACTGGATTTACATGCCTTTAACAGATGATTTTTTGTAAGCTTTACAGCTGCCTCCCATAGCCCGCCAAAGTGCGGCGCATATGGAGGAATGAAATGCCAATTGATTTTTTGGCTCGAAAGAAAATCTTGAATTTCTCTGTTCCTCAAATATTGGAATAACTGCTTTAGTTGATTTGCTAGACCTACGAAATTTTTCCCATTATCTGACTAAATATCAGACGGCAGGCCTCTACGTGCAATAAATCTCTTTAGGGCTGCTAGCAAGGCTTGCACAGACAAGTCTGATACCACTTCCAGATGCACTGCCTTAGTGCATATGCAGACGAATACTGCTATGTAAGTTTTTATTTTTATCTTACTTCTAGGCAAATTTGGCTTGGTTATGCAGGGGCCGGCAAAATCTATGCCAACCTTGGAAAAAGGACGAATTGGGGTGATTCTGTCAACGGGAAGATCTCCCATCATTTGTTGACAAGCTTGTGTTTTTAGGCGTTTGCAAAGTACACATTTGTTGAGTTCTTGTCGCACAGTAGAACGACCATTAACAAACCAAAATTGTTGACGTATGATAGAAAGTACTAGCTGTGTACCTGCGTGCATATGTTTCTCATGTACATGCTTTATTAATAGTTTAGTGACAAAGTTATTTTTTGGGAGTAGCATCGGATATTTTTTATCGAAGGTTAAAGACTGATGTTGGGGCAAACGGCCACCTACTCGAATGATATCACTTGAATCTAAAAATACGTTTAGTGGTAATAGTTTACTATTGCTTGGTAAGGGTTTTCTTTCTTTTAACAACTTAAGCTCTGTGTTGAATTCAGAACTTTGAATTAATTTTACAATGCATTGAATTGAATTAGAGATTTCTTCTGAACTTAGATTTCCAAATTTTTTCGATGTACTATATCTAGCATTATGAATAAATCTAAGACAATAGGCTGTGACTCTTGACAGCTTAGAGAATTTCGAAAACTTAAGAAGAAAGTCAGGAGGTGCACTTACTTGTGTTACATTACTGACAGAGTCAATTACTTGATTTAACTCATCTATTGGAGCAGTGAATTTAGGTATTGGGATTTGCTCATTTGACAGTAGCCATGGAGGCCCATGCCACCACAGAGAATGATTAAGAAGCTTTCGTGGAGGAATTCCCCTAGAAGCTATATCTGCAGGATTTAAAGCACCTGGAATATGATTCCATTCATGGGAAGGCATTAATGCCTGTATTTGGCATACTCTGTTAAGTACGAATTGATTTCCCTTTAAAGGTGGTGCTTTTAGCCAACTGAGAACAATTTGGGAATCCGACCACAAATAAATATTGTCAAATTTGGCTTTTAATGTGTCAATAATTACAGAACATAACTTAGCTAGCAAAAGAGCCGAACAAAGCTCGATTCTAGGCAATGTTTGAGGTTTAATAGGATTCACCTTAGTTTTTGCAGCAATCAAATTAACAAATACCCTTTCAGGTGTAACCACACGTAAATATGTAACAGCAGCATAGGCTTTATTCGAACCATCGCAAAAACCATGCAGTTGAATTTGAACAACTGCTTCATTGAATAAATTTATGTATCTAGGAATTTCTAACGATTTCAATAAATGCATTTCAGATGAAAATTCATTCCAAACATGTTGTATGGCATGTGGGATTTTCTCATCCCAAGAAATCTTATCCTTCCAAAGATCTTGCATCATAATTTTTAACTTTATTGTTGTAGGAGCTAGGAAACCCAGAGGGTCAAAGATTGTAGCCACTACAGATAACAAATCTCGTTTTGTTTGTACATCCTTTAAATCAGCGAACTTAATTTGTAAAATATCTTTGGAAGAGTCCCAAAGTAAACCAAGCACTTTAACAGTATCATCTTCCTGAATGACCTTTTTTGAGGAAGCCTTCATTTCATCAGGTAAATGAGCTATTACATCAGGATCGTTACAGGTCCACTTTCGTAGATTAAAACCTCCACTTTTCATAATTTTAATTAGCTCTGTCACTAAATTCTGAGCTTTTTCTCTTGAGTCGGATCCAGAAAGGAGATCATCAATGTAAATTTCCTCTTGAATAATTTGGCAGGCTTTTTGATAATAATGTTCATTATCAATGGCCAACTGGCGTAATGTCCTAATGGCCAAAAAGGGTGTACAGGAAAAACCGTATGTAACGGTTAACAGCCTTTATGCTTTGATAGTGTCTTCTAAATTAAATCTCCAAAGAATGCGTTGATAATCAATATGATTCTGATTAACGAGTATTTGTCGAAACATTTTTTCGATATCAGCACTAAAAGCAATTGGATTCATTCTGAACTTTAATAACAAAGGAAATATTTCCGGCTGCAATTTCGGACCTATCTCTAGATAATCATTTAAAGAGCGGCCTGATGAACCAACTGCAACAAATACTACTCTAAGTCGTGTAGTTGAACTATCTTCTTTTAGTACCCCGTGATGCGGAAGATAAAAATGATCCGGATTTGAGATTTCTGAATTTGGTACAAGTTCCATGTGCCCCAAATCGATATATTCTTGCATGAATGCTAAATATTGCTCTCTAAGCAAAGGGTTTTGGTGGAGTCTCTTCTCCAATAAATAAAACCGCTTTAGAGCTTGAGATTTTGAATCACCGAGGATTGGCTTAGATTTAAACGGCAAGTTTACAACATATCGTCCTGATTCTGTGCGTGAAACGGTTTTAGAATAATTATCTTCAACAAGAGAAATTGGATCAGAACTGGGAACCGACTCAAGTTCCCAGAACTTTTGCAGCTGAGAAGTAATCTGCTCGTCGTAACATGACAACTAACAGATGAATTTTGGTTTGATTCATTCGAATAAATAATTCCCGATAGTATCCAACCCAGTTTAGAATTAATAGCACTCGGTGATCCTTTAGGTCCTAAAATAGACTCTCCTATTATGATATTAGCAAACAAATCTGCACCTATAAGAAGATCAATGGGACTGGACACATGGAAATTTGGATCCGCAAGATTCAAGCCTTCAATATGTGGCCAAAACTTAGTCGTAATCAGAAAATTTGGTAAATTTGTTGTTATCTGGTTAACAACTAACGCGTCTAACTGAAAGATTTCATCATTAAAATGGGGAGAGAATGTCAAAGAAACTTCCTGAAGAGCTGTTTCTGCAACTAAATTATTTATACCTGAGATTTTATGATTTGTAGGCCTTGATGGAAGACCTAATTTTTCACAACAAGTTTTAGAAAGTAGGCTCTTTTGAGAACCACTATCGATCATCGCCCTGCAAGGAATGAATTTGCCTGATTTGGATTTTACACGTATAATGGCAGTAGCCAACAATGTTTGAGAATTTCTACTAAACGATTGATTAGTAAAACAATTTGATTCATTTAAATTACCTACAGCATTTGGGGTTGTTACATGATCTTGTTGTCCAATAATTTGTTGTTGTGCAGGGGCAGATTGATTACGATGAAGGAGTGTATGATGTTTCGAATTACAATGTTTACATGTGGTATTTATCAAACAATTGGCAACAAAATGGTTAGAACGCAAACAGTTCGTACATAACTTTTTAGATTTTACTAAATGCCAGCGTTGCTCAACAGATAAATTCTGCATTAATGGGCATCTATGAAGTTGGTGGGGTTCATTACATTTTGGACAAATAATATTTTGTGATTTGTTCACATTATCCGTTACGACAGTATTCGATACCGATCTTTTTGGAAAATGTTGAGATTTAGGATCAAATTTATTATTAAACTTAGATTCAGTTTTAATAAATTCAACATTACAATTCTGCAGACTACGTGCTTGTTTTTCAAGAAAACTAATTATCATTTCATAAGTTGGAAAACAATCATTATTTAATGATAACTCCCACTGTTTTCATAAATTATCATCAAATTTTGTTTGAATTAAATAAACTAAAATCAAATCAACAAATTCATTAAATTCAAATTTTAAAGATTTCAAATTCCGAATAACTTCATTACAAGTGTCCAATAGCTCTAGAATTGATTTTTGCGTAGGCGATTTTAATGATTTAGCATTAATGAATTTTGACAGTAATGAATATGCCAAATTCTTACGATTATCATAGCGATTAACAAGAGTTTTCCACGCTTGTTTATAATTATCACCGGAAATTGAAAATCCCGAAATTAATTTAGCAGGGTAATTTTTTACACTCGCTATTAGATAAGAAAATTTTAACTGATCTGATAAATTTTCATTATTATGAATTGCAGTCAGAAATGTTTCCTTAAATGTAATCCAATTGTTGATATCTCCATAAAATATCGGCAACTCAAATTTAGGTAACTTTAAAGCGTTATCCTTAACAGAAATTGAATTATTACTGGTTTCATTCTTATTTTCTTCTATTTTTACAACCAAAAAATTCCTCGATTTTCACTAAATCGTCAACAACTATGTCCTTCGCTTTTGTAAATGAATCGTATAAATCATTAAGACTTTCTTCGGCGATTCCAAAATAAGATTTCTTTAAATCAGCTTCTAAGCTAATTAATTCTTCTTTAAGCTTCTCAGTTAATTTAACATTTTTATTTTCTATTGCTTCAGCTACTTGAGTGTTATATCTGTTAATTTCTTTTATAGTGAAATTAAATTTCTGTTCATTTTGTATTTCTACTTTCGTTTTCATTCTGAAGTAATTAACTTTTATAATTAAACTTTAAAAATACGCTAGACGCTGCGGCTAAGGACGGACCAGAAAAATTTATTTATGTTGAGATTTTAGACTGCATAAAACATAGACTTGATTTTATTATAGTCAAAGAGAGATTTATTACCTGAGCAATTTTTCTTGTCGGCGACTTGTATAAGCATTTGTATGTTTCATAACTTGAATTCCAGTCTTCGAATTTACGATTTCTTCATATCTTGAAAATAGTTATTTATGAATTTTGCCTACTAGCAATATTATACCTTTTACGTATGGTTCTTCACACACACAAAAAAAATATGATTTAATGGGATTTTTAAAGCGATTTAATAGACTTTAGCAAAACGTAAACATTCTTTTTGAATCAGAACATTCTAAAAAACAGTTCCGCAGTCAACTGCAGAATAAAGAATACAATCTAAAAAGATGGATTAGAGATGAATAAATACAAATTATATCTATGAAAAAACATATTATGAATTTTAAAGTACAAATGGACAAGAAATTAATGAGAAATAATTGATTAAAAGTCATTACAGCTTCGTTCTGTCAACATCAAAGTTTTGGTGCTGCCATCTACAGTCATTTTTGCGAGTTAGTGTCTTAATTAGTGTCTTTTTACTGAATATTTCCTTTTAGGATTCAACAACACTTTTTTCTCCCACTGTCAAAAATTACGGATGCTTCTAAATTTTTCGATAGATGGTATCACCAGCGCTGTTTTGACGAAACTTTTTAAGAAATTAGTATCGTCAAATAAGCAAAGAAACTCATTTCGTCTTTCTGACGAAATATTCGCTCGGAGCATTTACCAGGAAACGGTTTCGTCAAAAACGAAGAAAATTTCGTGAAATCTGAGTATCCATTTCTGAGAGTGTTGATAAAATCGAATTCTGTATGGTATAAAAGCAATTGCAAATTGGATTCATCCAGAAAAATTTTACACAATTAAAGTTATCGAGATGTTCATACAATCGAGAAGATAGATAAAAACTTCTCGTTATCGTCCATCACTAAACGCAACTTCCAAAGTACGGCCACTTTATCGTGCTCCCAGTAGTGGCCTCTATTTAGAGTGTTAAATCATGATTAAGAGATAAAGCATTTATCTCGGAAAAAGTCGGTCTAATATGGAGCGTGAATATCGTGCAATGCTATACAAGCCTCATTACAAGCTCTCTTACTATTTATGAAGGTGTCAGTAAATGGTTGTGGCAACAAAGCACATTCTTTCAAAAACGCGGTTGTTAACTCTTTGTGGGACTTAGGAAGGAGCGCTGTATAGTGGCTTTCGAGAGACCATCTCAAACATACTTAATAAAATTGATGTCTGGAGATCTCGAGGGTTAATTCATATGGTGAATATTCTTTTCTCCAAGAAAATCATCAACAGTATGAGCTCTGTGTTGCTTCGCATTATGTCCATAAACACGAAGTCTGGGCCTACAGCATAACGGAACAACATAACATGGGCTTCAAATACCTTATCCCTACAGCGTTTTTTTACAGCGTGCATTTACAGTACAGAATGTTATGACACCCCACACAAGGAATCCTTTGAAACTAAATCTGTCGATTTCTTCTACATAGCCAGGATGATAGCGAGCTTTTTTTTCAGATGAAGATTCGGCAAAAGTCATTCTACGTGGAGAATTTCGACTCATCATTGAAAAGAACACGCTTATTCTTGTTGTGTCCAAGACTGATATCTTCAGCTCCATTACAACCGGGCTCTTATTTTGGATACAGTGAAAAAGACACATACGACTGGACGCCGAGCATTAGCGATGAGGTCCTTGAGGACGACATGGGGCTTTTAGGTAGATTTCGTATGAAATACTACCTATTGCGGTCGCTCCCATGTTGGAATTTCTGAAAAATTTTTGCAGATCTACGCCGATCGTGACCTCTAGACCCCAAAACTACCATTAGTAAAAAAGTTTATATATATATATCGCTCATTTTCTTATGGACACGATAACGTCTATAGTTCTGCTCCAATCTCTTGCAAACTAATACATAAAATCAGGGTGTATAAAATCTCGGCTAAGTTCTTTAATGGGCAAAATCGGACCAAGGGGGTGGAAATAGAGAGGGTTTTTGTGAAAACCGAAAAAACGCCATAACTTCTTAACTAAAATAGTATCGAATGGGTTTAAATTTTATATTACTTCTTAAAAATGGGCCAAAATTTTACGTATGACAGATTTTTGATAAATTTAGAAATGGGCTCAAGGGGCAAAAAAAAAAAAAAAAAAAAACAGGGTTTTTGGGAGAAAAAAAATCATAACTTCGTTAATTCTCAAGATATCAAATCTAACTAAATTTTGTGTAAATGCTCTCAACATTATCTAAAACTTTTGTACTTACAAGTTTTTGATAGGACTAGTTCTTGCCGATAAAAAAATTAAAAACTAAAACAAAAAAGGGGGTGAAAAAAGTTAATAATCCATAACTTCGTCAATTCTTAAACTATCAAATCTATTTAAATTTATTTTAAATCTTCTCAATAATATCTACAACTTTTGTATTGACAAGTTTTTCATAGGACCAATTCGTACAGAAAAAAGAAATTAAACAAAAATAGGAGTATCAGAAAAAAAACCTCAAATCCAAACTGCTTATATTCTGACTCATTTTTAAATTAATTTTTGATTTTAAACGCACCCAAATGGCAGATCCTCTTATTTAGGAACTATATAATGCTACTCATTGGTCAGTTTTTTCATAAAGACAGAATATATTTCAAAAAAGCTTGCCAAAAAAAGTATTTTGAACAGAATTTCCCAAAGTTATCGCGATTGCAAATTGGAGGATGTATTCAAATAACAAATTGCGTTTCTTCTAACTCATTTTTAAATCCATTTTTGCTATCAAATGCATCCACTTTACAGTTCCTCTTATTTAGAAACTATATAATGTGACGCATTGGTCAGTTTTTTGATAAAGTCAGAATATATTTCAAAAAAGACTTCCAAAAAGAGTATTTTGAACAGAATTTCCCGAAATAGTCGTGATTGAAAATTTGAGGATTTATTCAAATAACAAATTGCGTTTTTTCTGACTCATTTTTAAATTCAGTTTTGCTCTCAAACGCATCCAATTGACAGGTTCTCTTTTTTAGGAGCTATATAATGTGCCGTATTGATCAATTTTTTGATAAAAGCTGAATATATTTTTAAAAATGCTGTCAAAGTGGGCACTTCGCACAAAATTTCCCGAAGTGATCATGATTAAGAATATAGGTTGTATTTAAATAACAAATTGCGATTTTCTGACTTATTTTTAAATCCATTTTTGCTTTCAAACGCATTCAATTGACAATTTTTTTGTTATTTACGAACTATATAATATGCCGTATTACTCGATTTTTTAATAAAGTCAGAATATATTTCAAAATATGTTGTCAAAATGGACATTTGACAATTTAGCTTAAGATGTTTCTTATAAAACAAGTTCTTAGATAAAAATGAGATTAAAAGTTTTTCAAACGAGGCCAAATAAAGTTGTTAAACTAGGTTTATCTGTTATGAAATTTTATTTTTTGTTGTTGAAATGAGCACTTTTCGAAATGTACCTCCGCCTATAGGCCAAGCCGACAGCGATTTTTTTGGGGTTGCTGTAGGCACGGACTTCATGTTTGTAGACGATAATACGAAGCCAAACAGACCTTACATTGTTAATTATTTTCTTAACCCTTTCAGGAGCAGGAAAATTCTGTTAATAAAATGAAAAATTATCGACTGTCACCGGAATATATAAACAACTGTTTTAGAAATTAAGAATCCCTTAATTTAAGCTTTCTTTGTAAAAGCAAAATTCAATTAAATTATTTTTGGTGCCGCTTGCAAGTTTGAAACTAAAACCAGGTATCCCGGACTGGGTATAGTGTTACGGAAAGGGTTAAAGAAGAAAATATTTGCCGCATGAATTGACCCTCAAAATCTCCGGACCTCAATCCCATTAACCATGTTTGGGATGGTCTAGGTAGAGCCGTCGTGCAGCGTAATCCTTTTCTGAGGGCCCGCGAGGTATTAAAAGCCGCGCTTTTAGAAAAATGGGCTTTTTTGCCACAAACATTTATTGACACCCTCATAAAAAGCAAGAGAGCTTGTAGTGGAGTTTGTATAGCAGTGCACCGTGGTCACACTCCACATTAGACAGATTTGTTCCGAGATAAATACTTTATCTCTCATTCAAAATTTCACACTTTTTGATATACCATGTATTCGCAGTTAAAATCTTTTCCACATTGCTATGTTGATATATTCTTTCTCCCATTATAATATACCTTTGTGCCAAATTTCTTGGTAACACAGTGAATAGTTCATGAGTTTTCTCAGATTTTATATTTCTGAATTTAATTTTGGACATGCTTGTATATAAATAGTTATCACCTACAGCCATCGTCTAGGACAGACGGGCAGTCTAGACGATGGCTGTCTGTCTGTCTGTCCAAACGTAAAAGCGCAAAATCTACCGAGTCGAATGTTTTGAAATTTAATGCATAGAATCGTTGTGGAATTTTGGTGAATGATTTCAAATTTTATAAAAAAAACAAAAAAACAAATTAAAAAGCTTTTAACGACAGTTTTCTTCTTTCTATAAAATTCTACCATACGTAATTAATTCAATGATATTAAATGGTAGGTGATTAATCTAGATTGCCCATTGATTATATACGTCCTGTTTCAGATGAAATCTCCTATTATTTCTGTATTAATGAATTTAAAATCTATAATCGCAATAAATTTTGTTTGCACACTTTTCTGCACAACATTGCAATATTTATTGAACCAAGATCTAAATATTTATACATCTAGTTATAGTACGAAAGCACTTCATTTTCCAAGTTTCACATACGATTTCCAACTTGTTTGAAATATAGTGATTTGGATAAAAATCCACTCTTCTAAACAACTAAGAAAGTATCGCAAGAAGGTTTATTTTTTCATCTGTAATTTGTCATAACATTGATTACTTTATTTAAACCAAGAAAAAATATACTTCAAGTGAACTCTTAATGCCTCAAGCGTACATTAGCAAATTAATTGAGATATTCTTTTGGATATGATCTCAGAGTTATCAGTCTCTGGGTACCTTTTTATTTCTCTTTAATTCTTGGGTCAATTTACTTCCTCTGTCTTAGCAGACAAAATGATTAATTAATATTTGTTAAAGAAAAGGAATTCTTTTTATTTAACTTTGGACTGATTAAAGGTTACGTTTAGATAAATTAACTGATGTATTTTAGAATATATTAACAAATAAAATAGCTGTGACGAGCAGAATCACAATTCATGAGTACGATCCCGAGTCCGAAGCGGGCTGGGGCTCGATTTTTAGGTGTGCTCGAGATTATATAAATACGTATCACCTTCAGTCGTCGTCTGCACTTCCCGTCTGTCTGTCTGTATACAACAGAGCAAAATCTACGGAGCTGAATGGTTAGAAATGTAATACATATAATCGTTGTAGAATTTTGCTCAGTCATTTCAAATTTTATGAAAATCAAACAAAATTTAAAAAGCTATTAACGACAGTTTTCTTTTTTCTATTAAATCTAACCATTGGATTGCCATGGTCATTGCGTCCTATTTAAGTCCTATTATTTCCGCATTACTGAATTTAATAAATTATATAAAAAACTGGTGGTACCAAAGAGAGAAGTAGTTTTTTCTCTGGATCCACCAGTTTTTTTAATATGATTTCACAACTTTTTCGGATCCTTTCAGGAACTTGATCAACAAACTTCAACTAACAAATTTGAATTAATATTAATATTTGTTTAAAGTTATTAGTAGACATATTAGTTGGAAATATACCGGCAACAGCACCAAGTTGAGGTCACTTTTGGCAAGTAATTTTGGTCGCCAGATCTGGCGATATATCACAAGTTATCAGCAACTAACTTGGCAACAAAACTGCCCCACCCCGTTGGTAATTCCCAAACAGTTTCACAATATCTATGCATATTTTCATTTGTTCATTGGTTTCTACATAGATTTTCATTGCTCCATTTCCAAATCGTTATTACTTTCTTATAACATCAGTAGAAGAAAGTATTGTAATCGAAATTTTTTTCGACTTCCGGTTTTCGACGGATTTACACGTCTTAGGTGTCAGAGATTCCAAAAAACCTGTTTTTACAAAATGTCTGTCTGTCCGTGTGTCTGTGTGTGTGTGTCTGCGTGTCTGTGTGTCTGTCGCCATTCTACCATCAAAAAGTGTATGAAGTTATGCATAGAATTAAACCAAATTTTTTGTGAATATTTTTCGCTGTGGCAAACAGGTCCTCCTTCAGTTTTGAAATATTCCACCGGAAAGGGGCGCATCAATGGGACGATGTTTGTGCCATTTTCAATATTTTACCGACCAAAAGTTCCTTCAATTTGAAAAAAGTCCGCCGGAAGGGGGCGCTGCAATCGCGATTTTTGTGCCATTTTCAATATTGTACCGATCAAAAGTATATGAAGTATGCATCGAATTGAACCAAATTTTTTGAGTAAATGATTGTGTAAGTAATTTATTGTGTAAGTGTGCGATTAATTAACTGAAGCTGAAATTTAAGATGAAAATCAAAGTTGGTATGGTAGTGAATTAAAATTATTAAAGCATTAAAACGAGTAACTATTTTTTTTAATATTAAAATGTACGTATGATATGGAAGAAAGTTTTGGGATTGGCACATCCAACTAGTGTTTTATATATAGAAGGATTTTATTCTAAATTTTCCTTTTGTAATTTGAATATCTGCATTATAGTATATGTTTTGACTTCAAAATTTTCAAATAAAGGTATGATGTTGTTTTAACATATATTTTGATAGAATTTATGTATATGTTTATGAAAAATATGCATTTTCTGTTTCGAAAGACGTCAACTTTAAAAATGTAAAAATCTATCAGGAAAATCTGAATATTTATTAATTAAATAAGAACAAGGTGTTATAATTTTTTTAAAAATTTACTGCGCTGTTTTTTAGATGATGGCAACTAACAAATACTTAAATTGGCAATTAAAAAGGAGATATTTCTATAATGTTAAATTATGGAAGGTATAGTGCTATATAAATTTTAAATGGGTGCATTTCTTTAATATTGGATTTTTTTGACAGGAACTTTCAAAAGCACATGTCTAAATTAAAAGCTTTCGAACAAACATTTACACGCCGCCACAGTGTGGTATTTAGCTCAAAAAGCTGGCCAAAAGTCAAAATTTTAAATTTCGCACTTAGTTGATCGTTTTCTGGTTGGTATAAGAGGACTATCCTGTGTATATAATAACGGGTTCATTTCTTTCTGTAGACTCTCCAATTGTCTGGTATTTTACTTGTAAGTCATGGTTTTTGCATTTCTCATTTTATGCTTCTGATCTATGCAAAATTTTATTGAACATCTAAAAAAATATTTTAAGTCGAACTTCAGAAACATTTTGCAGTTTTTAAAGACGAAGGTATATACTCTCTTGAACATAAATATTTTTGTAAATGCAGTACATGTTCATTATGATTTTCAAGTTTGAAACCATAGATTTTTTTGGGTTAAATATTTTAGATAAAATTATAATTTTAATAGGGAGTTAAACTGAGTTCAGCAAAAACTCTTGTGTTTTCATAATGTATAGACCTTCTAATTAAAAGATATAAAATAAAATTTGCCCCGATTCGCTCCCCATTTTTTTAATAAATAAAACAAAATTTCAAAAAAAAAAAAAAAAAAAAAAATTCTGAAAAGCAGTTTTTTTTTTATTAAACTTAAAAAAAAATATTAACTGTTTACATTTAATATATACTGTAGTTTTTTATTCCTACTGAATACCCTTTGGTGTGCAGATGCTAAATCTGCAAATTCAAGGGGGAAAATTCTTTTTTTAAGTAGTTGGATGTTTCTTTTTTTTTTTTTCTTTAAATAAGACGTTTTTTGATCGTACATCCATAACGCGGACTAAATGATTTTTCGTGAATAATGTAACATTTTGGTTTTGTACCAAGAGTTTATAATATGTGAATTATCTGTTATCTTTTTGAATAATATATTCTAAATCAACCATAAGGAATTGTGTTCTTTACTCACTAACGAGGTAAGAAAGTTTTATATTATTGAGAAAATTTTTCTAGATATACATATATTATTTTTTTATTCTATTGAATAAAAAAATCAGTAGAAATATAAAAAAAATACATAAGTGATGTAATAAAAGTATTGTGACACATATAAAGTAACGAGTTAAAGTTTCTAAAAGAGACACTTATCGAAATTGCGAAATGTTTATAAAATTAAATACATTTGATTACATCAGAAAATAAAATCTTTCAAACATAGTTATAAACAAAAATGAGCTTCTTTGGGATTCACTGAACTATGTTTTTGTGAAAATAATGAGGAATGACTGAAAGGAACGCTTTATTTTTCTATAAGGATAGTAGAGAAACTCGGTCACCCAGCAAAATAGTTTAAAAATTGTATTGGCAGAATTAAGAGACATAAAATGGAACAATTAAATTCTGAAATTAGCCAAGAACAATTGCAGTTCAACTGAGCAAAAAAGCTGCAGGGCAAGTTGATGTTTCACAAAGTATTAAAGACATTGCATCCAGGCCAACAAGGGCAGCAAAATATCGAAAAAAAGTTTAATTATTTATCTTAGACCTCAAACCTAAGTACACTGAAGTTATTACTAACTGAGGCTTTAGAAATGTTTGTTGTAGCAGATTTTACCTACAATCGTTATAATATTACCCGAACATTTAATAAATATGTATGTTCTCGCTATATACTTCTTCAGAGAGCTAAAGAACAATTTCATCAAAAAGATAACTTCATTACTGATAACATGGCGGAAGTAAAACTTTAAACTCTTTTAGATCACTTTACTCAAAGACTGTGCTAATACATAGAAAATGTTTTCACAAAAGCAAATGAAGCAAAATTGATAAATTTAGACTTCCTCTGTATATGGGATTGTGACAGCTCTCCACAACAAATATTTAAACAAAAGTCGGAATATCCCTTTGAATATAACATGACTTAAACATTTCAATTATTCTAAAACCCTTAAGTTTCTTTGAGATTAATAAGCAAATAAATGGATTTCAAAAGTATGGTGGCAGAACCCTGTATCTTCATATCCACGCTTTTGCTTTCTCATACTAACAAGATTTATTCATGAAAATAATGACATGATCCAAGAGGAGGTAAAATACATTGAGCAGCAAGCACAAAATTTAATAAATACAGAGATCCTCAGCTTATGGTTTATTACAAGTTCAATTCAAATTAGTGCTGACTAGTGTCGATGCTAAAGTTTGCAATGCTATTACTAGCAATCAATTCATCGATGCGATGCTATATTTGCAAACAATCATAAAAAATATTTTAATAAGCTAAAAATAATTAAAGACATTGATCCTGATTCTTTGAAATTCGATCTTTCAATATTCCACGATAGAATAAGATTTTTCGTGTCAATTTTACATCTTGCTTGTAATTAAAAAGCTTCCAATAAAAAAATGGTTAGCAAGAAGCTAAAATGAGAAAGACTGTCAATAAAAGAAAAAAGTCCTTCCGGCAATGCCGGGAGGAAGAGGTAGCTTTCATATACTTATATATATATTTATTTATTTTAAAATAAGTTACATTGCTCAAAAATACGAAGCTCAAATTAGTGGAAATAATCTTATAAAATTAATGATTTTATAAGATTGAATACTAGTTTTTGTCAAGACTGAATATTAAGAGGAATTTTTAGAAATTAGTCATCTTTTATTCAACCTGGTTTTATTTTAAGCGATTTAGAGAGTCACCAAATTCCACGATTTCATAAAGTGTATGCCATATTAAAGCAACATTGTGGATCGTTCAGATCAGACCGTTTCAGAATGTCAGCCATAAGCAAAATTCAAAGTGCTATAACTCAATCATTTTTTAAGATATAGACAAAAAATAAAGTGTTCTGGAATCGTTGTTTTAAGTTCTAACACGTAAAAGAAAAATATTTTTCAACTTTTAATTTTTTCGCATTTAATTTTAAATTTTAAATTAAAAAAAAAAATAAAATGGCCACCATTTTGAAAAAAATGGTGGATGATGCTGGCCAACGAACTCAGTTGAGACATTTGTATGTACTATGTACATACCAAGTCTCATTGAAATCGGTTCATAAATACGCGTGTTGTCCCGTGACAAAAATCAGATCGTTTCAAAATGTCAGCCATCAGAAAAATTCAAAGTGCTATAACTCAATCATTTTGTAAGATATAGACAAAATAAAAAGTGTTCTGGAATCATTGTTTTAAGTTCTAACACGTAAAAAAAATATTTTTCAAATTTTGATTTTTTTGCATTTAATTTAAAATTTAAATTTTTTTTAAAAATTTAAAATGGCCACCATTTTGAAACAAAATGGCAGATGATGCTGACCAACGAACTCGGTCGAGACATTTGTATGTACTATGTACATACCAAGTTTCATTCAAATCGGTTCTTGAATACGTTAGTTATCACATGACAAAAATCATATATATATATATATATATATATATATATGTCAACATTTGAACGGAGGGTGGTTTTGGGATCTGGGGGTCATGATCGGTGAAAATATACCAAAATTTTCCGGGAGTGCTTTCCTCCGGATGGTTGCAGTAGGTAGTTTTTTACTTTTTGTGATGAAAGCTACCTAAAACTAATGTAAGGTATGTTTTAATCTAAGATGCGATACTGGTACACACTGCAAAAGCTGGTTTCGGAAATACCTAAAAAAGAGTTTTCTCAGATCGAGAAACATCAGCTTAAATTACAGGAATTGAGATAAAACTAATGCAATACTTAAAAGCTGTTCTAGACGTGCTATCAAGTATTATAAATCGATACTAAAATATTTTAAGAAATTGCGAATAACACTTCTATCCTTTGTGTAAATCTTTAAGGTTGGGACCCAGTGTCACATACATTACACATAATTTTGAATCACGGAGCTACTATTAAAGAATATGGCACTACTATTGTACTACTAATATGGTATATACTACTATTACCCAATTCGGCAGTTATCAGAGATGGCGGCTGAAGCCCGCAACATGCATTTTCGTTCATATAGTCAAAGCTTTTCAAGAAAAGACTTACTCATAGACTGCAATAAAAATGTATTTAATGGCTTACTTTTTTGTTTCGATCTTTATTTAAGAGTTGTTATTGCCAGAATCTAATTTACGGGCGATTCTGAAGAGGATGACATGGAAGATTATGCTCCAAAGAATGGTGGGTAGGAGGGCAATAACTTGTTTAAATTGTTCGAAAAATGATTTGTTTCTATCATAATAATATATTTTACGTTTCCTTAAAGCATCTTATCTGCTATAGAACGCACAAAATAATTTAAATAATTTTGGCCAGGTTTTTCAGCAAAATACCACATTGTGGCCACTGAATGTTTCCTGGTTCGGGTTATAATTAAGTTGTTGTCCTTTTATCATGTTTTATGTAGAAAAAAGTGACAAAACTAGGGTTTTGTATCTCCATAACTAATCGGTGGATCTGGATGAAATTTGATTAACTTTGAAGTTCAGAGTAGGACACTTCGCCTTTTCAATTTCGTCACGATCCGATGATTGGTTCCAAAGTTATTAGAAGGCAAACTTTGGACTTTAACATTAGATGCATCTGAGCACTACTATACAGCACGATAGTGCTGTATGATATAAATTTTAACAAATTTTGTATTCATACTCTTTTGCATAGCATTGTAACATTTATTGCAAAGATCTGAATATTTATATCTGTAGTTATAGTATGAGCTCATCTTATTTGCCACATTCATATACAATTTCCAAATATTTTTAAATAAGTGACTTGGATAAAAATCCATTCTTCTAAGCAAATATGAAAGTATTGCCCGAAGGTTTATTTTTCTTTTATCCTCATAAAATATTTTACTCTATATTAAAGAAATGCTTCTGTCAGTCGTCTGTAATTTGTGTAAACCATTGATTAATTTATTTAAATCAAGAAAACCTTTTATACTTGAAGAAACCACTTAATCATTCCAGTGTACATTAGCAAACTAATTGAGATATTCTTTAGAATATGATCTCTGAGTAATTAGATTTAGAGTCTCTCGGTACCTTTTTTCCTTAATTTTATTTCTTCTGCCAATGACAGCTCACTTTTCAGAAAAAATGAAGGATTAATATTTGTTAAAGAAAAGGCAATCTTTTTATTTAACTTTGGGTTAATTAAAGGTTGCGTTTGGCTAAATTAACCTATAGTTTTTTGATTACATAAAAAAAAAGATGTGACAGGCTGAACCACAAACCATGAGCACGAGTCCGAGTCCGAAACGGGTTCGTACTCGATTTTTAAGTTCGTTCTCAATTATATAAATAAATACGCATCACCTGCAGTCGTCATCTGGACTGCCCGTCTGTCTGTCCGAATATAACAGCGCAAAATCTCTCCTGCCGAATGGTTTGAAATTTAATGTATATAATCGTTGTAATAATTTTGTCGAATCATTTCAAATTTTATGAAAGTGAAACCAAAGCTAAGCTGTTAATGACAGTTTTTCCCTTTCTATTAAATCCTAACATACGCAATTAATTACAATAATATTAAATGGTAGGTAATGATTCTAGGTTTCCATGGTCACTGCATCCAATTTAAGATGGAGTTCTATAACTGCCGCATTATTGAAATTAATATGTTTGATCGCAATGAATTCTGTATTCATACTTTTATGCATAACATTGTAATATTTATTGCACCAAGATCTGAATATTTATACTTTTAATTATTATACAAACGCACCTTATTTTCCACGTTTCACATACAATTTCAAACTTGTTTTGAATATAGTGATTTGGAAAAAAATCCACTCTTTTTAACAAATATGAAAGTATTGCACGAAGGTTTATTTTTTTTATCCTGATAAAATAGTGAACTCTGTATTAAAGAAATGCATTTGTCAGTCGTCTGTAATTTGTCATACCATTGATTAATTTATTTAAAACAAGAAAAACTTTTCATACTTAAGGAGACCTCTTAATCATTCCAGTGTACATTAGCAAATTAATTGAGACATTCTTTTGAATATGATCTCAGAATAATTAGATTCAGAGTCTCTCGGTACCTTTTTTCCTTAATTTTATTTCTCCTGCCAATGACAGTTCACATTGCAGAAAAAATGAAGGATTAATATTTGTTAAAGAAAGGGAGATATTTTTATTTAATTTCGGGTGATTAAAGGTTGCGTTTGGCTAAGTTAACCGATAATTTTTAAGCATATTAAAAAAGTAAGATACAAGATGAAACGGACTGAAGCACAGTCTATGAGAACGAGCCCGATTTTGAAACTGGTTCGAGCTTGATTTTTAGGTGCGTTCGTAATTATGTATATACATTGTATCGAGCAGTAGTTCTTAGCATCGTAACACGAGTTCGTGCACGAGTATTTTTTAAACATTTTAAAAGTGATTTCAATGTATGAGCCCACCTTTGGAACACTGTGTGCCAAAGGTGGCCCACAAACATTTGAAAATCGTTTTATAAAAATAATTAAATTTTATTTTACAAAAAGAAGTATACTTGATATGTATTAGAGTTATATGTGAAATTAAGAAAAAAAAGCAAGTCTTATATCTTTAATCAAAAAATGATGAAAAATTATCAAAGTTTAACTATGGCCACATTTGGCTCGCCTACCTTACTTTAAAAAATATGATAGCCTTATTTAAAAATTTAAGATGTTTCTAAGCATAAGGTCTACTTATTCTTATAAAAATCTTAGTCAAGCTTAGGATGTCTTTGCATGGAAACATCCATATACCATGTCAAACACGAAAGTGGAAGAAAAATTGACACGCTCCAAAATAATTTTGCGAACAATTTTCAACTTAATAAAACTGCCACTGCTGTCTAATTATGGTCAAGGGAAGTGTTTGTATTGCTTTCTATACCATTCTATACTCATTTCTATTAATATTGTTTTCTAAGTACCACTGCGAATGTATTCAATGAGTGTGTTCTAATTGGGAAAGAAAACTGTGCTAGTTTAAAATACAAGTCGTGGCATAAAGGATTAAAGTGTTTTACAATACTTTAAAAAATAAGCTTGATATGGAATTAAATTGTGATTGGCGGATTATAAGGTAGAATATTCTATCTCACTCTGTAGCCTTTGTACGGTCAGTGTAAATAACACGGTCAATCTAAGTAAGTGGCGTAGCTAGGATCGGTGACACCCGGGGCGGATGTAAATGGTGTCACCCCCACCCACGATGGTGTCCCCCTCCAAAAAAATCGCCATATTTTAAAATTAAAATCATAATTCTACGTTATTGAAAATAAAATTTCAACTTTTTTTGCATGCCTGATGTGATTTTAATAGATAATTCGAGGAAATGAATACAGAAATGTAATTCAAATACAAAATACTAAAAAGTTTGCTTTTGCTACCCCCTCGTTGGATAGGCAGGTTTCTGTTTCTGGTGCATATCTTATTTAGACGCCTCATTCTGTATAAAATTTCAGATTCCCCAATAAAAGAAAATTAAGGGGACAAGGGACCTTGAAATCCTTAAAAATATTTTTTTTTATTTTTTGTAAATTTTACCTAAATATTATTCAAGGGTACATTATATGCATTATAACAAGCATTTATCACAAAAAAATGCAAAAAAAATTTTTTTTGACAAAAAAATGGCATTTTACGCAGTGTCTTCGAAATCTTCGAAATGCCCCCTGCGCATTCCATATCAATGAAAATCCCCAATATTTTTTATGAAAGTTTGTTTTATATATATAAACAAAATTGTGCATCGAATTTTGAATATTTGAATTTAAAGGTAAAAAAAAAAAAAAAAAAAAAAAATTGAAATTTTGAAATTTTTCGAAATTTTTTTCAAAATTTTCAATTTTTTTTTTAATCTTAAAATTCAAATATGTAAAAATCGATCCTCTATTTTGTTTATATATATAAAACATACTTTCCAAAAAAATATTGGGGATTTTCATAGATATGGAAAGCGCAGGGGGCATTTCGAAGATTTTGAAGACGCTGCGTAAAATTCCATTTTTTTCTCAAAAATAATATTTTTTTAAAAATTTTTTGTGATAAATGCATGCCATAATGCATATAATGCACCCTTGAATAATATTTAAGATAAAATTTACAAAAAAAAAAAAAAAAAAAAAAAAAAAAAAAAAAAAAAAAAATTTGAAAAAATTTGAAAATTTTAAAAAAATTTTCGAAAAAATTTCAAAATTTCAAATTTTTTTTTTAATCTTTAAATTCAAATATTCAAAATTCGATGCACAATTTTGTTTATATATATAAAACAAACTTTCATAAAAAATGTTGGGGATTTTCATTGATATGGAATGCGCAGGGGACATGCGTAAAATGCCATTTTTTTGTCAAAAATAATTTTTTTGCATTTTTTTTGTGATAAATGCATGTTTTAATGCATATAATGTACCCTTGAATAATATTTAGGTGAAATTTACAAAAAATAAAAAAAAAATATTTTTAAGGATTTCAAGGTCCCTTGTCCCCTTAACTCTGTTGAATGATATGCTAGAAATTTTATTTTTATTTCAGAATTCTTTTCCAAAATTTTATAAGATTATATATATTTGCAAATAAAGATTGGGTGTCACCCCTTAGAGGGTGACACCTGGGGCGGACCATCCCTCCCCCCCGCTAGCTGCGCTACTGATCTAAATACACACGCCGTGCACATAACAGTCTTTCTGATATAAGTGTAAAGATATAATAATTGTGAATTTCCCAGTTACTACTTTAATCTTTTCAGATGCAAGGTATTTGTATAGTAAAATGAGGAAATAATTGAAAGATACGAGTAATTACAAAAAAAAAAAAAAAAAAAAATTAATTTTAAAATAAATTAAGGTACATTTTCGCGTACATAATAAAAAGGAAAATTTTATTCAAAAGTTCGGGTGCCAGTGTGGCAATAATAGGATTAAAGCTAGGTGATGAAATAACTGCATCAAATCATTTCAAGGGGTTAAACATATTTTTAGGAACATGATAAGTCATGAAACAATACCACATGGAATTATTTTGTGTTAATACTCGTTCTACTAAAGACAGATTTTAAAATGAGAAAATTAATATTGAAACAAGTTTTAAATGTTATTATTTTCTACTGTGTGTTTTGGTATAGGCATAAGGCACTAACAAAACAACATTCTTCGGGCTCTTCGGAAAAAAAGACTCGAAGTAAATATACAGGGTGTTTCTAAATTCATGGTACAAACTTTAAGGGGGGATAGTACACATCAAGACAAACAATATTAATTAGGACATTAAGGGTCCCAAACGTTCTCCGAAGGAGATAGGCGCCATTAAAGTTTAGGGTCCAAAAATTCAAATGATTATAAATAACAGAAAAATTGGTCGATTCTTTTGTGGTTTTCACTAAAACTATTCTTTATGTCAGTATTGTCCTGAAAATAAATTGTAAAGATAAATTTCAAAAAGTGCCGTTAGAGGGCGCTTTAGACTTTGTAGTAACGAACAACTATTTTTTACCGTTATATTTTGCATATCATCAATTTTTTTAGAAGCTTAGACATAAACTTAAATTTTGAGCTCAAAATCTAAATCGTTGGGAGTGGTTAAGTAGCGAAATCGAACTGTGTGGGGAGGTTCAAATTTCAAATGATTATAAAAAAACGGAAAAATTGGTCAATTGATTTGCGATTTCGCTAAAATTATTCTTTATGTCAGTATTATCATGAAAATAAATTATAAAGATCAAATTCAAAAAATGCCGATAGAGGGCGCTTTAGACTTTGGAGTAACGTACAACTATTTTTTACCGTTATTTTTTGCATCTCATAAACTTTTTTTAGAAGCTTAGACATAAACTTAAATTTTGAGAAGAAAATCTGAATCGTTGGGAGTGGTTAAGTAGTGCAAACTGAACTGTGTTCAATGGGGGTGGGTATGTTCAAATTTCAAATGATTATAAAAAACGGAAAAATTGGTCGATTCGTTTGCCGTTTTCGCTTAAACTATTCTTTATGTCAATATTTCCTTGAAAATAAATTTTAAAGATTAATTAAAAAAAAATACCGTTAGAGGGCGCCTTAAAATTTAGAATAACCAACAACTATTTTTAACCGTTATTTTTTGTATCTAATTAAATGTTTGCAAATGCTTAGATTTAAATTTTGAGCTCAAATTCTAAATCGATGGGAGGGGTTAAGAAGCGCAAACTGAAATGTGTTCAGGAGTTGAAATGTTACCCTCCCCACCCCTCGAACACATTTCAATTTTCCGCTATTTAATTACTCACAACGATGCAGATTTTGAGCTCAAAATTTAAGTTTGAACATTTACAAGCATTTAATTAGATACAAAGCATAACGGTTAAAAATAGTTCTTGGTTACTCTATAGTTTAAGGTGCCTTCTAACGGTATTTTTTGAAATTAATCTTTAAAATTTATTTTTAAGGAAATATTGACATTAAGAATAGTTTTATGAAAACGGCAAACGAATCGACCAATTTTTCCGTTTTTTATAATCATTTGAAATTTGAACTTCCCCACCCCCATTGAACACAGTTCAGTTTGCGCTACTTAAACACTCCCAACGATTCAGATTTTCATCTCAAAATTTAAGTTTATGTCTAAGCTTCTAAAAAAAAATTCATGAGATGCAAAAAATAGCGGTAAAAAACAGTTGTACGTTACTCCAAAGTCTAAAGCGCCCTCTATCGGCATTCTTTAAATTTGATCTTTATAATTTATTTTCAAGATAATACTGACATAAAGAATAATTTTAGTGAAAATTGCAAATCAATTGACCAATTTTTCCGTTTTGTATAATCATTTGGAATTTGAACCTCCTTCCACAGTTTAGTTTGCGCTGCTTAACCACTCCCAACGATTTAGATTTTGAGCTCAAAATTTAAGTTTATGTCTAAGCTTCTAAAAAAAATTAATGAGATGCAAAAAATAACCGTAAAAAGTAGTTGTTCGTTACTGCAAAGTCTAAAACGCCCTCTATCGGCATTTTTTGAAATTTATCTTTACAATTTATTTTCAAGACAGTACTGACATAAAGAATAGTTTTAGTGAAAACTGCAAATGAATCGGCCAATTTTTTTGTTTTTTATAATCATTTGAATTTTTGGACCCTAAACTTTAATGGCGCCTATCTCCTTCGGAAGACGTTTGGGATCCTTAGTTTCCTATTTAATATTGTTTGTCTTGATTTGTACTATCACCCCTTAAAGTTTGTACCATGAATTTAGAAACACCCTGTATATATACATACATATATATATATATATATATATATATATATATATATATATATATATATATGACCTAAATATATATATATGACCTATATCCCTAATTTCTATTTAGAAGAAAAATAATCCGATGAAATATGTGCATGGTAATGACTTATGCGACATCTTGTTGTTAAGAGACATTGTTTATTATTTTAATACTATTCATTAAGGTTTATTATTCATGCTATTCAAAGCTTATTATTCAAAGTTTATTCAAAGTTTATATATTCAAAGTTTATTATTCATACTATTCATTCATTATTCTTATAATTAAGGATCGACCAAAAGAAAGATCAACCAGCTTTTAAGAACGAAACCGAATTGTGATAATCTTCCTACTTTAGGAAGAAAACGAAAACGAAAATATCCACGAAGCTTTAAAGTAATTAATACATACATAAATTTTCTGTGTTATTAATTAATTATGCGTATGGCCCAAGTAGGCTCTCTGTACTTCCGACTAAAACTTTTTATTTTCATATAAAACCAAATTTAGTTTGTTCTTAAACGAGGCGGAATAACACAGCATTTCTAATTAGTGCTCGCGAATAAGTCTAATACGCATTGTAACTGGTAACGATTTTGGATTCGTATAATGTGAAAAAAAAGCTTAACTGTACAGTACATTTAAATGTATATATTTAAACGGATATAAACGCACATTCACGAGCACTATTTCTAATTATAAAAATTTCATCGAATTATATAAAAAAATATGTTAGGTATACACAACTTGATTTCTCTTTTATAATGATTTTTGTAAATGATCATTTGTTATACTAGAACTTTCTCAAAGAGTATTTGAAAAATTTCTGCGGTTTCAAAGTAAAAAAACTCTATTACTGTTAAGTCTGCAATTTTTAATAAACACGTGAAAAGCTTTTTTCAAAATTTAGTCATACATACATTGCTCATTTTATAATTTGAATTCACGTTTTGAGTCAATCATGAGTGATAATTCTAAACAGCGAAGTTCATAGGAATAAATAAAGAGTTATCTCATTTGAGCTGAAGCAAATCATATCAATGTCGAAAATTTCCAAAGGAAAAAATGAGATTTTTGAAATGTAGATAATTTTGTGTCAGCGGAATTTTCAACAGTATTTTCGCCGAAACGGACATTTTGGGCGGAAACGAAAATTAAATAGAATTTTTCGTCGATCTCTACTAATAATTATTTTGAATTTTTTGAGTTTATATTCATTTTGAAATATCTCTATAAAAGACATTTAAAGCTGTAAAATTCAGGTTATCTAAATACATTAAGAAAAAAAAGGACGATATGTGTGTGTTATAGTCCTTACGAAATGCAAAGAATATCTATTAAACAAATATTATTAATGTTACAAAAAAGGTAAATAACTCTCTGTGTGCTACAGTTCATTAACGAATTGAGATTTTCTTTAATAAATGATTTCAGAATAATTAACTTAAAATCTTTTCTCAACTTTCCTCTTTATTTCATTTTTTATGATAAGGTCAATATCTTTTTTAATAAAAGTATTGAATGATTAATATTTGTATAAAAAAGGCAAATATTGTATCTAGATGTTAATTAAAGGTTACCTGTGAATAAGATGATGGAAAATTTTTTCAATACTGATATGAAAAAAGAAAAGAAAAGCCATCGATATTTTATGTGTGTAAAACACTGGAGAGATTGATATCATGTTGTGCAGGAATGTGATAAATCTACAATAGTTAAACATTGTTGGAATATCAACCATCGCTTTAATTATAAAGAGGATAAATTAGTTGAAAAATGTACACGTGAAAAGCGTCTGCAAAATTAATATAATGACTGAAAATTCTAAACCGGGAACTTCATAGAAATGAATAAATCGTGTCTTATTTGAGCCAATGCAGCTCAAGTCAATCAGTAAAGTTCAAAATTTCTAACGAAAAAAAGAGATTTTTGAAATACAGATAGTTTTGATTCAGCCGAAATTTCGACAGCATTTTCGCCGAAAATGAATCGACGGCAAAATCGAGATTTTAGGTCGAAAAACGAAGAAGAAAAACATTTTTTGATCGATCTCTACTTATAAGTACTTTGAACTTTTTGTATTTACATTTTTTTGAGATATCTTTAAAAACAAAATAGGCATTTGAAATTGTAAAATGTATGTTATCTTAATTTTTTAGAAAAAAAGGTGTGGTGATATTTTTATGTTATAATTTTTATGGAACGCAAATATTATTTATTTAATTAACACATATAATTAATGTTACAAAAAAGATTAAATAACTCCCTGTACGCTACAGGTCATTAAAGAATTAATTGAGATTTTATTTAATAAATGATTTCAGAATAATTAACTTGAAATTCTTTCGCAACTTTTCTCTTTGTTTCACTTTTTACGACAAGGTCAATATAGCTTAACTTTCTTTTCTTAATAAAAACGTTGAATGATATTAATTTATATAAAAAAGCAATATTGTAACTAGATTTAATTAAAGGTTACCTGTGAATGAGATGACGGATAATTTTTACATGCTGATGTGGAAAAAAAAGCCACCTATAAAGGCTTTTGCCTTTACATATTAATTTGCAATTGTTTTGCCTTCCCACGTTTTAAAATAATTAATAATTAATAATTAATAATTTTCGAAATTTTTAGCTTTAATTCTTAATTTTATTTTAAATCTCATTCATTTTGTAATGGTCGTTCCTTTTAATTTAAGATTGCTATGTTTTCCAGTATGTAATTCTTTAAACCACAACGCATTGCCTTAATGTAGACGTTTTAATTATTCTTTCTCCCTAGCAACACCTTTTAATTTTTATTCGCATAGCTGGGTCCTGTTTCTATGTAAAATTGAATCATCTTTGTACGCTACATTTTAACACTAGAACGACCAAGACCGTCATTTTGACGGTTTTCAAATTTCATGCTTAAAAATTTCATATAATTTATGGCGAGTTCCAAAATTTTATGATACGACTTTTAATGAAACATAAGAATATTTAAATATTCCTATTTAGTTTCCTCTCAGCCATTTTAATTTCCGTAATCAGTATGACCTATACCTATTTATACCAAGACCCGTCAAATTGACGCCTTTGGCAATTAACAAACTCATACCGAAGTGGTTTGGACTTCCTCATTTTCCACATGGACTAGCCCTTTTCACCCATGCGCAGTCTGCTCTAGGCTTCATATCAAACGTATCAGTAACTGGTAAATGTAATTAGAGCGTGAACATCATCAATTGTACTTCTAATGTGATAACGTTCTTAGTGAAAAGTGCAGTCTGTGAATACTGTAATCTGAGTAAAGTCCAACCTCGGAAAAAAGTATCATATATTTTTATGAAAAAAAATAACATTTATTTTTTGTAAATTCTAGTTAAAAAAATGAAACGATTTCGAGGAAGAAAAAAATTATTCGGAGATACAAAGAACTCACAAGTATAAATGAAGACTGTTCGGACACTAATTCAAGTAATAATAATGATTCTAAAAATTCTGGGGATGAAACTGAACTACGAGATATTGAAAAAAGTGAAGAAGAAGAATATGAAAGTGAAGATTCATAAAAGGAGTGAAGATGAACTTCCCCAAAAGAGCCACAAATGCAGAAAGCGCTTGCGAATAAGTTCAGATACTGAATCGGACAGCCAAATGGAAACTGAAAAAAGACAGGAAAAAGAAATTGCTCTCGACGGTACTGGATGGGAAGAAATGGGGAATGGTTGTGTTGGTAGACTCCCATCACACACTATATTCAAGGATACTTCAGGTCCAACTGGTTATGCGAAACGAAACATTATGTTTGGTAATGTTAGCAGTGCATTTAGACTTATAATTGATATTCGAATGATGAAGCACATAAAAACTTGCACTGAGCTTGATTCCAGAAATATTTTACAGAAGGGCGATTGGAAAATTACTATTGAAGAATTGTATGCGCTTGTAGCTATTTTGTATGCTCGAGGAGCCTATGAAGCGAAAAATTTGAAATTATCCTATTTGTGGTCAGAAAAATGGGGACCTTCTTTCTTTCGCAAAACTATGAGTAGAAATAGATTTTTAGAAATTATGAGGTTCATTCGTTTTGACAAAAAATGTGAAAAGCGTGTTCGCTTACGAACTGACAAATTTGGATCAGCTTCCGAAATTTGGAAGTCCTTTATTGATAACAGCCAAGCTTGTTACAAACGAGATCAGAATATAAGCGTAGATAAACAATTGTTCCCCACAAAGGCAAGGTGCAAATTTCTGCAATATATGCCCCCCCCCCCAAAAAAAAACAGACAAATTTGGAATTAAATTTTGGTTAGCTGTAGACGTGCGATGTAAATATCTTATAAATGGCTTTCCCTATTTAGGCAAAGACGAGCGTAGATCATCAGGAGTAACTTTGAATGAATTTGTAGTTTTGAATCTTGTAAAAAACTACGTAAATTGTAGGAGGAATATAACAAAGGATAATTTTTTTAGAAGCATGCACCTCGCAAAGAAGTTACTGGCTAAAAAAGCAAGTCTTGTTGGAACTATACGCGCAAATAAAAGAGAATTGCTGAAAATAGCTAAAGTTAGAAAAGATAGCATGACTGTTTTCTCCACAAAACTCTACAAATCAAATGATATTGTTTTAACAGTTTACAAAAGTAAGCCTCGTAAAAAAGTACTACTTCTTAGCTCAAAACATAAATCCGTAAAAATTGCTTCTAATCGAAAACAAATTCCTGCAACTGTGTCATTTTACAATGAGACTAAGTTTGGAGTAGACGTAGTTGACCAAATGGCCTGCAAATATAACATAAAAGCAGGGTCACGTAGATGGCCCTTGCAGGTATTTTATAATATTTTGGACTTGGCAGCAATCAATGCGTGGATTTTATATAAAGAGACTTGTGATAAAAATATAACTAGAAAACAATTTTTATTTCAGTTATCCGAAGAACTGTCCAGTAATTATAGGTGCGGCAGAAATTAAGCTTCCTCTAAAAACAAGATCAGAAATGAATGGACTGTGCTCTAGGAAATTCACAAAATATTCCTTATGATCGAAAATCTTGCCAAATTCGATTATGCAACAAAAACAAAGCGATTTATACTTGCAATGTATGCAACAAATGTGTTTGTGGTTAATTGTTCATCTAAGATAACATGTACTTGTAAAATATGTGCCTCATAATTATTTTATTCATATTAAATGTGCTATACTATAAATGTAAATAGAAACTGGTTGTTTTTTGTTAATAATTTATGAATTAATATTTTAAATGTTACTTTTGTTAAATTATATAGATGTTACAGGCCAAACCCGATTTTAGGCCAAACTAGATTAGCCTAGGCCAAACTAGTCTATCCTAACGCCCATCGGATAAACTAGTTTTTCCTAGGCCAAACTAGTCTATCCGAAAGCCCATCGGATAAACTAGTTTTTCCTAGGCCAAACTAGTCTATCCGAACGCCCATCGGATAAACTAGATTTTCCTAGGCCAAACTAGTTTGGCCGAACGGTCATTAGGATAAACTAGTTTAGCCTGCTATTCATTGGTTTGAACTAGTTTATCCTAGGCCGAACTAGATTGTCCTAGGCCAATTCAATTTGGCGTGATATTTTTTTATCTAAAGACCGCCATGGCGCCAACTTTCTAATTTTGATCTATTTTATCCTAGGCCGATGCAGTTTGACGCGATTTTAGCTCACAACTATCAAAGCCTGAGAGCTAATGTGCTCGCAGATTGTGTGTATGTATTAGAGGTCTGCACGGGCCGGGCCTTGGCCCGAAGCCCGAGCCCGGCCCGGCCCGCGGGCCGGGCTCGGGCCGATTTCCAATAATGGCATTCGGGCCGGGCCGGGCTCGGGCCTTACTTCTGAAGACTCGGGCCGGGCTGGGCCGGGCCTAGTCACTAATCCTTTCGGGCCGGGCCGGGCCGGGCCTTGTCACTAATCTTTTCGGGCCGGGCTGGGCTCGGGCCTTAATTTTTTTGCTGGAGTATCGGGCTGGGCCTAACTTTTTTTTCCGTACGAAGCCGAGACTGATTCCATTCTTCCTAGTTTTCATGGACCAAAATAATCAGTGCCTATTCAATCTTCCTACATGAAAATCCTTTTCTCGACTTTTTATAAATCAGTAATATTTGGCTTTGTCCAAAAATTTCTGCAAAAAAAGCATATACTTTTAAGTCGTCATTGGAATTTATTCCTTTTAAAGAATCGTAGATTACTAGGCGTTTTAAAATAGAATTAAACACACACACACCAGGACCGTAGCTAGAAATAAACCATAGGGGGGGGGGGCTCAAGAGAATGTAGGGGGGGCTCATAATTTTTTCTCTCTTTCTTTGACGCTGAAAGATAAATTAATGCACATTAACATTGTAGGTACTATGTTTCTTATTAAACCGTTATAATAACTTCATTTTATGCTGAGAAAAGTAAAAGATGATGAAAATTTTGAGTGCATAACTGGTGCAAAATTAAACATCGTGTTAGCTTCATATGTACATATAAGATGATGGAGTGTTGAAATGCTTATTTTATATACAATTTAGTAACTCTGCAAAACTGTGAAAGGGTCTCAAAAACTAAATTAGATTTTTGAACCGAATTTCATTTTAATTTTCGGAACAGAAATTGATTGAGTGACCTTGGAATCTTTTCCAGGGGGGCTCAAAATATTTTGGGGGGGGGGGGCTGAGCCACCCATAGCGCCCCCTTAGCTACGGGCCTGACACACACACACACACAAAAAAAACATGATTATGACGGAATGTTTTTTAAAACTGAAAACTGAAAGTTTCTTTTAAAATATTCATCCATGCAAAATGAATACAACAATACGGGAGAAAAAAATATTTTAAACATTTACATCTGTTAAGAAGGGAATGCATTTTTTTTTCGTTCCAAAGCGATTTCGTCTTTGAAAATTTTACCATATACCGCTTTTTCGATTTTTTGTCTCCATTACAGGGAATATGGATTAATAATACTAGTGATAGCTGAAACATTTACATACAACAAACAAAGATTCATTTAAAAGCATAAATATCGCAGCCTACAGCACTTCTGCATAAATGGAGATTATAAACATGGAAAAAAAAGACTAATATAGTTTTTTTGGTCAAAACTCTTCCATAAGATTAAAGATCAATGTTCTGTAGAAATTCACTCGAGCCGGGTCGGGTTCGGGCCGAATTTTAAACTTTTTTCCGGACCGGGCCGAGCTCGGGCCGAAATTTTAACTTTCGGGCCGGGCCGGGTCGGGCCGTTATTTTTTTCGTTCGGGCCGGGCCGGGCTCGGGCCGAAATTTTAACTTTCGGGTCGGGCCGGGTCGGGCCAATATTTCTTTCGTTCGGGCCGGCCGGGCCCGGGCCGAAATTTTAACTTTCGGGCCGGGCCCGGGCCTGGAAATTTCGGCCCGTGCAGACCTCTAGTATGTATATGTAACAATTTACGTACGTATGGCCGTATGTACGTACGTGTGTACGTAATGCGATAACTCCTGATAGAAATATCCAATTTGCTTCAAATTTTGGACATAGATTTATCCTGATAATGAACTTTCCTGATTAGTTTCAGGGGTTCATTGAATAAGAATAAGGGGGGAGAACAAAAGGCTAATCCGCACCTCCCCCCACACGCACACACACCTCCTTAATTTAGTTAAGTCAGTTTTCCTTGCAAAATGATCAGATTTTATTAAAATTTTACGTATAATATCATTTTGATAAGGTACATCCATGATCAATCGTGGGTATTCATTGTTTACGTATAAAGAAAGGAGCAATGGGAGGTAACACTCTTAATTTATGTAAATAGGTTTTTCACAGAGAATTTACCGATTTGTTTCAAATTTTATGGATGTATGTTCCTTCTGATAAGGCGTTTACCTGATTAATTTCGGGGGTTCTGAGATATAAACTTAGAACAGATTTTTTTTTAATCGGATAGAGACTTTCGGTTTTATGAAAAGATTTTTAATTCGTAACAGATATTGGTTTTTGCACACATCACTTCAGGCGAAATTGTTCATATTAAGAAACTAAATATCCGAATTCTTTTAAAAATAAGAAAAAGCTTAAATAAAGCATGACACTTGAAATTTAGGATTGGGGGGGGGGAGGTAGAGTAAGAGGACGCTATATATATTTTTTTAATCTCAGCACTTTTTAGGTTTTAGCTGATAATTAAATATTACCATTATTTGAAACTTTTAGAAACATAATAAAACATGATGTTAAATATTTAAGAAATAAGATGGCGCGTCAAATACCACTATTTTCTATTAGTAATTTTTGTAAAAATGTTAAATTCTTGTTGGAACTGTTTGAAACTTTGTGATAGTTTATAACACATGATAAAAATTGTAAAAAAAAGTCCCATTACGAAAGGGAAAGAGGGGGTGGGGGGGCGAAGAAAATCAGGAAATATAACGGAAATTCTAGGTTGATCTAGTTGAAACTTTAAGATAGTTTATGACACATGATATAAATTTATAAAAATATATTCCGCGTTTAATGCCACTATTGACGAATAGGGATTTTTGAACGATTTACATGAAAATGTAATCAGAATCAATTTATATCAGGGACTATCTGAATATAAATTTATATTAAATTCCGTTCATTAGTTCTTGAGATACAGCTATGGTAAAAATTGTTAAAAAGGCAGCATAGCATAGCCATGTTGAGTGATTTACTTCAAAATAGAAACAACACCAACTCATCTCATGGACGAACTGAATCTGATGTTTGATGGAAATTCGTGTATTAGTTAAGATAAAGCTAATGCGTAAATCATAAAAAATGCAAAACAGCAGCTCCAATTGATGAGCGATTTACACCAAAAACTAATCAGCATCAATTTAGATAAGAGACTACCTGAATGTAAATTTTTATTAAATTTCGTGCATTAGTTCTTCAGCCGCATCCCTACAGCTTGCGACAGCGTATAGCAGGTGTGCTGCACACGTACTGCTGAATGCCCTCTTTTTTTTTCGAACGAACTTCGAAGCGAACGAAATTCAATTCGTAGCAAGCGTGCTGAGTACGCACCGCCGAATGTAATCCTCCTTTTCGAAAGAGCCTCGAAGCGAATGAATTTCCAACCATAACCCCGCTGCCTAGGCCAGTCAGATAGCGGACGAAGCCAGCAAGTTTTAACTAAGCCACGTTATATTAGTTTCTCATTCCAACACCGAGGAGTGCACTCTATTATTAACAAAACTGTATCTGAATGAAACTCCGTTAAACAACCTAATAGTAGATATGTTACTTGAGGTCGCGGTGCTTTAAAAGTTAGAATTTCCGTTATATTTTGCGATTTTGTTCGCATCCACACCCTCTTTCACTCCGAAATGTGACTTTTTTTTATAAATTTACATCAAATGCCATAAATTGTCAGTTTCAAAACTGTAAGTTTCATAAACTGTAAGTTTCAAAATGTTCCAACAAGAATATAACATTTTTACAAAAATTACTATTAGGAAATAGTGGTATTTCGATGCGGAATCCTTTTTCTTAAATATTTATCATCATGTTTTTTTCTCTTTGAGGTTCATTCGCTTCAACATACGCCCGTTTCGAGATTTTATATAACACAAGGGGGCTTCGCCCGATAGCGGGCGAAGCCGGCTGATTTGAACTAAATCGCATCCAAATTCCAAATTCCAACACTTGGGTGCTTGTGTTATATTAATTCCACATTAGTCCGTTATATTAGTCGCTATATATTAGTCCGACGTACGTACGTACGTACATAAGTATGTACATACGTACGTACATATATACATACATACGTACATGGTTACACACACACAGAATCTACGAGGACATTAGCTCTCAGGCTTTGATAGTATGTGAGCTAAAAGCGAGTCAAATTGCATCGGCCTAGGATAAATTAAATCAAAACTAGAAAGTTGGCGCCGTGGCGATCTTTAGATTCAATAAAATCACGCCAAATTGAATTGGCCTAGTACAATCTAGTTCGGCCTAGGATAAACTAGTTCAAACCAATGAATAGCAGGCTAAACTAGTTCATCCTAATGACCGTTCGGCCAAACTAGTTTGGCCTAGGAAAATCTAGTTTATCCGATGGGCGTTCGGATAGACTAGTTTGGCCTAGGAAAAACTAGTTTATCCGATGGGCGTTCGGATTGACTAGTTTGGCCTAGGAAAAACTAGTTTATCCTATGAGCATTAGGATAGACTAGTTTGGCCTAGGAAAAACTAGTCTATCCGATGGGCATTAGGATAGACTAGTTTGGACTAGGCCAATCTAGTTTGGCCTAAAATCGGGTTTGGCCTGTAACATATATATTTTATTTACATTAACTAAGTCAAATATCTTTGTGGAAAGTGTTCATCTAAGATAAGAGACACTTGTAAAATATCTGCCTTATAATTATTTCGTGCATATCAAATATGCTATACTGCAAATATAAATATAAACTGTTTTTGTTTAGTTTCTTTATGTTTAACATTAATGAATTATTATATTAAATATTGTTTTTGTTAAATTATATTCTTTTATTTACATGAACTTAGTTTAATATGTGCGTTGCTAGTGTTAATCTAAGATAACATGTAAAATATGTGTCTCATAGTTATTTCATGCATTGCAAATGTACTATAAATGGAGATAGAAACTGTTTTTTTATTGAATTTTTATTAATAATTAATGAATTATCATATTAAATAATGTTTTTGTTAAATTATATATTTTTATTTACATTAACTAAGTCAAAAGTTACGATGAAAGCCGTAAACAAAAATCCGTCAATTTGACGGATGCGGTAAAACTAGGTATATTTGAAACTCCGGTAGTTCTAGTGTTAAAAACCAGATGCTTTTGTTCTGCAACAATCAATGCTATTTTCATCATTAATACTTTCCATATTAACTTTTATTTAATTTTATTAACGTTTTTTTTCTGGTTCTTCTAATCCAGTGTGATTTTTGGCAACCCCTATAGTGAATTCTGTTCTTGTGGTTCAGGTACCCATGTTCCTTCTTTTTCCATTTGGCGCTGATTATTTCTTACTGTGCCCTTTGATTCCCCTCATTGAATTCTTATTAACGGAAATCAGACACCTGACTTTTACCATCTCAATTTTTACCAGCTAGTTTGTTGTCTATTTTTTTATGTACATTATGCCCACACTCGAGGTTTCGAAAAATATATTTTTGATCCCCTCTTCTCTTTTCAATTAGAGTGTAAATGTAAAAAAAGATTGCTAACTCTCTATTCCCCTGCCATCGGCCGGCGCCGTTGGTTTCTGGTCTAAAAAAAAAAAAAAAAAAAAAAAAAAAAAAAATGCAGTATTTTAAAAGGTGTACTTTTTCGCCTTGGAGTTTTTTATCCAACATTTCATCGAACCCACACAGACAATAATAACTACCGATCATCCACATCATACCATCGATATTTTATGCGTGTGAAACATTGATGTAATCGATATCATGTTTGTGTAAGGAACGTGAGAAATCTACTATAGCTAAACATTGTAGGAAATTTCACCATCGCCTTAATTATAAAGAAGCTAAATTAATTTAAAAATGTAGTAATGTTTTGGATGTAAATTTTTACGAAACTTACAATATTCATAATCATACTTCTACTTTTGTTAACGATATGTCCAGCACTCCTTTTCTTTCGCTACAGTGGAGATATCCTGCGTAGTGTCTCCTTCTTTTCAACTATTTTCGGTCAATTACGTCATTTCTTTAAGGTATATTTAAACTCTTTGCTGTCACATTTTCAATCATTCATTAGCCAGTACTCGGGGCTATAGCCGAAGGATTCTTTAAACCCATTTGACATTTTTAGGTGCGTTCGTAACAGGGTTTGAAAAAACCCGTTTTTTTTAAACCCAACCCACTGGGCCCACTAGTCTATAACCCGGGTTTTTTCGGATTTTTCTGAAAAAACCCGGGATTTTTCGGGTTTTATCAAGTTTGTTTTGAAAACACTTTAAACTTCTAATTTTCATAAACATAATACTTAAATTCTTTATGTATCTATGAAACCTGTATATAGTTTTGCAATAAGTATGAATTAACAAAATATATACATTAAAAAAATCAAGTTAATTTAAAAGGTATATTTGTGTTTCATGGGACTAGTTTCTTGCATTAAGGATATATTAAGCTAGCTATAAATAAATATTTTATATAAAGCTAAAAACCAGATAAGAAACTTTAAGTCAGGATTATTAAATGCCAGGGTTTATCCCAATCCACTAAGTTTTTGAAGTTTTATCAAGGTATTTAAATTAACGAAGGCAGTTCAGATTCTTTGAAAAAGAAAAATGTATTTATAAAATACAATTTAAAGTAATTATAAAAATATATAAATCAATGACAGTAATCAAAATTACGCTTTGCTTTTACAAAAATTGATTGCTAGTGATAATTTTCACAATGAAATTACCATTAAAGTTTTATACCAATACTAGTGCTGAATCTAAATTAGTAAGCATTTTATTATAGCTAATCAATAGAATAAAATAAATAATTTTACATATTTACATCATTAAATTTGGATTCGCACGATATGTGGTATTTTGTTATGAGTTTCAACTGTAAGATAAAATAAAACGGATTATATAACAAAGTTATTTTTTTTAATGGGAAAAAGTCTGTGTTTATGACAGTTACACATATCTATCGAAAAATAAGCTACATTTATTCCTTTTAAAAATTGTCATTGGGAGAATTAAGACATTTTTCCCTTGTGGCAGAAAGTGATAACTTTACAAGTGATGTACTGATATTAAGAAATGTATCTTAATTTATTAAAATCTTAATATTGATATTTAGAAATTAAACTTATGTAATTTAAAACTGACATTTTGAAAAAACCCAATTGGGCTTTTGTGCTGGGCAAAATCATAATAACCCTGTCTTAAGTTAAACATGCTAAATTTATATAGCTTCTTTCATTCATTTCAAATCAAAAATCAGTTTAAAGTTTTTTTTTAGGCATATATTAAGATCTAAACCATTTGTATGCATTTTAGAATACAGACATAAGATTCTCGATACAGACATAAGATTCCTTCTTTATAGCTAATTAATTTTTTGGTCATTTTATCAATGCTTAGAAATTTCTTTAAAATCTGTTTTTTTTTAATTATTTAAATTGGCATTTATCTTTACATTCTCATACCTTAGATTAAATAATGATACGGTCGTAACTGCATAAAATAAAAATAAAACCCACAATGGGTTTTTCATGGGTTTTTTCAAGTGGGCTCCCCCGAAAAAACCGGGCGGGTTTTTTAGGGCTGGGCCCACTTGAGCGAACCCTGGTTCGTAATTATGTAAATACGTATCACCTATAGTTGTCGTTCAGTCCTTCCGTCTGTCTGTCTGTCCGCATACAACAGCGCAAAAACTCAACCAAATCGTTTGAAATTTAAAATATGTAATTATTACATAATTTTGTCGAGTCATTTGAAATTTTATGAAAATCGGATGAATAGATCAATTACATGGATAATCAAAAGTATTCCATTACATTACGATCAATGGGGGAAAAGGTTTCAAATGCATTTTAATCGTTTGAAATTTAAAATACATAATTATTACATAATTTTGTCGAGTTATTTTAAATTTTATCAAAATCGGATGCATAGTTCAATTACAGGGACAATCAAAAGTATTCCGTTACATTACGGTCAATGGGGAAAAATGTTTCAAATGTATTTAATGGTGTTACACTCATTCGAACTGATATATTCATCTATAAAGTACATATTATAATATACATTTTGCACAATCTATGATGCAAAAAACATTTGTTATTGATTTACAAGGCCACACAAAAGTATTCCATTACATAATGGCAGAGGGAGAACATTGTTTGGTGCTCTTTTTAATTGTAATTGACTATTTACAATTTTATAAGTTTGATGTATGAGAGTGATATTTTTAAAACTTCGTTATCGTACGAACGCAACTCATTTGCTACGCTTCACGTGCAAATTCCAACTTGTTTTTTTGGCACTGAAGATTGGGATTGGGGTATCTTTGAAACAGCAGAATGTGATTTTTTGATGGCTTTGTTTTGTACGAGATTTGTGCGTTTAACATTGTTTGTAGTTTTCAACTGGTGTTTTTTTTTTGCTGATATCATGCTGTCTCGAAAAGTTTGTCATGCATAGAATAAAACAAAACAAATCTGACAGTAACAATGCGTACTAGTGACATTGCCAACACCTGATCTATAATTGTCTTTTTTACTGAATTTTTTCAACTTCAAAATATTGCACAATTTTAATTTTTAAACCGTTGAATAGGTACAAAAATTTTCCCCATATGCAATTTTTCCCAATCCTGTTTCTTTTTATGGTTTTCAAAATAAATCTCTCGGAGGAAATATTTTAAAAGGTATATCTATCTCTTGCATTCCGATTTCGCCGATTAATGCGTTTGAACTTAAACAATATAAATAGTCCAGCACTTGTTTTCGGTTGTTATCCTATAACGGAATTAAACTCTTATCACTAAATAAATAAATTAATAAAGTATTCAAAAAACCCAACACAAATTTAACAAACATGCAATCGAACGACTCGTAAAAACCTTTGAAATTACAAGAGGAAAAAAGTCTGCTGAAAGTAGCGAAATCTAGGGCGAATTTCTTTGTTTATTAACTTTACGCTCGAGATTATTATGAAAACATTACTTTTTAATAACGTTCAAAATTTTATTTGACAACATAATCGATATTTTTCATTTGAAAATACTTTTTGACGGTATCAGTGGTAAATCTAAATAATTAAATAAGTAAATAAAAATGAAAATAAAATAAATTTGAAACATCCATTTTAGAGTTTTCATTCATTCAAGAAAAATAAAATAAAATAATAAAAAGGAGAGTTTTCGTTTATATTTTGTAATATGGGAAGTTCAAATTGAAATAATTGAAAATTGTCTTAACTTATTTGAAATATAAAACATTCTATTTACAGTTGTCTGAGCAAAGTGAAGTCTTATACACAGAGTATGTAACGATATTAAAAGTAAAAAAAAATTCTTTCGTCAAGCAAATATCAAAAAATACTTGTCGGATTTCGATTCTGTTTGTACTAGAAGGTATTTATGAAGGTATTCTGCTGAATACTTTCAGAAATTAGTTCCAAATAGTTTAAAAGTTATATTAAAAAACTGATAAAAAAGCACAATTTTATTTTGCATACGTCACAGAAATTTTGTGTGCATCATTTTTCACCGGCTGGATATTTTCGAATCAGAGTATATGGAGTAAGTTGTTGTCTGAGCGAAGCGAAGTCTTAAACACATAGTACGTTATGATATTAAAAATCAAACAAAATTCTTTCGTCAAGCAAATCTCAAAAAATACTTGTCGGATTTCAATTCTGTTTATACCAGAAGGTACCTATCAAGGTAACCTGCTGAATGCATCTACATTCAAAAATTAGTTCCAAATAGTTTAAAAGTTATATTTAAAAAACTGATAAAAAAGCACAATTTATTTCCATACGTCACAGAAATTTGATGTGCGTCATTTTTCACCGGCTGGATATTTTCGTAGACAGCCGAATCAGAGTACATGGAGTAAATAGTTCTCTAAGCGAAGCGAAGGTTAATACAAATAGCGATGACATTTAACGATATTAAAAGTCAAGCATAATTCTTTCGTCAAGCAAATCTGAAAACATACATGTCGGATTGCGATTTTTATTGTAGCAAATTGTACCTATGAGGGTAACCTACTGAATGCACCTACTTTCAAAAATTAGTTTCAAACAGTTCTAAAAGTATGTTTAAAAAACTGATTAAAAAAGCACAATTTATTTGCATACGTCACAGAAATTTGGTGTACGTCACTTTTCACCGGCTGGATGTTTTCGTTCCATTACAAATTAGTATGGAGGGTGGGACATTAACTTTTCAGCTTTACTAATCTAGGAATTTTATCATAGAGTCATTTTTTCAATTTTACTAGGAGGTCTTTTAAATAATAACTTTTTCGGATAAAACTGCATAATCGAATTCACACTGGTTTATTTGAACCAGCATGTTATAAAAAAAAAAAAAAAAAAAAAAAAAATTCAGATTTATAAATTACTTGTGATGACACTTGACGGCTCAAAGCTTATGCAGGCGAGATATTCAAATCTCGTTCGTACTTTATATATACACTATCTACCAATAAGTATTTGGACACTTTCAATTTTTGACATTTTGTCAAATATTTAAAAATATACTTGTCGGATTCTTCTGAAACTTCAGGATTATAAAGATTATGTTTGACCTCATATTTATCAAAATCCATTTAATAAGCAAGGCAATTAGGGGACCGACAAAAAATAAAAGAATAATAGAAATATTTGGGGTCACCCTGTACATGAAAACGCACGAAACGATTTACCGCTGTAGAATACAAATATGTGGATACTTTACAGCATGTATACTGATTTTCGTAAGAATAGCATGTATATTCAAGGAGAAAGAGCGATTTCTTAGAAAAATTAAAAGAATTCTGGTGTGTTTTTTGCTTATATCATGCAGTGTTTTTGACCAAATTTAACGCGAATTTCAGAAAAATTGGGAAAATGTAGTAGAAAATATATAGCTTAATTGGAATATAGATATATTAAATATTTCATGAAATATGAGTAGTTGTATATAATTTTTATCTGCGCATGCGCGAAAGATAAAAACGATTTTTTAACATAATTTAATAGTCAATTCTATGGAGTAACTCATAAAAAAAATCCAATCAAATATTGCGAAAATTTAAAAAGATATCATTATTACAGTAAGCTGTTTTTACTTTGTTCTCTAAAATCGGCTGAATAATAAGAGATTCTCCTCAAATTGACATTTTTTATTAACTGACTTTTAGGAAAAAAACAGTATTTAATGAATGCAATATCTAATACAATATTTCCGCTAATAAATATCTTGACATCTGTGATAGAAAAGAAAAAGAGCTTTTATTCACATTCAGGGCATAGACTGCTAAACATAGACATGAAAAAAAAAATCTCCAAATAAAATCTACAGTGGGCACCTTTCAGGCCTGGCTGCCAGGGCACTTGCCCTTCTTCCCCTCCTCTCTTAGTTTTGGTCCTGAATGTGAATAAAAGCCTTTTTTCTTTTCTATCACAGGTGTCAAGATACTTATTAGCAGAAATGTAGCATTAGATATTGTATTCATTAAATACTAATTTTTTCCTAAAAGTCAGTTAATAAAAAATGTCAATTTGTGGAGAATCCCTTATTATTCAGCCGATTTTAGAGAGCAAAGTAAAAACAGCTTATTGTAATAATGATATATTTTTGAATTTTCACGATATTTGATTGGTTTTTCTTTATGAGTTACTCCATACAATTGAATATTAAATTATGTAAAAAAAAAAATCGTTTTTATCTTTCGCGTATGCTTCAAATAAAAATTATTTTATAAAACTACTTATATTTCATAAAATATTTAATATATCTATATTCCAATTGCGCTATATTTTATCTACTACATTTTGCCAATTTTCTGAAATTCGTGTTAAATTTGGTCAAAAACCCTGCATGATATAAGCAAAAAACATACCAGAATTTTTTGAATTTTTCAAAAAAATCGTTCCTTCTCCAGTAATATACATGTTATTCTTACGAAAATTAATGTACATATTGCACAGTATCCACATATTTGTATTCTGTAGCGATAAATCGTTCCGTGCATTTTCATGTACAGGGTGATCCCAAATTTTCTATTATTTCTATTATTTTATTATTAAATTTCTTTTCTATTAATTTCTAATCCCTAATTGCCCTGCTTACCGAAAAGATGTTGATGAATATGAGGTCAAACATAACCTTTATAATCATGAAGTTCCAGAAGAATCTGACAAGTATATTTTTAAATATTTGACAAAATGTCAAAAATTGAAAGCGTCCAAATACTTATTGGTAGATGGTGTACGATACCCAGGTCAAAATTCATGCTGGTACCAGCAACAAAAATATGCTAGTTATTGCTATATATTGCTTTTTCTGCTAGATACCCCTGCTATTATATGCTTTAAATTGCTAGCCAGCATCACATGCTATATAGCTAGCTTACACAGCAATAGCAACAGCAATAGCACAGCAAGCTATGTACAAGCATCTTATGCTTATTTGCTGTTTAAGCTTTTCCAAAGCATGCAGAGATAGGTACCTTATCATGCTATAATATGTTACATTATGCTTGCCAGCATAATATGCTATGTAGCCAGTTTGGGGAGAAATAGCATGACAAGCTATGTACAAGCATCTTTTGCTTATTTGCTGTTTAAGCTACTTCCAAGCATGCACAGTTAGATACCTTAACATGCTATAATATGCTTTTTATGCTTGCCAGCATGATAGGCTATGCAGCCAGTTTAAAGAAAAATAGCATGACACGCTATGTACAAGCTTTTTATGCTTGTTTTATATTTAACACTCTTAAAAAGCATAGAGAGGTAGGAATATTATATGCTTTAGCATTATATGCTTTTTACTGCTGGCCAACATGATATGCTAGGAAACCGACAGGACGCACAATGTGCCAATAAAACATTCTAATTAACTAAACAAGAATAACAACAAAAAATTATTTGCTGATTATGAATTTCTGCTAGAATAGCAGAATCTAGCTTTTTAATACTTTGCACAGTTTTGCAAAAAATGGGAGATTGTACACAATAATGCATAAAGAGTAAATATTTTTAATTATTGCAAAAGCATACTTTTTTGTGAAAACTATCCGACTTTTTAAATGCTTTCATGTCAGTGCATATTTTATGTTTCAAAACTGGTCACATTCTTTGCATAATATTTGTGCATATTCGATGTTTGCAAAATATGTGCACACATTTTTGAATAAAATAAGTGCATTTTATATGATTGTAAAAAATATGAATTTTTATGAAAAAAAGGGTTTGTAGTAAAACCCCTGAATAACAGAACTCTTGGGAGCGCCAAGTTTCCCCCGCTGTTCGGAAATATTCTAATACTGTAAAATAGAACTTTCTTTTTGTGGGGGGTTTAACTATGGGAGATAGGAATTTTGTGAAGAATTTACCTTCTGTGAGAAATCTCTAGGAGAATATTCCACACAATCTTTTTCTTTTTAAACACTCTTTATTCTTTTCCTTAGTATTTATATATTTTAGTTTAACTCGAAAAGAAAAAAAAAATATGCAATTATGTCTTTGAAAATTGGAGAAAAAAAATTTCTTTCATTAAAATTAAAAATACTCGAGAAGTATTGTTATCACCACTTAAATTCATGATTATCTTAAACCACCGATTTGAGAATAAGTTTTAACTTATAAACAATAAAAGAATCAGAACTAAAAATTTATTTCCACAGCGGATTTAAGAGAGTAACTGTATTCCTCCCCTAATGGAAAAATAACTGACCTTTTAACTGATCTTTTAACTGATCTTTTTCTTTGTGTTGAATTATTTTAACTTACATAAAAATTATAAATTTACCATGTTTTTAAAAGTAGGATGATGTTTATTGAATTTAAAAAGCTGGACAAGGAGAAGAATAGCTGTGCACCACCATGTGAATATAAAACTGCCTTTTGAACTCGTTGAGATAATGCTTTAATATACAAACTTAACAAAAATAATAACAATTAATTTTTATAGGCTCCCCCCCCCCCCACCCCACTTCATGAAATGAAAGAAAAATCACCGTCACATTCTCTTAGCATTTAATTCTTTTAAGTTACTCCAAAAGTAAAATTTTATGTACTTATTAAAATAAGGGAAAAAATATGTTTTTTAAATTTCAAAATCAAGGGGTGGTATCACAACGTTAATCCAAAATTTCCTTCGTCCACCCGTTTGAGAAAAAAATTTAACGCATAAATCTAAAACAAAATGAAAATTAATTTCCATGAAGTATTTGGGGGAATATGCGTTTTCCCCATTAGGAAATTTTTGGCTGTTAATTTTCCTAGTGCTTAATTATCTTAAGTTACTAAAAATAATAATAAATTTTTTGTAATCGGTAAAAAACAAAATTTAGTAATTTAAATTTCAATATTCAAGAAGCACTCTTTCATTTATGAAATATGTTTATAACAATCGATTCAAAAATATGAATAATTCATTTCCCCTCTTTCCAATAAACATTACAGTTTTAAAATCCCCCACCTTAAACTGAATTTACCTGAAATTTATTCTATAAAAATACACTTCAAAATTATATATTTCATTTCAAAAAATAATTCAGAACATGTTCCATTTATGTATTAAGCAAAGAAAATTCTTTTAATAATTATGATGAATTACATTAATCAAACCATATTCTAATTATCCCTTAACCATTGCTAAAACTCTAACAATAAATTAACCTTGTTAATTGAAATTTCGAGGAATTATAATTGCATCGATAAATTAACACTTTCCCTTATAAAAATATTAGCGAACAGTTGTATCAGCTTCGTCAACCATCACTTGCAATTGCAGACATTCAAAATCACATCCCCACTGGCAAGGTCAGGAAAAAGTGCGCTTCCCAAGTAACAGGTTATGGATGGGTACTATCCTCATCCGAGAAGAAAAATAAATTCGATATAGTTTCTTCCCACAATAACTACAGTCGCTTCCGGTATCGTCAATAGATGGCAGTACCAATGTCGTTTTTCCTTCTTTTTAACTAGCAACAGATGCTAGAAATTTAATGCTAGAATAGCAAAAATTAAAAGCAAATAATGGTAGAAAAATTATGCTAGAATAGCAAAAAATACAATCAAATGATGGTGTTAGTTGCTGCTAGACCAGCAATGTATTCAATCATCACATGCTGGATTATGTTTGCTGGCCAAGCAGTAAAGTGGGCCAATACACACCATCACTTGCTGGTAATTTTGGTTGAATCAGCAAATATGTTAGAATAGTTTATGCTATTTCACTAGCTGGGATATAGCAATTAATGCTTGTCTAGCAAACAAATACCAGCATGATTTTTGACCTGGGTAGACATTGCTAACAGTGAAATAGTCGTAAAAAACATAATATACGCTCAAATTAGGGAGTATACGCTCAAGTTAGAGAATGTATCCTAGAATGTATATACCGCAACTTTTTGAGAAAGAGGGGTTGTATACAGTTGTTCTTAAAAAATCCAGAAAGTATACGGCATATACCTCTGTAAATTCTCTACTACATTCATGATTGACAATTCGTTTTATTTTATGAATGCTAAAATAAAATACAGCTCAATTTCATGAGAATGAGTTTGAAAAAAAAATAGCGTATGTTGTGACCAGCATGCACGACCCTTTAAATCAGATTGAGTATATCTGGAACACACTCGAAAGGACACATTGTATTCCTTTGTTGGCGTTTTCAAGATTTTTATGTATCATTTTTAAAAGAGAGAATACCCTAAATAGTTATCGAAAACCTCATCGCATGCATAGAAAACAGATGTAGACATTATATTATTATATATACGAGGTGGAACCCGTTAAATTTCGACGAAAGAAAATGTTTAGGAATGAATTGTTTCATTGATTTATAACAAAATTACCTACAGTAAAACATTCATCTTAGATTGGTCAGTCTGAATCTCAAACAAATATTATTTTACGCTAAACAAAACAAAAACAAAACAAAAAAACAAACAAACAAAAAACTATTTCTATAAAATTCAGTTGCCCAAATTATTAAAATTAAACTTTAATCGCATATGTAATCAGTAAAGTATAACAAAGGTCAGTTATTATGATGAAGTTATCAACTAAGGCTGTTATATTTGGTGTAAAGCGAATGAAAAAAAAAGATTATTCCTAATTGAACAGATCCTAGAATTCCCAAGTGAAATCGAAACCCGTCATAATTTCCATCGTCTGAAAATTTACATACGCACTTCTCATAACGTTTTAATTTGATCATTTTAAAATCACTTGCTTTGTTATACACACACACACACACATACACACACACACACACATATATATATATATATATATATAATTATTTGCTTCCACTAAAAGCATTCCATTTTTACGGATCCAGTCTGAAACAACATTTATAGAAAAGTATGCATATGACGTCATTACGACGGAATATTACACAAACACAGCAAAAGCAATATTCAAGACACTCGGCAGAACAAATCGGATATCTGATGATTCACAAATCTTCACTTCTTTATTTATAATAGCTCCATGTTTTATCAGAAATCATTCATTTGTATTTTTTTTATTTGGAAAATATCATTACATACCCACGGATAAATAAAATTGCTCTCGTTTAGCTTTCTGATACGAACTGAATACATGCGTTGAAGTCACTCGAATATCATTTAAAATAAATTTTTATAAGGAGAAAGTGTTGTATCCTTTGTAAATTAAGTTTGCAATGAACTAAAAATGCCTTTAATTGATGAATACAAAAACAATAAAACCTAAATTCATCGGATTTTATATCAGACGATTTCTTTTGACATGATATTTTTATTTCAGTTTTTATCAACTTTAAGAGAAAATGGCGTATTTCTGTTGCCACAATTACAAAATTCGTACTAAAAACTGCAAAAAAAAAAAAAAAAAAAAAAAAAAAATAATAATAATAATAATTCATAAATAAATTGAGATACAGCTTTCAAACAAATTTCATTTAAAAATGCATTTTTTTTTCTCAATATGACGGTGTAAAAATAAAAAATACCCGATACTTAGAAGTATAAAATTTATAGTACCGAAAATTACAAAATCGAATTTCATGTGAAAGTGTTGCCATTCACAAAATGACGTATGCGTTACGTACAAATACGTTTGGCTTTTATAATATAGATTAACTATTTTGTTCTAACTATTTAAGAGCACCACACACCATGTAAAAAAAAAAAAAAAACCTTCATTCTACTAAACCATCATGATTTGCGCCACTTTTGGGTACTAAAATTGGTGTGTATATTCTTAACGTCATTTTAAAGAATTCAAATTCGATACAAGATATTTTAATGCTTTATTATCTGTATTACTTTTAATGTATTGCGTATTTCGAATTTTATACCCATGCATGGCTGTTTTGTATAGTTTGATTTCCCATTTTTTAACCGTGTATAGGAATTTTTATGTAATATTTTGCAATTGTACCATTCACTTTGCTATTTTTTGTCATTTCAATTTGTGACAATACATAATTAATGAAAAAAAGCATCTTTTTTTATTTCTTTTTTTAGCATAATATCATTAAAACTCTGTTCTAAGCAATATCGCTCAGACTAATCCCTCAGAGGGAAGTCCTAGTTATTTTATTTACATTAATACATTTCTTTATATAAGTAGTGCTTCAAAATTTTCTAATACATTAATTACGCACTAAAACAGTACGTAGAATATTTATACAGATTAGTTTTCTTTCAACATGAAAACTTTATACAATAATTCTTCTTTTATACTCACTTTCATCTTATAATATACACGCACATTTACACATAACTTATATAAAGAGAGTAAGAGTGGTTAATGAAAAAGCCTTCATAAGTACTTCAGTTTCTTAATAAATTACCATTAGTTCAATTAATCCACATGTACTTAATATACAGAAATAATAAATATTGTAAAATGGTTAAATTTTCTTTAAACAAACAAATTTATAACTTGTAAATTAATGAAAATCGTACGACAGTACATTAATAATATAAGTTGTTGTTAAATTGTATATTTTTGATGATCTAAACACATACTACACTGCTCAAAACAATTAAAGGATATTTGAAGTTTTATATAAAATAAAGATATAAACGAAATTTTTTTGTCGAAAATAGAAGAAGAGAATCACAAATGCAAATTTTTCTGGTTTTCAAACTGTAGAGTATGCAAATTTTGAGTTCGACGTCAAAAACGTCGCTTCAGCGGCAGCGAATGAAATTTGACTTTCAACTGGATAAAAGAGAATGAAAACAAGGATGATCGGCATTAAGTGATTGCTTTGTTTCGATGAGTACAATGTCTCAGCGAAGTCATTTGACAGATTTAGAAGCTTGGAGAATTGTTGGTAGGTTAGAAGGGGGCCAAACTCAAGCCGAAGTAGCGCAAGCCATTGGAGTGTCACAAAGTGTCATTTCCAGGATCTGGAACCGTTTTTTGGAGAGTGGATGTGCAGGCCGAAGACCAGGGTAAGGTCGTAGACGGGCAACAACGCCCAATGAAGATCGGTATTTAGCGTTAACGGCTCGGAGACACCGAAACATGAAAGCTACTTTTCTCCAACAACACATTCGCTCGGCTACAGGCACTACGATTTCAACTCAGACTGTCCGAAACCGGCTCCATGCTGTATGTCTGTATGCTCGCCGACCGATGGTATGTGTTAGATTAACATCAAGGCATCATCGCGACCGCAGGGAGTGGGCAACCGAGCATGTCAACTGGAGGAGAAATTAATGGAGCAATATTCTGTTTTCTGACGAGTCCCGTTTTTGTGTGCATCCGGATATTAGGCGTATTTTCATCTGGAGGGACCGTGGCAGTAGGAATAATCCTGCGTTCGTGCACGAAAGTGTCAGATTTGGCGGTGGAGGAGTGTTAGAGTATGGTGGCATCTTAATTGACGGGCGCACTGACCTCTACATCATTCGAGATGGAGCTCTGACTGGTCGCCGATATAGGGATGAGATCCTCGGACCTATTGTAGTCCCTTACGCTGCAGCAATCGGAGATAACTTCATTTTAATGGACGATAACTGCAGGCCACATCGTGCAAACCTGGTGGAGGATTTCCTTTTCGAGGAAGGAATCGTTCGAATGGAATGGCCAGCGTGTTCTCCAGACATGAATCCAATCGAGCACGTTTGGGACGCTCTAGGAAGACGAGTTTCTGGCCGCCAACAACCCCTACAAAGTCTCCAAGAACTGGAAAGAGCTCTTCTGGAAGAGCGGGGCAGAATACCCCAACTCGTCATTAATAGCCTCATTGAGTCCATGCCTCAAAGGTGTTCAACGTTGCTGGCTGCACGTGGAAACCATACCCCCTACTGAAAATGATTTTCTTTGAAGAAAACACCTTTTCTTATTCTTTTTTTCTCATATGCACAAATTGTGTTTTTTTCCTTTTGTACACAAATGCGCAATAAAATGCATTTTTTTCTGCCAAACATGTGTAATTTATTCTCATATAACCTACTATGTCTGTCGACCATGTATCAATCAGCTAAAAAGTTTCCCAGATACAAAATCCACCTAAAACTGCAATATCCTTTAATTGTTTTGAGCAGTGCATATTGTTATTCTGTAATATATATCAACTGTTTGCGAATCGTCGTCTTAGAAGGACGCGAGTTCAGGTCGTGACGCGCCGATGGAAAACAACTCTACGAAAAATTGATAAAATTTTACAAATATCGTCATCACAGCTCCACTTTACAGGCGAAATATTTCCAAGTTCAAGATGCATTTGCTGGTCATTACGAAAAACATACACAAAAAGTTTGGTTTAGTTCTATTCATAAATTCATACACTTTTCGAAGGTAAAATAAAGAAAATGGCACAAAAATCGTTATTGCAGCAACTTCTTCCAACAGAATATTTTCAAATTCAAGGAGAAACTTCTGGCCAAAGTCAAATACATACACAAAAAATTTGGTTCAATTCTTTGCCTAATTTCATTCTCTTATTTCTGGTAGAGTAATGAAAATGACACAGACATCGCCATAACAGCACCCTCTTCCGGCGTTATATTTCCAAATCGAAGGATGACCTGCTGGCCATGACGCAAAATATGCACAAAAAATTTGATTCATTTCTATGCATAATTTCATACAATTTTCGATGGTACAAATATGAAAATGGCAAAAAATCTCTATCGCAGCGCCATCTCTTCCGATATATTTTTTCAAATTTAGGAAGAACCTGTTTGCCATAGCCAAAAAATACACAAAATATTTGGTTCAATTCTATGTAAAATTTCACACACTTTTTTATGATACAATAATGGAAATTGAACAATACACTGCTAGTACAGCTTCCCCTTCCGGGGGAATATTTTTACACAGCCAATATATATATATATATATATATATATACATATTTCACATTATGAAATAAAAGTTATACTATATATATGTATATATATATACACTATATTGCCATTGATTATGGGACACTTGCGATTTTAGACATTTTACTAAATATCTAGAAAAATACATTAGGAATCATCTCGAAACTCTTAATGTATAAATATAATAGTATACGTCATACATCTCCGTGAAGATTTTTTACCGAAACTCCATAGGGGACCGTCAACAAATTAAAAAAGAATGAATATCTTTTGAATAACCTTGTCAAAACTAATGTAGCAAAATCGCTCAAACTCTAGATTATGATTGAATACCTTATTGTAATACGCTGTGTTCATTTTTATGCAAATAGCATGCATACTCGCAGAGTAATTAAGGTTTTTATAAAAATGGCCCCAAATTTTTCTAAGTTTTTCCCTTATAATTTTCAGAGTTCTTAATATAAAATAATATTTTTTTCAGAAAATATGACAAACAACATTGCATACAGTACCCTGTAATCAGAATTAAAAAATAATAAAAATTGTATGAAAAATGAGTAGGTTTACTAAATAATTTTTTACTGCGCATGCGTCAACGATATCAAAATTTCATTTGCATATTATGTTAGCTAAATGTATAGAGCAACTTTTGTAAAAATCTCAAAATTACAGCTTGAAAATTCTGAAAGTAATCGTCTTTAGAAAAAGGACAAAATCCGTTGTTTCCAAAATGAAGCAAAAAAATGAGGGATTTTATCCGAAAGTAGTCGTAAAATCCCGTATTGTGTATTCTATATTGACACTAATCAATGAATATATGGATACAACCCCTCTTGTTTTTGCTTCATTTTGAGAATAACGGATTTTCAACTTATTCAATTGATGATTATTTTCAGAATTTTCAAGTTATGATTTTGTGACTTTCACAAAAGTTGCTCTATACATTTAGCTAACATAATATGCAAATGAAATTTTGATATCGTTGACGCATGCGCAGTAAAAAATTATTTAGTAAACCTACTCATTTTTCAAACAATTTTTATTATTTTTTAATTCTGATTACAGGGTACTGTATGCAATGTTGTTTGTCATACTTTCTGAAAAAAATATTATTTTATATTAAGAACTCTGAAAATTATAAGGGAAAAACTTAGAAAAATTTGGGGCCATTTTTATAAAAACCTTAATTACTCTGCGAGTGTGCATGCTATTTGCATAAAAATGAACACAGTGTATTATAATAAGGCATTCAATCACAATCTAGAGTTTGAGCGCTTTTGCTTCATTAGTTTTGACAGGGTTATTCAAAAGATATTCATTCTTTTTTAATTTGTTGACGGTCCCCTATGGAGTTTCGGTAAAAAATCTTCACGGAGATGTATGACGTATACTATTATATTTATACACTAAGAGTTTGGAGATGATTCCTAATGTATTTTTCTAGATATTTAGTAAAATGTCTAAAATCGCAAGTGTCCCATAATCAATAGCAATATAGTGTATATATATATATATATATATATATATATATATATATATATATATATAGATATAGATATATATTTGGTCAATTTTATGTATGACTTCATACAGTTTCGATGGTACAATAATGATAATTGTTAAAAAATCGTGTTGCATCGCCCGCTTCGGGCGGAATTTTTTTGAAATTCAGGGAGAATTTGCTGGCCATTGTCAAAAACATGATAGACATAGACTTGAATTTAATTTTACAAACAACAACAATAACAACAAGAACAATCAACTACAACAAACCTTTACAATAATCATGAATATGTTTCAATGTTTTCTTTATAAAACTTTACAAAATCATAGACTTGTATCAATGTTTTCTTTAATTCTGCCTATTTTGTACAATTGTATTATTTCAAAAGGATAGAAAAATGAAAAGAAACGGAAAATTTTATTAAACAATTTTAAATTTGCACATTACAAACTATTATTAAAATGCACGTTATAAATTATTATTAAAGTGCATATTACAAATTAACTTTGAAAGTGATTCAAATTTACAAGTGCTAGATTTACAGAAACTTATTTTCTGCACGCCAACTTATTTTTAATTCTTCTGGGAGTTCACATCTTAATTAAGACTAACATCGCGTGCAATTTTTAAAACATTAATCAAGTAATTTAAGCAGTCAACGTGAAATTTAATTTAATTTTAAATTAAGTTACACAGCTGGATAAAAGTATTTTTTTAAAGAAAAACATTATCTTGGTATGACAAGATAACACCTTTTTAATATTATGCTTTGTTTAATTTTATTTTAAGGAATAAGAATTTTTTGCTACGTTACAAATCTTTTTTAATAATTTTACATAGTATGCGTCTTTTTTATGTCAATTTATCTTAAGGTTGTTCTTAAACCAATAAGTTGGAAATTGCATATCAAACGTAACAAATGGGGTGTGTTCGTACTATAACGAAGTTTTAAAAATATTCATATCTTGGTATAATATTATACAGTATTTTGGATACAGTATTGTTGCTGAAATCCTTTGTCTGTCCCTGTAAATACTATCTGCTTTCATTACACAGGAAGTAAGTTGTAGTAAACCTTAGAACCATTAATCAATTTTATAAAATGTGAAATATTTTAATGCAGTTAACACGCGCCCTAAACAATGTTTTCCCCTATACCAGTATGTAATGGAATGTCTGGTACCATTATGTAATGGAACGTCCTGTAAATTAATAAAAGATATCTGTGCAATATAGATTGTACAGAATGTATATATTTCATAGATGCATATAAATTTCATTATGTTCGAAAAAGTGTAACACCATTAAAATGCACTTGAAGCTATTTATTCTTATTGGCCGTAATGTAATGAAATACTTTCGATTGTCCCTGTAATTAAACTATGCATCCAATTTTCATAAAATTTGAAATGATTCGACAAAATTATGCAGCAATTAACTATTTTAAATTTCAAGCAATTCGGTTGGGAGTTTTTGTGCTGTTATATGAGGACAGACGGATGGACTGAACAACGACTATAGGTTCTATGCATTTATATAATTACAAGCATACCTGAAAAAGGCAACTTTATGACATAAGTTTTAATTTATTTTTGTTCAGAAATGCATGAAATAAGCAGTGACTGCGTATAGTCAGTAACTGACATGAAATAAACAGAATTGAGTGCGGTTAGATAGTTTCTGAACAACAAAATGTTATTCAGAAACTATATAACCGCACTCAGTTTACGATTTTTTTGCAAACGCAATACATGTTTCTGAAAATACTGTCAAAGTTAGCGTTTTGAATCTAATTTCTTGACAAAGGCAGTAGGTACAGCCAAACTGGGTGGAAAACACGATCATCACGTGATCAATTTTGCCTGCAACTCAATAGGTAATTTATTGATCTGAAAATGAAAAACTGAGTTCGATTCCAAATCGCTTCCATAGTGAGGTCTTCCAATTTTATATCTTTAAAAAATGAATGCGTTTGAAAAATGAATTTGTAAATGTATAAAAACGTTTTGCGCTTGTTGAGTGAAGCAGTTGAGAACAGCTTTAACGGGTCTCAAGATTAATAAATCTTCAAAATTTTGGAAAATTTAACTTTTTTAGATGTTAAACTCCTATCTTCCCTAAACATTTTGATACAATAGTTTCCTCAAAATTATATATTCGATTATAGCTCAAAATAGAACGGAAGTTATAACTTTTAGAATTATAAAGTAGAACCCGTCGAGTTTCGACGAAAGAAAATGCTTAAAAAGGAATTGTTTCATTGATTTATAATAAACATAAAAAATTAGTTACAGTAAAAAATGCATTCTGTATTGGTAAGTCTAACTCTTAAACAAATGGTATTTAACCTAAAGTTAACAAAATACTATTTCTAGGAAACACAGTAGTGGACATTGTCAAAATTAAACTTTAATCGTACATGTAAGCTGTAAAAAATAATAAAGATCTGTTGTTATGGTAAAGTTATCAATTAACACGTTCGCTGCCGCTTACGTGCAGATGTGATGATAGTTAATGCCTCACTGTAGAAGTGGTTTTTAACATAAAACGATTTACTTTTTATAACAAAGAATCAGGGAAAGATTTTCCCGCGCCAGCGCGTGACTGGCTATTGGACATCACTCCACATCACGTGCTCGTGAGTAGCCCCTTAACGTTGGCGCCTTATCACGCGATGGCGCGTCTACGGCAGACATGAAATGTTAAGGCTCTTATGCTAGTGTTCCAAAATGAGAAATAGCAATAATTTATTCCAAATTGTCTCAATCATAGAATTTTTCCCTGTGAAATCTGAATCCGACATTTTTTTCACCATATCAAAATTAACATATGCACCTTTCATATCTGTATTCACCTTAAAAAAAGGGGGGTATTTTAATTTGATCATTTTGAAATAATTTTAATTCAAAACTTGAAGTCTCGATGCCATTAGATGAAAGAGATGCAAAACTATTTATACTCTTTTAAGAGTAAATGAAACTTTGGAAATGAAACCAACATTCACCGGGTTTTGTAACAAATTATATTCGTAACACAGTAAGTATTTCAAATTCAAAATTTTTCACTTTTAATGAGAAGAGGCACATAAAGATACACTAATCCGTTTCTTTTTTCGTTTTTTATCTCTTTTTCTTTCTTTGCTTTTAATAGAAAATTTGAGTACTTCTGTTGCCACAAATAGTAAAATAGTATTAAAAACTACAAAAAAATTAATATTTAGAAAATAAAATAAGGTATAGTTTTCAAACAAATTGCAATTAATGGCATATTTTTACTCTATACGAGGTATAAAAATTGAAAATGTGGGATATTTAGAAGTTAAAAAATTTGCAGTAACAAAAAATACAAAAACAAAATTTCATTTCAAAGTTCAAAGTGTTGCCATCCGCAAAATTACGTATGCATTACGCACAGATACGTTTGGCTTTTATAATATAGATGCCATTCGCAAAATGACGTATACATTACGCACAGATACGTTTCGCCTTTATAGTATAAATACCCTCTCAATAGCTCAAGCGGTGTTTCCGAAACTTTGAAGTTATTTTTCTCCAAATGAGGTTTTTGGGCATAACACGCAGGATATATGAAAAATTTCCGGAATAATTTTTTATGAAATATTCAAAACATATTTTTCATGTTACTCTGTATAAATTGAACCTAAAATTTCATTTTTATTGTTAAAAAAAAAAAAAAAAAAAAAAAAATCCTTAGGTGATTATATTGTTCAAATTTTCAAAATTTTGTATTAGCTAAATACAACCTTGTATTAAAAATATAAATACGATTTAAATGCAAATTCATTTAGGATCAGATTAATTATTGTAATCTGAAGTACAATTAAGCACAAAAAAATTAATTCTAGTTCGAAAATTATATTCACACACTTTATTATTATCATTATCAAAATTCCAATTTCATTGAATAACTTTAAAGTTAAACTTTTAATGATTTTAATATCACAACACACAATTATGTAATACAAAGGTAAATATCCCTCACACTAAAAATGAAATAAAATAAAGAGCTTACGAATATTCTAACGAATATATCTGGAAGAAGATCACAACAGATTTTCCCACTAACTCATAAAAGACATACTTTGTAGATACGGGCATATGCAGCTTCTGATTTGTCGGTAAGGACTTATTCCGCTGTCAAAAGGTCTCGAGTTCGATCCTCAGGACGGCTTGAAGTAAATCATAAATAAGAAAATAAGTTAAACTGGATTAAATTATATAGCAGCTCAACACCTCTCGGAAAGTTCGAATTATTTGACTGTTGTTCGGTTCATTAAATTTAAATTAACTTATTATCATTAAAAATCAAAAAATGTAACGGAAACTTACCGTTTCTTCAAACGGGGTTTTCAATACTTTCATTTTACAAAACGGAAAATCTACTAACGTAACGGTAAATGTCTGATTACTTTGCAGCCAGTAGTTTTACCGTGAATTCACAGATTTTTTTTAAACAGTGCAGTGCTTATTCTCGGGCAATTTTTTGGACGGTGCAAGAGACTTTCTTACAGTTGATGGGTAGAATAATGTACTGAACAAAACTGTTTATTACGACACCAGTGGCAGGTCAACGCAACATGGAGTTTGTAAAGCTCCTGAACAAGTATGACTAATGCCTAAATGTAGACTATGTGGAGGAAATGAAATAAGCTTCGTTTATGTAGGAAAATTATAATTTTAATAATTGCTTGTTTTTAAAAATTTTATATGCAAATTTCTTTTGTAGATTATGCTTGTATGTCACGTTCTACAGCTAAAATTGAATTTACTCAGAATCTGGTGCATTAAAAATGACCCCAATTCCAAACTCCTACTTTCTGATACATTTATATATTCAAAGGCTTATAAAATTTCTAAGTTCTCCTAACAAGATACTATGTAAATTCAACTGTTTTTTGTTAAACGCATATAACATTTTTCCAAAAATGCTACCTATAATCGAGTTTTAAATTGAATTTTTCAAATGCAGATAAGAAAATAGAGGGAGGAAAGTAAAAGAGCTTAGTCCTGAGACAATAATCGCTTATAAATCAAGCTGTAATGCATTTATTGAAAAAAACCTCTACTACAAATTCTCTGAATAATCATGCCTGAAAATATCATGTTTTTATGTTTAAAAATGACACATAAAATGAATCGGAAAGTTTCGTGCCAGATAATAAATTTTTAAGCTTCTTTTATGCAGAAATACAACTTCTTAGTTTCAGAATAATGTTAAGAAATGTTAAAATAATGATACGTCTGACGAATAAACAGTAAATTGAATTAAATAGTTTTATTTTGTTATGAATAAAAGAATATATATATATATATATATATATATATATATATACATATATATTCTCGAAGCATTGAATGCATTAAGGATATCATGTATTTCTAACGTTTTTATTTCAGTAACTGTGTTCTCTCTTTCTACGTATTAAAATTCTTCTAGCTAACATCTAATCTTCTGTTTACAAATCAAATTTAAGGATATTTCCTGTAATTAATAGCTTGTTATTTCCTGCTTATATAGTATCTTACAAGAAGTGCAAAATAAAAAAAAAATTAAGTTTTTTTTTTTTTTTACAGAATTTCAACTTCTTAGTTTCAGAATAATATTAAGAAATGTTGAAATAATGATACGTCTGACGAAAAAACAGTAAATTGAATTAAATAGCTTTATTTTGTTATGAAAAAAAAAGAATATATATATATATATATACATATATATGTATACAGGGTGTAGCTAAACTACTAGGCAAAACTTTAAGAGGTGATAGTACACATCTAGACAAATAATATTAAATGGGAAACTAAGGGTACCAAACGTTTTCCGAAGAAGATAGACGCCATCAAAGTTTAGGGTCCAAAATTTTGAATGATTATAAAAAACGGAAAAATTGGTCGATTCGTTTGCGGTTTTCACGAAAACTATTCTTTATGTCAGTATTGTCTTGAAAATAAATTATAAAGATAAATTATAAAAAAATGCCGATAGAGGGCGCTTTAAACTTTGGAGTAACGAACAACAATTTTTTACCTTTTTTTTGCATCTCATAAAATTTTTTAGAAGTTTAGACATAAACTTAAATTTCGAGCTCAAAATCTGTGGTTAAATAGCGCAAACTAAACTGTGTTCAATAGGAGTGGGTAGGTTCAAATTTCAAACGATTATAAAAAACAGAATAATTGGTCAATTGATTTGCGGTTTTCACTAAAACTATTCTTTATGTCAGTATAGTCTTGAAAATAAATTATAAAGATAAATTTCAAAAAATGTCAACAGAGGGCGCTTTAGACTTTGGAGTAACGTACAACTGTTTTTTATCATTATTTTTTTTTTGCATCTCATTAAATTTTTTAGAAGCTTAGACATAAACTTAAATTTTGTGCTGAAAGTCTAAATCGTTGAGAGAGAGGTTAAGTAGCGCAAACTGAACTGTGTTCAATGGGGGTAAGAAGGTTCAAATTTCAAATGGTTATACACAACGGAAAAATTCGTCGATTCGTTTGCAGTTTTCTCTAAAACCATTCTTTATGTCACTATTTTCTTAAAAATAAATTGTAAAGATAAATTTCAAAAAATTCCGTTAGAAGGCGCTTTAAACTTTAGGGTAATCAACAACAATTTTTAACTGTTATTTTTTGTATCTAATTAAATGCTTGCAAAAGCTTAGATTTAAATTTTGAGCTTAAATTCTGAATCGTTTGGAAGGGTTAAGAAGCGCAAACTGAACTGTGTTTAGGAGTTGAAATGTTACCCTGCCCACCCTACGAACACAGTTCTATTTTTCGCTACTCAATTATTTACGATTCATATTTTGAGCTTAAAATTTAAGTCTAAGCTTTTAAAACATTTATTTAGATAACAAAAAATAACGATTAAAAATAGTTGTTGGTTACTCGAAAGTTTAAGGCGCCCTCTGACGGAATTTTTTAATATTTATCTTTAAAATTTATTTTAGAGGAAATACTCACATAAAAAATGGTTTTAGAGAAAACCGCAAACAAATCGACCAATATTTCCGCTTTTTATAATCATTTGAAATTTGAACCTCCCCACCCCCATTGAACACAGTTTAGTTTGTGCTACTTAACCACTCTCAACGATTCAGAATTTCAGCTCAAAATTTAAGTTTATGTCTGAGCTTCTAAAAATATTTAATGAGATGCAAAGAATAACTGTAAAAAATAATTGTACGTTACTCCAATGTCTAAATCGCCCTCTATTGACATTTTTTTTTAAATTTATCTGTATAATTTATTTTTAAGACAATACTAACATAAGAAAATAATTTTAGTGAAAACCGCAAATCAATTGACCAATTTTTCTGTTTTAATATAATCATTTGAAATTTGAACATATCCACCCCCATTGAACACAGATCAGTTTGCGCTTCTTAACCACAGATTTTGAGCTCAAAATTTAAGTTTATGTCTAAACTTCTAAAAAATATTAATGAGATAGAAAAAACAACGGTAAAAAATAGTTGTTCGTTACTCCAAAGTCTAAAACGGCCTCTATCGGCATTTTTTGAAATTTATCTTTATAATTTGTTTTCAAGACACTACTGACACAAAGAATAGTTTTAGTGAAAACCGCAAACTAATCGATCAATTTTCCCGTTCTTTTTATAATCATTTCAAATTTTGGACCCTGAACTTTGATAGCGCCTATCTCCTTCGGAAGACGTTTGGGGCCCTTAGTTTTTCATTTAATATTATTTGTCTTGATGTGTACTATCATCCCTTAAATTTTTGCCCAGTAGTTTAGATACACCTTGTATATACATATATATATACTCGAAGCATTGAATTCATTAAGGATATCACGTATTTCTAACTTTTTAATTTCAAAAGCTGTGTTGTTTTTTTTTGCTCATTAAAATTCTTCTGGCTAACTTCTAATCTTCTGTTTATAACTCAAGTTTAAGGATATTTCTTGTAATTAATAGCTTATTATTTCCTGCTTAGATAATATCTTAGAGGAAGTGCGAGATAATAAAATTTTAAGCTTCTTTTATGCAGAAATACAACTTCTTAGTTTCAGAATAATATTAAGAAATGTTAAAATAATGATACGTCTGACGAATAAACAGTAAAGCGAATTAAATAGTTTTATTTTTTTATGGGAATAAACCATATTCTAAACCATAAGAAAAAATATATACTCGAAACGTTTAATTTATTGAGGGTATCGTACATTTCTAACTTTTTTAATTCAGCAGCTGCGCTCTCTCTTTCTGCTCATTAAAATTCTTTTAGCTAACATCTAATCTTCTGTTTATAACTCAAGTTTAAGGATATTTCTTGTAATTAATAGCTTATTATTTCCTGCTTAGATAGTATGTTACAGGAAGTGCGAGATAATAAATTTTTAAGCTTTTTTTATACAGAATTTCAAATTCTTAGTTTCAGATTAATATTAAGAAATGTTAAAATAATGATATGTCTGAGGAATAAACAGTAAATTGAATCAAATAGTTTTATTTTGTTATGAAAAAAGAGTATATATATATATATATATATATATATTTTTTTTTTCTCTCTCTCTCTCTCTCTCTCTCTCTCTCTCTCTCTCTATATATATATATATATATATATATATATATATATATATATTCTATATAGTTTCAGAATAATATTAAGAAATGTTAAAATAGTGATAGGTCTCAGGAATAAACAGTAAAGCGAATAAAATAGTTTTATTTTTTATGGGAATAAACCATATTCTAAACCACAAGAAAATATATATACTCGAAGTATTGAATTTATTTAGGGTATCGTATATTTCTAACGTTTTTATTTCAGCAGCTGCGTTCTCCCTTTCTCCTCATTAAAATTCTTCTAGCTAAACTTCTAATCTTCTGTTTATAACTCAAATTTAAGGATATTTCTTGTAAGTAATAGCTTGTTATTTCCTGCTGAGATAGTATCTTACAGGAAGTGCGAGAAAATAAATTTTTAAGCTATTTTTATACAGAATTTCAAATTCCTAATTTCAGATTAATTTTAAAAAATGTTAAAATAATGATACGTCTGACGAATAAACAGTAAATTGAATTAAACAGTCTTATTTTGTTATGAAAAAAGTATATATATATATATATATATATATATATATATAAGTCTACAAATTATAAGCAAAAAACTTGGAAAAATTTGGGACTGTTTTTATAAAAACTTTAATTTTTCTACGAGTATACATGCTATCCACATAAAAATGAACACAGTTTATTATAGTAAGCCACTTAATCACAATCTACAGTTTGAGCGGTTTTGCTACATTAGTTTTGACAGGGTTACCCAAAAGATATTAATTCTTTTTTAATTTGTTGACGGTCCCTTGTGAAGTTTCAGGAAAAAAAATGTTCACGGAAATGTATGACTTGGACTATCATATTTAGACGCATAGAATGTAGATCAATTCCTCATATATATTTCTAGATATTTAACAAAATGTCTAAAATCGCAAGTGGCCGATCATCTTTGGCCATATTGTGTACTTAAAATATCTTCCAAGAAAATTAATATTTTTTATTCCTTTTTTGTGCATTCTTCTTAAAGGGCATTACATTTTTTTAAACCTTCAAAATATTTCTAAAATCTATGATTAATTTAATATTTTATGTTTTAAAAACTGGCGAACTGGGAGTAAAATTTTAACACTACATATAAACTGAAGCGTAAATTTTAAAAATACTTTGAAAATTTAGAAAAAAGTGACTTCCTTGAAGAAGAGAACACTGAAAGAAAAATTTAAAACATTAATTTCCTGAGGAGATGTTTTGAATATAAAAATGCATCAAACGCCCATAGACTTTACATTACCGAGAAAAATTCGATAGCTGATTGACCAGCACCTTTAAATTGTTCTTATAAGTTTAAAAGCATTGCCTTCATAAATATCCAAAATACCTCATAAGAAAATTTATATAATAGAATAATTTTATTTATTCGAAGTATTAAATTCGTTCAGAATATCATATTTTTCTAACTTTTAAACTCAGCAGCTGCGTTCGTTTATTCCCCCCATTAAAATTCTTCTAGAAAACTCTTCGTCTTTTACTTATAACCCAAATTAAGGTATTCCTGATAAATAACAGTTTGTTATTTTTTGCTTAAATAATATCTAAGAAGAAGTTAATGTAATAAATTCTCAAAATCTCTTTTATGCAGGCATTCTACATGACATCTTTAGAATAAAGTTATAATATTGTAAAATAATGATACTTGTAAAAAAATAATAAAGTAAATGATTTCTTTTTAGGATTTCGTTCATTGTAACCCTACTGGTCTCTGTCCTTTGTCTGTCTGCCCACCAGAGAGTTCGTACACAAAAACTGTACAATTCAAACACTTCAAATACACAGCTGAATACGTCGGATCCCACGACAAATAAAAATATTTTGAAAAAGTCTATTATTTTAATTAAATTAATTTTTTCAATGTCACCCGTTAATTTTTACGATTTAAATTTTAGAAAACAATTTTATTTTCAACGTTTTTCGTGTAGACATAGTTTGGTGGCAAAACATTCCGCTAGTAAACAGGAGATTCTTAATTTGAACCCCAGTTGTGGGTGTTGAAACTTTCATATTCCGCACCCAGAAAAAAAGAATTGATTAAAACTACAAAACATGTTTTGTTCAGTACATTTTGGTTGTTTTAAGCGAATTTTTTAGTTAAAGTAAAAAATCGGTTTTGTTGCCCAGACAAAAAAATATTAACACTCTTATAAAATTTTAACAAAATTTCATCAATTTTACTTGAGTTTTACTAAAGTCTCGTATTTTCAATTTGTAATTTCGACAAAATGTTGTTGTTTTTGCAAAATTTAAATTGATGTGCAGTAGCCATAACTCTCTTACTTAATTTTGTATAATTGAGTTATATAGCTCTAAAGGATTAACATAATTTTTGAATAATAAAAACTTTTCAAATTGAGACATTATTAATGACATTATTATTACGTTATTATGCATTTCGGATGAAAATTGTGGACGAAAAATTAAAAAAAAAAAAAAAATCAAATATTTTTTTTGTTTATTGAAACAAAATTTCCATTGACCCATTTTTGTTGATTCGACAAAAATTTTTTCTGAGTGCGATGAATTGAATTAAAAGAAATTTCGTATTTTTTTTCAATTTAAGGATTTATTATGAGTTGTGATAAATAATAACTGACATTCATAATATTTTTTGCAATTCAATTCTTAAATTTTTACTATTTTATAATGTATTGCGATTTATTATTGATTCGGCATTTTAAATTTCGTTCAAATATTTTTTTTTAATTTTTAGAAATTAAAAACTTTATCACAGTAAACGCGGTAGCGTTTGGTATAATATGTTTAAGAAATGGAAAATGCAAACGTCTTTTTGAAATTTCTAGCGAACCAGTTGACGTACGACAGTGATTTATTTTCCAAAAGATAGAACTCGACGAAATGAATAAAATGATAGCATTAAAAAAGTTATAGTATTTTACTGTAGTTTTTTATTTAACTTTTAACGTAGAAATGAAGACACAAAATTCAACAAGCGATAGCTAGCGATCATATGGATGGATTAACTTCATTTTTGGTTTATTTTAATCCTTTTGGTAAAACTTAAAATAGATATTTTTCATCTTTGTATGTTTGACGATCGCTGAGAAAATTGAATTTATGTCTTAAAGCTCCAGCTGAACATTGTTTCTCGTTTTTGCTGTTGTAGTTTTTAAGCTATTGCATAGCTTTTATCGCGGGCTTTGAAAGCGGCGACCGAATGTAGAAATTCCGTAACAAGAAAAATTTAGAAATTCCGTAACTAAAAAACCTATCACTCGGCTAACCATCGTTTCAGTTCGTCAGACTTCGGCATGGTATCCTTCGGTAGACTTCGGCAGACATTTACGCGGTATTTTTCAGATATTTAGAGGATATCAAGTCTCAAACTTATATTTCTTATTTCAGTTACTATAAATCTATAGTTTCAATAACAAAAATTCCTGATAGAATGTGTATAGAAAAGAATCTTAAGATAAAACAAGGTAGGATAATGTAGCTTTTGGTGATTGGAGACCCGCCCAATGGTGAGGATCGAAAAATTTAAAATGCTTATAACTCGCGATCTAATTTTCGTAGCGCGGCCAAATTTTGTTTGATAATTTATTATGAGACAGTTTTAATTTTTGGTGTCAGGAGACCCCCCTCCCCCCACCAAGGTGAGGGTCGAAAAATTTAAAATGCTTATAACTCGCGATCTAATTTTCGTAGTGCGGCCAAATTTTGTTTGGTAATTTATTATGAGACAGTGTTACTTTTGGTGACAGGAAATCCCCCACGGTGAAGTTCAAAAAATTAAAAATGCTTATAACTGGCGATCTAATTTTCGTAGCGCGGCCAAATTTTGTTTGGTAAATTATTATGAGACAGTGTTAATTTTTGGTGACAGGAGATACCCCCCCCCCCCCCATGGTGAGGGTCGAAAAATTTAAAATGCTTATAACTCGCGATTTAATTTTCGTAGCGTGGCCAAATTTTGTTTGGTGATTTATTGTGAAACAGTGTTAATTTTTGGTGACAGGAGACCCCTCCCCCCACGGTGAAGGTCGAAAAAGTTAAAATGCTTATAACTCGCGATCTAATTTTCGTAGCGCGGCCAAATTTTGTTTGGTAATTTATTATGAGAAAGTGTTAATTTTTGGTGACAGGAGACCCCCGCCCATGGTGAGGGTCGAAAAATTTAAAATGCTTATAACTCGCGATATAATTTTCGTAGCGCGGCCAAATTTTGTTTGGTAATTTATTATGAGACAGTGTTACTTTTGGTGACAGGTGACACCCCCTCGCTGAGGGTCGAAAAATTTAAAATGCTTATAACTCGCGATCTAATTTTCATAGCGCGGCCAAACTTTATTTGGCAATTTATTCAGGTATTGCATAGTTTTTATCGCGGGCTTTGAGCGCGGTGAAAGAATCTAGAAATTCCGTAACGAGAAAAAACCTAACACTCCTGCTAACGTCTCTTCAGTTTGGCAGACTTCGGCACGGTATCCTTCGGTAGACTTCGGCAGACATTGACGCGGTATTTTTCAGATATTTTGAGAATATCAAGTCTCAGACTTATGTTTTTTATTTCAGCTACCATAAACGTATAGTTTCAAAGATAAAAATTTCTGATTAACCTACATGTGTTGTAAGATAATAAAAATATTTTAAACGATATTAACTTCTCATTTATTCAATAAAAGAAAAAAAAAATGTTACGGTCATCTCGCTCAAAAAGTGTAACTTGAATTAATGTCAAAGACAAAAAAAAACTGCATGAATAAATAATTATAATTGCATAAGTTGATAAAAAATGCTATGGAATAGCTTTATAGCGGCAGTCCCCGAGTGCCACACGTATTTTTTTTTATTCGTTGTCGCCAAGTTTAAATAAGTATAAATTTTTTATGTATGTAACAATTCATTCAATTAAATAAATCACGAGAAAAACATAATTATTTGTTTTTATTGCGAAGCATTTAGTTTCAGATTGTGAGCGCACTGTAATTATTTTCGTTCGGCTCCTTAGTTTATTTTACAGACATCATGCATTTTATATGACAATGTCAAGGCCGGCTGTGGACAATACAATAACTTTCTTAATTATTCTAATACAACAATAAAATTTTGGCAGCAAATATTTTGTTTTTCAAGATATAAAAAAATCTTCAGTTTTTATCAAAAAATTTGAATAAGAAATATTAAAAATTGCTCTGGTGAGCAACAAAAAAAAGTTAATATGTTTTTAAGTATGAAAAAGGTTTTGACAAGTGCTTCTAATTCAGCATCAGAGAGCATAAGGGGTCCCTTCTTGGCTGCAGCTCACTGTGAATGCCAAACTTAAAAAAGTCATATTTGCGCTTTTTCCATAGGGAAGAGTGGGGATTGAATGGGACAACAGGAATTTATATATGTTCCACAAACATAAATAATTTGATAATTTACCTGATAGATGGTAATACTGAGATCATTCAACAGACATAGTTTCAAAGCAATATCCATAACAGACGATTAGCTATTGTCCAAAGTGTATTTTTTAAGAACAAAAGTAAATTTATCTGTTTAATCTTTTTAATATTTAATTGATAGTTAACCTTCGCAAAACCTTATAATTTTTTTAAATGTTAAAATAATATAATTTCTTGTTATACTTATGAGGCAAATAAACATTATTTACAGTGCTTGCTAAGCCTAATTAATGTTTTATATAACCATGTGGCTGTGGTGATGAATGGGACTGTTACATTCATCCCCAGGGCTATTTCATAATAGATAAAATCACATTTTGTCATTACCTAGAAACCAGATGTTAAGAGGAGAAAACGAGGCCACTGTCGTGTTCTAACCGATACACCAGAGAAATAATATTTGAAAAAAAAAAAAAAAAAAAAAAAAAAACCTGAAAAAAAAAACCCCCAGAAATTTAAAAGAAAAAGGAATTACCAGCCTTGAAGAAATATTTTTAGTAAAGGTATGGACAGTAGTGCCGAATCTGGCAATTTATCACTTGAAGATAAAGATGAAAGAGATTTGAACATCATTTCAAGTGATATGGACCACCAAGTTTGCAGCTTGGATAATATAATAGAAGACGACTTTCTCCTAACAAAGGTATGTGGAAAAAATATTTATTACTACGTTGCTAGGGTTTTAAAGAACAATAATGATAACCTTCAACTACAATTCTTAAAAAAAGGATAATAATTCCTTATTTTAAAATATCGATCCACCAGAAATTTATTTTGTTAATCTGGAAAATATTGTTATGAAACTACCAAATTCGACTTCTGGGAACTGCCAGAACCAAAGGATTGTTGTCATTTGATATTAGCTTAAGCCAATATATTGTAAAATAAAGAGTATCACTTAGTTTTCAAAAAAAAAAAAAAAAAAAAAAAAAATGTTTGGAATAATTTTTGTTACTTGTCTCATTCATCCCCACCATGGGGATGAGGCTACATATTTGCGCTACACATTTTTATTGTAATTGTGACTGATTTCTTTTGCACGGAAAAAACGCAAACATGATTTTTTCAAATTTGGCATTGACAGTGAGCTGCAGCCAAGAAGGTTGCTATCTCATGCTCAATTAGAAGCACTTGTCAAACACTTTTTCATACTTAAAACATATTAACCTTTTTTGTTGCTCACTAGAGCATTTTTTAATACTTGTATATATCTTCACTATTTTTTTTAATTTCGGATATTCTATAAATTTGGAATTTTGTATTTCATTTAAATAATCTGATTTGAATATTTTATATTTGATTAAAAATATTTTCCTTTTATAATTATTTAAAAATCAAATTTATTTCTGATACCATCTGTAAGAATTTAATAATAGATAATAATTTTATAATAGATATCATAAAAACATAAACTGTTCTCATAAATAACGAAAAGATACACTTGGTGCACATGGCAATGGATATTTTTAGTCTTATACTTATCTTTGTGTAAAATAAATAAGATTTTTGTTACTTGAAATTCCGTATGTACTTAGCATTTAAGAATGGAATGAAGCCTATATAATATCAGTAACCTCGATTATACGGAGTTATTTTTTTGGACTCTCGAAAAATTCGTTCTGCACTGTAAAAAAAAAATCTATAAAGGTACTAAACATTTTGTAGGAAACTGGGATTCCAAGAACTTTTCATGTAATGATAACAGGAAAAATCCATGTAACAGAATCTAAAACTTGAGTTTTTGTTGTTACCGTTACAGGAGAAAAGTTCTTGGAATCCCAGTTTCCTAGATAAAGTGTAGTACCTTTACAGATTTTTTTTTTACAGTGTGGTGAAAGGTATATAAATTTTTTCGATTTTTTTATTTTAAGGAGTGGACGTAAAAGAAAACAAAATAACACAAATTTTGCATAAAGAATAAAGTCGATCGGATATTAGTTGTCGAGATATCAGTAATCCTGTTTTCCACATTCTTCGATTTTTCATGACCCTGCATTTTATTAAAATTTCAATTCAAATATATATTTTAATTGGAAATGAGATGATTAATCTGACACAGGAAATTGTTATTTTTGGAGTTACTTTTACATATTTCGGTACTATTTAGATAATTTGGCTCATTAATAGAGTATTTCTATGTATATTAAAAATATTTAAATGTACTTTTAACTTTTGTTTTAGAATCACAATGCATCTTATAAATAGTTTACATATGTTTAATTTTCATATATTGTATTATGTATATTTACGATGAGTAAGTATTACCCCTTACCCCCCCCCCACCCCCCAACGACTAGTGTTAGTTTGTAGGAAAAATTGGAAATATCACGCATATATATATTTCTTCAGATAGTGGCACTCTTTCCGAAAAGGTTGGCTACTCCTGACCTAGAATATTGATATTTCTAGCTATTTTTGGAATAAAATTGTGAAATGTTGAATTAATAATATTTATGAAGAAAAGAATACTTTTTGCGCAAAAATTGCTTTGTATTTAAGTAAAATTATATTTGAAAAAACTATAGAGTCGATATGATAAGAATTTTTATTGTTTTTATAAGTTCAGAGTATTACCTTACGGTGTTCATGCAAAATAAACTTAAAATAAATCTAATTCTTTTTTGCATTATACATATAATATTATTAGACGCGTTCGTAACTATATAAATATGCCGCACCAATAGTCATCTCTCAGTCTGCACACCCGTTTGTCCGTATACATCCCAACAATAAAACTACCGAACTGAATCGTTTAAAAATTAAAAAAATATAATTTTTGCAGTCATTTCAAACTTCATGGAAATCGGTTTCATTGTTTAATTACATGGACAATCAAAATTATTCCGTTACAGTACGCCCAAGGAGAAACAAATAGTTTCAAGTGAAGTAATTTTAATGAAGTTACTTCTTGTGTAATAGAAAGCAGATAGTATTTATAGGGAAACACAAAAGCTTTTGGATTCTATACTGTATTCGAAGCACTGTGTACTATTACACCAAGATCTAAGCACTGAATATTTTTAAAGCTTTGTAAACTTTTGTGTACGAACGCTTTTGTTACGTTTGAAGTGCGATTTCGGACTTGTTATTTTTTTGAAAGACAAAATTACACGAAAATATCTGAGTGGTGTGAATATTTTGGTATTTTCAAGCTATAAAGATATATATTTTTTAAGTAACTGAAAGTTTAATTTTTGTAAATGTTTTTCGTATAAAATTACTTGCCATAAGAAAATATTTATTTACTCTGATATTAAATTTATTTTTCAGGTAATTTTTTTCTAATGTTTTTACTTGAAGCTGCATTGGCACTTTCTGCTTATTAAAAATGTACCAGCTATTTCCTAAACTGCTGCTTATGACTAAAGTGAAGAGTGTTTCTGTTAATTAATATTTTGTTATTCCTTACTTAGACATTATTTTAGAAGCTGGAGGCACGAATAATAAGTTTAAAAGCTATTTTTTAAAAACATACCTTACTCAAAAATTTTAGAATTATGTTATAAAACATTAAAATAATAATACTGGTGAAGAATAAAGCAGTAACGCAAATTATTTAGTTTTATTTTTCTTTTAAAAATATTAAATTATGTTTAAGTAAAACTGTTTTTGAAAATTGAGAATATATTTATCATAGAAATGACAAGAGCGTAAACTATTTTCATAATTTTAAAAGAATAGCTCGACACATATGAAAAACAACTTCTTTTAACCAATTATTTTTTTTATATTGATTGTAACGATTGTTATTGTTTTGAAGATATAAATATAAAAATATTTAATCAACGTGAATAATTTTGATTTTTTGATAGATGCTTGTTTTTTTTTGTATTATATAGCATTTCCCGTATTAAAAAAAAAAAAAAACATGCAATATAACCAGGCTGCTAACTGCACTGAAAAAAAATCTGTAAAGTTACTAATTTCTTTTTAGGAAACTGGGATTCTTTGAATTTTTCATGTAACTGTAACAGCAAAAAATCATGCAAATGATTCTGTTACATAAACTTTTGCTATTAACGTTACATGAAAGTTCTACACTGTAAAAAAAAAAATCTCTAAATGTACTAAACATTTTCTAGGAAACTGGGATTCCAAGAACTTTTTATGTAACGATAACAGGAAAAATCCATGTAACCGATTCTAAAACTTGAGTTTTTGTTGTTACCGTTACAGGAAAAGTTCTTGGAATCCCAGTTTCCTAGATAATGTGTAGTACCTTTACAGATTTTTTTTTTTTTTTTACAGTGTAGGAAGCCCAGTTTCTGAGAAAAGGTTTAGTAACTTTAAAGATTTTTTTCCATTGCGATACACAGAACATAGACAAAAACTTTTTTAGTTCAAAACTCTAATGAATATTTTACATTTAATATGTTTTTTAGATTAATCAAAAATATTTTTGGATCTTTCATATTAACGCATTCCACACTGTAAAAAAAATTCTGTAAAGGTACTAAACATTTTCTAGGAAACTGGGATTCCAAGAACTTTTCATGTAATGCTAACAGGAAAAATCCATGTAACCGATTCTAAAACTTGAATTTTTGCTGTTACCGTTACAGGAAAAGTTCTAGGAATCCCAGTTTCCAAGAAAAAGTTTAGTACCTTTACAGAATTTTTTTTACAGTGCAGTAGTCAATTATGAATGATTTCTCTGTTTATAGCAACCTTTGTGATTTCATTTATTCTAGTGTTTAATGGTGTAGATTGGTTGCATGTCTGTTAAATTCATGTTTTATTTAATTATTCGTAAAGTTTAAATTTCGGTTGACAATTAAGTTATCGAATATTACATGGAAACAAAACAAACCAATTATGAATGAATTATCAATCATTAATTGGTAAATTGTTTGGTACTACTTGATTATCCCGTCGATTAAAAAACTGTCATCAAAATATAACATTAAATGCTAATACATGCTGATAGTAAATGTCACACTCACACGTGTTTTGTTAAGTCATCAAGTGATTTTTAGTTTGATGTTTTATTGTATTTTTATTAATATTTTGCTAATTTATTTATTGTTTCATTATTTAGAATAAAAATTATGTTCTTTTGTATAATTTGCCGAATAATTTGGCAGTATGGCGAATATTTTGGCTATACTTGGCAGCATGTTTTTGCTTTATAATATACACTCTGCAGCTATTTCTATTTCCAAGCATGCTGGAACTCTTTGTAACTGAATTTATAATAATTTAGTTATGTAGTTAAAGGGTATTTGAAAACTATTACACTGAAAAACAAAATCTGTAAAGTTACTAAACTTTTAATTAACTACTTAAACTCTAGGAATCCCAGTTTCCTAGAACTTTTCCTGTAATGGTAACAGCAAAAATTCAAGTTTTCGAATCGATTACATGAATTTTTCCTGTTATCGTTACATGAAAAGTTCTTGGAATCTCAGTTTCCTAGAAAAAGTTTAGTACCTTTACAGATTTTTTTTACAGTGTACAAATAACAACAATAAAAATAATACAGATCTAGAGAAACATATGTTACAGAATCTAAAGTCTAAATCGAAACCATCCAGTTAAACTACTCTATGTTTCATTCCAGACTTATTCGTGCATAATATTTATTAGGATATTTTGACAAGATTTTCCGTTTCGCTTGAAATGTAATACAATCCCGAGAAAAGAAAGAAATGGTCCTTTTGTGCCCATGCATCACTGAATTATACCCTCCTTATGTTAAATGTAGCTGATAGTATTAAATTTTATGACTGAATACCCTCTCAATACTTCTCGTGATAAAATCACTTGTTTACAAAGATTAGTAAGAATACTGAAAATATCGCTTCAATGTATCAACTTTTATCAAAATTAAAACGGACATCTGAGTTTGAATTGAATTGAGTCATACTCTGTTTCTGGCTAAATGACTAAATTGCAGCAATTTAAAGTCTGGCTCAAAACCTTAAGCATATTGAGAAAATACCATGCATTAAAAAACAAAACAAAATTAAAATAAAACAAATTATTTGCTTATTAGATACTGAAAAGTATATCCATATAAATCATATAAAAAAGAATAAATGGGTATATTATGATACCTTAAGTTTAAGTAAAATAGAAAAAAAACCAGATTATTTAATTCTCCCACATAGGTACTACACTTTATCTAGGAAACTGGGATTCCAAGAACTTTTCCTGTAACGGTAACAGCAAAAACTCAAGTTTTAGAATAGGTTACATGGATTTTTCCGGTTATCGTTACATGAAAAGTTCTTGGAATCCCAGTTTCCTAAAAAATGTTTAGTACCATTACAGATTTTTTTTTACAGTGTAGGAGGTAATATCATGTTTTCTGAATTGCCCTTTTTACTTGTTCAGTAAAGTCATATAATTATATCCATTTCTGTGTACTTCAAGTCCCACCAGTAGCCGAGAGGTTCTGACCTCCGAACTGGTAGACGGTAGGTGCTGGGCTAAATCCCAATCGCGACCGTCGGCCAAACCGTTCGGAATTTTCCGTGATTTTTTTCGAACTTTGGATCGCCTTGCGTAAATACGCGTTAGATTCCCTTGGTAAGATCATCCTCGGAGAGCACCCCTCCCCTTAAGGACTTAAATCACTCGTGTAGGTAATTGGCCGTCATAAAATAAATCAAATCTGTGTACTTCAGAAGGTAAAACACTACAAATGTTAACAACTGAATTTATATCTGTTTTAAATCTGGAAAATCTAAAACAGGCCTGTGCAACCTTTCAGTAACCAGGGACTCATCTTGGCTCTTGGCTCTTGGCACTCAATGAAGAGCGCCATTATTTACGTGTCTGAAAACATGGGGCAATATTAAAGCATAATATTAGTCTGCATTCACATCTTATCATAATGCAAATGAATCACACAGAGGTAAACAAAAAAACAACTACAACTCAGGAGTTACAAGTATTAAATTTCAAATTATATGTTTTTATTTTATTTTATTTTATTTTTTCATGAGAAGCCTATATCAAAAATATATGTAGAGTAAGGCAACAGAAACTTTTATCGCATCTATAATTACAATAAAATTAAATAAATATGAAAATCAGATATGTTGCTAGGTTATTTTTGAGATGTGAAAATACGGTTTGATTTATTTTGAAGAAGTGGTTAAGTTTTATGAAAAATACAAAAGTAGACAAGCATGACAGGGCTCAAATCATATGGGTGATTTCAAACAGATACTCTGGAAGTGCTTTCATAGATGGAAATTATTTTCCATTGTTTGTTGTTTTTCTAAGCAAAAATATAGAAAAAAAACCCTCTAAAACTTCATAAGTTAAGAATGAAACATTGAGCCATTTTATCTTTCATGTAAAACTGCCTATGGTCAAGTGTGACAACAGTAAAAAAAAAAAAAAAGCTGAGCTTTCATGCACATGTATCTTCAAAGGGGATTGGGTCAGGTGAAAACGTATATTTATCGCTTCTTAGGTATTAAAAAGAACTATTAAAACAGCCAACTATTAAGAAATTTAACTATTATAACTACACTATATAAACAATAACTAAAAATAGCAAAAATATGCATGATTAAATTTTTAAAGTATGTTTCTGATTTTTAATGTACAGCGGTAAGTCAATAGCATGCTAAACACAGACTTTAAAAATATATCTGATAAAATATTAATGATTTTAAAGAAAACATTCTTTATAATGGAATTTTACTTCTAAAATGTTTAATAACAAGAAATCATCAAAAGGGCGCCAAGAAAACCTTCAAAGGGCACCATGGCGCCCGCGGAAGCCGCGATGGACAGCCCTGATCTAAAAAATTAACATTTTTCACACAAATTCACCCTTTTTAATTATATCAGCTGTGAGCTGAAGTATTGTTTTGCAGAAATACTAGGTCACTCCTGTCTTGTCCCAAGAATTCACTCCCCCCCCTTCCACTAAGGTAGTAAAAGCTAGAGTAACAATTGGAAAAAGATTTAGCCCTAATGTCTTTTGGTACTTTGTTGAATTATGTTTCCAAAGACAAAGGCCAGGGTGACGTATTGATTAATGTTTCTTCAGGGCCACTGACTTCCGAGACAGCCAGAAATCTATTGGGTGAGTGCAAAAGTTCGTGCGGAGTATGAGAGTAAAAGTAACACAGTGATTAGACAAACAAAGTTCTTTATTCAATCAATGATATATGCTTCATCCTTTTCTATAATCTAGTTCCAACGTTCAGGCAGCTTACTAATGCCCCGATTACAAAAATCTGCGCGGTTTAGATTCGAAGAACGAAGGCACGACATTTTTTAAGGCATCCAAAGAATGAAGCTTTTTTTCATTTAAATAATTTTGCAATGACAGGAACAAGTGATAATCAGATGGTGTGATATCAGAAGAATACAGTGAATGATTTAGGACAGCCCATTTCAGGCTGTTCAGTTTGCGCAGCGTCTGTCTCGAAACGTGTAGTCTGGCGTTCTCTTGATGAAAGACTACGCCCTTTCGATTTGTCAAAATTGAACATTTCTGTTTGATTTATCGATTCAAATTGATTTAATTGGTGACAATACTTGTTCGAAGCAATCGTTTGGCCAGTAGGGAGAAACTCAAAATAAGTTATGCCCTTGCAATCCCACCAAACACAGAGCATTAGCTTCATCGGGTGCAAAATGGCCTTTGGCATTATGTCACCATGCTCACCTGCCTGTTTTCATGTGCGTTTGCAAAGAACATTGTTGTAAAGAACCCATTTTTCATTGCTGTCTCTAATCGATCCAAAAACTGCTCGTTTTTGAGCCGTTCGAGCAAAGAAACGGGAGCTGAAAATTCGTTCGATTTTCCTCGTCTCGGTCAGCAAATGGGGCACCCATATATCGAGCTTCAAAATGGAATCCCATGTTTTTTAAACGCCGAAAAACAGTTGATTGGTCGATGTAAAGTGCTGTAGCAATTTCCTCTGTTGAAATTCATAGAGTATTCTAAACTAAAATACACACAACATCGTCATCAATGTGTGAAGGTCGACCTGGGCGTGGTTCGTCTTCAAAGTTAAACTCTCGGCGGCGAAATTTCGGAAACCATTTTTCCAAAATTCGTTTAGCTGGTGCTTGATCTTGATAAACCTACTGAATATTTTTTATGACTTCTGCGACGTTTATTCCCTTTCGAAACTCGTAAAGCATAACATGCCATAAATGCATTTTATCGAAACTCATTTTGAAAGTAAACTTTCTCGAAGCAGTTTGTATCTACACAAATTATATTGTTTGAAATGAAAGTTGCACACGTCATCTTTCCGACGATTTGTCTTACGTAGACGGGAGTGTTAATGAGAACACTTTATGCCGTTTCTAACGCTATCTATTGCACCTTCGCCCGAACTTTTGCACTCGCCCAATTATTTTGAACTCATATATTTGTTAATTGAAATAGTCTCATGCTAAAAAAGTTTTTTAGGAATTACGCCTCTTCCTCAAGATGTTACCAAATAGAAGTAGATGTTGTCTAGTGTTTCTTGATACTTTGTTTAGTTTTATTTAAAAGGAGAAAGATCAAGGTGGTGTGATGGTTAAAGCTTGTTGACTGCTATATAGGAACCAGACAGCTAAAAATCTACTGTTTTGGACTAATATGAGCTGCGAATTGAAGTATTGTCATACTACAAACTTGTTTAACCCTTTCCGGCACGGGCAAAATCTGTTAGTAAAATGAAAAATTATCGACGGACACCGGAATTCACAAACGAATTTTTTTAGAATTTTTGAATTTCTTAATTTCAGCTTTTATTGTAAAACTTCACTAAAATTTTATTGGTGTCGATTGCAAGTTGTGAATTAAAATTAGTTATCCCAGACTAGGCATAGTGTGCCGGAAAGGGTTAAAGACTTTAACCCCTCCCCTCCAAGTTGTTATCGAATGGTCATGTTGTCTGGTGTTTCCTGATACTTTGTTTAGCTTTGTTCCTGAATAGAAAGGTCTAGTTGGTGTGACCAATAAAGCTGGTTGACGGGTACTGACTACCCTAATAGCCAGAAATCAATCTACTGTTTTGGACTAATATGACCTGTGAATTGAAGTACTGTCATACTAAAAACTTGTTTCAGGTCTTACGACCTCTCCCCTCCAAAATGTTACCAAATAGAAGTAGATGTTGTCTAGTGTTTCTTTATACTTTGTTTAGTTTTGTTTCTAAGAAGAAATACCAAGGGGGTGAGATGATTAAAGGTTGTTGACGGTTACTGACCACCCAGATAGCAAAAAATCTACTGTTTTGGAGTAATATGAGCTGTAAATTGAAATATGGTCATACTAAAAACTTGTTTTAGAACTTAAGACTCCTCTCCTTCAAGGTATTAGCCATTGAAAGTAGATGCTGTCTTGTGTTTCTTGATATTTTGTTTAATTTTGTATCTAAGAAGAAACATCAAGGTGGTGTGACGATTAAAGCTTGTTGACAACTACTGACCATCGACACAGTCAGAAATCTACCGTTTTGAACAAATATGAACTATAAATTGAAATATTGTCATATTAAAAACTTGTTTTAGGACTTACGACCCCTCCCCTTCAAGACATTATCCATTGAAAGCAGATGCTGTCTAGTATTTCTTGATAGTTTGATTAGCTTTGTTCCTAAGGAGAAAAATCAAGATGGTGTGACGATTAAAGCTTGTTAACGGCTACTGAGCATCCGGATAGTCAGACCTCTACTGTTTTGAATTAATATGAGCGGTAAATTGAAATATTGTCATACTAAAAGCTTGTTTTAAGACTTACGACCTCTCACCTCCAAGATAGTATCTATTGAAAGTAGTGTCGCGAATTTGATTAATATTTTGTAATTACTTTGGTGTCCATACTCTCATAGTGACTTCATGGTCATAGTTTTATTTATGTGCAGGCGATCACGATCAATGTTAAAAAGAGTAGTAGAATTTTTCTGGAATAAAATATATGTTAAGTTATTTTCTGAAATATTTGAAGCTTTGTTTTTGTAAGTGATTTAAATTATTTTTCACACGTTTAAATTAAAACGATGATGTTTATATTTTCGGGTAGAATTTATAGCATCGACATCGCACTGTTTGCGATAAGTAGATGCTGTTTAGTGTTTCTTGATAATTAGTTTAATTTTATTCCTACGGAGAAAGATCAAGGTGGTTTGACGATTAAAGCTTGTTGACAACTACTGAAAACTTAGACAGCCAGAAATCTACACTTTTGAACTAATATGAGCTGTGAATTGCTATATTCTCGTGCTAAAAACTTGTCTCAAGATTTATGACCCCTCCTCTTTAAGATGGTATCAAATTGAAGTAGATGTCTTCTAGTGTTTCTTATACTTTGTTTATTTTCATTTTTAAAGAGAAAGATGCCTTGATTGTCTTGGACTTTCCAGACGACTAGAAATCTACTGTTTTGAACTTATATGAATTGTGTATTGTAGTGCTAAAAAATTATCTCAAAAATTAAGACTTCTACCCCCTCAATATGTCACTAAGTAGAAGTAGATGTTGTGCAGTGTTTCATGATAGTCCGCTTAATTTTGTTTGTTAGAAGAAAGGTCAGGGTGGTGTGTCAATTAAAGATTATTGACAACCTCTAAATTCAGACACCAGAAGTCTACTAGTTTAAACTAATATGTGCTATGTATTGTCGTGCTAAAACTAGTCTCAGGAATTAAGATCAACCTCCCCAAAGTAATCACTAAACAGTAGATATTGTGTAATGTTTCTTGATACTTTATTTAATTTTGTTATGAAGGAGAAGGATCCGGTTTATGTGCAAAATAAAGCTTTTCGCTCTCCAAACTACCAAATACTTACCGCTTTTGGAAAAAAGTAAGTGGCTTTTACCTGAAGTCATGCCAATGTTGTCAAATTGTACTTGAGACCTTTTTCTTTTGCGAATTCATCCATTATGTGATTTCGAAGGGTAATGAACAAACTCAACGCTCTTGCGATTACATTACGACGATTTTTATGCATTCTTCCGTGAACACGATAAAAATGTTGTTCGCCACATTTCAGGTTATAAAATATTACTGAAAGGAGCGCTTTGTTCGAAAGCATAACAAATAAAATAATATGTAAATTCAACTACCCTGGAAAAATTTACTATATTTAACGAAGGAAAATTGATTTTGTTTGGAACTGAGTACTTCTGATCTTTTAGAATTAAAAGCATTGGGTCGTCTTATTTGAAACAAAAAATTTTGTAACAAAATAAAAACATCGACATGCTCGCATTTGAAAGTGCCATTTTTCTCATTGTATGTGGAGAGAAGTTTTGGAATACAGCAATGCTTAAGAGCCCACGCTACTGAGTGAAAAGGACCCCATGATAATGTTAAGTCTATGGGGGTGTTATTCTCAAATATCGCGCTCAAATTTTAATATCTTGACGTGATTTCTTTACGTAGGCTACCTGAGGATGATCAACAATGGGGATAGTTTTTACCTTTTCAATTTTGATTTCAGATAATTAAAAAAAAAAAACTTTAATCTCGTAATCGGTTAGAAACGGTTTTGAAATTGAAACTATCATGCTATAAAAATATATATAACAAAAATCGGAAAAGCAAAAACTAGCTAGGCTGTAAATTGCAATTAAATATCCTATGCAAAAAAACAAACAAAAAAAAAAACAAATAAAAATATTAAAATTTGACCGAGATATTTGAAAAGAACGCCCTTATAGACTTAACATTATCATCCGGGTCTTTTTCAATCAGTAGTGGAGGTTCTTAACAGCAACTTTTTAGAGCAATGTTAAAATCTTAATGTTTTTGATATATAAGAGAGATGTCATTGTGATTCATTTTGAAATTCCCCCAATCATCAGATTGCAACCAATCTTTGTTCTTTTCCATATACTCATATTAAAAAGAGTTTACTTCTTCTCAGTTTAATTCTTTCAACTTAAACAGCATTTTGAAAACTTGCAAAAATTCCTATTTCGCAATAAAATTTACTCTATAAATTTCACAGAATTCAATCTACGTTTGGAAAATCGCTTTTGAATTATTTAAAAAAAGAAAGAAAACCCTTTTAAACGAAAAGAACGGAATAAGAAAAAAAAATAGCACATTTACACCTTATAAAGCGTTAGCTATTCTCGAAATATCAATGGGAATAAACTTTGACTTCAAGCAGAATAATATAAGGAAACAGCAGAGTTCAGTTGCGCGGGAAGTGATTTAAGTTGATTAAGAGATTGGGGAAGTGATTTAAGAGATTTGAACGAAATCTGACAATTCTGATTGAAAAATCCATTTATGCAAGTTAAGGGGAGGGGCATTAGAACACCCGTTCCCCCTGTTTATACTTATTCAATGAACACTTAATAACAGCCACGGACTCGCCTCATCAGAATGATCCTATATCTAAATTTTGAACGAAAACTGTTAATTCTGCATGAAAATCCCGTTTATATCAATTAAGGGGGGGGCATGAGCCCCCCGTTCCCCCTGTTTATACTTATTCAATGAACACCTAATAACAGCCATGGACTCGCCTCATCCGAATTATCTTTATCTAAATTTTGAACGAAAACTGTTAATTCTGCATGAAAATCCCGTTTATATCAATTAAGGGGGGGGGGATGAGCCCCCCGTTCCCCCTGTTTATACTTATTCAATGAACACATAATAACAGTCACGGACTCGCCTCATCAGAATGATCCTATATCTAAATTTTGAACAAAAACTGTTAATTCTGCATGAAAATCCCGTTTTTATCAATTAAGGGGGGGGGCATGAGCCCCCCGTTCCCCCTGTTTATACTTATTCAATGAACACATAATAACAGTCACGGAATCGCCTCATCAGAATGATCCTATATCTAAATTTTGGATAAAAACTGTTAATTCTGCATGAAAAACCCGTTTATATCAATTAAGGGGAGGGGCATGAGCCCCCCGTTCCCCCTGTTTATACTTATTCAATGAACACCTAATAACAGCCACAGTATCGCCTCATCCGAATGATCCTATATCTAAATTTTGAACGAAAACTGTTAATTCTGCATGAAAATCCCGTTTATATCAATTAAGGGGGGGGGGGCATGAGCCCCCCGTTCCCCCTGTTTATACTTATTCAATGAACACATAATAACAGTCACGGAATCGCCTCATCAGAATGATCCTATATCTAAATTTTGGACAAAAACTGTTAATTCTGCATGAAAAACCCATTTACATCCATTAAAGGGGGGCATGAGCCCCTGTTCCCCCTCTTATACATATCGAATGAACTTCAAAAACTAATCAGGGAAGCGCCTTGTCAGGATATACCTACATACAAAATTTTAAGAGGATCGGATATTTTTATCATGAGTTATCGCGTTACGCACATACGAACGAACATACAGAACGGACGGGCACATAAGCTCTCAGGCTATGATAGCCTGTGAGCTAAAAACCGAATTCCTTTTCCGTATCTGAAAAAAATCGTCGTGAACTCGAAAAAAAAAAAAAAAAAAAAAAAAAAACCATACTGCATTAAAAATTGCTGTAGGTCAAAATAACAGAGCAAAACAATTACCGTAAAGGATAAAAGTTTGAAACAAAATTCTTATTAGTCTAGAAATTTAAAATCGAATTCCTTTGAAAAATTTTAGAAAAAAAAAAAAAGACTGAGAAAGCCCAAAAATTGCATTGAAAATTGTAATGAAAGTCGTAAAACATTAAAAAATCCCTAGGGTAAAAATTCACTGTTATAACATAAAATATTGTAATCAAGAAATTAACCATATTAACCAAAAAGTTAGAAATCGAAATCGATTTCCGGATGTAAAAAATCGCCATGGAACTTGAAGAATGGCTAAAAATTACATTGAAAATTGCATTAAAAATAGCTAAATATTTGGAAGTCAATGCTTAAAAAAATAATATTAAGGCAGGGTGGGAGGGGGGGGGGGGTTATGATCGAAATCATTCATAAATTACAAAATGTAGGCATGGAACGCCAAAATCATATTAAGAGATAAAACATTGCATTCGAAACATAACTACATTAAACAAAATGTTTGATATCAAAATTGGTTTCTGAATGGCAGAAAATCGCCAAGGAACTTTAAAAAGTGGCTAAAAATCGTATCGAAAACTATATTAAAAATCGCTGAATATTTAAAAGTCATGGCTGTAAAAAATTAATATTCAGTCGAAAATATTGTAATCGGAAATCGTTCATGAATAAGGAAAAGTCAACACGGAACACCTAAAATCCCCCAAACTAACTAAAAATTACATTGAATATCGCATTAGAAATTGGCAAAATTCATAAAAGCGTGGAGAACAAATTGTACTATTTATGCTAAAAGTTAGAAAGGGGCCGTCCATTAATCATGCGAGGCTCGAGAGGGGGGGGGGAGGGGTCCATAAAAAAATCACGAAATATCACAAGGGGGGAGGGGGGGTGTAGTAATATATCACGAGTATTTATTTTTTCGGCAAATGTGCGATACTGAACAGAAAAGTGGCGTTTCGTGTATTTATTTTTTGCGTCAAACGCGTACAAAGTCGAAAGCGGCTTGTAGTGTGACCTTGATTCACCGTTGCCAGGCAACGAACGAAGTGAAGTTCCCGCGAGAGAGATTCTCTGCGTAGTGCGCAAAAATGATGACGCCGAGTGGCTTGATGAAACCGATGTTAATCTTCAACAAAGCACTGTGCCTACAACTAACTTGCAAGTTGCTTATCCAATTATTGGTGTTGAAGTAAGTCTTGCTAATCTGTGGTCTGAGGACATTGTAAATTAAATTATGCTTATGTATTGCTACAAAAACGTTTTTCGCATTTCTTTCATTATTTTTATGTCAGTCCAAAACAACTTGCAACCTTTCTGTTTACCTCTTAAGGTTATTATTGTAGTTTTTTTTTCTATAATAAAATTTGATGATACTTAAACCTGTATTTTATAATAAATATTCTAAAAAAATTAAGATTCTTTGTAGGTACTAAAAATACACGTGATGTAGGGTTGGGGGGGGGGGTAGTCTTGAATCTCACCATGTATCACCAAGGGGGAGGGGGGGTTAAAAATGCCAAAAATAAAACATCACATGATTAATGGACGGCCCCAAACCGAAATTCTTTTACCGATGTCAACAACTGTCACAGAACTTGAAAAATCAGATTAAAAATCAGTAAAATTCAAAAATCCGGACAAAATTTGCCATAGTAAGATAAACATTTATATTAAATTCCTGCGGACATAATTTACCATAATGGGACAAAACATTGAAATCTGAACTCTTTCATTAGTTAAAAAATATCGACACAAAACTTGCTAAACATTTTATGAAAATACACAAAAAATCTGAATCATTGATGTCAAAATTTACTACATTAAGCTACAAATTATTTAAAAATTTCTTTTCCAATTGTGAAAAAATCGCCGTGCACTCGAAAACATCTAAAAATTGTATTCAAAAATCAATTACAAATCGTTTCAAATTTAAAAATAGCGCGGGACAACATTTACATTAATAGAGTAAAATAGTGTAATCTGAATTATTTTTTAAATACGAATGAAAAAATCGGTGCAAAGGGTGAGAAATAATGAAAACATTGCTAAAAATTACATTAAAAAATCACTAAATTTCAAAATGCGTAAATGAATTGTAAATGTTTAAAATTAATTTCCTTTTCGAAAATTCAAAAAATAGCCGTGATATTCAAAAAACCAATACAAAACCATTGAAAAATTCATTAAAAATCGCTAAATACATCCCGTGAATAAAAAAATATTCTAGTCGTGTTAAAACGTAGCAACCATTCTTTTTTCCATGAATTACAAAAAAATTGACGCAGAACACAAAATATATAAAAAATCACATTGAAAATCGACAAAATAAAAAAAAAAGGTAAATGGTGAAATTTACTATCTTAGGCTAACAGTTTGAAACCAAAATAATTTTTTTAAACACCACTGTGGTGGGGATCGAAAAAAAATAGTACTAAATCGCATTAAAAAGTTCATTAAAAACGCATTGAAAAATGCACTAAATATAAGTTATTTTTTAAATCGCAGTAATCAGAATTTCATCAAACGGATAAAACATTCTAATCGGAAATCTGAACTATTTGATTATCCGGTTGACCAAGAAACTATCTGGGTCAAACCATAAGATTAAACTACAATAATGGCGGATCGTAAATTCCATATTCACTTGACATTAAACATGTTACATATGTTTGTTACGTCATCAAATGGTTTTTACTTCTTATTTTTATATGTATTTGTATTAATGTTTTTTTTTTTAATTATCTCTCCTTTCCTTATTTAACATAAAGATTACATCCATTTGCATAATTTGGCTTGTTTCACGATTGATATAATTTGGCGAAATTGGTCGACAGGATAATCCCGTAGTAAAAGAAAATCCTTTATAGATAATAAAAAATGGACAACAATTCTTGAAAAATCGCGTTAAAAATCTCTAAAATTATATTAGATTAAAAGTTTGAAATCAATTTTTATTTCCGAAGATAAAAAAAATCGCCATAAAACTCGAAAAATTTCTAAAAATTGCATTGAAAAGTGCATTAATAATCACTAATATTAAAAAATCACAGGGGTCAAAATTTACTCTAATAGGATAAAACGTTGTAATTGGAAATATCTCATGAATGACAAAAATCCGACATCAAACGCAAAAAATCTCGAAAAATCGCATTAAAATTAGCTGAAATTCATAAATCTTAACAGCTAAAATTTAATACATCAGCCTGAAAGTTTTAAGCAAAATTCCTTTTACTAATGTCGAATAATAGCGGCAAAATTTACATTAAATAATTCACTAAAAATCCAAACATCGTTTCACGAAACCCAAATAAATTATATTGAAAAGAGAACAAAATTCACTAATTTAGGTCGAAAGAATGAAACCGCTTTCCTTTTCGCTAATGTGGAAAAATCGCCTCGAAACCCACTAAAATTCGCATATGAATTAAATTAAAAAAACTTAAAATCGGCCTTCAAGGTGTAAAATTTCATACATAACTTCGTGCAGCGGTCTCTCCAGAGCATCGCCAGTACTTTAAAAATTTTAACATGCGTTAAAAACTACCTTAAAGTGTAAAACAGATCTCCTTATTACATTTCCTAATTTTGTTCGCGCCCCTCCTTTCACGCACCCTAAAATGTGTCACACCATTCTTTGTTTACATTTTTTATCATGTATTATAAACCATTTTAAAATTTAAAATAAATCACATTTTTATATTTCCAAATTTTAACAAAATCGCATTCTGTTAGTTCCATTTTTCACCACCAGCTAACGCACTCTATTCTTCAAAAACTTTATCAAAATGATACTCTGTTAAACAACCTATCAGGTGATATATTACTCGAGGGGGTAGCTGTCTTAAGCAAGAATTTAAGATATTTTATGAAATTGCTATTCAAAAGTAGTGGTAACTAAATTTTTGACATTTTAGGTAAATTTCGTAAAAAAATACTACTTATTGCATTCTCAACAGCTCAAGATTTTGATAGAACGACTATGAAAAAAATAGATGCTAAACGCAAAAAATCTTGAAAAAGCGTTAAAAATCACATTGAAAATCGCATTAAAAATCGTTAAAATCTAAAATTCGTAACAAACACAAAATTTAGGGCTAAAAGTTTGAAACGGTTTTCTTTTTATCAATCTCAAAAAAAAAAAAAAAAAAAAAAAAAAAAAACCGCAAAATGAGAAAAAAAAACACTAAAAATCGTATTAAAAATTCAAAAATCACTGTACAAATTCGGAATAAACTTTGCTGAAAAGAAAAAAAAATTGCTATATTGGGTTAAAAGAATGAAACCGTACTTCTTTCACTAATGGGATAAAACTGCAAAAAGAACGCTAAAAATCGCCTAAAAAATTATCAAAAAAAATTTAATAAAAAAATTGAAAATCGGGCTTCGAGGTGCAAAACTACATGTATAAAAGTACCTTCCCTCCACATTTTGTAACTCTACGTACAGCAGATTCTTCATAACAGCGCTGACACACACACAAACTTGTCTCTTTATTATTATAGATTTAAAAAAATAGCTTTCTATTAGTTCTATTTTCCACCACATGTAGAGCACTCTATTCTTCAAAAACTTTATCAAAACCATACTCTGTTAAATAACCTATCAGATGATATATAATTCGAGGGGGTAGCGGTCTTAAGCAAGAATTTAAGATAGTTTATGAAATTGCTATTCGAAAATAGTGGTACCTAAATTTTTGACATTTTAGGTAGATTTCACAAAAAAATACCACTTATTGCATTCTCAACAGCTCAAGTTTTTGATAGAACAACTATGAAAAAAAGTAGATGCTAAACGCAAAAATCTTTAAAAAATGTTAAAAATCGCATTGAAAATCGCATTAAAAATCGTTAAAATCTAAAAATCGTAACAAACACAAAATTTAGGGCATTAGGCTAAAAGTTTAAAACGATTTTCTTTTTATCAATCTCAAAAAATAGCCGCAAAATGAGAAAAAACACTAAAAATCGCATTAAAGATTCGTTAAAAATTCAAAAATCGCTGTACAAATTCCGAATAAACATTGTTGAAAAGAGAAAAAAAATTGCTATTTTGGGTTAAAAAAATGAAACCGTATTCCTTTCACTAATGGGATAAAACCACAAAAATAACGCTAAAAATCGCCTAAAAAAATATTTAAAAAAATCTAAACAAAAAATCGAAAATCGGGCTTCGAGGTGCAAAACTAGATGTAAAAAAGTACCTTCCCTCCAAATTTTGCAACTCTACGTACAGCAGTCTCTTCAGAACAGCGCTGACAAACAAACATCCTTCTCTCTTTATTATTATAGATACATTCTAATTTAATATTAAGTCGTATTCTATTGATAACAGACGAAATAAATTTAAGAAACACTGTAACATTAATACCTTTGTAGTAGTACCGTATTAAGAAAGTTTTCATTTCATACTTTCCATAATTCGAACTTCGGATAATTCGAACATTTCTTGTGGTCCCGACGAGTTCGAATTAACGAGAGTCGACTGTATTTCAACGATAAAGGGGGTAGCGGGTTAAGGGGGGTCTGGCGGCCCCCACCGAATCTGGTAAAATCGTTCCAAAAATCTTGAAGAGGGTCGAAAAACAAGCAGTATAAGCTTTTTACCGACATTACAACCCCAAACGAAAACACAGTAATGGCGAAAAATATGTGTTTTTGTGATTTTTATTTTTTTCAACCAGTTTAATTTATTTTTAAATAGTTTAAACGCAATTAAAATTTGGTTTGGATGTGTGGAAGTCCCCTGAATTTTTTCAGATTTTTTGGTCAAGTAAAAACATGTGAATTTTAGGTTTAAATACGAAAAAATCGTGAAAAACGCGTCATTTTTAAGATTCAACCCTCTAATTTTTAGGGTTGTTTTCATTTTCCCGAGGGGTGCTGTATAGTATAGATAGCAGCAATCGTCCTCTTTCGAATGCAGGCAACTGGACTCAATTTGGTCAATTTTGGGGAGCGGGGCGATTTTTTGAAAAAAACTCGAATTTTCAACTTTCCGTAAATTACGGCGCGTACTTGGTATAATGCGTTTTTGCTATAAAAAATACATCTCTATAGGGGTTTTTGAGGTCGCTGATCACGAAATCGATCTCAAAAAAAAAATTTTGACAACAAATTCACCCATAAGTATTTATTAACACAGGTTTGATAATGTAAAAAATATCATTGAATCACAGCATTTAAACAATTTTAATATCGTGTTCAACTAATATAATCAATGAAACTAAATTTTCTGGTATAAATCATATTTTATTCAAGCTTACGTAATAGTCACACAGTAATATAAAATAACATAATACTTTTTTACAGAGCTAAGTTAACAATTTTACAATTTTAATCCTCGTCACTATCTTCTTCAATAAAAGGTTCAACGCTTTGAACAGAGAAAAGATTTGTGAGAATCTGTGCTGGACGAATAATTCGCGACAAATATCTCGCATGTCCTAAGAAGTAAATGATAGTGGCCACATGTGCACAACAACCGACAGTTCTGAAGCCATTCGCACAATCGCATACGTATTCTTCTATACCACTTCTTCCAATAGCGTTAGGAAAGTATTTTACGTAACACCTGTACTTTTTCCAACTTATGTGCCTCAATTGAACTTCGCATTTCAAAATTGATTTATCTTCCAACAAGTAATGCATAATAAGAACTCCATCCTCAGTACATAATTCTGCTAAATAAGAAACGGTCTGTGATAACTGGTAAGACCCTGTAAAAAGTATCTTCAGATCTCTTTCTGTCAACTCCGGAAAGTCTACAACATCATTTGACGTCAGAGGTCTGAAGATCCTTTTTTTTCTGTTCCAGTTTTTCTCTTCTACCACTTTCGCTAAATCATTATTAACGTTTTTTCTCAGCAACATTTCGTTAGTGATCTCATCTTGTAATTCGCTATCACAATTGAGTCGTTAATACTATTAATATTACTATTAATATTATTAATTAACTTTTTCTGGAATAAAAACTAAAAAACAGTTAATTGAGAGAAATTAAAAAAATCTTTCATTAATATTTTTACATTATCAAACCTATGTTAATAAATATTTATGGGTGAATTTGTTGTTAAAAATTTTTTTTGACATCAAATTCGTGATCAGCAACCTCAAAAACCCCTATAGAGATGTATTTTTTATAGCAAAGACGCATTATACCAAGTACGCGCCGTAATTTACCGAAAGTTGAAAATTCGAGTTTTTTTCAAAAAATCGCCCCGCTCACCAAAATTGACCAAATTGAGTCCAATTGCCTGCATTTGAAAGAGGGCGATTGCCGCTATCTATACTATACAGCACCCCTCGGGAAAATGAAAACAACCCTAAAAATTAGAGGGTTGAATCTTAAAAATGACGCGTTTTTCACGATTTTTTCGTATTTAAACCTAAAATTCACATGTTTTTACTTGACCAAAAAACCTGAAAAAATTCAGGGGACTTCCACACTTCCAAAACAAATTTTTAATTGCGTTTAAACTATTTAAAAATAAATTAAACTGGTTGAAAAAATAAAAATCACAAAAACGCATATTTTTCGCCATTACTGTGTTTTCGTTTGGGGTTGTAATGTCGGTAAAAAGCTTATACTGCTTGTTTTTCGACCCTCTTCAAGATTTTTGGAACGATTTTACCAGATTCGGTGGGGGCCGCCAGACCCCCCTTAACCCGCTACCCCCTTACATTGCTACAACTTTATTCATACTTTGTAACTGGTGGCTCTGAGGATGTCTCTTCTTAAGATGCCACTCGAGTCACTCAAAAAGACCTGGATGATAATGTTAATTCTATGAGAGCGTTATTTTAAAATTTTTATATTTTTATAGGATTTTTTTGCACAGGACAGCTGAGGACGATCTACAATCGGGCTAGTTTCTACATTTTCAATTTTGATTTCAGATTTTTTTTTTTGAAAAATTACTTGAAATTGAAACTATTATAATATAAGAAATATAGGTACTTACGTACTAACGCCACCGCAGGAGAAGGTGCACTAATTCGCCAATAAACAACAATTTTGTTGTTCGCAAGCGCACTCAGTTATCCTTTGGATTCCTTGTTGCCATGGAGATAGAATAGTAGTCTACTATTTCTAACATTATGCTTGTTGCCTTGTTGTTTGCAGATTTTTGACGCCATTTGTTAGTGCTACGAAAATACGTACTATTTGGGATTTGCCAAAAACGAGGACTGTTTTGAATCTATGTTAAACTCTATATCAATTCATTGTCACCGAAATCCGATTGACTATTTTATTTTTAAATAAAGTGTTTTGAATTTTGAAAGTGTTTTAATTTTAAATAAAGTGTTTTATTGTATCGCAATTTTGTCGCCAAAAAATTTAGATGAAGATTGGCGGTACAAAACCGCCATATCTGTAGATGCGGTGGCGTTAATACGTAAGTACCGAAATATATAACCAAAATTGAAAAGGTAAAACCTATCCCGGTTGTAGATCATCCTCAAATATCCTATTCAATAAAAAAAATCCTGTAAAAATATTAAAATTTGAGAGAGATATTTGAAAATAACAACCCCTTAGACTTAACATTATAATCCGTTTTTATTTTTTCTTTTGTGTGACTTGATTAGCATCTTAAGAATGATTTATGCGTCAAAGACACCAATTACAAAGTATGAATAAAGTTTTACAAGGGATTTTATAGATTTTTCAGAGTACCTTTCTAAAGTTAAGTTTGAATTAATTTTAACGCTATTTGATTAGAAAATCAGAGTTCTAAAATTTAATAATTTCTCATTTATCGTCATTTAATACCATTTTGACGATTACTGTTTTTTACTTTCTTCTTCTTTTGAAAAAGAAAGTATTGGATTTGAAATTCCGGTTTTCGACGGATTATCGCGTTTTAAGGGTGAGAGATTCCACAAAACATGTTTTTACAAAATGTCTGTCTGTGAGTCTATGAGTCTGCATGTGATATAAATTTTGTGAGCGCTCTATCTCAAGAACTAATGCAAGAAATTTCGCAAAAGTTTAAATTCGGTTACACCTTCATATAGACGTGATCTGATTACTTTTTGATGTAAAACATCTAACAGCTGGCGCTGCTGTGCTGCCTTATTCACGATTTCTACAATAGCTATATCTCAAGAACTAATGGATGGATTACCAAAAAACTTCAGGTTACATTATTCCTTGATATAATATGGTTGTGATTGCATTTTGGTGTTAATCGCACAAAAGGTGGTGTTACTAAGCGATATTATTCATGATTATGGCAATAGCTCTATCTCCTGATCTAATGCACGAATTTTCATTAAACTTCAAATTCAGTTAGTCCCTGAAATAAATGAGTATTCTTTAGTTTTTGAAGTAAATCGCTCAACACGTGGCACTATTATGCGACGTTATTCATGATTATCCCAATAGCTCTATCTCAACAACTAACGCTCAGATTTTCGTCGAATTTCAAATTAAATTAGTCCCTGATATAAATTAGTGTTCTTTAGTTTTTAAAGTAAATGGCTCAACAGGTGGCGCTTCTGTCCAGTTCTTTTACAATTTCTGTGATGATTCTATCTCAAATGCTAATACGTTAATTTTCATTTAATTTCAGATTCAGTAAGAGCTTGAAATATGTTGTTACAGATTAGATTTTGGTGTAAACTAATTTAATCGGTGACACTGCTATGTTTCAGTTTTCTGGAAGTATTAACGTGTATGAGATAGAAGAAAGTTTTAGGATTGCCACATCTGCCTAGTTATTTCTGGATTCAGATATTTCAACTTTAGTAATTTTGAAAGACTTAAGACTTTTGTTGCACAATGGTTGAATGGCAGGCGACATGATTGCACACCACATATTACTGAACACATCGAATAAAAATGCAGTAATAATAAAAACGACATAAATAAGAAGAAAATGATGTATTTAGAAAATCTCTATAAATAAAAGGAATTCCGAGGATAATTAATTAATTAATTGAGGCACACAAAAAATCGTCTGCTAAGAAAATCTTTTTTCATTTTGAACTCTATAAATAAAAGGAATAAAGCAGAAGAAATATAAAACAGATAATGTATTTATCACAAAAAATCGTCTGCTAAGAAAATCTTTTTTCATTTTGAACTTTTATAAATAAAAGGACAGATAGGCTCTCAAACAGTGAATCGTCGAATATAATTGAAGAACAAATGGAAGAACAAATGGAAGAACAAATGGAAGAACAGATGGAAGAACAGAAAGAAGAACAGATGGAAGAACAAATGGAAGACCTCTTCATTAACAATAAAAAAAGATATGCAAACGAAACCCCAGAACACCGAGAAGAAATCTAATTAAAACTGACGAGACATGGCACAGAAACGTGAATGTGTGGGGTTGTAGAACTGGCATTCAGATAGTCTTCGGGCTACTGAGGGCGGGCAACCGTCTAGTCTAAGTATTATAAAAAAAAAACTGAATACACTGAGCTGCAAGAAGAGACTACTTCTGTGATAAAAAAGTACCCAGAATGGTGGCATACAAAAGCTGTCAATTTTTGAAATGAAAAAAACTTCTTTAAACACCATAAAATAAGTTAACTGCGCAAGGCCTTTCGAAAGAACTTAGTCTTTCTTCGTCAGGCGCAAAAAAGACATGCGCATGTCTTTTTTGCGCCTGACGAAGAAAGACTAAGTTCTTTCGAAAGGCCTTGCGCAGTTAACTTATTTTATGGTGTTTAAAGAAGTTTTTTTCATTTCAATTGTGTATAACACCAGTTTCAATTTTATACATTGATTTGTGCTGATTCTGGCATTTCAACTGCCCACCTTTGCCCCCACTTTTGTCGTAAGTAATTTTTATCTTTATTCTTTATCTTAGTGTCTTATTTATTTGTTTTTCATTTTATATTTTCATTTATGATCTTATTTATATATTTTTTATCTATCCTTTTATTTTTCACTTTTTTGTGTTATTCATATTTTATTTTTCTGTACTTGTATATTGTTTATTTTCTTGTCGTTATTATGTATACTGCTCAATTAAACCGGTTTACTAAACTTAGACGCAAACGTATTAAATTTCTCAATCACTTAAATTTTCTTCAAAATTGTAAGAAAAATAATGTTATCCCCAATTTTATTCAACTTAAGTGTTCTGTCAATAGTTCTTTTAGAATTTCTAAAGCTATGTTTCGTTCACACCTTATAGTTTTAAGGGCTTGCATTCAGGATGTTCGGCATACTCTCTCCAAAATTGAAGAAGAACTTTATGATCTGCATTTGTTTCTCAGTAAAAATCTTGATAATTTTTGTAATATTGAAAACAAGTTTTGGACTTCTCTGCTTTCTTTCAAATCTGCTCATCAAAATAAACTTGATAAAAAGTTTTCTTTATTATGTAATAAGAATTCCAAGTATCAATTTTTGAATAAGGATCTTTCTAATGAAAACAATATTGTAAATTTATCTTCTCATACATTAACTCCTGACCAAAAAAGCATTTTAGATCTTGGTTTAAATTTTTCTCAATCTTGCAAACCTTCTCTCACCAAATTGATTGCTCCTATTGAGTCTTCCTTTAAACATAGTAAAGTTTCTCCTTTTCAAAAAGAAACCCTTCGTCACATTCTTGCTGATACTATTTCTTCTAATGTTTCTAAATATAAACCTAATCTCTCACGTCCTCAGCATATTGCTCTGAATGAGCTCATTGTGGTCGCATGTCTTTTTTGCGCCTGACGAAGAAAGACTAAGTTCTTTCGAAAGGCCTTGCGCAGTTAACTTATTTTATGGTGTTTAAAGAAGTTTTTTTCATTTCAATTGTGTATAACACCAGTTTCAATTTTATACATTGTCAATTTTTGGTAAAAAAAATATTGAATCGCCTTCAAAATAATCTCATTAGACTGAAATGTATTTCTGCTCAATGTTTTTCCAATCATCAAAACATGCCTTAAAATTGTTTTTGTGAAAGTACTTCAGAATTTGTAAATGTTGCTGATCTATCGAATTAATGGGCTCAGAATGATGAACACGAAGAAGCAGTTTCAACCATGGAAATAAGAAAAAGTTGGAAATTGCTCATCAAACATTGCAAATGAGGTGCATTCGTATTATAATGAATTTTATAAATATTCAGAGCTTGGTGCATTAGCTGTTGAACTCTTATGTAAAATTGCACGAATAGAAAATTTGATACAATTATATATCTTCAATTCAGTAATACGAAGATAATAGGACTTCATCTCAAATAGGGCGTAGTAAAAATTTCAAACGTAGAATTATTACCTGTCGTGGAATATCGTAAAAATGCGTAACTGATCCGAAAACTACTTTTATGCTATTTTCATTCATACTCTGTAACCCTTACAGACTCTGTTGTGTTATCCTGTATATGATCTACAGCATTTATATACACTACGTAATGTGTAAAAATGTAGTTAAACTTAAAAATTCATATCACAATTAAAAATGAACTTCCAGCAAAAATCTGTAACATACAATATTTCTGGTACATTATGATATCCTGAATTATTTGTGAGTCCCTGTAAATACTATTAGCACTTTCTATTATACAGGAAGTGACTTGTAATAAATCTCAGCAACGTATATCAATTTCTTTATACATGAAATAATTTAATAAGTTTGAAATATGCTGAAAACAATGTTTTTCCATGTATCATTATGTAACGGAATTCTTTGATATATCTTTGCAAATGAATAATAAACATTTTTTGCCCAACATACTGCCCAGAATGTATATTTTAATAAACTTCATTAAACGCTTATAAATTTTATCCTGATTTAAAAGCTGCAACACTATTAAAATGAACTTGAAATATTTTTTTCCATTGACTATAATGTAAGGGAATGTTTTTGATTGTCCCTGTAATCAACTATCCATTTGATTTTCATAAAATTTGAAAGGACTCGACAAAATTCCGCAAAAAGTATAAATTTTAAATTTAAAACGATTCAGTAGGGTAGTTTTTGCTTTGTTATATGATAAGACGGACAGACGGACGGGTTGAACGACGACTGTAGATGCTATGTATTTACAAACGCACCTAAAATGTAACATGGCTCCATATCAAGTGAATATGAAGCTTGGGGAGCCGTATTTGTTGAGTGTTTTATTAAAAGTTTACGAATAACAATTTTAGTGTGGGAGGATATATTATTGTGGTGCAAAATTCGCGAGTTTTTTTTCAGCACATTTCAGGCCGCTGAAGTGTTTTACACAAATGGTGCATAATGAACGAATGGTACATAATTTTTATTGGCTGCCTGGCCAGTTGTTAAGAATTTATGATGAACAACACTACGAGAGTCAAACAAAACATTTATCATTTATTTGATTCATGAGTAACGTAGACGTGCTTTTTCCTGTCTTGCTTCACCTTTCAATTGCATTCACTTTTGCACACAAAGCATGCATCAAAGTTTCATCTCTTGAATGCATTGTTTTTTTGGAACAGATTAAAAGTGAAAGGTTCGGAACAACTCGCTAAGTGGCTAATCGGAGCCTAAAATCAGGTTTTAAAATTGTTTGACAGGAAATAAATGACATATGAATTTGTTCAATATGCCTCGTTTTGGCAAAGAATGATCAACACGTACCAATTCTTTGATCTTATCAGTATCTGGATCATTAGTCGAAATAGATTGTCTAAGAAATCGCCGATCATTTACGATGGATTTTCTATCGCGTTTAAACGTTTTATACCTGTGAAATACTGTTGTCTTTGATAAAAAATGGCCTTAAAAAGGCTTTTGAAAGAGAAATATATTATGAAAACAAAATTTATGTTCTTTGGTCAATAACATTCGATATTATTGAAAAATAACAGACTGATAATTCTTATCTTATTAAAAACAAATTTATTTTCAGAAGATAGAATGAAATAAATTCTTAACTATTGTCAGATGTTTATAGTAGTGTAGTAATTTTGATAAAAAGATTGCAGAAGATGTATACTATAGATGTATTTTAAATGTGGCATTACGGATGTTTTTTGTAGTGTACCTGCAGTTTATTCTGATAATACTAATACAATAGCGTAACAAAGCAGCAAAGAAATGCTTTTATCATCCAACTAACGAAAAAATGTCAAAAAAGTTTTCAAATGAAAATTTTCGTTCCCCCATTTTTATAAAAACATTGGATGCGTTCATTACAAGGAATGCTAGTAGTACATTAAAAATAAAAAATGGTAAATGAATGTAAATTCCAATAATCTCTTTAGTTAGTAACGATTTATGTCAACTCGGTTTATCTGAGTTTTTTGCTTATGCTAAGTGAGCTTGATCCATATAAGCCGGACAGTCAGTAAAGTATTTTATGTATTATATACCGAATTATTGTTTCCATGCATTGTCTCACTGATTGAGACATATTGCCTCACTGACTGCTTTTCTCACTGACTTCCATGCTACTGGTTCGGATTGCGCAATATTCACCCTACAAATTAATTCCCTCGGATCGATAAAATAAATGCTACGTATTTTTATTAACACTGTAAGTAAAATTCTTTAACACATTCGCTGCCGATCACTCGCCAGCGCGTGATATGATACCAACGGTAAGGGGCCACTCCCGCGCCAGCGCGTGATGTGGGGTGAAGTCCAATAGCCAGTCATGCGCTGGCGCGGGAAAATGTTTCACTGATTCTTTGTTGTAAAAAAGTAAATCGGCTTCTGGGAAAAATCTAGTTCTACAGTGCGGCATTAACTATCATCACATCTTTACGTAAGAGGCAGCGAACGTGTTAATTCCAGAATTTTAGAACCAAAACTATGAAGTGTATCTCAAGCGGACAAGTTCATCAGAACAAATATCACATTGCACCCCATTCCCACAGTCACTAAAGTAAAATTGGGCATGACGGGCTATGATATTTCACTGATTGTAGCATCATGAAATTTAATTTTTAGCATTGAGAACTGTATAATGATAATGATTTTATAATACTATTGAAAAAAGAGCAGTAATTCTTCATTAATTATGATACACTTTTAGATAAAATAATCTTACAACTACTGAAATTCGAAGAAGAATTGCTTTTTTTTTATTTGCCAGATTCCTTTTGCATGTATGCATTCAAATTTAAAAATAACACCTGTTTTACTTTTTATATATAAAATTTCTTAATCTATGTATTTCAAATTTGGAAAAATTATTTCTTTACTGATTCTTACAATATCATTTAATAAATTTCTATTCTAATGCTTATAGTATAAATTAAAACGAATTCCGTCTGTATTTAGGAAATCATTTTTAAATAATTTAAAATAGAATTAAATTTAAATAAATACAGAAAAGCGTTTACATTGTACAAATCTCCTGAAAATTTCGAAATCCTTAGGGAAATAAATTCTGATTGCAAGCGTATGCTCTATGGGCAGTGTAGAGTTCTTTTGCGATGAAAGAGTTTTTAGTTCACTTTCGATTTTTACGCAGTAAGTCTTTGAGCTTGGAAATAAAAATAAGATCCATTCTTTTTTTCTTTCAAGGTAATTAAACACAGCTAATTCGTTTAGTTTATGTTAGAACGCCTTGACTGACAGAAGAAATATAAGAATAACACTTTACTAAAAAGTAAAACGTGTAAAAGACGAAAACGACTTAATGGTAAAAGATTTATTATCAAGTAAACAATAAGTCTGTTAAGCATTAAACTCTGAAATTACAGTAAAATGTCTATGTAAAAAAAGTTTTGTTAGGTTAATAATCCATTGCAAGCCTTCGTAATAAAATAAATATTTTTAACGACTCGACACGACTTTTCGAACAATGGCGTATTTGAAATATGATATGAAAATACAACATATTCTTTTTTCTTTCAAGGTAATTAAACAGTACTATGTTGTTTAATTTATGGTAGAACGTACTGAGTGACAGAAGAAATTTAACAAATACATATTACTGAAACGTAAAATGTGTAAAAGTTGATAACGTCTCAGTGTAAATGATACATCCTTACTAATATTATAAATCGGAAAGTGAGTTTGTTTGTTTGTTCCGCTTTCACGCCGTAACTACTGAATCGATTGCTTTGAAATTTTGCAGACGTAAAGTTAGAAGTCCGGATTAAATAATAGGGTAATTTTTATTTATTTTATTCAAATATTTTACTTAATAATTCAAAATTTATTTATTTTTCATACAAAATCAATAGGCATTTTTCAGATAAATTTTAACCATTTTCCTTTCCTGTTGCCAAGAAAATAAAAAATTGGAATAATAATTTTTCAGCGGCAATGAATTTTTAATAGAAAACTTCCACGCGAAAAACTATAATAAAATAATTTAAAAGAAAATAAATATGACGTCATGTTTGAAATAAAAATAAAAGGTGTATTTTTTATAATACTACATTTAATAAGGATATTTGTTTAGTTAATGGGAATTTTTGTGTAAAATATGGTGACATAAATTAAAAGTAAAAAGAATGAAAAAGAATTATATTTTTAATAAAATGGTTCACTCATGAAAATGTGACGTCATAGTTGAAATAAAACAGGTACTTTATAGAAGTCGTTAACAAGATAAAGTAAAAAAACTAAAACCCAACTACGACAAAAAACTACGCTGAAAAAGTATAAAAGTACCCCATGAATACAGGTAAAGTCACAAGCAAATGCTAGTAATATATAGATATATTCAAAATGTACAAGTAAAGCGCTTTTGAATGATACCAAACACGGCATATTTATCTTAACTTTATTTTTTGACGTTACATATATTTTTATTTTATACTTTTTGTCCGCTAGAGGGCATAATAGTAAATTTGGTGACAAACTTTATAGCTCACAACCAACAGAATATCAAGATCAAGACCCTTCTAATGGCACTGCAGTGGTCTTATTCTGATTACTAAGTACCAAAGAAATTAAGAACGAAAAGATGTGAATTATATGCAATTAGCCCATAAATGCAAGTAAAGTCACAAGCAAATGCTAGTAATATATATATATTCGAAATGTACAAGTGAAGCGCTTTAAAATGATACCAAACACGGCATATCTAGCTTAACTTTATTTTTTTACTCTGTATATTTTGTCCGCTAGAGGGCGCCACATTGAATTTGGTGAAAATCTATATAGCCTATAACCAGCGAACAATTAAGACGCTTCTAATGATATGTCATTTGTCGAATTCTGATTAGTGGTTTAGAAGTTACGAGGGAACAGATGAACATACATACATACATACATACATACATACATACATACATACATACATAGCCTGTCAAAATCATAACCCTCCTTTGGCTTTGCCGTAGTCGGGTAAAAATACAAGGGGTATGAATATCAGTAGCTAATGGAGCGAGATAAATAATGACGTCATATTTAAAATGATTCAGAAATATTTTTACTTATACTAATTAATAAGTTATAAGTTACATACAAATGAATATTTTTATTCAAAACTCATAATTATCAATGAAAGAAATTTTTTGTGGGGAAAAGGTGGAAAATAAAATCACTGATTAATATATTTTTGGCTCGATTTTTTAACACTTTCGAACAAAGTTGAAAAGTTATTATGCTTTCGGTTTGTCTGTCTGGTCGCTTTCCAACTTTCGTAAATATACTCCGATTTCCATGAAATTTTTGGACATTATTAACGTTTACCTAGCACGAATACCTATTGAAAATGAAGTTTCTACCATGATTAGTTTATTTACAGGGATAGTAAAAAAATTTCCTTATATTACGGCATTATGGGGGAAAATCGTTTTATTTAAATTTAACGATGTTACAGCCTGTAGAACATATTCAAATTTATATGCATTTACAAAGTGCACTAAAATATGCATTTTGTAAAGTATGTAGTAAAAAGGGCACTTACTATTCATTTACATTGTCAGACAGAAGAATTCCATTGCATAGGAATAAAGGGAGGAACAGTTTCCGACATATTTTAATTATGGTAAACGATTTCATGTATAATCAAATTGATATATGTTGCTGAGGCTTAATGCAAGTTATTTCATGCATAATACGAAGTGCATAGCATTTACAGGGACACACAAAAGATTTCAAATATTATATATTCTATCCGTAGTACTGTATATCATGGATGATGACTGTTGCATGGATGAAATGCATTTTGAATTATGATATGTGCTTCAAGTTTCGCTAAATGTATGCATATTAAATGGAGAGTATAAATGGTAATAGTATAAATAGTTAAATTTAGATATACAGGGTTACACAAAAGATCTCGGAAAGGTTACTGAATATGAGCGTAATTTACTTAAAGGTGGTTTTTAAATAAAATATGCATTTTTATTTTGAACTGCATTTAGTAAACTAAGAAATGTTTGTAGTACATATATAAAATGATAAACAGGGTCCCGCAAAGAACTGGATACAAGGTTGTCTTCGGATGATAATTTCTGAAAATGTAATTTAGGTAGTAATAAGAAATATTTTTGTTTGAAATAAATTTTAGAAAGATACTTTCGTGTATTAAAGGAACTTGGAAAATTACAGGGCTGAACAAAAGAATTCAAGAATGTTTCTATCTATTAGTATTAATCGCTGAAAGGAAAATTTTGACCAGCAAACAAATTAGCAACTAGGGATTATCAGAAGTTTTCTTACCATAAATTCGCGATAAAAAGTTAATTACGCATGCTTTTCATCATCGAAATTTTTTGCTTGATTGATCAATTATTTCTTCTTTAAATGTTATGTGAACGAAGTCACGGGTAACTGCTAGTTATCAAATAAACAATAAAAGTGTTAAATATTAAATTGAGAGTAAAATGCCAGAGTAAAAAAGTGTTTTCTTTACTAATAATCCTTTGCAAATCTTGATAAAATAAGAATTATAATATAAATTCTGGTAATTAAAAAAAACAGTTAATGATTCGACACGAGTTTCCGAAGACTGACGTAAATGTCTAAAACCTTTCTTATATATATATATATATATATATATATATATATATATATATGAAAGAATATCTTCCGTTTTGAAACTCGAGGCTTTAACAATACGTCACTAATCCTTGAGTACTTAGATACATAAATTATTACTTATATTATAGTCACCTAAGAAGGGTGGATTTCAGATGCTCAAGATACCACTAATTTTGTAAAGCTTTCTTTGTCATTTTTTAGACGAAGAAAATTCTCGTTTTAGACAAGGTAAAGTAAAAGTTATGAAATAAGTTGTGGTATCCAACGAATCCATGCTTTCACTTGGGCTACGCCACTAATCTCTATTCTGTCATATTTAATTTGTGGTACTATTTCTATAATCAATTGCAAAAAGGTTTGAAAGTCGTTAAAAACTAGATAAAAAAACCTATGTCATCGGTCGAGTTCCTTGAAAATCTATACAATTCCAGCGACAGTGGTCCATAATCATACCAATAATACTTTTTTAAATTTTCCAAGTAGGTGAAAATGTTTGGGTAAGGATTCGAACCAGAGATTGTTCAGGGCTGAAGCCACCAATGGTCTGCAACTGAGTCATCCCGGACGAATCGGGAGAAAAACAAACACTACACAAAAACAAACACTTTACAAAACTAACCTTCCTATTAACCTGACTGTTTACCGATTGAATAACTTATTTAAAATTAATCTAACAAACTTAACACTTTTCTTACATTCTTTGTTCTGAAAGTGAAAAGGATTTCGTCACCGATAATTACATATTTAAGCTTTTTGGTTTATTTGAATTTCTTAAACACTGGAATTCCCCCCCCCCCCCCCCCGTCCGGTAATAATTTTTTTCAGAATCTGCCAGATTCTCAATTTCTTTCATTCTTATCCACACATATTTAACTAAATATAAGTTACGTTTTTTCAATTTTCACTCGTTTAACTTAACTGGCGCTTTAAAAATCTTGGAATGTTAAATGGAAATATATCACGATTTTATAGCCAATATTTCGAAGGTAAAAGTAGTATTTTTGTAACAGTGGCATTTCATTGCAGAATTTGTAAACATAAAGCATTGTTTCCATAATAGTGGCATTTCGTTACAAACATTTTCAGATTAAAGCTATCATATATTTATACTAATCTATCTAATTATATAGAAATAATGTTTGTTTATTTGTAGAATGTGATCTTTAAAACTACTCAACCAATTAAAAAAAAGTAGCAATTTGATGGTGCTATTCACTGCTCTGATATATTATAAATATATATGTTTATGTTGTGTAGATATGCTACGGTCGTAACTATATGATGGCAACAGATATGATGGCTTCCCGCAAACTATTTGTGGCATTTTAGGCTGAATTGAATAAAGTTGTTCTATTAATTTGTATTATTAATATTGCATTTTATTATTTTTATTTTAATACCTTATAATTTCCCTTTGTTTTTGGTTTCTTCATGGAATTTATCTATATTTTTCTATAATATTATAAAAAATAACATTTATTTGTTTGTAGAGGTAATTTCTGGAAGTACAGAACTAATTTTAAAGTAATGATAGAAAATTGATGGATATAATCCCTGATTGAACACACAGGGTATATTTTATGTTGGTGCCACTATCCTTCAGTGGGATGCAAGTACGAAAATTTGTCTAAAATTGCGATTTTTGTGGTACTGAAGGAGTTAGAAGCTTGAAATTTGGCATAGTAGTTATTTATAAGAATTAAATGCTGTCTAAGAACAGTTTCTAAGAAAAAATGAAATTTAAAAGGATTAAGTGGATGAAAAGCGCTCTATAAATGTTCTAAATTATGGTTATTATGAAATTGTTAAGGACAGAAACTTGAAATTTAACATAGCATCTGCTTGTCTGACGTAAACAGTTTTTTAATCAAAATTTAAAAAGGTACAGGAGACAATAAACTTACTATTTTTGTGATATTGAAGGGAACTTGAAAAATGACATGGCGTTTTTTTCAACATATAAATGTTTGCAAGAATGGTTTTTTATAAAATTCGACATTTAATGTGATGAAATGAGTAAAAAAAGTTCTAAAATGTAAATTACGATTTCGATGTAAATTTCTACAATATATGTTAATCAACTTGATCCATGTTCATTTCAAAGACATGAAAACCCTACTGGCATATCTAAAGATCTATCTGAGAAAAGCATCGAGCTTTGCTGGTTAATCAATATTTGTTTTTCATTGGACATATTTCTGTCGAATGCAAGGAAATCTTTGGAAGAAAATTGGACCGTGAATATATGCATTACGACAAATATTTTTTGTTACTGAGATATAAATGAAAACAAATTCAATAAATGTTTCAAAGTTATTTATGAATTAAAATAGTTTCAAATGAAAAAAAGCAAGTAAAAAACGACGCCTTTTCATCATATAAATATCTAACAATTTCTGAAATCTCCAAAGAAATTATATTTACCTGCAAGAACAGTGGTCTAAAGAAAGAGCACGGTTCAATTGCATTAAATATATTTATTTTGAACTTTATCGAAATGATTTTCTGAACTTGAAAATCAATTTTTTTTATGTTTCTTTTGGTATAATCAAAATCATTATCAGTCGCGTACACATGTGTCAAAACATCACAGACCTTTGAGATGATTTTACAGAGGTCAATTAAATTTTCTTAAAATATTTTAAAGTTTTACAAAGAAATTTAAAGATTTCAAAACAAATTGCTAAAATACAGTCGAAATTCATTTAGATGATAAGATAGATTTCCAACAATTAAAAGAGTTCTATTGATCTAATGCTTTTATTAATTAATTATAGAACGAAATATCATTCAAAAATCTCAAAAAAAAAATTAAAACGATAATAGTTTGCCTCAAAAAATGTGATTAAACTTACAACTAAAATATTTTTAGTTTGAAATTCGATAAAATGATACTCTTTTATAAAAACATAAAGTAGCAAACCACTATTGGTCCAACGTTGCGCCAATATTTCATTTATTGAAAATATTGCTAATAAAACGCCAATATTGATTATATATTGGCATTTCATAGGAAATATTTCCAATTGGCCTCAAATATTGGCTAAATAAGAGCGAAATATAAACATCCCAATATTGGAGCAATATTTCATGCCTGTATTGCGCCAATGTACCAATATAGCTTCAAGATGTAGTCAATAATGGCCCGATATTGTTTGGCTACTGAAATTCTTCTTTCATCTTTGTAACATGGATTAAAATTAAAAAAAATTACTCTTACATATCTAAATTTTTCAACATAATTAATGTCATCAAAATTTTGAAAAGTTACGTTTCCGTTATAGTGAATATAATGTTGTAAAAAACTAATTCAGTCGCTTTTTTAAAAATGTGTATGGAAAGAAATGTAAGAAATATTACGGTGCCTTTTCCCCGTATTAATCTCCAGCTATCCTCGAAATCTCAAGAGAGCTAAACTTTGAATTGCAAACAGAATGGTCTAAGGACAAAGCAGAGTTGAATTGCGATAAAGGAGATTTACGTTCATTTTAAATGTTTTTTTCAAAGTAACTTCCACAGAAAATAAGACAAAAAAAGACTTTTCCATCTTTGTTTAGAGATATGTTAGAACACCACATGTACGGTTTAAATTTTCAGTGAGGTTTACGTTTTAAAAAAATTATTCAAATGGTAAAGCAATTTAAAAAAAATAAAGAAAAGTTTAGAGAATAAAGGGAAATTTTCTGGCGTTTGATTAGAATTACTTTAAATGATGGAAATTCTTCTTTAACAACGTTAATATTAAAATATTTACTCGTGTATATAGCGCACTTAAAAAAAAGATAAAACTCCCAGGTGTGCGTTATATACGGAATAATTTTATATTGCTAGATATAATCGCACGATATACATATGAATCACAAAATGTATTCAAAGAAGACATAAGCACTCGGAAAATCTTATTTAATTGAAATATTACTGCATCTTTATTCCACTCCTTGCACTTTTTTATACATTAACATTATATAAACGCTAATTTAAAATTCACACTGCTGTCACTCACTCCTACCCCCCCCCCCCCCCCCCCGTCATTCAGTCCCTAACTGAAATCTAAAAATGTATTTTCGCCTTGTTTTTGACCCGTTGTAATGTTTGTTTCGAATTTCTTAACTGAAATTCAATTAATCATTCATTCATTTGCATATTAAATTTACGCTGCGCGTTATACAGGAGATTTAAAGAAATCGCCATTTTCTCTTAAAAAGTACGACTGCGCGTTGCACACGCGTGAGCGGTATACACGAGTAAATACGGTATTTTAAATTGAATATTTAACATGTTCACGTCGGCATGTATCACCGATGGGTCACGCTTGAATCTGGCACAGGCGATGTGCATCATTGGTGGGTCACGCTGGACTATCCCACCAAGCGGCGACATATGACGTTACTATGTTATTTTTGTATTCGGCTAATCTTACATATTTTCTTTAACTTAATTAAGATTGTAGAAAATTTTGTTTTGTGAGATTTTAAATTTATACAAAGGTAACGGATGAGTTAATACTTTTATTATTTTGACCATAGATTGAATTTGGTGATTACAGCTATTTCTCACTTGTAGTGATTTTGTTTTAAGAAAATGCAGCCTCTATCCTTATCGTGTATACGAAGTATAAAAAAGTTAATGGAGTTGTTTGTGCAAAATGATTTAAAGGAATTTTTCGGCTCTTTTACTAATCAATGTTTAAGTCTAAATATGTATGATGTAGAGATTGTGCTTTCTTAAGTGAAGTCAATAAATTCATATCTCCAAGTGTAATTTTCATTAACCTTATAAACTTTCAGACTTTCTCAATATACTCAGAAATTTATATTCTAGTTTAATTTAATAAACACGTGAGGGGATCATCATATTCAGAATAAGTGATAATACGGTGAACCACCTAATGAATCGAAACATAAATCAAAGCGCCGACGGTGAAAAATCTGAATATGGAAACTGGCATGAACGTGTTAAATATATAAAGACATGCAAACCGGTCTCCCCGGGTTGCATTATACCTTCCTTTACTCGATTAGAGACCATAGAGATATTTCCAGCTTCCTGATTGGTTGGATTCTTTTATCGATTTGCTTTATCGCCATTATCAAAACGCTAAACGCTAAACAACACTTACTTATAACAATTGTGATAAAAAATCGAAAAGTTACTAAGTGATGTATATACAATGTTGTAATGCTAAAAGTACACCATTTAATAACTTTGTAATTTATTTTATTATCACAATAAAAATTTCAGTTATACCTTTCACCGTGAAATTGTCTAGCTTGTTTAATATAAAAATCTTTCATTTTTTATATAAAATATTAAAAAATTAAACTTTCTATATGTATGAATGTATATATTTCGTAAAATATATATACATTTTAAACATTTTCTAAGCCGATAACTAAAATCAAATGTAATGTAATTCTAAAAAGAAAAAAAGATCCCAAAAGACAAAAGTAGACAAAAAAAAAAAAAAAAAAAAAAAAAAAAAAAAAAATCAAGTTGAAGTTTCGTATCAGAAAACTAGATGGCGCCATTACATATCTTTTCTAACGTGTTCCATTTAATTTGTGCTTTCTTTCTTATGGAATAACAAATTGCGGAATTCTGAATTAATTAGTCATTTGTTAACAACTGAGTTAGATTAAAATGTTGACTGTTAAGTGCTGATTCACTTATACAAAAAAGAAAAAAAATATATATATGATTGTATAGTATACTGGAGTCATAGAAATTCTAAATTCCAAAGAGCTTAAACAGCAGAAAAGACGAAAAAAAAAAAAAAAAAAACTAACCAATCAAAAAGCCGAAAAACTCTCTATGGTCAAATTAATTAATCAACTAATTAACCAACTAATTAATCAAATAAAGGAAGGTAAAGTGCCGCCGGGTTATAGCATTCAGATAAAAACCATTTATATATTTTTTTGACCGAAAACGCCATTGTATTGTTTAAATTTAATATTTATTTTAAAAAAATTTCCATGATCAGCAATCAAAACAGACAGCATCAACAATCATTTTCTTTATTTTAACAGTTATGTATTCGAATATAATTTTATAATTTATAAAAAACGATACCACGGAGAAAGAGTGATGCTTTCGTATTGGTCTACTACCAGGAATTAACAGTCGAGGAAATCGCTAAAGATAGTATGCATTTAACATTTTTTTTTAACGTGGTTCATTTATATGCCTTAACTTTTTGCTTTATGCATGCTTTTTAATTTCTGTATTGACAAAGTTTAAACTTCATTATGGAATATAAGCTGGAAAAAAAATATTGAACTTTTTTTTTATAAAAAATTAAGTGTAAACATATTTATCTTCAATAAATGTCTGTCTGCAAGTGACATAAAACTTTTATAAAATCATGCTTGGAAATTATTTTGAAAACAATAAAATTTGATTTTTTTCGATAAAGTTTCCAAAGATTTGCGATACAGTTTAAAAAAAAAACTACATATGAAAGTATATATATTTCGCTATTTGACGATGTAAAAAATGAAAATGTGCGGTGTTTGAAAACTTTAAAAATCCCATTGTAAGTATATAAAAGCTAAATGTAATCATCTGTTATTGTCATTCGAAAAATGACGTTAGTGTGACTCACAGATATGTTTGTCCTTTATAATATAGATGTTTAACAAACAACAAAACAATTTATTGTATTCAACAAAGGCTCATATATAAAAGTGTGATGGCTTTTGAATTATCAAAACTAAAATCAAAGTATCACCAAAACGTACTTTCTCAATCGATCCTATACCCTAGTAAATTTTACAATAATTTCTAAATTAGCATTATATACTTTCTTCAAACAGAAGCAGAATGCGTCGTTATCTCTCAAGGCAGTTAAGTATTTCTGAAACCACAATATCTCATACCATTAGATGAGCTGTGTGGATCTATAAAATTAGGAATTATTTACTCAGGAACTAACGCTAACGTTTCTAAAATGCAACTGTCTCAGGAAGACAACACATTAGATAGCAATAAAAGAACCATGCGTGGTTGTTTGGTGGATATTGACTGGATTATTATATAAAAAATAGGTTTTAAAAATTTTAAATCTGCCGATCGCAATCGCAACTTAATAAATTTAGAGATCGGCAAGATAATATTTTTCTTCCACTAATAGTCTTATTCGCAAAAACAAAACTTTAACTTTTAAGAAGAATCGTCACAGAGTGCCTTTATAATTCTGAGACAATACAATACATTCCTATCTTACATACAGATTTTTCACAGCTTATTGATTTAATGTATTATGACAGTAGAACATCGATTATTCGAACAAATAGGTGGCCAGAGGTGTTCGGATAAACGATATTTCGGATATCCGAATCGTTTTTTTTCGAAAAAGAAAAAATATATTTGGGTTATACGAGCATAGTGAAAAAAATGAACAGTGATAATAAATACAAATATGCATGCATTTTGCACTTCAATGCTTACATAAAGATGAAGGTAAAAAACTATCAACGAGTAAAGTAATAAAAGAAAACTGCAATAAAGCAAAAGCACAGTACCGTCAGTTCACATTTTAATAAAGAAGTCCAACATTTTCTTTTTCTTTAGAGAACACACTCATTTTCTTGATGCTAAATCTCTTGTACCTTCTTAAAAAAAGCCGTTGAACAGAATCACACTCTTTTTAATGCTTCACCCACTTCAAGGCTGTGTATAGACACTAAAACGTTTCTTCAGTAGCTCGGTAGATAGATGGTCCTTTTTCAAATTATTCACCGTCAATAAACTCTTAATCTTCATCATGGTTTTCTGAAGGACTTTGGTCTTCCTTGAGAGTAACAAGAATTTCATTAAAATGGCAAATAAAGTCTTTGTGCAAATTAGTTTAAAGATAGAAAACCAACGATTATAAATGCACAAATAATGTATGAAAAGGTAGCAAACAGCTGTTTCGAATCTACTATCGAGATTCTTCATCAGTGCAAAACTCAGCGAACTAGAAAATAAACTCAGCGACCTATGCTCAGTTTTGGTTTTTCTAGCTTGCTGAGTTTTGCACTGATGAAGAATCTCGATAGTAGATTCGAAAGAGCTGTTTGCTACTTTTTCATACATTATTTGTGTCTTTATAATCGTTGGTTTTCTATCTTTAAAAGAATTTCATTCCTCATTAGTAGTTTGCGACTACCAATATCACATTACAGTCATTCTTGATTTTGTTCCTGGTCATAGTCTTCAAATACTGAAGATTCTTGTATCAACTTAGACACTTTTGATACAAATCCGATGTTTTGGTGACTCTTCAAGTACAGTAGTAGAGTGATCTGATGAAAAACTAGTGTCCCAAGCTTTAGCAAAAGTAGTGTCCTTGACGGGGGCCCACGCTTCTGCTGTGATCACATAACATCCTTCAAATTGAAATTGAAATTCTTCTTCTGAAACGTATACCGTTAAGGCCACACACTAGGCACAGAAAAATACCTGGATGATAATGTAAAGTCTATGGGGCATTCTTTTCAAATCTCACTCAAATTTTAATATTTTTACCTGATTTTTTTGCATACGATAGCTGAGGACGTTCCACAACCGGCCTAGTTCTTACTTTTTCGATTTTGCTTATATAGTTTTTATATTATGATAGTTTCAATTTCAGAACAGGTTTAAACCGGTTTGAAATTTAAAATAATTGTTTTAAACAAATCTGAAACCAAAATTGAAAAAGTAAAAACGAGGGCAGTTTTGGAACGTCCTCAGCTATCGTATGCAAAAAATCATGTAAAAATATTAAAATTTGAGCGAGATATTTGAAAAGAACGCCACCGTAGACTTTACATTATCATGCGGGTCTTTTTCTCTGCATAGTGTGGAACCTTAACTGGTCAATCAGTTGACCTACGTTCGGATAATCGATGCTCCATTGTATTTCCTTTAATTACCTAATGAATATTACTACGAAAAAAGAAAAGAGAGTCCAATTTGACTAACAATCAGGCCTTAGATATAAAATAATTTTTAAGCATCAATATTCAGCGGAGGATACTGTTTTTTTATTCCACGGTACGATATCCAGATTTTACTTTCATATTCTTATTTTAAAGTTGCATACAAGTTGAAAAAAAATGTTATAAGTTTTTAAGTATAGAATTTCTTACCTTAATGCCTTAAAAGCATTGAAAAGTTATGTATTCATAATAATGCTGACAATATAACTTTAAACAAATTAAAAAAATCAATCATCTTTAGTGAATTATTCTTGATTTATTTAAATGGATTTAAATTGAAAGTAAGAAGTAAGAAAAAGTATGGTGCCATTTCATCATATAAATTTCTAAGTATTCTTGAAATCTCAATGGAAATTTCGACTGCAAGGAGAATGGTTAAAGTCAAAGCACAGTTCAGTTACGCTGAAAGGGCTTTGAAATTTTTTGAGGTAACTCTCAAAACTCGAAAAGATTTTTCTTCAGCCTTTCAATATAATGAAAAATGACTCAAGAGTCTGGTACCCATATATTGACTGCAAAGTACTTTTTTATTAGCTTATATAAAAAATTTAAATATTTCTTTCACAATATTTTAATCAAAATCGCATTTAAATTTTTGTGTTAAAACAAAAACTCAAGAAAAATTACTTTTTGAATAGCCAAAAGATGATACTGTTGAATTCTTTAAACAAGCAAAAATTTACTTGAGAATTAATAGCATCAGAAAAACCGCATACAGGGTGTCCGTCCACTCTCAACGGTGGTGTCACTGGCTAATTTCTAAACCGTTAGTTATAGACATATCGTTCCTGTTGCAAAAATGCTTTAAAAAAGGTAAAAAATTGTCTTTCAAGCGATTTGGGCCAAAATTTTTTTTATAAAAAAATTACGAAAATTAAATTTTTATACGGTTCCCCGGTCTAATAAGTGATATTTAGTAAAACTTTTCCATCACTCTAACAAGTAATACAAAAAAGGTCGTATTCGTCTAACATTAAAATTGACCGAGTTATGAAACTTTAAATTTCATGATTTAAACTACTTTTCTGTAACTGAAAAAGGATGAGTTAGATTAAACTTTAAGGGAAATTACACCAAGTCCTTAAAGTATTATAAAGGGAGTCTATTTCCAACGTTGTCGAATGGCTGATTCTTAAACCATTAGTCACAGACATATAGTTCCAATTACAAAAATGTTTTAAATGAGGTAAAGGAATATTTTTAAAGCGATTTAACTGAAGGTGCTGCCACCGTATAAGTTTTACAGACGAGTTAATTTTTATTAATTACCTTCTAGATAGGTTAAAATAATTGAAGATGCGAGTTTCAGAATTCTCTTTATTGAGAAAATAAAATTTTGGGAAATCGCGAAAATTCTTTAAATGCGTCCATTGATTTTCATTATAAATTTGGAGATTGTAATGTCACATTAGTTCAGATTGGTATGGGCTGATAGAGAAAACAAAGGAAATAAGGCGAGTTTTGAAATTCAAGTCCTCAATTGTACTTTTGCATATGTTTTATTTTGAAAGGAAATAAAGCTGTTTCTTTTCATAATTTTATTAAGAAGGCGTGTAATTTTGATAAGCTTTTATGTTACTTATAGCGTTCGTATGTAGTTTTTGCTAGTTCAAAATTTGTATTCGAAACATAGAGTAACGTATAAAATTTTAATTTTCGTAATTTTTAAATTATTTTTTTTAAAACTAAATCGTTTAAAAACTACTTCTTTACCTTTTTAAAAACATTTTTGCAATTGGATCTATATGTCTATGACTAACGGTTTAGGAATTAGCCATTGGCCACCGTTGAGAGAGGACACACTGCATTTATACGAATATTTCGGTTTGATTCCAGGTTGAGAAGTCTGGTTAATATATTGTAAAAACGGTTAACATATTTCTAAATTTACGGACAACCAGCGAAAATTTTATTTAGGAATTTCTTTTTACATATCAAAAATCTTTTTTATCTCAAGTTTCCGAAGATAATGAAGTGCTTTTTGGATTAATGGGTAAATCGAAACAGATTCTGTTACATTTAAGTAAATATCCATGTTAAGAAGATATCTTTGTTTTACAATGTGTACAGTTAAGTAGTAAATAAATATTATCAAAATGGCGAAATTAGATTAAAGAAAGCGTTGTTATTTACTGTATGTCGATACCCACCCTCCCTTTATTTTATTCTTCATAAATTAAACAAAAAACTTTCAAAACTTTTCACCTAATTACGAATCTTCCATGATTTTTAAGTCTGCATTACATTGCATTTTTATTTAATTTTCTCTATGAAGTTGATATCTTCGTAATTTTTTTTTATAATCTTTACATTTAACATTATAGAGCAACAAATTAGTAATCATTTGAAGTTATTAATGTTCCTCCAATCACATTTAATATTTGTAAATATTGTATAATAGTTTGCATTTTTTTACTTGAAATAAACTGTTTTTTTTATAAGTTTTTACGATCTAAAAATCTAATCAGAGAAATTTACCTTAAATTATTTATATTGATATAAATTCACATTTACAAATTTTTAATATCTCTTCAATAATTACATAATTTGAATTTTGAGTATTTTCTTGTTCATTTTTCTCTTATTAACAAAGGAATAACTGAAAATTCAAAAACCTATCAAATGAAATATTTAGAAATATTCATTGAATTCTCTGTTATTCACAAAGAGCAAAGGAAAACTTCTGAAATGAATTCTTAATGCAATCTTTTCAAAACATTTTAACTTCGTGAATAAATATTAAAACGAATTTAACAATAGAATTCATTACAAAATGTTTTTTCAAAACAAATCAATACCACAAGTTTAACAGAATAGAATATAAATATCTTAGTTAATTTACTAATAAAACATTCTTTTAAAACTACATATTAGTATGTGTGGGAGTGAATGAATATAAAATAGATATATCTATGGATTCTCAATCTGTAATATTGTTCAGGAAAACCATCTGATGAACACTACTTTTTTATATATAACATCCATAACAACATAATTGATATATATGCTACTTTATTTTGCGCATATATTACCATACTAGGTCGCCAAATCCACGTTTGCCTCGAAAAAAAAAAAAAAAAAAAAAAAAAAAAAAAAAGGCTGGTTTTTGCCAGATTTACATTTAATAGTTTGTAGACCCTCTACGAGAGACAATTACAGATGCGACTCTCTTGGGCATGTTTTCTACTAGACCTTGTAATACTTGTAATGGTATTTTATTTCACTCGCTTCAGGGCCTGACTATCATACGGGAACCCATGGCCCATGCCTTGGGCACGAAATTTCTTAGGGGCACAAAATTTCATCCTAATTTCCGTTAAAGAATCTAATTGTGAATAAAATGTAATATGATACAATTCGATGAAATGACAAAAATATGTCTCAATATACGATTAAACTCACATTCAATAAATAATAGTACATTTTTTTAAATATATTTCTGGAATTTTTTTTTTTAATTTTCCGAAAAACTTAATTTTTTTACTGGAATCATTAAATTAACCAGTCGAAGGGGGTACGAAAACTTTACAGTGCCCTGGGTACAAAAACTTGCAAGTCAGGCCCTGACTCTGTTTGTACAACACAGGTAAGATTTTTCACTGATTTTGGACGGATGTCGGTCGCACGCCTTAATTCGACGATCCAACTCGTCCCAGAGATTCTCAATTCGGTTCAAGTCTGGGCTCTGGGCAGTGCAGTCAAGTCGATTAACTCCTTTGTCAGCATACCAATCCCTGCTGGACCTCTCTACATGACAGTTGACGTTGTCATCCTGAAAGTAACATGGGTCCGATCCGTAGTATTGCCACAGTACGGGAAGTACACTGTTATCCAATATATTGCAATAGGCATCGAAATTGAGCTTACCATGAATTGGGACCAACAGTTCTAGTCCAAACCAGGAGAAACATCCCCAGAACATATCCCCCTCGGCCGAACTTAACTGTGGGCACAATGCTGCATTCTGGTAGGAAGCGTTCTCCAGGCAGACGCCAGACCCAGATCCTACCATCAGAACGGTAGAGAGTGAATTTTGATTCATCACTCCAGAGAACCTGTTTCCACTGTTGTTTGGTATATTTCTGGTGTGCTTTGCACCAACCTTATCGAGCTGCGCGATTGGTCTTGGTGATTAAAGGCTTATGGGTGTCAGCACGACTATAAAAAATTAAGCAGATGAGCTTCCTTCCGGATGGTATTCATAGAAACAACACATCCTGAACCTTTTTGAAACTTTTGGCCTATGTGTAATATTGATTGGTTGCTGTTCTTCCGATTTCTCTGGACAGAACTCGTCAGTCTCTATCTCCAGTTTCGGGGGTCTGCCCTCTCTGGCCACATTATGACAATCACCGCTCAGCTTTCATTTCTGAATCACATAGGCCACAGTTGATTTGGGATGATTAAGCTCTCTAGATATATCGACTAAAGATCGGGCATTTCTGTGGTACCCGATGATGACACCTTTCCCAAAATCAGACAGCTCTCTTCTTCGTGGTATCTTGCATGTGACTGATGAAAGTGTTGTTTCCGACAGCGTGACGTATATCAAGATCACAGATATCGGCATTTGCATAAGAGTCCAATTATTTATTGGAAGATAGTGTATCAATGAGTAGATTTGGAAGAAATGCTTCGATTTTTATAATTATTTTTATCCTGGAATAGTTCCGTCCTGGTAATTTTCCAAGAAGAATTAAATCATCAATAAAAAAAAAGATTTGACAATTTACATTAAATCTATTATCATTCAGATGTTTTCAGAAACCAATTGAAAATCATTTCACTCCTCTCCACGACATCTTTCTGGATTTCCACGAAATTTAATTGGATTTTTTTATGAGTAGCTCTATAGAGTTGAATACACTATATTGCCATTGATTATGGGACACTTGCGATTTTAGACATTTTACTAAATATCTAGAAAAATACATGAGGAATCATCTCGAAATTCTTAGTGTATAAATATAATAGTATACGTCATACATCTCCGTGAAGATTTTTTACCGAAACTCCATAGGGGACCGTCAACAAATTAAAAAAGAATGAATATCTTTTGAATAACCCTGTCAAAACTAATGTAGCAAAAGCGCTCAAACTCTAGATTATGATTGAATGCCTTATTGTAATACACTGTGTTCATTTTTATGCAAATAGCATGCATACTCGCAGAGTAATTAAGGGTTTTATAAAAATGGCCCCAAATTTTTCTAAGTTTTTCCCTTATAATTTTCAGAGTTCTTAATATAAAATAATATTTTTTTCAGAAAATATGACAAACAAAATTGCACATAGTACCTTGTAATCAGAATTAAAAAATAATAAAAATTGTATGAAAAATGAGTAGGTTTACTAAATAATTTTTTACTGCGCATGCGTCAACGATATCAAAATTTCATTTGCATATTATGTTAGCTAAATGTATAGAGCAACTTTTGTAAAAGTCTCAAAATTATAGCTTGAAAATTCTGAAAGTAATCGTCTATAGAAAAAGGACAAAATCCGTTGTTTCCAAAATGAAGCAAAAAAATGAGGGATTTTATCCAAAAGTAGTCGTAACATCCCGTATTGTGTATTCTATATTGACACTAATCAATGAATATATGAATACAACCCCTCTTGTTTTTGCTTCATTTTGAGAATAACGGATTTTCAACTTATTCAATTGACGATTATTTTCAGAATTTTCAATTTATGATTTTGTGACTTTCACAAAAGTTGCTCTATACATTTAGCTAACATAATATGCAAATGAAATTTTGATATCGTTGACGCATGCGCATTAAAAAATTATTTAGTAAACCAACTTATTTTGTATACAATTTTCATTATTTTTTAATTCTGATTACAAGGTACTGTGTGCAATGTTGTTTTTTATATTTTCTGAAAAAAATATTATTTTATATTAAGAACTCTGAAAATTATAAGGAAAAAACTTTGAAAAATTTGGGACCATTTTTATAAAAACCTTAATTACTCTGCGAGTATGCATGCTATTTGCATAAAAATGAACACAGAGTATTACAATAAGGCATTCAATCATAATATAGAGTTTGAGCGCTTTTGCTACATTAGTTTTGACAGGGTTATTCAAAAGATATTCATTCTTTTTTAATTTGTTGACGGTCCCCTATGGAGTTTCGGTAAAAAATCTTCACGGAGATGTATGACGTATACTATTATATTTATACACTAAGAGTTTCGAGATGATTCCTCATGTATTTTTCTAGATATTTAGTAAAATGTCTAAAATCGCAAGTGTCCCATAATCAATGGCAATATAGTGTATTAAATTATGTAAAAGGATAAGTATTATCGTTCCCGTATACGCAGGTTAAAAATAATATTTTTTACAACTACTCATATTTTAGAAAATATTTAACATATTTATATTTCAATTGTATTTTATTGTTTCTATTACATTTTGCTAATTTTTCTGAAGCTGGCATTAAATTTGATTGAAAACCCTTCAAGATATAAACAAAAACCATACTGGAATTTTTTGAACTTTAAAAAAATCGCTATATTTCCATGAATATAAGTGCTACTTTTAGAAATATTAGTGGTCATATTTTACAATATCTACATATATTTCTGTTATGGAGCAATAGATCTTTTCATGCATTTCAATGTACATGTGTTCCCAAATATTTTTATTATTTTTTGATTTTTGTCGGCCTCCAAGTTTTCCTCCTTATCAAATAAACTTTGATAAATATGAGGTCAAACATAATTTTTGTAATCTTAAAAGAATCCGACAAGTGTATTTTTAAATATTCGAAAAAATGTCCAAAGTTGAAAGTGTCCAAATACTCAATGGTATATAGTGCAATACTAAACTACGTAATCTGTTTTGTCACATATTGATTCATTAAAGTCTTGAAGCCAAATCGAAAAAAAAAATCGGCTTTAAGGATCTTTATGGTATCATCCTTTTCTTTTTTCAAGGCAACCATGGATTTTGGCGACCCCTCCCCCCTCCTTCGCAAAGATATTTACAAAGATATTTTCTCTAATTTATTAATAGCAGACTTATTTTAAAACTTAAAATAAGTAATACTGAACAACGTAATCCGCTTTGTTAAAAATCGATATCTTAAAATTGTGAAACCGAATCGACGACAACAACAACAACTACAACAAAAAATCTGCTTTATACAGGATTTTTATGCCATCATCATTAGATTCTTCTATGCTTTGGCATGCCCCAGATAGGACGCTTTTAAGGATGTTCTTAAATAAAAAAGGCAACTTTGTGACACATGCATTAATTTATTTTTGTTCGGAAATGCATAAAAATAGCAGGTGATGTTATTCAGAAACTGTCTAATTGCACTCATTCTTTTGTTTTTTAAAAAACACAATAGATTTTTCATAACAAGCCTTCAAAGTTGACACTTTTGACCATATTTCCCGACGAAAGCAGAAAAACCGGTCGAAAGGAAGGAGAACAAGTTGGAAATTGCACGTGAAGCGTAGCAAATTAGGTGCGTTCGTACGATAACGAAGTTTTAAAAAATATTACTTTCATATATCAATCTCATAAAATTGTAAATTTAGTGAATTACAATTAAAACGCTCATCAAACAATGTTCTCCCTATACCATTATGTAATGGAATACTTTTGTGTGGCCTTGTAAATCAATAGCAAATGTTCTTTGCACCACAAATTATGTAAGATGTATATTATAATATGTACTTTATAGTTGCATATAAATTTTATTAAGTTTGCATGAGTGTAAAACGATTAAGATGCTTGAACATTTTTCCCATTTGAAACATTTTTTTCCCATTGACCGTAATGTAACGGAATACTTTTGATTGTCCCTGTAATTGATCTATGCATCCGATTTTCCTAAAATTTGAAATAACTCGACAAAATTATGTAATAATTATGTATTTTAAATTTCAAACGTATAGAATATATTTGAAACTTTTTCCCCATTGACCCCATTGACCATAATGTAATTGATTTAGCACACGATTATAAAAATTTTTGAAATAACTCGACAGAATTATGTAATAATTGCGTATTTTAAATTTCAAACGATTAAAATGCATTTGAAACTTTTTCCCCATTGACCGTAATGTAATGGAATAGTTTTGATTGCCCCTGTAATTGATCTATGCATCCAATTTTCATAAAATTTGAAATGACTCGACAAAATTATGTAATAATTAAAGACAATAATGTTATCAGGACAAAATTATGTAATAATTATGTATTTCAAATTTCAAACGATTCGGTTGGGTAGTTTTTGCGTTGTTATATGCGGACAGACGGACTGAACGACCACTATAGGTGCTACGTATTATATAATTACGAACGCACCTAAAAACGGGTGATTGTGTCACTGAAATAGCTTATAACTCGATAAGTAATTTAATTATCATAAAATGGAAAAATAAGTTCAATTCGAAATCGTTTTCATAGTCAGGCATTAAAATTTTATAACTTTCTGTTAAAAAATGAATTTGTAAATGTGTCAAAACGTTTTTCGCTTGTTGAGCGGATCAGTTAAGAACACCCTTAACAATATCGTGCTAAATATAGACATGAAAAAAATCGCCAAACACAATCTACATTTGGCACCCTTTCGTCCTGGCACCCGGTGCACATGCCCTTCTCCCAAAGCTGTTAGTTTTGGTTCTGAACGTGAATAATAGATCTTTTTCTCTTCTATCACAGGTTATTTATTAGAAGCAATATTGTATTAGATATTGTATTCATTAAATACTATTTTTTTCCTAACAGTCAGTTAATAAAAAAATGTCAATTTGTGGAGAATCCCTTACCATTCAGCTGTTTTTAGAGAGCAAAGTAAAAAGAGCTTACTATTATAATGATAACTTTTTTAATTTATACGATATTTGTTTGGATTTTTTTTATGAGTTACCCCTTAGAATTGACTATCAAATGATCTAAAGAAATCGTTTTTATCGTTCGCGCATGCGTAGATAAAAATTATTTTATACAACTACTCATATTTTATAAAATATTTAATATATCTATATTCCAATTGAGCTATATTTTTTCTACTACATTTTGCCAGCATTTCTGAAATTCGCGTTAAATTTGGTCAAAAACCCTGCATGATATAAACAAAAAACATACCAAAATTTTTTGAATTTTTCAAAAAAAAAATCTTTTTTTTTTTCATAAATATACATGCTATTCTTACAAAAACCATTATATATACTGTACAGTATCCACATATTTGTATTCTGCAGCGACAAATCGTTTCGTGCATATTTATGTACAGGGTTGTTTCAAATATTTCTATTATTCTTTGATTTTTTGTCGGCCCCCTAATTGCTCTGCATATCAATTGGATGTTGACTAAAAGTTAGTTCAGTGAAACGAATAGTACAGTTGCTAATTTCTATTCAACAATTTCCATGAATAAACGGAAATGCATTTAAGAGCTTTTGTGTAACTCGGAATGTAATATGGGGCATTTTTACAAAATTTTAACGCCCAGAAAAAGGAATTAATTAAAACTACAAAACATGTTTTGTTGGGTACATTTTGGTTGTTTTAAACGATGTTTTTGGTTAAAGTAAAAAATTGGCTTTGTTGTTCATATAAAAAATATTGTTAACACTCTTATAAAATTTTAACACAATCTCATAAATTTTATTCGAAACTTACTAAAGTCTTGTATTTTCAATTTGTAATTCCAACAAAATTTTGTTATTTTTGAAACTTTAAATTGGTATGCAGTAGCCATAAATCTCTCACGTAATTTTGATTAATTGATTTATATAATTATAAAGGATTAACATAATTTTTGGATAACAAAAACTTTGTGAAGGGAAAATAGCAAAAAACAAATCAACAATATTTTTCTTTGTTTATTGAAACAAAATTTCCATTGATCCATATTCAAACGAAATCATTTGTTGGACGAAATTTTTGTTGATTCAACAAAACCTTTTTTTGGGTGAACTTTCAAGAATAAAATTCTCGTAAAATTAAAGTAAATAAATTGACATTTTAAGCTTATAGACGAATGTTTTAATGATTCAGAATAAAGAAAAAATGGTCAACAGTTTCGATTTTTTTAATTTAACTGCGGTTAAAGTTAAACTTGATTAAATTTATATTTTATCTCTCTAACTTTTTATTTTCTTCTAAATTTTTAATATAATGTATATGCATAGTACCCATGTAGAATCTTTAATTATTAAATAACTAGCAGGCTTCGCCCGCTACGCTGGTCAGTTTTTTTTAAAGAAATTTTGAATCAAATGAAAATTTTATATCATAGTAATTTTTAGTTTTATATCGTACTTTAGACTGTCTGTCATCGTTGAAAAATCAGTCATCTAAACGGAAAGTTCAATGTTTGTCACCAATGAATGACGTAGCGCTCAACATGTTAACAATTTTAATCACATAAAAATTCATTCAGCGGAACTTTTAAAATAAAGCCAAACTTTTGTAATTGGGTTCATCTGATTAAAAATATTTCCTAAGTATTCAATTAACAACGTAGAATGCTATATTTCATTTGTTACAAAATTTCTGAAAAATTATCCAACTAACAATGCAAAATCCATTAAAATCTATCTTGTAGAACTTAAGTTATAAGCGGCTGCAATAAAATGTCACTTTGCTTTTTATATGTATTGAGAAAATTAAATATAGCTTACATAATCATGTTAACCTGATTATAGAACTCTCTTTCAAAATTATAGGTTCAATAGATTTTTTTGTGCTGCAATTAATACGAAATCCAGACTTTCTTTTATATATATAGATTAAGATTAAAATTTTTAGGTTTTTGCGCCGAAGACACCGCCAAATCAGGAAAATGTGAAGTATCTCGCGAACTACTAGACTTAAAAGAATTTGCTTGGTACCATTCGATTCAGTATGAAAAAATACACTAAAATATGTTATCAGCTGAAGAACAACTACAAAAGCCGATTTTTAAGGAATTTTTTTAAAGTTTGTTCCTTTTTTTAATCCCCTAAGGGGTGGAATTTTCGAGAATCCTTTCTTAGCGGCACTCGATGTTATCATAAGTATTTTTACCCCAATTTTCAAGATTTGAGGTTCGGCAGATTTCTTTGTGCTGTGATTAATACGAAATCCAGACTTTCTTATATATATATAGATAAGGATTGAAAATTTCAGGTTTTTGCGCCGAAGAAATCGCCAAATATGGAATATGTGAAGTATCTAACGAACTAATGGATTTAAAAGAATTTGCTTAGTACCATTCGATTCAGCATGAAAAAATACACTAAAATATGATATCAGTTGAAGAACAACTACAAAAGCCGATTTTTGAGAAATTTTTTAAAAGTTCGTTCCTTTTTTTAACTCTCTTAGGAGTGGAATTTTCGAAAATTCCTTCTTAGTGGCACTCGATGTTATCAGAAGTATTTTTACCTCAATTTTCAAGATTTTAGGTTCGGCACATTTTTTTGTGCTGTGATTGATACGAAATCCAGACTTTCTTTTATATATATAGATAAGGATTGAAAATTTTAGGTTTTTGCGCCGAAGACACCGTCAAATCAGGAAAATATGAAGTATCTCGCGAACTACTGAACTTAAAAGAATTTGCTTGGTACCATTCGATTCAGCATAAAAAAATACACTAAAATATGTTATCAGTTGAAAATCAACTACAAAAGCCGATTTTTAAAGAATTTTTTTTAAAGTTCGTTCCTTTTTTTAACTCCCTTAGGAGTGGAATTTTCGAAAATCCCTTCTTAGCGGCACTCTATGTTATCAGAAGTATTTTTACCTCAATTTTGAAGATTTTAGGTTCGGCAGATTTTTTTGTGCTGTGATTAATACGAAATCCAGACTTTCTTTTATATATATAGATAACAATGTAGTATTTTTAGTACAAAACTTTACTATAACATTGGCTAAAAAGGATGCTAAGCAAGGGACGGTAAGGAAAAAAAGAACGATAAAGAAAGAAAAAGGATGACTGTAAGGAAAATTACCACCTATTTATAGGGAAGTCATATTGACTCGATGTAACAGTAAAGGAAAATTGGACGGTGAGGAAAGAAAAAGGCGAATAGTACTGAAAATTACCACAAATATTTAGTCAAATCATAGTATTAAGACTAAATGATAAATACATTGTTCAACGATTTTTAGCAACAGTTATTTTCCTTGTATTATATTAAAAAACAAAATTACCTCGAAAAGTAGAGGAATAAACTTTAGGTATAATAAGACTATCAATAAAGCCACAATACTTGAAATTGACATTTAAACGTTGATTTAAATTCTGCAATAAATTTTTGTCAAAATATTTTAGCCATTCTTTATCTAACACACTTCTGCATGAGAAAAAAAATTGAAAAATTATTTCTGTGGTTGCATCTGAAGTGGTTCGGAAAAAAATTACATCGAATTCAGTTTCGGAAAAAAAATTACATCGAATTATTTTTATTGAAACAGTTTTATACAGACAACGCCAGACATAAAAATCAGCGTCAGGGACATAGTATGGTAAAAAATTTCGTGGTATATTTGGACCCCCAACATTCTACGAAACTTATTTGTCTCTTTAATATATTTTATGCAGGCATACAGGCATGCATTGGAGTGTTTTCCAGTGTAAGAAATTAAAAACCACTAAAATATGTATTAAATAAAAAATTATTATTCAAGGACTTAAAAGTCAAAATTATGTGAGAGTGCTTCATAAGCAGAATTTATTCAAATCAAGTGATATATATATATATGTAAAAGAAAAAAAAGGCAATTTAAAAACGCATATTTTATTGAAAATACACCTCGAGTAATTATTGTTCTTAGACCTCAACAATTAAATTTCTCCTATAGCCCAATTCTTTTGTGTTTTCCTGTAATCTCAGTGATATACAACCCTTGGCAAAAAGTTTCTGATCACTGTTATCAAGTTTGTGAGTTTTGTATTTCGAAGTGTATACTTCGCGATTCAACAGCATAGGAACGTTTTGCAATAAGCCAAATAAAAGAAAGAACGTTAAAATATAAATAAAAAGCGAATTCAATATTGTAATCATATAATTTATAATTATAATGTAGGCAAAAATGTTTCCTCGTGAGAAAAAAATATCCGATCAAGATCGAAGTTGGAAAATAGTAATCGATCACTGGGGAAAAAAGTTTGAATTTGCATATTGAAGACAGATTAAATTGCCTGCGCATGCGTATGATATATGAATCCTATTTAAAAGAAGAAATCTCCCAGTTGCGAGATCAAAAGCAGCTCTGAAGTGCTGGAAAATTACTCTTGTGAAAAACCTGTCTCGCGATTTAAATATCCGCATGATTTAATTATTAGAAGAAGTAACTTCACAATGGAAAGTGGCTGATTTATGAAATTGTGCTCTAAGTACAATATGCGATATTTGGAAAAAATATGAGGTGACTAATAGCGTGGAAAATTTACCTCGAAGTGAACTACCTCGAATGTCAATATCTAGGAAGGAAAAGAAAACTTGTGAAAATATCGAAAAGGAAGCGACAAGCAACCTCAAAACAACTTGATTCCGAATGGTCTAAGTATAACGTAAAAGCATGTGACCGCAGTACGTAATCATCTAAATGTAGCAAGATTTAAATCTTGTAAAATTGAAACAAAATCTTACATGATAAAGAAGCATAGAAAAGAGCACCTGCAATGGTGCAAAAAACATGTGCACTAGCCATTTGATACATGAAATAAAGCTAATTTTAGCAATAAATTTCGCATATCTATCGGTAAAAGTGATGACTGTGGAACATTTGTTTGGAGGAGAGTTGGTAAAAAGTTCAATGATAAGTGTATCAATACGAAGACTAAATTCTCACCTGCATTTGCAGTTTGGAGTTGTATTACATCACAAGGCGTCGGCAAGTTGTGTATTGTGTTACGTACAGTAAGCTTTGAAGTTTACATTGACATTTTAGTGGATTTTTTTTATTCCCAGCATCGATCAATAGTTCGGAAATCAAAATGACTTCTTATTTCAACATGACAATTAGCTCCCCAACGCACCAAATCAATGAAGAAATTTCTACAAAATGTAGGTAATATACCAATTCAAACCATGACGTGACCACCCAATAGTCCGGATCTTAATCCCATCGAAAATATGTGAAATATATTAAAAAGAAAAATCGATTTTCGATGAATTACAAATGCGATAGAAGTTACGTAAAGCTATAAGGGAATACTGGGGTGAAGTTGCTCCCAATGAGTGTAAAAATCTTAATGAGTCTAGCCCACTAACAATTTCGACTGTCATCCAAAATAAAGGTGGATTTACGAAATATATAATTACAGTGATCGGTTATTTTTTACCAAATCAAAGCATGATCGGATAATTTTTTCTTTGGTGCCTAAATTTCAATCACAATTTTTTTGTTTATAAATTGATGAATGGTGATTTTTCTTTATTGCATATTGTTGTTCATTATATGTAACACAAGTGTATTATCGCTAATAGTCGTATCATTTTTATGCAGTGAGAATAAATAATCTTTTCTTACAAAAGATGGTAGTGTTTATGTAATGATCGGAAACTTTTTGCCAAGGGTTGTATATATAAACATTTTAGTATGTTTAAATTAGTGTGATATCGTTAAAATACACTGCAAGTATTTCCCCCCTATAAAGAAAAGTGTAATGGAATTCTTTTGTGTGTCCTTGTAATTGAATTATAAATGCTATGCACACAGTTTAATAATAAACATACCACTGCAATACGCAATAACAACTATGAATTTTATGATAATCAGACTATAATTTAGAGCAACGACGGACAGACAGACAGATAAACCGAGTTCATAAACTCTTTTTAACTTTTTTGGAAATATTAAAAAGAATTTATGTAATTTAAATACATTAAAAATTGCTGAATAAAACTGTGTTTCCAATTTTGTATAAAATGTTTGAAAGTGTTAAAAACAAATTATATAATTTAAATACATTAAAATAGCTGTATAAACCTATATTTTAATTTTGTGTGGTATGTTAGAAAGTGTTAAAAATGAATTATAATATTTAAATGCATTAAAAATTGCTGAATAAGCCGATGTTTAAATTTTTTAATAATATTTTAAATGTGTTAAAAACAAATCACGTAATTTAAATTCTTTAAAAATAGGTGAATATATCTACTTTTCAGATTTTGTATAGCATATTTAAACCAATAGAAAATAAGTCAAATCGTAAATAAAGATTTTAAATTATATTAAAACATCTTAGAAAAGAGAAAAAAAAAACAACTTTAAGGAGAACTGAAAACTAAGGATCGACTGAAACCAAATTTTGATAATCTTCTTAGTTTCGGCAGAAAGCGAAAACGAAAATGTCCACAGTTTTAGTAATTAATACATACATAAACATACACAATTATTAATTAATTATACTTAAAGCGTAAGTTAGCTCTCTGTGCCTCTGACTACAATTTATTATTTTTTTATAAAATGAAATGCAATTAATGCATAGACGACACAAAATGATTTTCTAACTGTGCAACTTTCATCTGCTTAAAAAATGCTTTAGGTATGTATTGTAAAGAACTTAATTTCACAGAACTTAATTCTTAAGCCTACGATAGATGGCGCTACTCGTCCTAAGAGGAAAAAAAGAACATTCCAAAACGGAACAATTTTTCAGTTGAGCGCGGGAGTTCGAAGTTTTTGTGTAGTGAGATGGCGAAGCGTTGTTTAGGTTTTGTTATGAAAAGTGATATAAAATGCTACTCAATTTTCTGTTATTTGTGTTGTGCTCGTCTACGTGATGTTTGCGTGTGAAATAAATTAAAAAAAAAGACAAAAATGAGTTCTCCCTTGTGTCGACGTCTGCAGTTCTTCGACAACTTACCTTCTGTGTTCTTACATACATGAAGTTTGGTGGCAGCTAGTGTGACGAATTCTTGGTGTAAAAAAAAGCCAGTTTAGCTAAGATGAAAACTCAGCTATTAAACAAGTAAGCCAGTTCCAAATTCTTTTATTTTTAGTGCCTTGAAATATTTATTATCGATTAAATTTTTTTAATCTGGATTAATAAATTTTTGTTTTACTTTCGTAAATTAATTACAATCTTTAGTAAAAGTGCGAATTAATTGGAGTAAAAATTCAAGCACTAAGAGTATTATATTGGCTTATTCCCATCAAATAGTAAAAAAGAGTATAAAATTACTTTTGTTATTATTTTATTTCTTGCTACATTGTGATACTTTCGAATTCGAATGCTATGTTATTTTAGAATTGATAATTGTTCTTAAGAAAAGAAAAAGTAATTCTTAAATAAAGAAATAATAAGAAAGTAATACAGTTATGTTTAATTTTTAGTAAGAATTATGATGGTAAAATTCTTTTGAATCAAAGTGATTTAATTTGTGAAAATGGTATGTATTCTATTTTAACGAAAGAACGGAATGACTTCGAAAAATAAAGGTTGTCATTACACCATTTCGATTATTGGATGAATGCCAATTGAAAGAAGAAAGGTTCTTTCTGTGTTTGGTTATTTAGTTTATTCTAAAAATTAGAATAAATTATTTTTTGTTTTTCGCTTCCTAATTCGGAAATAAATGCAGTGATATGTTGTTGAATGTTTGTTGTTGATGAATGTTGATGAAATGTTTTGTTATTTGTTTTAAGGAAAGTATGACAAAATAAAAGGGTTATCGGAAAGAGAATAATTCTGATTTCTTTGTTAGGTTTTTATAAAACAATAAAAACTTTTTAAAATATCTAGATAAAAGATTTATTATCGTTTGAAAAAGAAAATTGAGTTGAATATTTTAAAGTTTATTCTTTTCATGTAAAGAATAAAATTGTTGTGAGAATTATTTAACATATATTTTTGCAAATTATTTGTTACGATTGCATAAAAAGTTTGAGAATTAAGAAAAATTCTGGTGTTTACGTGTTCTGGTGTTTAATTTTCATTGCGTAATATAAATATTGATTAGAAATAAAATTGTCTGTTACACCTGAAATACAGTTGTGAATTTCGAAAAAAATATATCTATTTTAATTGTATTTTTGTGGTATTACATATGCTTATTTAATTTGTTTTAAAAATTTTGCAATGTGTTTAATTTGCTAAGAATTTTAGTACATTGGTATATTGTGTTATTGTATATTGGTCAATTTTTCGTATGTGATTGGAATTTCAATTTGATTGAAATAATAGATCTAAGTAGGGGATTTAATTGAAGTATGTTTTAGAATTGAATTATTAATTAAATTTGTTACTTGCTTGAAATATTGTTGTTAGTAAGTTAAGTAAAGGAAAAATAGGAGTTATATAAATTTAAAAGAATCAGCATTCTGATTTTGTTTCGATTTCGCTACAACGAAGATGTCTTAATTAACAAAGGGTTCTAAAAGAGAGGATTTACAATTATTGGCTAGTGAGCTTGGCATTAAGGATGTAGGGAATTTGAAAATTGCGGATTTGAAGAAAGCTATTCTAGGAATAGACGATTATGATGAAGATTTTGTTAAAGGAATATTAAATACCGTAATTGAGGATAGGAAAAAGAGAGAAGCGAGGGAAGAAGAAAGACGACAGGAAGAAAAAGAGGAAAAAAGACGTCAAGAAGAAAGGGAAGAAAAAATACGTGAAGAAGAAAGGCAAGAGCATTTGGCTAAAGAAGCTCGTGAGCATGAACTAGAATTAAAGAAATTAGAGCAAAGAACTCTTGAACAGAACAATTTGTCAGAGAAAAAGATGGATCTCGGACCAAAGATACAGTTGGTGCAAATTGTTCCGAAATTCGACGAAAAATCTGATGAGATGGGTCTGTTTTTGATTAATTTTGAGCGAAGAGCAGAGATGGCTAAAGTGTCGAAAACTGATTGGGTTGCATATTTGTTAACTGTTTTACCTACAGAGGTCTCAAATATGTTAGCCGGGGAATCACCCGAAGACGCGATTAACTATGATTTCGTTGAAAGTCTTATATTAGAAAGATACAAGTTGAATAGTGAGAAACTGAAACAATGTTTTTATCGTCATCATAAAACACCCGACAAATCTGGGAGGAACTACGCGCAAGAACTCACTAGTTATTTTACCGCTTGGATTGAGGAATTAGGTGTTGACAATTTTGATCAACTTAAAGATCTAATTATTACAGAACAATTAAAGTTTCGAGTGCTGTCTGCGGAAACAAAAGAACATTTCCTAGATAATTGGTTAAATTTTATGACTCCTTTAGATTTGGCAAAAAAATTAGATGACTATGAAAGTATCAAAGAAAGTTTAAAAAAGAAAGAACTTCCTAAAAAGAATTTGTCTAATTTTCGACCCCAGTTTAAAAATTCAAATAACTTTGACTCCAAAAAAGAAGGTAAAGATAATAAGCCAAAAATGCATATTAAATCAGAATTGTTTTCAGAAAATCATAGAGAGAGAGAATTTGAGAAGAGGAAAACGTTACGTTGTTACGAGTGCGGATCGAGCAATCATCTTCGTCCTCAATGTGATAAAATTAAGAAATCCACAGAAGTGATTTCACATGTTGATGTTGAAAATGAACAAGATTCTTCAATAACGCTTTACCTTAGTGTGGGGAAAGTAAATGGTGTACAAATGGAAATTTTGAGAGATACAGGTGCGACAATAGATTTAATTGCAAAAAAATATGGGAAGCCACATATGTATTTGAGTGAAAAAGTGTGGGTTCGGGTGCTCTTACACGATGGTTTATTTTGCTTACCTCTCGCAGAAGTTGAATTGGACTGTGAAATGGGACATGTGATAACTAAAGCTGCTGTCTCTAGAGACTCTGTAGATTTGGGAAGATATTTGCTGGGAAATAAAACAGCCGAATTATTCGAAGATTGTAAAAAAGAAAAGGCATTGAGAGAGCACATGATAAATGCTGTGCAAACCAGAGCTCAGAAGAAAATTCTGGAGGCAGAGGTTCCTCTGGAGGAACCTGAAATTTACGAATTTTCTGATGTAACTTTAGAGAAAGATCACAGCAATAACACAGCGAGTGAAGATAAGAAAATGAATGAGAAAAAAATTGTAAATCTGAAGACAAGAAGATAGAAAACGAAGAAGGCTCAATTTTACCAGTTTGCGAAACTGTCTCATTGCAAGAACTTATCAAAATTTCTCCGAAGGAATTTTCTGAAGAGCAAAGGAAAAGCAAAGAGCTCAAGCCTCTTATGGAAGATGCCAAAACGGAAAATACTAAAGATAGAAAATTTATTTTGGAGAAAGATATGCTTTTCTATAGAAGAAAAGATAAAAATGGTACTGAAAGGAAATTATTAGTTGTTCCTGAAAGATTTCGTGAACAGTTAAAAAAATTTTGTCATGAAACTGTTGCATCTCATTTGGGCGTGGCTAAAACTAAAGATGCATTGTTTAAGACCTTTTATTGGCCAAATTGCTTCAAAGATATCGAAGAATATGTCCGAACTTGCGATTACTGTCAACGGGTTGGGAAGCCTCAGGACAAAAAGAAAGCACCTTTACAGATTGTTCCAGTTATTTCAGAAATATTTACAAAATTAAATGTTGATGCTTGTGGACCTTTACCTATCAGTACATTAGGGAATAAATACATAATAACTGTAATTTGCTTAGCTTCGAAATATCCTGATGCAGTTCCTACACCTAATTTGTATTCTACGACGGTTATTGATGCTTTGTTACAAATTTTCAGTAGACTTGGATTTCCTCGTATACTACAAACTGATCAAGGAAAGTCATTCATGAGTGCACTTACATCGGAATTCTTAGAGAAATTTGGTGTCAGAGTTGTGCGAAGCTCAGTTTATCATCCATAAAGTAGCCCAGTTGAAAGAATGCACAGGACTTTGAAACGGATACTCAGAGTACTTTGTTTAGAATCGGGATCTGATTGGGAGAAGGTACTTCCACCTGCCCTTTTTGCATTAAGAACTGTAACTCATACTAGTACTGGATTCAGTCCAGCAGAATTAGTCCATGGACAGAACTTAAGAACTCCAATGATGTTACTCTATGAAAATTTGACTGAGCAAGAGATAGAAGAAGATAGTGTGATATCCTATGTATTTGACTTAATGAACAGAATGAAGAAATGCCAAGAACTTGCTGCAGAAAATATGGAAAAGGAGAAACAAACACAAAATATTGGTATGATATCAAAGCCAGAAAACGAGAGTTTAAGGAAAGTGATCAAGTTTTAATTGTGGCCCCATCCAAACCAAATAAACTGTCAGTTAGTTGGATAGGACCTGGAAGAGTACTAAAGAGATTATCAGAAACTAACTACGTTATATACAATCCAGAAGGGAAGAAGTCCCAAGTGTATCATGTAAATATGCTAAAACCTTACCATCAAAGAAGTGTGGAAAACGTAAATTTACTTACTACAAAAACCACCTCTAATGATGAAGAAGAAGATGAAATTCCTAAATTGGATGAAGAAAATAAAGACAATGCGTTGTTAGAAGTATGGCAAGAAATCCAAAAAAATAAAAGATTAAATGAAAGTCAAGGAGAAGAATTAGGACAACTTATTGGAAAATATGCTGACTCTTTTTCGACTGAACCAGGATGTACAAATTTAGTTGAACATGATATTGAACTGGAGTCAGAAAACCCAGTCTGTGCCCGGCCTTATAAAATGTCGCCTAGACAGACGGAAATTCTAAAGGCTGAAGTCGAGAAAATGTTGAAACTGAAAGTTATTGAGCCAAGTGAATCTGACTTTGCCTCTCCATTAATTTTAGTTGAAGTTCCCGGTAGAGAAGCAAGACCCTGCATAGATTATCGCCGTTTAAATAAAGTGACTCGAACAAAATTTTATCCTTTGCCCGACACTGAACAGTTAGTAGAAAAAGTGTCTTCAGCCAGGTACATTTCAGTTTTAGATCTGACCAGAGGTTACTGGCAAATACCGTTAACCAAGCGTGCTCAAAGATAGGTAGCTTTTGTGACAAATTTTGGGACGTACATACCGTTGCGCCTCCCTTTTGGTTTAAAAAATGCTCCATATGAATTTAGCCGACTTATAGCCGGATTGCTGAAAAACTGTGAAGAATATGCGGTGCCTTATCTGGATGACGAGGCGGTTTTCTCGCAAACTTGGGAAGATCATTTAAAACACCTAGAAGAAGTTTTTAAAAGATTGAATGAAGCAAAACTGCATATTAAACCATACAAATGTCAATTTGCCCAAGCTTATGTCAAATATCTTGGACACTTAGTGGGTCACAGTCTTAGAACTCCAGGAGAACTGAAAGTTCAAGCCATAAAAGAGTTTCCAGTTCCTACTACTAAAACTCAAATCCGATCTTTCTTGGGTTTAGCTGGATATTATCGAAATTATATCCCGGACTTTTCTGTAATTGCAATGCCTCTCACTAATTTATTAAAAGGAAAGATTCGCAAGTCAACTATAGACTGGAATGAGGACTGTCAAAAGGCATTTGATGAACTGAAAGTTAAACTCTCTGAAAATCCTGTCTTATATAGTCCAGACTTTACAAAACCTTTCATCCTTCAATGTGATGCTTCAAATTTGGGAATTGGTGTAGTCTTATCCCAGTTGAATGAAAATAATGAAGACATCCTATAATGTACTTGAGCAAAAAGTTTTCAGACAGAGAACGAAAGTTTAGTACCACCGAAAAAAAATGCGCAGCTATTGTGTTTGCAGTGCGAAAACTACGATGCTACTTAGATGGCCATCAAAAATTTCAAATCTAGACAGACCATAACCCTTTAGTATGGTTAGAAAAGAACAGCGGAACTAATCCAAGACTTTTAAGATAGGCTTTGATTTTACAGTCTTTCAATTATGAAATTGTTCATAAAAAGAAAAAAACAACACCAGAATGCTGATAGTTTGAGTCGAGCTATAAAAGTCTAATTGATTAGAATGCTAATATGTATATATGTTTATTTGTATAACAGTTAATTTTGAATTTGTTATATTATATGTGTGTAAACTATTTTTTTTTAAAAGGGTATCACTTGTATTTGTAAATTTATTTTGTATAGATTATTTTTTATTTCTTTTTACGGTGGGAATAAGTCCGGTTCAAGGTACTAAAAATGTTTTTGGAACTAATACTTCACGAACTATGTTTTAAAAAGAAACTTTTCCTCGACAAGGCCCGGAAAAGTTTTCCCCCGGTGGAAAGGAGTCTGTAAAGAACTTAATTTCAAAGAACTTAATTCTTAAGCCTACGATAGATGGCGCTACTCGTCCTAAGAGAAAAAAAAGAACATTCCAAAACAGAACAATTTTTCAGTTGAGCGCGGGAGTTCGGAGTTTTTGTGTAGTGAGATGGCGAAGTTGATGGTTGTTTAGGTTTTGTTATGAAAAGTGATATAAAATGCTACTCAATTTTCTGTTATTTGTGTTGTGCTCATCTACGTGATGTTTACGTGTGAAATAAATTTAAAAAAAAGACAAAAATGAGTTCTCCCTTGTGTGGACGTCTGCAGTTCTTCGACAACTTACCTTCTGTGTTCTTACAGTATACTGTCATGTTTTATGTTCTAGTTTAAAGGTAAAATGACACATAACAGCAGGAGAAACTTCTTCCAAATTCAACTTTGTAAAACGTAAACATCCTATGTTGTTCTAGTGATGCCTGTGATTTATGATGTATGTTTGTATTCTTAGGTGTAAATTAATTTTTTTATACCAAGATTTGGGCCACCTTGCTATTTAAACTACATTATAAATTAAGTTGTGAAAGAGGTGGACATTTACACCATGAAATGTGAAAAATAAACTTGAAGATAAAGATAACAAGTTTACTTAATGGTGTACAAATTATTGCAAAGTTTAAAAAATATAGAAACATTAAACATAGATTGCATTGTTAAGATATTCAAAGATTCGATCTTTATCTGAGATCTTCATTAAGAAAACGCAGTTATACTACTTCAAAACCGCCTTGAAATTTAAAATTTTATTATATTACCAGTCAATTATTTCTTTAATCCCTTCGCGACGGGAGCCTTTTATGAAATTTTTAATGTTTTGTCACTGGTTTTTAAAAACAGAAATTTGTGCCTTATTAAACCGAAAAATGCTCCGATTGAATAAGGCAAATTTTACAGTAAAATTTTACTGGTTGGTATAAACAAGGCTTCTTAAGCCTTTTTGCGGCACGTATATGTGTCGTTTGTCCCAAAGGGGTTAACAGATCACATACAGGAAACCATTCAGTGCCAACATTCATCTAAGAAAAATTATATTAAACATTCATAGGGTTTAATTAAGGAGTATCAAGTGGATTGATCTCACTTTGAAAAGTATAAGATGAATAAAACCAGATGTAAATGATAATTTTAACACGTGCAACTAAAATTCAGGGATATTGAATGAAATATTATCTTTACGAACTTCATTTCTTCTAATCGTAATTTCGATGGATTATTTTGCTTACTTTTCAAGTGCTGTTGTCCGAAGATATTGCAAAATATCTTTTTATGTGCTTTCAAGCGTTTAAGAAATTTTCTTTTCGTAGAACCAAAGGAAAATATTCTTGCATTGTTTTCCAAAATAATAGGTATTTTAAACTCCCGCGCTTTCATGCCCTGGTGTAGGATCCAAATTACTATTTAAGAAGATAAAATGGTAAAGTAGGGAAGTAAATAGCAACAAGTTGAATGTTAAATACGCAAATAGTTTTCCTTAACTTTTCAAAAATAACTGGGATATACCTGAATCGGCATTATGCTTGCTATTAGAAAGGCTGTGAGGGGGTAGATTGCGTTGATTGAGAATAATATTATAAATGTATTTGATATGAAATCCATGATCAGTTGCTATCTGCTTTATAAGATTAGGTTCTTGCTTTTGTTAGACAAATTTTGTCAATGCATATTCTCTTGTTTATGATTGGATAAATCAATAACTGATCGGTGATATAATGGACTGTCAAACGGTTTTACTCCGTTTGGAAGCAGTAAAACAGCGTTTCCCTGAAGAAGATCTCAGATGCAAATCGAAACGTTTATCATCTTTACTTTAATGTTTATATAGTTTGTATTTTTAAACTTTTCAAAAATCTGTACACCGTTTAGTAAACTTGTTATCTTTATTTTCGTGTTTATAAATTAAGCAGTTTAAGTTTCTTAAAACAGTTGCGCAGTTCAATAAATTACACCAAACTTTATTATATAATCTCTTCAGTCCTGGAGTACCCATTTGGGTACATTAGAGCAAAAGGCAAAATTACCCGCAAAAATTTATAATAAATGCATAAATTTCTGCTATCGCTGTTTAGACACATTACAGTACCAATAGATGTGCTACATGTTTAAAGAAGGAGGAACTTTGAAAATGAAACATTTTTTTAAGATGGATGACATAAACAATTTACCAATGACTTCACTTCAAAGTATGTGAATAATACAAATGTGCGAGTGAATTTATGAAAAATTGTTGCATTTTTTTAAATAAATGTTACTGTTTCCGGAATAATTTGGAGTTGTTTATAAATGTTGTTCATATGTGCATGGATGTGGGAAAACATCTGTAAATATGTTGTACCCATTTAAGTACAATGGGTCTTTACTATACATTTCTAACTAAAGAAACTAATTTTCTGTGTAACTATTGTGAACACTTGGTTATTAAAATTCTTTTAGGAACGAATAAATTATGTAATATAGTCTTACAAAACAATTAAAAAGGGCTTTTTTGATTTTTTTAAAAAAATAATATGAAGTTATATACTGAATTTACTGCTAAAATATGTCATAAATTTTAGTAACTTAAAAATTTCTAACTCGTTTTGAAATGTTGTACAGTGTTTAATATTCTACAAGCCCGCATGTATTAGTCAAAAAGTCTATAATAAATGATATTTTATTAGAAGATTATTCTTACAAGGTATGTATACTATTACAAGATATGTATAGTATATGTATGCATAGTATAGTAGCAAGATACACAATACAATTATTACAAGACATGTACAATATTTTTGCACAATACATAACTTTATGTAAAAAATCATTTAAGTTGTTTAAATTCATATAATTTTTAAACAATAAATAGGTCTATTTATTGTAAAACAAAATTGGTCTTATTTATTTAAAAAATGACATTTTTATTCAATCGTAACCTGATGTACCCATATGGGTACATAAATTTTAACTTATCAATAATTTTAAAAATAAAAAAAGTTTTTTTTTATTTTCCCTTATCTAAGCCTAAAAGCGCCATAATTTGCTAATAAAATAATTCTATGCAGCAGAATTTTCTCGAGACTGAAGAGGATAAAAGTAAGTTCTTGGAACAAATACGCAATTAAAAAAATTATGCTAACATTTATTGTAAAATAAAATGAGAAATAATCGTTGTAGATGAGTTGAAAATATCATTATGATAATAAATAGTATTTTGCAATATCACTTGTTTTCTTTTAGCATGTTATCAAATAACCCTGAAGAGAACCTAAAAAATATATATCTTCTTTTATATTATGAAAGTAATCCCGAAAGTAGTAAGCCATTTTAAATTTCATTTATTTCTATTTTTACTTCTTGACATATGACGAAGTGTAATTTCCTGAACTGCCATCGAATGGGACCGAGTATAACTTTAAACATTTCACACTTCCACTGATAAATGTATCTGAAAGCGTAAGTTTTGGAAATGGATCTATTTTTCTAATGTATGATTGATCGACTTTGAGAAATGTTTAGAAATATCCCAATGAAATGGAAAGTTTTATTTATTAAAGAAATGGGATTTTTTTAAGGCAACGACTAGAATATAGAAAATTTATTAGAAACGATATTTTTTAGGATTTCTAAACATAAAAAATAATTATATTCATATCAGTTTTATTCCGAACGTACAGTCAAAAATGTATTTTAGGACTCTTATAAAAACACTACCCATTTTTCTTAAATAAAATGAAATAAAATAAATAAAAAGTATCTGCCTACCGTTCGGAAAGTTTTTTTTTTACTGTACAATACTGAATAAATACACATATTTTTAATTCATTTATATTACAGAATGATGATAAAAGATAAAATCTTAACAATATTCTTATAAAATTTTTTTAAATTGGGAGTTTTTGTAATTATTTTGGCAAGATTTCATGCTAACACAAGAGCGCGTACACACAATTAAACTAAATATAATATTTCAATTTCCTTTACATTACATATTGTTACATTACACATTTACAGAACATCGGGTAAATGTTACATTACACATTAATCTGAACTAGGAGTTTCAACATACCATTAAAATTAATTGAAATATTTTGAAATACGTCAAAAAATGCATATTTTTAAAATAAAATATTGTCATTTTTAAAAATTAATTTAGATTTTAAGAATTTTTCTTAAATTTTGTTTTAATTCCCTAATACAAGTACCAAGATCAACAAATAACGCTGATTTTTATTGTAAAACTAGCAATCTTCGCTCGCTGTGCTGGTCGGTTTCTCTAAAGGAATTTTGAATCAAATGAAGTAAATCTAATAAAAAAATTTTTAAAAAGGGGAAAAATACTTCATACTAATCAGACATCTATAATTGTTGTTTCATTCATATAATCTTTCATCATCTTGTTCAATGTCGATGTTGACAACATATTGGACAAAATAGCTCTAAAATGTCTGAAGTACCAATGTTTAACAATTTTTTTAGTAAGTGTGTTATCGGTTCCATTCAAACCTGTTGCTGAGATATGACGAAATATCTCAGAGGCGCCTGAGGTGTATAATTTGGAATAATAACCAGATAGTTTTCTAATGATATATAACATGAGAGGTATAGGCAAAATTTAGAAAATTGACCACTCCTTTTCTCAGAGTTCCAACGATCACGTCTCCCCGATATAAAATCTGCTCCTCTATTTGAAATTTTCAAATATTATAACTAATATTTATCAGATAACCCTGTAAAAAATAATCCTATGCGTTAAATATCATTTATTTCTATTTTTACTTTTTGACATATGACGATGTAGAACTAAACAAATTGCCATTGAATGGACCGAGTCTAACCTAAAATATTTGATAACCTAATTTGATAAAGCATTAACTTAAAACTGTTGATAAATGTATCTGGAAACGTAAGTTTTCGAAATGGATCTATTTTTCAAATGTATGATTGATCGATCTTGAGAAATGTTTTGAAACAGCGCAATGAAATGAAAAGTATTTAATATTTTTTTTTCAAGGCAACGGCGAGAATCTAGAAAATTTATTAGAAACGAGATACTTTTCAGGATTTCATAGCATAAAAATTAATTATATTCATCCCAGTTTCATTACGAATGTACAGTCAAAAAAGTATATTGGACCTTTATAAAAAACAGTATCTATTTTACTTTAAAAATAAAATAAAATAAATAAAAAGTATCTGCCAACCGTTCGGATTGCTTTTTTTTACTCTACTGTATTGAATAAAATCCACATTTTAGATTCTTTTATATTACAGAATGATGAAAAAAGATAAAATTTTAACAATATTTTTATAATTTTCTTTTAAATTAGGAATTTTTGGAAATATTTTGGCAAGATTTAATACTTATGCGAGAGATACACACAATTGATCTAAATATAGTATTTCAGTTCCCTTTGCATTACATACTGTTACATTACACATTTACAGAACTTCAGGTTAATGTTACATTACACATGTAACTGAAACTAGGAGTTTTGGCATACCGTTAAAATTAATTGAAATATTTCAAAATCACAAAAATATATATTTTTTATAAAAGACTGTCATTTTAAAAAATTAATTTAGGTTTTAAGAATTTTGCTTAAATTTTGTTTGAATTCCCTAATACAAATAGGAAGATCAACAAATAACGCTGATATTTATTGTAAAATAAAACGGGAAATAAGCTTTGTAAATACGTTAAAAATATAGCTGTGTTAATAATAACATGTTTTGTAAAATCACATGCTTTCTTTTAGCATGTTATCCAAGAGCCCTGATGAAACTCTAAAAACATATCTTATTTTATATTATAAAAGTAATCCCAAAAGTAGTTAGTCATTTTAAATTTTATTTAATTCTATTTTTACTTCTTCAGATACGACGATGCGTAATTTCCTGAGCTGCCATCGAATGGCACCGATTCTTAGATTTAAACATTTCACACTTCCATTGATAAATTTAACCGGAAGCGTAAGTTTTGGAAATGGATCTGTTTTTCTAATGTATGATTAATCGACTTTGAGAAATATTTTGTAATAGCGCTATGAAATAGAAAGTATTATTTATTAAAAAAAGGATTTTTTTAAAATCTAAGTAACTGTGAGAGTTTAGAAAATTTATGAGAAACTATAGTTTTCACGATTTTAAAATTATTTTATTCCTAGTTACATTCCGAATGTGCAGTAAAAAGTGTGTTTTGAAACTCTGTTAGAAGACAAAGTCTATTTTTTAGGTGCGTTCGTAAATATGCACCTATAGTCGTCGTTCAGACCATCCATTTATCCGTCCGTACGTCTATCAGTCCGTCTGTATGCATATAACAGAATAAAATATATTCAACCGAATAGTATGAAATTAAAAAAAAATAATTGTTGTATAATTTTGTCAAGTCATTTCAAATTTTATGAAAATCAATTGTTTAATTGCAAGAACAATCAAAATATTTTATTACATTACAGCCAATAGCAAAAAAAAAAAAAAAAAAAAAAAAAAAAAAAAAAAAAAAAAATTTAAGTGCCCTTTAGTGGAGTTACACTCTTTTCAACATATTAACGTGATATGAATCTATGAAGTATATACTGAAATATACATTATGTGCCATCTGTGGTGAAAAGAATATTTGTTGTTAATTTACAGTGCCACACAAAAGTATTCGGTTACATAATGGTATAGGGGGAAACATTGCTTGCGGCGCATTTTAATAATATTAAACTATTTCACATTGTACGAAATTGATATACATTGCTGAGGTTTTCTAAAATTTTCAATTATTTAATTTCTTTCTTTTGTATTTTTCAAGTTGATGACATTTATTTACATACAATATTACATTGCGGCAATTATAATTTAAAACGTTCTGTAATGTAATAAATATCCACCACCCCCTCCTTTTATTTTTAGACTAGCTGACATGCTCGACATTGCCCTGGCCCGTGATGTTATTCAGTTTTCAAATGTGTTATATGTTTTCTAAATGACGTTTAAATGAAACAAAAATTTGAATGATTTTGTATGTTTAAGTCCAGTTTGTCAGGATTTATTTTTATTTAATGGAAAAATCATGAAAAAGTATTGAATTGAGAGCATATATGGATTGGTATTTTATTTTCAATGCTATTTGATTTTTGGAATCTATACGTACCAAAAGCGAAACAAAATCAACAATAACCTGTGTAAAAATTTAATCGAATCTCAATTTCGATGAAAATTTGTGCAGTAGTTTTTGAGAAAAAGCTATTGCGAAAATCACAAAAAATACATCAAAGCGGCACCGCCTGCTGACCAATTGACACGAAAACCTAATCAGGAACATCCTGTGTCATTGTATAACTGAATTTAAAGTTTGAGGAAAATTTTTGCTTTAGTTCTTGAGATAGAGTTATTGATAAAATCGTGAAAATTGTAGCATAGCAGCGTCACCTGTTGGGCGATTTATACCAAAACATTTTATGTTTTGGCATAATCAAATTCTTATCAAGGTGTACCAAAATATTATGTTTGATGAAAATCCTTGCATTAATTCTGGAGATAGCTATTGCAGAAATCGTGAAAAATGCAGCATAGCATCTCCACTTGTTACGTGATTTACACCGAAACGTAATTTGCACCATTTATATCAAGGGCTAATTGAATTTAAAGTTTTGTGAAATTTCACGCATTAGTTCTTGAAATAAAGCGCCCACAGATTTTTTTGCAAATAAAGAGAGTACATTTTCTAAAAACGATTAAATCGTGTTCAGGACCTTCTAAAACGTATAAATCTATGAAAAACAGGAAGTGGAAAATTTTTACGAATCCAATTCTTTCTTCTTGTTAAGATAGAAGAAAGCAATAACTTCGGAAATAAAACAAGTTTTTGTTGCAAATACATAATAATGCACGATAGATGCAGTAACACTTTTCAAAGACACTTTTCATAATATTTAATCAACTGTATAAAAAAACTTTTAATTTTGTTCTAGAATTAAATCAAGAATTAAATCATTTAAATCAAGAATATTTTATGCAAAATTTAGTTTAAAAAAGACTAAATGTGCTAATATATTAAAGTTTCCGCGTTTTCCGCTTAAAATCACGTTTATCAATTTCACATTATTGAAAGCAGCTGAAACTAAATCAGAGAAAAAGTTTTGCTATCAAATTAACGGCTTGGAAAAGTTTTCTGGGTTTTCTTCTTACACATTTTTGTTTTTACTGGATAGAAGTAGCAGGTGTTCAGTCAGGGGAGATAAAAATATTTAATTTATGTACTGGAATTTCGCAGTTATTTCTCGTACAGAGAAATCTTGACGTATTTATTATTAATATTTAGGAATATTGCATGCAAAATGATAAATGAATAATTTAGTCCGTCAAATGATCTTATTTTGGAGGTGAAGCGGATGTGCCAATTCCAAAACTTTCTTCTAACTCATACAATTAATACTTCAAAATTCGCTAGCACAGTGCCATATTTGAATTGCAATCCATGCCCCATATGATTATTCTAAAGACATGAAATTCAGTGCATTAGTTATTGAGATATGACTACCCAGGTCGAAATACACGCTGGTATTTGTTTGCTAGACAAACACCAAGTGCTATAACCCAACAAGTAAAATAGCATAAACTAGCATTACACATTGCTGGTTCCAGCAGAATTTCCAGCAATTCATGGTGTGTATTGGCCCACCTTGCTGGAAATAAGCATGAGATGCTTGCATATAGCTTGTCATGCTTTTGTTGTGCAAGCTAGCGATATAGCATGTGATGCTAGCTAGCATATAATAGTATAGAATTTCCAGCAATTCATGGTGTGTATTGGCCCACTTTGCTGGAAATCTAGCAGACATAGCAATACCTAGCAATAACTAGCATATTTTTGTTGCTGGTACAAGCATAAATTTTGACCTGGGTATTGCTAAAATCTTGTAAATTATGAAAAGTGAAACATTGCAGCTTCATCTATTGGTTCTTTTCACCAAAACCTAGTCAGCAACAATTAGTATGGATGTCTAACCTAATCTGAAGTTAGATGAAAATTCGTGTCTTATTTTTTGCGATAGAGCTATTGCGAAAATCATAAAAAAATGCAGCACAGCAGCGCCGCTTATTGGGCGATTATCAGCAACAAATAATCAATACCAGTATTTCCCAATGTATATCCAAATCTGAAGTTTGAGGAAGAATCATCCATTAGTTCTTGAGCCAAAATCATGAAGAAAATGTAGTTTAGCAGCTTCACTTAATATTTGATTTGGACCTAAACGTAATTAGCGTCAATTCATTATAAGGACTAGCAAAATTTGCACTTTTATGAAAATCCGTGTATTACTTCTTGAGATATAGCTATTGCAAAAATCGCAAAAAAATGCACAATAGTAGTGCCACCGGTTGCAAAATATACACCTAAAACTAATCAGCAAATTGGAATCAGTTTACATCACGGTGTAATAAAATCTAAAGTTTTGTGGAATCTTGAGGTGAAGCACCTACAATATTTTTATCACATGCAGACAGATTCACAGAATCAGTTCGCCCCTCTTTATTCTTATCCAATGAATTCCCAAAACTAAACACAAAAGTATCTTATCAGAATGAACCTACATCCAAAATTTGAAGCAAATCGGATATTTCTATCAAGAGTTATAGCGTTACGTACATACGTACGTACATACATGTATACATACCTGTGAGCCCATTATTTCTCTGGCTTTGACGCCCGTAAAATTACATTGGCCTAAGATAAACTAGATCAGCCTAGGACAAACAAGAATGTTGGCGCTGAGGTGGTCTTTGAATTCAATAAAATCACGCCAAATTGAATTGACCTAGGATAAACTAGATCGGCCTAGGAAAAACTAGTTCAGACCAATAAACAGCAGGCTAAACTAGTTTATCCTATAAGAGTTAGGCCAAATTAGTTTGTCCTATAGGCCTTAGAATAGACTAGTTTGGACTAGGAAAAACTAGTTTATCCGATGGGCGGTAGGATAAACCGGTTTGGTCTAGGAAAAACTAGTTTATCCAATAGGCGTTAGGATCGACCGGTTTGGCCTAGGAAAAACAGGTTTATTCGATGGACGTTAGGATAAACTAGTTTGACCTAGGCCAATCTAGTTTGGCCTAAAATCGGGTTTGGCAAAATTTGGCTCATATATAACATATAAGGTATGAGATATAAGATCTCAATACAACTAAATAATAATTAAAAGATACATATATATATGAATTCTGATACAATTGTTACATAAAAGCATTAAGATTTATGGACGTTTGAATTTCCTTAATTTAAAATTATTTTAATTCTTTAAAAAAATTACTAACTTATTTATTTTAATTAAGCTTTTTTAGATTCTAAAAAAAAACTACGAAGTCAGATACTGTCACATGATGGCACATGATGAAAATGTACGGCAAAAAGATTGTTCGATTATCGACAAAAAGATTGTTGCGATTATTAATTGATTGTGAAAATAATGGGACTGTAAAAATAAATTTACTTCAACGTGCACGAGACCCGTTTTCTTAGACGGCCTGTACTCGGGAAGGTTTTTTTTCGGTAAATTACGGCCAGTCCTAAAGGTCTACTCGAACCGGAATTTTCAGGTCTGGGCACACTGTACAAGTTACATTTCTGTATTGATGCTGTCAAAGTAGTATCGGCTAGTGGCGCATATTTATACTTATTCTCGTTAAAGCATTATTCATTGAAAATAGCTCCTATTTTATCATTTCTGCTGAAACCTTTAAAAGGGGCCGGTAGGTCCGTTAAGTTTTTTATCGGCCTGACGCGTCCCGTATGGCCCGTACAATTTTTTGTCGGCCGGGCCGTTTATTTTGTTTGTCGGTCTGGCTTAGTCAGTCGAAAAAAATATTAGGTAGCTTTCATTGCAAAAAATAAAAAGCTACTTATTGCAGCCGTTCGGAGGAACGCACTTCTAGAAAATTTTGGTATATTTTCACCGATCATGACCCCCAGACCCCAAAACCACCCTCCGTTCAAATGTTGACATATATATATATATATATATATATACAGGGTGTCCGAAAAGTCTGGAAATGGTCGAATAACTCGAGAAATACATATGAGATTGAAAAACGAAAATATACGTGTTAAATATTTTTAAATGAGCTACTCAGTGATGCCAATTTTGACCTTCGCAACCGACCCCCTGGAGGTCAGAGGGGGTCCAACTTTGAAATCTTAAATTATAACCCCCATTTTTTATTGCAGATTATGATTCTACGGCCAAAAATACGCAACTTTTATATTTGATGTTTATTTCGAATCCTCGTTTATCACGGTGTAATTGAGATTATTAAATCGATACATATTTCGGTTTTCCCAGCCAGGTTTTGCTTGATTGGCTAGAATTTTTGACGTCAAATCCCTCGTCTTTTGCAGCAATAGCATTTCTTGAAAATCACCCGTGGCGATTATTTTGATAATGCTACGCTGTTAAAAATTTGATCCATTTGCTGTAGCGTCACTCCACAGCTTTTATAGAATATCTCTTTTATGACCAACGAGAATGCGCCATAACACAGTAAAGTAACCATTTTCTATAAAAGCGGTAGAGTGACGCTACAGCAAATAATAAAAAAAAACCATACACCACCATCAGCCGTATTTAGAAACCATTTACTGGATAAAATAAAAATCCAAATAGAAAACTAAATTAATATAATTCAATGAATTTTTGTAGAGAAAAACATAAAAAACCCTATAAACTGTAAAAAAATTAACTCATTTGCTACAGCTTCACTCCACCGCTTTTATAGAAAACGGATTTTTTACTGTGTTATGGAGCATTCTCATAGGTCATAAAAGAAATATTCTATAAAAGCTGTGGAGTGACGCTACAGCAAATGGTCAAATTTTTAACAGTGTAGCAATATCGAAATAATCGCCACGGGTGATTTTCAAGAAACCACTATTCCTGCAAAAGACGATTAATTTGACGTCAAAATTCTAGCCAATCAGGCAAAATCTGGTTGGAAAAACGGAAATATGTATTGACTTAATATGCTCCGTGACAGCGTGATAAACGAGGATTCGAAATAAGCATCTAATACAAAAGTTACGTATTTTTGTCCGTAGAATCCGAATCCACAATAAAAAATGGGGGTTATTATTTAAGATTTCGAAGTTGGATCCCCTTTGACCTCCAGGGGGTCGGTTGCGAAGTCAAATTTGGTATAACCGAGTAGCTTATTTAAAAATATTTAACAGGTATATTTTCGTTTTTCAATCTCTTATGTACTTCTCGAGTTATTCGACCGTTTCCAGACTTTTCGGACACCCTGTATATATATATATATATATATATATATATATATATATATATATATATATATATATATCTGATTTTCGTCATACTGTAACTAACGTATTTATGAACCGATTTGAGTGAAACTTGGTATGTACATAGTACATACAAATGTCTCGACCGAGTTCGTTGGGCAGCATCATCTGCAGGCCGTTTTGTTTCAAAATGGCGGCCATTTAAAATTTAAAAAAAAAATTAAGATTTAAAATTAAATGCGAAAAAATTAAACGTTAAAAAATGTTTTTATTTTATGTGTTAGAACTTAAAACAACGTTTACAGAACACTTTTTATTTTGTCTATATCTTAAAAAATGATTGAGTTATAGCATTTTGAATTTTTCTTATGGCTGACATTCAAAACGATCTGATTTTTGTCACGTCAAAACACGCGTATTTATGAATTGATTTGGATGTAACTTGGTGTGTACATAGTACATAACAAAGTCTAGACCGAGTTCGTTAGGCCGTTCATGCGTCATCTTGTTTCAAAATTGCGGCCATTTAATTTTTTTCATTAAAATTTAAAATTAGTCACAAGAAAGTGAGAAATTGAAAAAGATTTTTTTATATACATTTGATCTTGATACAAAGATTCCAGAACATTTTTTGTTTTGTTTGTATCTTAAAAAATGGCTGAGTTATAATACTTTTAATTTCTAGTGTTGCACACATTTTGAAATGACCTGATTTTCGTCACGTGATAACACGCGTATTTATAAACTGATTTGGATGAAACTTGGTGCTTACATACCGATGTCTGGACCGAGTTCGTTGGCCAGTTCTATCCACCATCTTGTTTCAAAATGGCGGAAAATTAAATTAAAAAAAAAATAAAAATTAATTTTTATAATTAGGTGCAAAAAAGTAAGAAATTAAAAAAGATTTTTCTTTTGTGTGTTTGACCTTGTTACAAAGTTTCCAGAGTATTTTTTGTTTCATCTATATCTTGTAAAATGGTTGAGTTACAGCACTTTCAATTTCCAGAGTGGTTGACATTTTGGAAACGTCTGAAATTTGTCACGCAATAATACGCATATTTATAGACTGATTTGGACATAACTCCGTGAGTACATAGTACATAACAATGTCTTGACCGAGTTCATCTGCCAACTTCATCCGCCCTCTTGTTTCAAAATGGCGGCCATTTAAGTTTTGTCAAAAATCTTTTAAATGTATAATGATGTACATACAAAAAAAATTAGAAATTGAAAAAAGGTTCTTTCTAAAGTATTTATCTTAATAATGAATTCCGGAGTATTTTTTGCTTTATCTTTACCTTAAAAAATGCCTGAGATAATTAGCAGTTTAAATTTCTAACGTGGGTGACATTTAAAAAAAAATCCATTTGCCCGTGACAGCACTCGTATATATTAATCAATTTCAACAGTGTGCATGTGTACATGAATTAGAAAGGTGAAGCTATTTCGTCGAAGCTCATTGGTTTGTTTTATCCGTCATGTTGCTTTAAAATTACGTACACTTAATGATATCGTAGAATTTGGCGACTCTCTATATCGCTTAAAATAAAATCAGGTTGAATAAAAGATGACTAATTTCTAAAAATTCCTATTAATATTCAGTATTGGTAAAAACTAGTATTCAATCTTATAAAATCGGGTTCCACTAATTTGAGCTTCATATGTTTGAATAATATAACTTAATTTAAAATAAATAAATAAATAAATGAAATCTACCTCTTCCTCCCGGCACTGCCGGAAGGACTTTTCTAATTCTACCGGCCCGGCCCGTTAAAAAATTTGGAACCATTCCTCCGGTTAGGATCTGTGCGGACCTCTAGACAACCCAACACTGCTTCTTGAACTTATTCTTCTCAGATCGTGTCGGGCACAGCATTTTTTTTTTTTTGAGAAAATATTACTGATATTGTATATTTGTTTACGAAATTTACGAAATTTATTTTATGTATTGAATTTAAATTTAAGTTTATTTCAGTTTAATAAATTACAACATAATTTTTTTTAAATCATCTGTTTTTTCTTTATAAAGGTTCAACATTTTTTACGGATTTTTTTTTCTTTGAACTTTTTGAACTTTAAGTAATACAATTGCTTGTATCTTTAAAACCTCATAAAATAATATGTATGCACATTATCAGTGTGTATATTGAAATTATTATGCAAAAGCTTACATATTCATTTATCTTATGCGCTCTAAACATTTCTTAAATTTAAATTATATTAATTTCTCTATGTGAGTCTTTATTTAAATGCATTTTTCTAATAATCAATGTTACTGTTATTCCGTATTCTATAGCTTACGGGCATATAAGTTAAAAAATGTACACTTTTTATAAATATACGTGAAATATCCTTTTAAATGTCTTATAAATATAGGATAATGTTAGTCAAACGTTACATTTTTTTCTTTTTTAGAAATGTATGTAGTCTAATTTCTTGAAAATTTCCACTCATGCAAACTTCTATGTCCATCTTTTATTGAATATGTCATCCTAACAATCTACCTCTGCTGCTATACATTGTAGAACTTCCAACTTAAAGGTTTCCTACTTAGGAAGAAATTTGATCTGTGCTTCTTACGAATGGCATGTGAAAATCTACTATTACAGTTCGTAAAAATTAACACATAGTTTGTGAACGTAATTTATTAAAAGGTGAATTTTACTTTTGTTTAATCCATTCGTGCCCAGCATCTTTTGAGTAAATTTTATTTGGTTGGCACCACTATTTTTAGAAGATTTAAGTTTAGTTCATTAATTACAAAAATTCATCATTTAAATAAAATAATTATTGCTTTTCTTTTTTACCGGTGTCAAAACCAGTGCTGAATGCACCTTTTGAAGCGTCCCTAAAAAGGGACACTAATGGGTTAAAGTGAGTAAGTACAAGATTATGTATTATCAGTGTAAGATTATGCATCACCCAATTTATGCATTTAAAACAATCCGAACAATTTAATTTTTTTAAATAACTTAAAAAAAACATGTGCATTTCAAATGTTTTTTAAATAAATTTAGAAGAACATTTTTGCCACTAAACACTAAAATTAAAACCATTTAATGTGTTTAAAAATGCTTATATGGTCTCCTAAGCATAGTTTTTCATAAGCCGATGCCTGTAAATCGTTAAAGATATAGTCAAGACATGTTTATATTTTTCTTCTAACTCTAGAAAGATTTCAGTGATATGGAGCAGTTTCTTATCAGCCGTATCTTTCAAATGAAAAGCAAAATCAGAAAAAATACTTCCTTATTAAACTTAACACAAAAATTGTACCATCTGTTTTACGCTGTTAAGAGAAATAAAACCGTAATTTTAGTTATGCAAAGTTATATAAATCTGTTTGTTTACTAAAATGCTATTTGTACTCTGTACAAAAGAAAAAAAAATGTAAATTATTATTATTATTATTATTTTGCAAAGATCCTACATTAAAGTTGTCTACATGCAAAACTATTATTCATAAAGATGCGAGATTTTGTGAAAGACATAATGAAGCGATACATGATGGGGATGAGAATTTGTTTAAGGGGAAAAAAAATAAGAATTAAAAAAAAAAAAAAAAAAAAAATAGTGAAAAATTTTGAAATCAGAGAGGGTTTTTAAGAAACTATACCATTAGCATTATGATAGTTTGGAAAACTTATTTATTAATGTAAGCTGATTCTAATGACATCATTTCACGATAGGTTTCCTGGCATTTCCCCAGAACACACTGCGGTGAACATTGGAACATGCTACCTTACGATACTAGATAATCTTGAAATTTTGATCGTCATGCAGAACATGTTTAATTATGACAAATTTTGTTAAACTATTGTAAATGCATGCTAAATGTGTAACTGCTAAAAAATGCCTTGCATATTTTTATCCGCTGAAACATATTTTCATATCTTTATTATTAGAGCAGGAGGCAGCAACACAGAGACGGATCTCACCGAGTTCATGAATGAAAATTTAAAATTAGTTAAATTTCGATCCGCATATTACAAAGCAATCGCTCTGACAAGCCATATCTTGGTAGAAAAGACCTAAAAATCCGATTTTTGTGATTGATTTATAAGTTTACCATTATGTTAACTTGCTCCCAATCCTCCATATTTTCATATTTTTGGGTGCAGGAAGCACAAAGGTAAATCTACGAGAATGCGTAAATATTGCTGTTTTAAAGTGTTTTCCACTAAGATATGACTTGGCAGACCGATTGCGTTGTAATATGCGGATCGAGATTTAACTAATTCTAGATTTTCATCCATTAACTAGATGTGGCGATTTCCTGTACTATCGCATCCCGGTCTATATGTCTTTCACAAAATTTCATAACATTCTGAAGAATAGTTTCGTCTATAGACAACTGTAAATGAAATTTCTAAACTATCGTAATCTATCTTTCTAAACTATCGTAAACTATCGTAACTATCATTAAAAATGACCCTCTGATGGCGAAATTTTAAACTATTTATTTGTTTATTACTATTATATTTGTTTAAACAAATTAACATTCCTTTAATACTTTACAACTTTATTAACAAAAGTTTCGCCTGTAGACAATTTTAAACTAGAATCGTTTAATTATGAACATCCTGTAAATAAAATTTTAGACTATCGTAATGCTATTTATTAAAAAACACCCTCTGATGGCGAAATTTTGAACTATTTATTTATGTTTTTTCCACTCAAACAAATTCCCATACATTTTTATTATGCCCACCACAAAATTTCTCGACACTCTGAACAAAAGTTTCGCGTGTAGACAATTTTAAAATAAGGTATTTTAATTATGGAAATCGCCCCCTGATGGTGAAATTTTGAACTATTTAATTATTTTTCTTTTCCTTTCCATCCCCCTTTTTTTGCTTAAACAAATTTCTAATGCTTTATTATGTGTTTCACAAAATTTCACAAACAGTTTTGAACAACAGTTTTTTGTACACAATTTTAAAGTAGAGTCATTTAATCATAGACACTCTATACATCTAGATTGTTTCATTTTCTCAGAATATATAAGCAAACAAACAAACAAAAAATATATTAAAAAAAATCTCTTGGAATTTTTATTGACTTGTCTTTATATATAGGGAAATCTCTCTGAGATTTGCTTGTAACTAAATCTAACCTAACCAATAACATGATGTAGCTTTGAAAATATATCAGGCCCTTCGGAGAAATTTGACTTAGATAGGAATAAAGATGTCGATGCGTATAGAGAATTCTTTATTATTTTTTTTTATCTCTCCTTACAAACAGAAACAAAAGGTTCTATGAGAATAAAGAATATTTTCGGTTTTAAAAAATATATATTTTGCTGCTATACAAAATAACAGAAAATAAAGTTTGCAGTATATCATTGTATCAATACTTTGAATAAATTTATACTCATTAGTACAAATGTACAGACGAATTGTTTCATAATTCCGAACTAAAATAAAAGAATTTTTAAAAATTTTTAATGCATATCTAGTTCCCAAGTAAAACATTAATTTTACCATAAAATACTGCAATCAAACATTTTATACGAAAATGCGTAAATTTTAATGTAATAACATTTTGGTTTGTTGGAGTTACGTGCAAGAAAAATATTTTTGTAGAAGAAACAGATCTTTTTGCAAAACGGCTGTTGAAATATTAAATAAATAATAATAAATAATTATTCAACAGATGAGGTGCTGTATTGATATCCATTGATTAGTGCCAATATAGAATATACAATATGGCACGTACTACTATATTTGGATACAACTCCTAATATATTTTGCTTCATTTGGAGAACAACGGATTTTGAGTTTATTCTATCGGCAATCACTTTAAGAATTTTCAAGATATGGTTTTGAGACTTTCACAAAAGTTGCTCTATACATTAGTTAACAAAATATGCAAATAAAATGTTTATAGCGTTCATGCATGTGCAGTGAAAAATTATTTAGCAAACTTGTTCACTTTTCATACAATTTTTAGTATTTTTTAATTCTGATTGCAGGGCATTGTGTACAATGTTGTCTGTGATATTTCCGTAATAGAACATTATCCCATAAGAGGAATTCTGCCAAATTATAAGCAAAAAACTTGGAGAAATTTGGGACTATTTATATAAAAAAACCTTAATTTTTCTACACGTATACAAGCTATCCACAGAAAATGAACACAGCTTATTACAATAAAACACTTAATCATAATCTACGGTTTGAAGGCTTTTGTTATATTACTTTTGACAGGATTATCCAAAAAGTATTCGTTTTTTTTTTTTTTTTAATTTGTTAAAGGTCCTTTATGGAGTTTATCTTCACGGTAATACATTGCCTGTACTATTATGCTTACACACCCGAAGTTTAAAAAAATTACTCTTGTATTTTCCTATATATGTAACAAAATGTCTAAAATGAAAAGTGGCCTGTCACCTTTTGCCATATTATGTATTAGTATATGAGGAAGTGAGTATTAAAGTTCGCCTAACATAGAAAATCAAATTTTGGGAAATCAAGTAAAGCTTCTGGCTGCGTCCATTAGCTTTCATTGTGAACCAAGGTTTTACAATGCCATAAATACGCGATAAAACTAAATTTTTTGCAGCTGGTAGCGTTTGTTTGATGCAGGTTTACAAATAAAATAGATTAGTAGAGAAATCTCGATTTTTAAAATAAATATTCATCTTGTTAAAACTTTTTTCTCTCTCGATAAGGATTGGATAAGGCGAGTTTTGAAACTCATCTCATATGTGTGTTACGTGTGTTACAGGTATGATATGTCCCATGAGTCACAGAGCAGGGAAAATACTGCTTTCAACTGGATAATAAATTCTGGAAAAAGAAGAAAATTCTTTTGTTACATAAAAGGTTTTAAGAAGCAAATAAGATCCCAGCTTCCAAAAACAATACTAAAATAAAACAAAAATCATTTGCTCTTTTGTATAATATTATTGTGAAATTCTTAAAAATACATGAAAGAACATAATATAATTCATGTGTTTCTAAAATCGCCATGACATAAAGATTTACAGTGTAAAATATGATCCATGATATTACGCGAGCGTTAATATTAATAATAATAATAACTTGAACAAAAGCGAAACAATAACCAAAAGAAAATCTCACAAAGTATCTTTATTTTCTGATAAAAGTATGAAAATATTTCAAAAGCAATTAAAAAATAAATTAAGAAAACTTATAAAAACACCTTAATTTAGAGTTTTTGAAAAAAAAATGATGATGAGATACCGAAAAGTATGGAAGTTCCCAAAATAAACACTTTGGCTATAATCCAGAAGTAACTAACTTAATAAGATTTATTATTATTATTTTAAGCTTAGAATGCTTATTTCTAAAATATATGGCTAAAAGTTTTTCATATGTAGTATGCTATTTATCTTGCTTAACGAGAGAGGAAATTTTTTTTTAACAAGATGAATATTTATCAGTTTTACAGATTTTTCTTTTCTTTTCTAATTATTTGAGTATTAAAATGAAAAATGTTTGAATAAACTTCTCTTAATAAATAATCTGTCAACCTTTATAATAATTTATATTATTATATTTTGGTTGAAAAAAAAATTCAACTTACTTGCTTTTTTAAAATCATTTTGCTTATATTTTTCCGAAAACAAATGCATATTAAATAAAAAAAAGTCATTTTTAAAATACAATAGCCAGCTTAATTATGCTGTACTAGATTCTAAGAAGAAAAAATTATTAATATTTAAGTAAATAATTCAACTGTTAAAAAAAGAGGAGTAAGAATGGGGATTAGAATGTTATATAGTAACAGAAAATATTAAATTCAAGCACTAGCTTAAAATAAAATAACTATTCTTATAGTCTGTCACAATCTAAATACATTTCGCTTAAGCTAACTATAAAAATCTCCCTAGAGACATTCTACTGCAGAAAAATTTCACTTAAAAATTATTCTACTCGAATATAATTACAGTGCAGCACAAAAGTTTATACATAAGCTACGTGTTTTTATAAATTGAAAAATATCCTCTTGGATGTTTCGAAATTTTTACTGTATCTAAAGAATTGGATTACAAATTCATGTTTTGAATTGGGAAACAATTAATTATAAGAAAAATAATAAATTATATAAATAAATTTTATGCACAAAAACGAAATATTTGTATTTCACGAAGTGCAAAAATCCCTTGGTAGTCCATGGTGATTCCACTACACTTAATGAGATCGAATAAGCAATTTTCCGTTGATAACATGGGAGTATGGATGATATTGAGAGTAAATTTGGACCAGGATTCCTTGATCGTGGATTTGAGCTTTTGCACTGAGTAATACTTTTTACTATTCTAGCAGCCGTGACTTAATCCTTTTCGGCAAATGGTCCCACTCCAAGCACATTTAACTTTAATTCCAAACTTGCAAATGGCACCAAGAATATTTTAATAAAAATTTGCTTTTATAATGAAAGCTTAAATTAAGGAGCTCTTAATTTCTAAAAAAGTCGTTTGTAAATTCCGGTGTCAGTCAATAGTTTCTCATTTTACGAACAGAATTTGTCTGTGTAAGGATTGGGTTTAAAGGATTCCCTAGATGTTCTCTACCAAACTGAGATCGGAGGTGAGTGAAGGCCAGTTCATCGCTCTGATATTCTGAGATGTAAGCCATTCTTCTGTACAAAGGGAAGTGAGTATCGATGCTTTGTCTTGCTAAAAGGTCCAGTTGGGACCACTTAAGACATCACCAAACGGTCACAAGTGCTCACGGGGTGTTCGCTGATACTTTTATAAATTTTGTCAGCCATTTAGAAGCAAAGAGATGTTTGTGCGTTTTTGCCTTATTCCAAGAGCGAATCACCATGTTATTACCTGCTGTATATGATCTTCGGATCTTTACTTAAGGCCAAAGCCCGACTAAGGTTATGGGGGGGGGGGGGGGGCAAGAGTCATTCTGCCTCCCCCTTCTGTCAATCTATAGAATTCTTTTTGTGAAAATGTGGAAGAGACAAATACTAAACTTCATACAGGGTGTTTAAAAAAATTACCGGTATATTTAAAAGATCAATAAAAATTAAACGGGCAGCGTTAGAAATACACCGTTTGTTGCAATATGTTTGGGACAACAGTAAATTTTCAGGCATACAACTTTCGAAATTAGTTAAAATTTTTGACAACAGATGGCGCTGCAGGCAATTTGAAAGCTATAGTAGAAAACGCAATCTGTGAGTTTTCCATTCTGTAAAGCCTCTGTCCCTGCCTGCGAAGACACTCGCGAGCTAATGCTATTCCTATGGGGAGGCATTTTTGTAATAACTCTTTCGCATTTTGACATTTTTAAATAACTTTTTTTGCATTGTATAGCTGAGGTCCCTCTCATGATGGCTCCTTGATTATATTTTTTGATTTTGGTCGCAGGTATTTTCTATAAAGATACTTTTACTTCCAAAACCGGTTTCGAAAGTGAAAGTTACTTTGAGTGAAAGTTATTCAAAATCGAAAATGTAATCAAGAAATGCTCTTGGGAGGGACCTCAACTATGCAATGCAAAAAAATTATTTAAAAATGTCAAAATGCGAAAGAGTTATTACAAAAATGCCTCCCCATAGAAATAGCTTTAGCTCGCGAGTGTCTTCGCGGGCAGGGAGAGAGGTTTTACAGAATGACAAACTCACAGATTGCGTTTTCTACTATAGCTTTCAAATTGCCTGCAGCGCCATCTGTTGTTGAAAATTTTAACTAATTTCAAAAGTTGTATGCCTGAAAATTTACTGTTGTCCCAAACATGTTGCAACAAACGGTGTATTTTTAACGGTGCCCGTTTAATTTTTATTGATTTTTCAAACCTGCCATTTTTGAAACACCCTGTATGTACTGTATGTATGTATACATTTTGTACTCGGTGCAGTTCACATCTGTGTACAGGATATCGCAAAAAGATAATCCCATCTTTAAGAAAAAGTTCTAGCAGGATAACTGTAGAAAAAGAAATGATAGATTGGTTGACAAACGTTTTTCTTTGCTTATCTACGTATGTTATAAGATGGCTAAAAAAATTTCGCAAATTGGTCATAATTAATAGTTTTAACTTGCCACGCTATGAGGAAAACTTTAATAAAGAATTTATTTTTAAAACTATAGAATAGTAAATTGTTTAAATAAAACTTTAATTATTAATTTTTTAATGTAGTTTGTTTTTAGCATAGATAAATGGGATACTGGAAGCAAACAGATAAAGAAGACCATTCTTACCTTTCTAATTGTTCGAAAATATGTGAATTTTGATCACTTTTGTCTAATTTTAGTCATTTGGCACTTTTTAGTGAAAATCCTAATTACTCTCATGGGGGAGGAGACTAAAGAAGGGGCCCCTGCGGTAGTTGCCCCGCATACTCCTGCATAAGTCGGGCCCTTCTTAAGGCATTGCAATAGAATAAGGAGCCATCTGGACCATCCAAATTGAATTTTTTTCAACAGAAAAAAAACCACCACCATTGGTCACGATAATATATGTGCTGTTTTGTTCATTGAAAACTTGTTTGTTTCTAAAAAGCTTGTTTTGAAAAGGCTTCGAATTAAATTTTTCGATGAATCTTGATTTAATTATTCGTTTGCGTATGATATCAAATGATATTCTTCATCCAAATGGATTTTTTATCGGAGTAACTCACTGACCGGCCGAGCAAACGGGCAAAACTGCAATGTTGTTTTCTCTGTATTTTTTTTTTAAATGCCAAGAAAAATGTTTTATTCAACATGATATACTTTATAAAATTACGTATAGGTGTATAAGCTCCAGAGTATTAATCATAATTTAATTACTTAAAACTAAATTATTTATGTAGAAATATATTAGTTTAAATAATGCTACTGCTGCTGTGAAACCTGCAGTTCAGTGAATACATATGTGATTTCGCAGTGACGAGAAGGTTATGATATAAACAGCTAGTTACAGCCAATTTTCTAATTCTTCTATCCTCACGAAATGTGGTTTATTTGACTTTTCTGAGCGATACGCATTTTTGAGTTATTTTCGACATTGCAAAACAAAATAAATACCACGTTTAGACCAATTTAAAAAAAGGCGAAATTTGTAAAACGGATTTATCTTTAGTTTTCAGTTTCCAAATTTCTACTACAAATTTTCCATATGAGAAATGTAAGGTTTTCTGAAATTTGTTATATATCAGAGTTTCAACGTAGTAGGTACTACGTTGAAAGTGAATAAAAAAATAGTGTCGCCAAAAATTAATTTGTTGTAATCCACTCTCAATAAAATACGTGAACTAAATGTATGAATAAATATCAGTGTAAGAAGTGTAATAAGATAAGTAATAATAATCCATCGATTTAATTTTTTTTCAAATTCCCCTGATAAACAAATTTTAATGAATTTTCTATTTCTCTATATACGTTAGGTGTTTCTTATAGATTTCAAGCTGCTGAAAAGGAATATGTATGTAAAAATTTTCTATCACCCTCCAATTTTGATAAATTTCATTTATATGTTTTGGAGTATGTAGGCATCGTATAGGCATTATAATTATATTACGTTATTCTCTTTTTTGTATTTGATTCACACAAACGTTCCTTTTTCTTATTACAACGTTAGAAGATATAGCAAGAAAGTAGAAACAGATGTCCCCCTAATAAATTTTATGTTAGCGACCTTGAACAGACAACTCTAGCCACCCCCAGTGTATTTTACTAACGCAAATCCATGACAGTTGAAACTTTTGGGGCGAGTGTAAAGCTATTTCTTTGTTCTGTAAGGCTTTTAAATTATATTGTGATTATAATTATTCTATTTTCCTCTACAATATCTAAAACATGTCCAGAACATGTGTTAATGAACCCGATTCTTTTTGCTAAGTGTGCGGGGAGCTAACTTTGAAAAAGCATCGGTGCTCTTTCACGCCGTTAATAAAGACTGCCTATCATATGTACTTTGGATATAAAATAGGTGAACAAGATAAGAAATGGGCACTTCATTCTTGTTGAACACGATGTGCTACAAACCTCCAGGCGTGGATGAAAGGTACAAAAAAGTGTATGTCCTTTGTTATACCCATGATATGGCGCATCCCGAAGGATCATATAACTGACTGCTACTAATGTATTCCGAAATTTAAAGGATTCTCTGCAAGAAGTAAGTATAAAATTAAGTACCCGAACTTAGATTCAGCAATGTGACCATAATGATGATTTACAAATACCAAAATCTTCAGAGAATTTTACATATGACAATGCAGCAGTAGAAATGGAAATTGATGAAATTGAAACTTCTTTTACATATCATATGAACAATTCTCCTGGCATAAATGAAGAACCGCATCTAATTACTCAAAAATAATTAAATGATTTTGGGAGAGACTTAAATTTATCAAAGAAAAACTCAGAATTACTAGGATCAAGATTGCAAGGTTGGAATCTCCGGAAAAACAATACAAAGATATCTATTTATAGAGATTGACATAAAAAATATTCGACATTTTTTTTTTCAAGAAAGGATGATTTATGCTATTGTAATGATATAAGTGGCTTAATGTCTGCTTTAAATTGTCAATATAACTCGGAACAATGACCTATAAGAGAGCAGCCACAGATAAGACATTTACCGCTACATAAAGTGTGAAATTTCTTATTAATATATATCATTTCTTTTCACAAAAATTCTTCTATATTTTTCTGAAACTTTATAAACAATGCATACTTTCAGTGTTTTAAATATCAATTTTAAGCTTTATAAGTGTTTATTTAAAAGTTTGTCATTAGTAAAATACCAAATGATAAATTTCATACGGTAAATGTGTTGAATAAATTCTACAAAATTCAGATTTTCAGGATTTTGAATTTTTTAAAAATCTGTGGGTGATGGAAACTTTTTAATGGCATATTCTTTTACAGCACCACCTAAAATATAAAAGTCGCCACATACTTAGTTAGAAATAGAAACCTTGTTTAGCAGTTGTGCGCTCCCGAAGTTTGATTAAGAGATCAGCGCCACCTAGCTGATAAATAATGTAACGCTCAGTTGAGCTTCGTTGTCCCTCGAACAACACGTCTGTATCGAGCGCCCTCGCTCTCAAATCAAACGCTCATTTAAATGTTTGCCCCCTGGCAATAATCAATAAAAACCTATGGTGAAATATAATCAGTCCACTTTTCTCTAACGCTCCCGACATATGGTCCTAGCCGACCGGAGGACAGCTAAATAAAAAATGACCACGTTAACTACTTTAAATCGCCAACGCGGCGTATTGAAAACTAAAGTAAATAAAATTACGAAATTCATTAAAGAATATGAATGCATTCATCTAAAAGGATCGCAAGAAGAACAACAAGAAGAAAGACTTCGCTTAGAAAGCAAAAAGGTTTCTATTTTGGAAATTAAAACGTCATTACGTGATTTGATAGTGTCGCATACAACTCTTCCGGAAGATGTCGACATTACAGATTCTTTGGAAATAGCAACTGAGCTAGAGGATGAACTGGAAGATTCAGAGGTAAAACTTAACATAATTCTTTCTAAATATGAATGTGTTAATATGAATAAAGAATATCCTACTCTTAGTAATAGCTTTAAAATTCCAGACTTACCTCTACTCAATTTTTATGGAAAATATGATGAATTTCAAAACTTTAAGACGCAATTTATGTCTATTATCGGAAATAATAAGAATTTAAATTCAACTCAGCAGTTATGCTACTTAAAGGACTGTTTAAAAGGTGAAGCCAAAAGGCTTGAGTCAGCTCAAGATACTTACGAATCTCTTTGGCAATCTTTAGAAGAAAGATATGAAAATAAAAGAGCTGTCATTGATTGCCATATTATTAAACTACTTAATTTTTCAAAAGTACCCGATTCTCCTAATCATTTAATGCAATTAATTGATAATACAAAATGTAATTTGCGTGCATTAAAATTACTTGAATTTGAATCTAATTAGCTGTCAGATGCTTTAATAATGCATATCTTGTTTCAAAGATTGGATTCTGAAATAAAAAAATCGTTCGAAATGAAATTAAATAAAAACGAAATTCCTAAATTAGCTAGCTTTTTAAGCTTTTTGGAAGAAAGAAGTCGTATTCTTCAAAATACTGTTATTTCAAAGGAACAAAAAAGATCTCCGTATAATAATTGGAAATCTGGGACTAAGCCAAACATGGAAAAATCCCTTTTAACAAAATCAAAACAGCGAAAAGGTTGCATTCTAGGATGTACAGATTCGCGTTCTTTATATAGATGTGAGAAATTTAAACAAATGAACGTGATAAAGAGATCAGAATTTGTTAAAAATAACAATTTATGTCAATCTTGCTTAAACAGCCATCTACCTAATCCTTGTTTATCTAAAAATAAATGCCTTTCTTGTGACAGCAAAGAGCATAATTCATTACTTCATCCATTAAATGTAAATAATAATATCAGAAAGCAATTCATAGTTGAAGACCAGACAGATAGGCGCCAGGTGGATTCAACCCCCTCCGTTTCTCCTGATAATCAAACGTTTTTCGCGAAGGAAAATGAAATAAATAAATCTTGTGTAATTTTAAACACAGCTGTGATATATTTGAAAGACGGTTCTGGGGAATTTCAACCTTTAATTGCTGCATTAGACAGTTGTTCGAGTTCGCATTTATTGACTTCTTATGCCGCAAATCTATTAGGATTGTGTAAACAAAAAACTCATATTTCCATTTCCGGACTTAATGATCTATGTTTAAACGCTAAATCATTTGTTAGTACGGAATTAACGAATGAAAACAAAACTAAATCTTATCAATTAGATATGTTAGTTGTTCTTAAAATCGCTAATCTATCACCCAATATATAAAAACGTCAAAATTAAAATTGCTGTCGAACATAGAATTAGCGGATAATAATTGGAATAAGCCGAAACGCGTACATGCATTGATTGGAGCGCAGTTATTCTATGAATTAATAGGGTCTAATAAAATTAAAATTGATGATTCCCAATTAATGTTACTAGAAACGTTTTTCGGGCACGTTATATCAGGAACTGTATACAATTCTATCTCAAATTTAAGGGAATATTCTGATTCTTGTTTTTTAGTAACAGATTATAAAAATTTGGAAAAGGAAATAAGTTCTTTTTGGGAAATGGAGCAAGTAAGTGAATTAAAACCCTTAGTTAGTGAGGAGTTAAATTACTGTAATGAATATTTTTTAAAGACTCACTATCGGAAACCGGACGGCAGATATGTAGTTGAATTACCCTTTAAGATTCAAATGTTAGATAATTCTCTGGGAGATTCAAAACAAATTGCCGCTAAAAGATTAAATCAGTTATGGAACCGTTTAGAGCGGGATCCCAAATTAAAGGAATTATACTCAGAATTTCTAAAGGAATACACTACTTTAGGACACATGGAAGAAAACTCCGATGACATAAATCCTGACAAAGGATATTTTTTCCCTCATCACGGTGTTTTGCGACCATCAAGTACTACAACTAAACTGAGGGTTGTTTTTGATGGGAGTTGTAAAACTACTAATGGGAAGTCTTTAAACGACTTATTGTTTAAAGGAGGGATAATACAGGATGATCTTTTTTCAATTATGATTCGTTTTAGAAAACATATTTTCTCACTTACAGCTGATGTAAATAAAATGTTTCGACAAATAGAAGTAAATCCGTCGCATACTAGATACCAAAAAATATTGTGGAGAGAAGGGAGGGAGGAACCTGACAAAATCTACACTCTGAAAACGGTCACCTACGGTTGTGCAAGCAGTCCATACCTTGCCACTAGAGTGCTCCAACAGTTAGCGGTAGATGAAGCCAACAATTTCCCATTAGCTGCCGAAGTTGTAAAGAACGATATGTACATGGACGATTGCCTGTCAGGTGCATCAGACATTTCCGAATTTTTTGAAATTAAAAAACAATTAACAGACATCTTCAAAAAAGGCCAGATGGCCTTGCATAAATGGCGTTCTAATGTTATTGAAGAAATAAATCCTGATTATCAAACATTTCCCTTTAATCAAAATGCCGAAGAAACTTCAACAAAAACTCTCGGAATACTGTGGGACTGCACTAGTGATACATTTAACTTTAAAGTTATCGTCAACAAAGGTTCTCTATTCAAAACGCAAAATTCTAAATCAAATTGCAAGACTCTTTGACCCCCTTGGCTTGCTCGGTCCTGTAATTTGCCGTGCAAAAATCTTCATGCAACAACTATGGTTGCTAAAGTGCGACTGGAATGATAAAATTCCACTTCATGTTGCTCAAGAGTGGGACAATTTCCTCAATTCACTAGTTCTTATAGAAACCATCAAAATACCCAGATGTATTCTTATTAAAGATGCATCAACTATCCTCTTACATGGGTTTGCTGACGCGAGTGAGAAAGCATTCGGAGCTTCCCTTTATCTTCAAACAAACACTGACTCGAATTCGCCTGTTTGCCACCTCATTTGCAGCAAAAGTAAAGTTGCCCCTATTAAAACTGTCAGCATACCGAGGCTTGAACTTTCAGCCTGTCTATTGTTGTGCCAACTTGCTCAAAAGGTAATTGGAGCTATGAAACTTCAAATCGACAAAGTCATACTTTGGTCGGTTTCTATGATTTCCCTAGCATGGATAAACATGTGCCCACATCTTCTAAAAACTTTCGTTGCAAACCGAGTGTCTAAGATTCAAGAACTTACCAAAAACTACGAGTGGAGATATGTGCCGTCAAAACTAAATCCAGCGGATGTGTTATCCCGAGGTCAAGATGCAAAATCGCTTGCTACAAATAAACTGTGGTTTGAAGGACCCGATTTCCTGAAACAAGACATTGTAAATTTTTGTCCACAAAAAGACTCTCATAACAAAGACGAACAATTTTTAAAGGAACTAAAGTCAGTTCCGGTTCTCACTTCAATTATAAATTATGATTTTATAAACACTTTTCTTAGCATTTCAAATAGTTATATTAAATTAATGAGAGTGTTAGCATTTATTTTCAGGTTTGTCCACAACTGTAAAAATCAGGAAAAACTTAAGGGTTCCTTAACTATAGATGAACTAAGAGTTTCTAGAAATTTCTTAATTAAGAGAGCTCAAGGTGAGTATTTTTCATCAGAAATTTTGGCATTGAAAAAAGGCATGTCTGTTCCTGTAAAAAGTAAGTTGAGATTTTTAGATCCTTTCTTAGACAAAGATGATCTATTAAGAGTGGGTGGTCGTTTGACCAACTCAAATTTAAGCTATGACCGATCTCACCAAATCATTTTACCCCCAAGTAGCAAATTGACTAAAATTATCTTTCTTTATTATCATAAAAGAGACTTGCATGTTGGTCCTCAAGGGCTATTAAATAGTGTAAGACAATTATTTTGGCCCATTAATGGAAGAAAACTGCTCGTCAAGTTGTACACGAGTGTGTTCAATGTTTCAAAATAAAACCTTCAATTGTAAGTCAAATAATGGGTAATTTACCCCCTGAGAGAGTAATACAAGGGCCACCGTTTTCTAATGCAGGTCTTGACCTATGCGGTCCATTTTTTATTAAATATCGCAACCAGAGAAAAGGGATATTTAATAAAGTTTATGTGGCCATTTTCATATGCATGGTTACTAAAGCCGTGCATTTAGAACTACTTTCTGACTTAACTTCTGCTGCATTAATTGCAACACTTAAAAGATTCTTTGCTCGCAGAGGCAAAAGTAATACTATCTTTTGTGACAATGCATCCAACTTTGTTGGAGCATGTGCGGAACTAAAGAGATTAATTATTTCTATAAATAAAAACAATGATGATGTCTCAAATTTTCTGTCATTCGAGCAAGTTCTCTGGAAATTTCTTCCCCCTCGTTCCCCAAATTTTGGAGGACTCTGGGAGAGAGGCGTCGGACAGTTCAAATACCACTTAAAAAGAACTATTGGTGTTACGAAATTAACCATTGAAGAATTTTTAGCTATTATTATTCAAATCGAAGGTATTCTAAATTCGCACCCTCTTTCCCCATTATCTTCTGAATTAGAAGACTATGAAGTTTTGACCCCAGGACATTTCTTGATTGGTAGACCAATTAATGCTCTTCCTGAGCCAAATTTGATTAATGTAAGAGAAAACTTGCTCGACCGATGGCAGAAAACTCAAAAAATCGTGCAACTAATTTGGAAAAATTGGTCCAATTCTTATTTAAGCCATTTTCAGCAGAGATCCAAATGGCTCTTTAAAAAACAAAATGTTGCACCAGGTATGATGGTTCTGGTAAAGGATGGAGACCTACCAGTTTGTAAATGGATAGTAGGTCGTATTTCAGAAATCATCAAGGGAAATGATGACAATGTTAGGGTTGTAATAGTCAGGACTCCATCCCGAACTTACAAAAGAAGTATCTCTAATATTTGTGTTCTACCAATTGTAAATAACGAAAATATTAATTAAGCTTAACCTATTTCTATTGAATTTATTATTTCTTATTATTGTATTTATATTAAGTACTTTATGTGTAACCATTAATTTGTAATAGTATCTGTATGTTATTATATATTTAACTGTTGTGTATCATTGAACTATCAGAATACTTCAATGGGGGCCGGTATGTGCGCTCCCGAAGTTTGATTAAGAGATCAGCGCCACCTAGCTGATAAATAATGTAACGCTCAGTTGAGCTTCGTTGTCCCTCGAACAACACGTCTGTATCGAGCGCCCTCGCTCTCAAATCAAAGGCTCATTTAAATGTTTGCCCCCTGGCAATAATCAATAAAAACCTATGGTGAAATAAAATCAGTCCACTTTTCTCTAACGCTGTCGACAGCAGTGACGTAGAAATATCACGGGGATCATCCAGATCTTCAAAAATCATTCAAAAATATTCTTTAAAAAAAAACATAAATTACTTATGTGTGTTATAGTGTTAAAGAGGTTTTAAAAAATAAATGGAAGGAAAAAAATTGTTCTTTATAATTACGCATTTTATTGCACTGAATGCAAATAACGCAGTTATTTTGCATTCAGTGCAAAATAACTGAATAAAAAGGCTAAAAAAATACTTTTTGCAAGATATTGATTTTTGATTACAGTATTTTTTTTAAAAAAAAAAAAAAAAGCATGAAATAACTGTTTTGATCTCTTTTAATTATTATTATTATTATTATTATTTTTTATTATTATTTTTTTTTTTACCAAGAACAGAAATTTAAATTTACATTTTATCTTAAAATAAAATATGAGACAAAAAGCTCAGTTGGATTTAGAAAAAGTAAAATTCCAGATGAGTTACAGCAACAGGAAATTTAAAATGCTTCTGAATAACGATTTAAGTGCACCAGGTTAAAAAAAACTGAAATAATTATTTTTTTTCCCAAAAGAAATGTAGATAATGCCTTTAAAACCAAAACAATAATTATTTTTAATCATAATATTTATGTTGGAAATAAATTAAATGAAAACTGCGTTCGGATTGCATCAGTTATGAAGAAAAAAAAGAAGAAAGAGAAATGCACAGCAATATTTTTTCGTTAAAAAACAACATAAAAAATTAGTCTAAAGGTCATGTTCTATTTAAGTTCTGCTATAATTCTCGTATAATTTCTGTTTTTTAAAGTTATGTTTATTTTAAATGTTATAGTCTTTAAAATTGTGAGAATATACTTTATAAAAGGCATTGATTCATAAATTTCATAATTTTAGAACCAATGGTTGAAGTAATTAGCATGGTATGAAATCTTCTTGTTCAATAATACTATGCAATAAAGCCCCATTAAAACTTAAAATTACAAAGAAAGCATTGAGGCAATCGAGAAATAATTAAACTGTGGTTTAAAACATTGGTTAAGTATTTTTCATTAAGTATAAAACCTAGTACCAGATATAAGAAAAAATTATCTTTGAATATTTTAATACCATTTAAAATATAAAACAGGCAAATTAATAACTTAACTAAGAAATGAAAAATAATAATAAAAATGTATTTTCAAAGATAATTATAAACATTAGTTTGTAATCTTTTTGCATTTAATATTATTCTAAAACCTTTCCACAACAAAATATTTAAAAAATTTTTAATTAGAAGTTTTTCTCTTTGTAGTTATTAAAGTGCTAGAATGAAGCGAAAAAAAAGAACATATATGAGAACAGATTTAAGTTTTTTCTCCCATAGAAATAAAAAGATGAACTTGTTAACGATATAGGAAAACTTAAGACGACAGTTAATATTGCTCTCAAGTTAAAGGATTCGGTTTGGTGGTTTATGTGGATTTATAAACGGAAGGACCAGTCAACGACTATAGATGCTATGTATATTTATATAATTACGAATGTAGTTAAAAATGAGCCCATGACCTCTTTCGCTCTCTTTCCAATGTTTACTGTAAGTAGCTTGAAAAATAAATAAAAATTCATTATAAAAGATATTTTGCTTGAAAAAATATTCACACATTTTTTAATTATAGATGATATTAATGTTTTTGGATTCTTTTACAGCAAACATTTGTGATCTTTTTTGTAGAAAAGTGCGAAAAATGCAATGCGAATATTATTTTACCTTTATATTTCTTTTGGCATTTTTAAGCTGCGAGATTTGCATCTTTATTTCCACTCCTAAAAGACTTACTTGCATTGTGTTGTTTATGTATATCGAGCATTAGTTTGTCCTGTGCCACTACTATAATAAGAATATTATTGCTTATTTACAATCATTCAATGGCGCCCTTCATTGTCTGATATTAGCTTTGCTTAGTAAAACGGTGGACAGACTTGCCGTACATAAAAAGTTATATTTCCTTAAATAAAATAACTAATGGAAACATATATATATACATATATACAGTGAGTCAAACCACTGTATTAATGTCAGTGCCTTTGATGGAAATTTACACCTTGTTATTAAATCAAAATATACAAATAAATACTTAAAAGGCGTTGCAAAAATATAAATATTATTTATTTATTATTTTACCTGAGATCTTTCGAATACCCACGCATTCATTTTCAAAGGAATATAACAGAAGATAATTGATTAGAAATAGAAAACGTAAAAAACAAAACAAAACAAAAACCGTCCGCGTGTATAAGCAAAGTCACGATGAATTCATCGAAACACCAAGGATATTGTACCAGAGTGTGGGAATATTATATGAAATGACGTCATTACAAACATTATCTTTGTTAAGCAAAATTTCGAGGGATTCACAGATAATGGAAGAGTAATGGTTGGATGTTGAAAAGATTATTTTAGCTTTGTTGAAATTTATCAAAATATTTTCTTTTTGTTGCATTCTAGATAAGGCTATACTTGGTTTGTTGTATTGTATATCCAAAAAATGATCTTTCAGTCTTAGTTTTAATTTTCGAGAAGTCTGACCAATATAGGATAAATTTTTTTGATGCTCTGTTGTGAATGGAATCATATAGACACCTGCTTTTTCATAATCTGGGAATGGATCTATTTTGTTATGAATTAAATCTTTTAATTTTGTAGGAAGTTTAGCTATTAATTTAATATTATATTTTAGCAAAGTATATCTCAGTGTCTCGTAAAGTTGTTGTATATATCCAAATTTGCAATAACTGAACTCATTCAAATTTAATTCTGTCTTGATTGTTTTGCGCGATTAACTAAACTATTAATCAGTTGAGAAGGGAAACCATTCTCCAAAGCAATCTGTTTAATCATATTAATTTCTTCTTCCAGGTATTTATCTGTACAGACTTCGAAGGCACATTTAATGTAAAATCCATAGGCAGCAATTTTACAAGAAAAATGTGAATCGGAATCAAAAGAAATAGTATTGTTAGATCTGCATGGTTTTCTGTAAACATTACGCTCCAATTTATTTTCATAATTGTTTTTTATTTGTTTGATATCAAGAAAATGTAAACTACCCTTTTACTCAATTTCTAAAGTAAACTTGATCCTTGAATCCAATTCGTTAAGTTTTATCAGAAAATTATTTAAAGATTCCAAATTATAATTCCAAACTATGAAAATGTCATCTACATATCTAATCCAAACTGATGGTTTCAATTCAAAATTTTTCATAATCATTGTTTCTAAGGGTCTAAGTTTTAATTTGGCTAGATATCTTGAAAAGGGCGATCCCATAGGAGCACCATTTTGCTGTTTGTAATATTTATTGGTAAACACGAAAACATTATTTTGCATAATCAAGTTAATCGCTGATTTTAATTTGGTGCGCATATCATGATAAAAATATATTCGGGATGTAGGCAGGTAAAATCGCTAGTTTCAGAGCCCCACCCACCCACTAATCGTTTTTCAATATCTTTAATTTGTCTAAATTTTCTGTTAAAATTGTCCGGTTTCAATCGTGTTATTTTTTTTTCTATTTAGAGTTCAAGGAATTCGGGTCGTAAGTAAAGAATTTAGACGCTATCCGTGGTCGCCTATCGGCGACAGTGCTTCGCGCAAGAGACTAGGGCTATCCGTGATGTACACTGTAAAAAAAATTTAAGAGGTTACTAAAATTTTCTTAGTAAATTTGTATTCCACAGAATTTTTTAGTAACCATTACAAACTTTTTTTGCAAGTGAAACAAGCATTTCTTTTGTAAACTGAACAAAAGAATTGTACGGAGGTGTACTAAATTAAAAAGAAAAACTAAAAAGAAAAAGCAAGTAGACTGTAAATTTAATGGAATGTTTATTTTTCTAAGAGTCGCTGCTTGATGCAGCATTAGAGCTTGTTGTTAAGAGACCGTTTCTCTCAATCCACTGCGTCACACAACACGTGAGCAGGGTTACAGTAAATTGCCGATTGGCGTATAATTGGCGTGGGCTGTGTTTGTCGCCAAGGCGATGTTACAAGAACACAATACAGAAGCGGAACATCCCGCCCGGCGTTGAAATATTTTTATATTTCAAGATACATATGCAATACAAGTAATAATACAATATGATACAGATTATAAGCAAAAATAAATAAATAAAATAAATAAACACAAATAATACATGAAAAATTAATACATAATAAAGCACATTTAAAGTTTAGGATCTATGATGTTGTCCTCAATGGGTAATATACTTATTTTTGAAATAGGTCATTTAAAATTACCCTTAGCGGTACGAACTTCAACTACCCTGACTATCCCGTCCGCGCCTGGGAAAACCTTATTAATGCGGCCTAGTGACCAAGTGCAAATGGGTAATTGTGAGTCCTTAAGCAAAACTAGCATTCCTGGCAGAATATTAGGCTTTTTAAATAGCCACTTGTTTCTTTCTTGTAACTGGCTCAGATAATTATTCTGCCAACGTTTCCATATTAACTGCGTTAATTTTTGAGTCCTTTGCCATTTATTTAGCAAATTATCTTTGACCTCACTTAAATTGGGTTCTGGAATTAAATTAAGAGGCTTTCCTATGAGAAAGTGACCAGGAGTCAACACCTGAAGATCGTCAGGATCTGTTGACAAAGGACAAAGCGGTCGCGAATTTAAAATAGCCTCTATCTGTGTGATAACTGTCAGGAATTCCTCGATCGTGAGATGAGCTGAACCCACAGCTCTTTTTAAGTGGTATTTGAAAGATTTGACTCCTGCCTCCCAAAGGCCACCAAAATTTGGCGCCCTAGGAGGGGAGAACTTCCAGTTAATACCTTCAGAAGCTAAAAAGTTCGAAACTTCATCACTCGTAACAAGTCTACGTAAATGTTTTAGTTCTGTTGAAGCCCCAACGAAATTTGTAGCATTGTCGCTAAAGATTACAGAGCTTTTCCCACGACGAGCGAAGAATCTTTTTAGAGTCGCTATTATAGCCTCGGATGTCAAATCTGAGACAAAATCCAAGTGCACAGCTTTAGTGACCATACATACAAATATGGCAACATAGATTTTCTGAAAAGTACCCTTTCTTTGACCTTTATATTTTATTTCAAAAGGCCCACTTAAATCTAATCCCACATTTGAAAATGGGGAACTGGGCACTATTCTTTCAGGAGGGAGATCCCCCATCATTTGACTGGCCGTTATAGGTTTAATTTTAAAGCATTGTAAACACTCATGTACAATTTTACGCGCAATATTTCTGCCACCGAGAGGCCAATATTTTTGACGCACAGTGTTCAAAAGAGCTTGGGGTCCTACATGAAAATCTCGTTTATGATAATATTGAAAAATTAGTTTCGTCAAGCGACAGCTCGCCGGAAGTATAATGGGGTGTTTATGATCAAAATTCAAATTTGATTTTGCTAGTCTTCCTCCCACCCTCAATAAGCTATCTCCATCTAAAAAGGGATTTAAGAATTTTAACTTACTTGCGCGATGAAACGAAGATCCCGCTTGGAGGGCCGAAATTTCATTTTTGAAATACTTTACCTGTTTATTTTTTATTAAATAAACCTCTGCCTTTCTTAATTCCTCCAGCAACAGAGGGCCGGTTGCAGATGTTGCTTTTTTACATTTATGTATGAATCTGAAAATATAAGCTAAAATTCTAATTAATTTTTGGAAATTATTGCTAAGATTAATTAAATTATCACAGAAATTAGAGTCATTATGAATAGCGAATGTCAAGTTGCTGGGAGCTTTAAGCTCACTAGAATAATGTTCATCTTTAATGTCACTTATATTAGAGTCAGTTTTTGCTATTGTTTCTTCAAGAATTGAAAGAGGCGGGCCATGCCACCACAACTGGTTAGAAGACAGGTTTTCCACACTTGCACCTCTTGATATCAAGTCAGCTGGATTGTGTTCTGACGGAATATGAAACCATGGAAAGTTCTTAGTTTGTTCCTTAATTTGCACAACGCGGTTTCCCACAAACGTTTTCAGGAGATGAGGAGCAGTGTCTATCCAAGCTAAAGCAATAGTTGAATCAGAAAACAAATTGACTGAAGCTACTTGTTTGTCTAATGAATTAAAGACCTTGTTAGTGAGTTTAGCCAGAAGAAGACATGCTGACAGTTCGAGACGTGGCACTGTTATTACTTTGGTTGGACACACGCGGGATTTACTACATAATAAGTAACTGATGGTTTCACCAGAATTAGATGTTTGCATGTATATCACTGCGCCATAAGCCTTGGAAGACGCATCTGCGAAACCATTTAGCACCACTGATTGGTTCACAGCTAGGAAGCATCTTGGTACTTCAATGGATTCCAGTTCTTTAAGACTTTCGAGGAAGGTTTCCCATAGTTTGGCGACATGAGAGGGCAGCTTCTCATTCCACTCTATTTTAAGAAGCCATAGCTCCTGCATGAATATTTTTGCTTTAGCAATCACTGGCCCTAAGAGACCGAGAGGATCATAAATGCGGGCAATTTGCGAAAGTACATCTCTTTTTGTGAAATCACTCTTTGTGTTGATATTAACTTTATACCTAAACGTATCATTGAAACTGTTCCACAACATCCCTAATGTTTTAACAGTTATTTCTTCAAAATTTCTGTCCAGGGGAAACATGTGATTATCAGTAGATTGGACCTCATTGGTACACCATTTGTGTAAAACCATCCCTCCCTTTAGGAGGAGTTCAGTTAATTGCGATTTCATTAATCTGAATTCTTCTAAATTGGATGAGCCCGATAGGCAATCATCCATATAAAAGTCCTTCAAAACAATTTTCGATGCTAACGGGAATTCCTTTTTCTCATCTAGAGCTAATTGTTGTAATACTTTGGTGGCTAAGTAGGGAGCACAAGATGTTCCATACGAAACTGTTGTTAGCTGAAATACCTTAACCGGGGATGACATACTGTCTTTCCACAAAATTTTTAAATATTTGTACTGGGATGGATTTATTTCTATCATCCTAAACATTTGTTTAATATCCGCAGTAAAAGCATAAATATGCTTTCTAAATCTAATTAATATCGAAAAAAGATCATCTTGCAGAACTCCACCCTTACATAATAAATCGTTCAAAGATTTTCCGTTGGTTGACTTGGCACTAGCGTCAAAAACGACGCGTAGTTTTGTGGTTTTACTAGAGGGTCGTAAAACGCCGTGATGTGGTAAGTAATAGCCATCATTAAAGTTCGTGTTTTCTTTATTTTCATGCATGTGATTTAAATCTCTATATTCTTTAATAAATTCTGTGTATAAATTTTTCATAACAGGATCTCGATCTAAACGTTGCCACAGAGAGTTTAATCTTTTCAAAGCAAGATTTTTGGAATTTCCCAAATCGGGTTCTAAAACCTGTGGTTTAAACGGCATCGTGACCACAAACCTACCATCCGGTTTTCTGAAGTGCGTTTTATCGAAGTGATCTTTACAATATTCTAATTCCTCACTGTTACAGGGTTTTAAATTTTGCACTTCTTCAATTTCCCAAAAAGACTTCAAAGTGTCATTAAGTAAATCAAGATTTTTTGTTAAGAAACAATAATTAGTATTATTATTATTTACTGTTTTGTCATAAATACAACCAGATACTAAATATCCAAAAATACTTGATTGCAAATATAAATTATTGCCTAACTTTATTTTTTCTTCATTTAAAAGAGAAAAATACAGTTCAGCACCGATAATTATCTCCACACTGCTTGGAATGTTAAATTTTTTATCCGCTAAACAAATATTTGCTGGAATTTTTAAATCTGATATGTTTATCTTTTTCGAGGGCGTGAAGTCACAAATGTTTGGAACGATTAATAACTCAATATCATAACTGGCACTATTCATTTTATTTGACAACTTTGATTTGATTCTAGATTTAATGTAAATAGGCAATTTATTTATTCCACTTACAGGAATATTTATTTTCTCCTTTTTCAAGCCTAATATTTGTGCTGCTTTAAATGTACAAAAACAATTCTGAGATGCGGAATCTAATATTGCCCTGAAAGGAATTTTGATGCCATTTACATCTGTCAAATAAATTATTGCAGTGCTAATTAAAACAGATTTATTATTATCATTTTCATATGAAAAAAATGAATGAGCAGTAGTTTCGTTTTGTGATAAATCTTCCGAAACAAAATTGCTATTTATTGTTTCATGTATTGGGAGATTGTTTATAGGATTGTTTACTGGTGTTGTATAATTATGTAATGATGAATGATGGCTTGCGCTCTTGCAAACATGACAAGTGCCTTTTGAATTACAATAATTAATGAGGTGGGCTGAACTTAAACAATTGAAGCAAAGTTTATTTTTCTTAACAAGGTTAATTCGCTCACTTAACTTCATATTTTTATATTTAACACAATGATATAAGGGGTGGTTTTCGGTTTTACAAATTACGCAACATTTACTTTGAGGTTTGTTTGTTTTTATGAATAAGGATTTTGCAGTATATTTAGAGGATACATTAGAACTTATACTATTTAAGATTTGACATCTTCGCTCAAGAAATTCTAAAAATTCATCAAAATTAGGCACTTCATTATCCTTTAATGTTAGTTCATATTGTTTACGAGTTTCGTTATCTAGTTTATTTAGAATAATATTCAGCAAAATTGCGTTCGAGAGATTATCTCTATCATACTTTAAGATCTTTAAAGCCCTTAAATTTTTCTTCACGTTATCCAATAAAATGCGGAGATCCTTAGCGGATTCCTGTTTAATTACACAAAGATTTAAAATATTCTTTATATGACAATCTACCATAACTCTTTTATTCTCGTATCTTTGTTCTAACGCATTGAAAAGTGAAACATAATTTTCATCTGGTGTAAACAAACTCCTCGCTTCACCAGTCAAAGCAGAACGCAAATAAAATAATTTTTCATTATCTTTTAAATTTGAATTATCATTAATAAGCTCGTTAAATGTACTTTTAAATACGGACCATTCTTCAATTCTGCCACTAAAAACCGGCAATATGACCCTAGGTAGCTTAATGCTAGACGTTTTAGCTTGGTCCTGTTCAATAGATTTTTTATTAGAATCAGTATTTTCATAATAAGCATTAATAGAGGTTTTTAAGCTTACCTCTAGTTTTAGAATATCCTCGTCCAGTTGACTCAGTATTTTTTCAGTTTCTTCCAACTTTTCTTCCTCTATTATTCTATAATATTCCAGTTTAAGAGCTTCAAACTTTTCTTCAGTTTTCGACAGTAAATCCAGGTGGGCTTTCCATTCGGATAAATTAAATGTTTTTCCATCCGTTGCGTTAAATATCCTGGTGACTTGGGCCTTGATATTCCCTCGCCTTCTGTTCAATGCTTTTATCTCAGTTTCCGACATTATTCATCTTGTTGACGAAATTCGATAAATTCAATATTTAATTCAATAGAAAAGACACTGATTCGTTCATACCTCCGGGTCGCTTGGACCAAATGTACGGAGGTGTACTAAATTAAAAAGAAAAACTAAAAAGAAAAAGCAAGTAGACTGTAAATTTAATGGAATGTTTATTTTTCTAAGAGTCGCTGCTTGATGCAGCATTAGAGCTTGTTGCTAAGAGACCGTTTCTCTCAATCCACTGCGTCACACAACACGTGAGCAGGGTTACAGTAAATTGCCGATTGGCGTATAATTGGCGTGGGCTGTGTTTGTCGCCAAGGCGATGTTACAAGAACACAATACAGAAGCGGAACAAGAATTTTTTGTATAACTAACTTAAAAATTTTTAGTATGAGCCACCAAGCAAATTTTAGTAGTAGCTCCAAAATTATTTTTAATAACCATTACGTGCGCCCGAAGGGCAGGAGCTTCCTTCGAGCTGCACCCAGACTTCTGAAGCGGAAGATTTTCGGCAAAACCGCAATAGATGGCAGCACCAAACATTCCTACCTGCTCCGACAGGATTTTCATAATCCCTTTATTAACGAGACACTACATACATTCGGGGCCTATTTGGCGGTGGCAAGTTTCGAAGCCGGGACCTTTCAGCCTGGAGTCCGTTACTATAACCACTATGCTATCAAGGCCACACCAAGTGAGTTTTAGTAAGAGCTATTAAAAATATAAAACTATTAACTCTATTCGTTGCTAACTTTTTTCTAGTAATTCTTACAGATTTTTTTGTAACCGACTAAGATTACTAAAATTTTTTAGTAATTACAAGGATTACTGAAGTTTTTTTAGTAGATCGACCCTTTTCTTACAGTGTAGGTAGGGGTCTGTCGGACGTTCCTCTCAGTCCACACAACTTTGAAGAATGTCCGTGGTAGATATAGCTGCCACCACCGATATTACTAGGTGATATCGGTCACCCACTGTGAGAATGGTGTAAATGAAGACTTACGCTAGTAACTGAATTATCAGTTTATTAAGAATATATGTACACACAAAATACGCTATTTACAAATATATACAACTACAATTCGGATATAGGTGATCCGGTTCAACATTAAATTAGATACCGTAAAGATTGGTTGTGTACTATTCCAATTACACTTTCCACCTCACACTCAATACACGTTAAATTCACTTTTTTGGAGCTCAACCTTGAGTCTCCCAACACAAGTATACTGGGCCTGCACTTCTTAGCCCAGAGCACTACACACTAGGACGTCTGTGTCCTTTGCGTACCAGAAAACGCACACTTTACGCTCTTCCACACAGCGCAACCTCTAGGTCCGAAACCTAGGTACCGAATGACTGATCTGAGACAAACTTGCCCTCTCAACTCATGGGGTCACACAAATGCCAACCCCCGCTGGAGCTTCCTCATTGGGCACCTTCCCTCACTCCTTTCTTGCCTAGTGACATGCTGCTAATCTACTCAACATCCGCATATTTCACTGACAGATGGACATGCCTCTCAGCTATCTCTTTTCTCTAACACCCCACCTGTAAAGGATTATCTGGCAATTCCCCTTTCCACAAAGAAGGAATGTCACCTTGGAAATTCTGTACACAACCATACAATACTAGATATTCAAATAGAGAAAGAGTAGACATTACATTCTTTAGCACAGGTGCTATCAGATCCTGACACCCCCCACCTTATCGGAAAATATGCCTTTTAGGGGCTAATTTTCCCCAAACATATAGTAATATCGCAGAAGAGTTCAATAGTCTCTTTACAGATTTCTTCATTATGCTTATTACATAGGTATTTCCAGGTGTCTGAACACTATCTACTGACATCTCTACTGAACCTTGTACCAATATTAATATTACAAAAACAATACACATGTTAATAGAATATTATAAACAAAAAAATCAAAAAATATTTACACACACACAGAAAAAAAAATTAAATGTGTGACGATATCCCTTTAAGGTTGTCCACTACTGGGTCGTTGATGCTGATGGGCTAACAACTGGTTGTTCTTCCCAGCTCTTTCTAGGTAGCCTAGAAATTGCGTCAGCATTCAAATGTTGGGCTCCTGGACGATGAGAAATACGCAGGTTCCAGCGTTGCAAGGCAAGAGCCCATCTAGTGAGTTTGGGTGATCTTGGGGTTGTTTCGGTGAGAAATTTTAATGGATTATGATCCGTAATGATCTCAATTTGAGATCCATAGGTCCATTTTTCAAACTTTCGCAACCCAAAGAGCACACTCCAAGCCTCTTTCTCTATACTCGGCCAAGCACGCTGAGCCCCTGACAATTTCTGACTGGCAAAAGCTATCGGTTTATACTGACCCTTTTCATCTTTTTGAGTAAGGCAACATCCTACTGCCAGGTCGAAAGCATCTGCGTGGAGCTGATATTCCCGGCCTACGATAGGTGTAGCCAAACTCGTCACTTTACATAACTCATCTTTAAGAGTATTAAATGCTTTTTCTGCCCTTTCATCCCATGGTATAGTATTTTTAATCTTCCCTTTTGTCAATTCGGTTAAAGGTATAGCAATTTCGGCATAATTTGGAATATAAGATCGGTAAAATCCCATTAATCCCAAAACAGATCTAACTTCCTTTTTAGTTTTTGGTCTCTTTAGATCCCTTATTGCTCCTATTTTTTCCTCATCAGGTGCATGCGTTCCACTCCCAATTACATGACCTAAAAACTTAGTTAATTTCTCTCCAAATTTACATTTGTCTAGCCTAATCGTAAAATTTCTCTTTTTCAACTCTTCAATGACAGCCCTAACATGTTCACAATGCTCTTCCCAGGTGTCGGAGAAAATGACATCATCAATATATGCTTCCGCATACCTCCGATGACCTTGAAGAACCTCATTCATATCTTTCTGAAACGTGGCAGCAGCCCCTGATAATCCAAAAGGCATTGTACGCCACTGATAAGTTCCATTATGCGTTGTAAAAACTGTCAAATGTTTACACTCCTCAGCCATTTTAATCTGCCAATAACCTCTCAATAAATCAATCGACGATAAATACTTAGCCGCCCCTGCGGTATACATGATTTCTTGAGAATCTTTCATCGGAAAGGTTGGCACCTGAGTTACCGAATTTAATGTTCTATAGTCTATACAAAGCCTAACAGTTGCGTCTTTTTTCGCCACACAAACAATTGGATGACTAATTTCAGCATTTGACACTTCGATTAGATTTAATTCTAATAACTCCTGAATCTGCCTATCTACTTCCTCTTTATAAGCTACCGGTACACTATATATCTTTGGTTTTTTTCCTTTCCACCCCCGGTTTAAGATCAATACGATGCTCCCCTACATCAGCTGGTCGTACAGGAGTCATAAATACCTCTTTATTCTCCCTCAAAATAGACTTTATATCTTTAACTTGATTGTTAGATAACCCTTTTATTTCGAACCTCTCTATATCTCGTTCTACTTCCTGATCCCGGTTCAAAATAGGAATTTCTCCAACTTCTCCAAATTCCTCATCACCCTCGAAAACAATATTAACTATATTACATTTAGCAATAAATTCTCTTATTTTATTTTGGTGCACATGCTTCCTACTCCCGTCGGCTAACTCAACTATAAACGAATGCTGATTTCGTTTTTCGACTATGGTTGCCGGCCCTTGCCACCTAGAATATAATTTATTAGTTGAATCGGGGATTAACAATATTATTTTATCGCCTACTTCAAACGTTTTTTCCTTAGACCTTAAATTATAATGGTAAGCCATTTTATTTTGTTGTACCTCAGACGATAATTTTGCCTCATTTGCGGCTCTTTCTAAACGTCCCCTAAGTTTATTCAAATACTCATGAATCGGCGTAGTATCTAACTGCGCCCGCTTATTTTCTCCTGCCCAGGATGACTTGAGAATCGACAAAGGACCCTCCGGCGTTCTACCATATAATAACTGGAAAGGTGCGATTCCCGTCGTAGAATTTGGGACTTGCCTATACGCCCATAATACAAATGGTATTTGTTCATGCCACTTTTTTCCTTCTTCTCTAATAGTATGATGTAACATACGTTTAAGAGTCTGATTAAATCGTTCCACAAGCCCGTTAGACTGTGGATACTGTGGGGTCGAAAATCTTGGACTAGCACCTAACCTTTTCTGAAATTCTTTCGTTAAGTCGGCGGTGAAATTGGTTCCATTATCACAAGCAATCATATTCGGAATTCCTGTCCTCATAAATATTTGAAGTAACGCATCACACGCGGTTTTAGCAGTTAAACTTTTTAAAGAGATCGCATCCGCCCACCTGGTATGTTGATCAATTAAGGTTAGTATATACCGATGCCCTTGGGAACTTTTAGGATCAATAGGCCCAATTAAATCAAGGGTCAACGGTCAACCAGGCGGGGAGGCCTACCAGATGGCTTAAGCACTCACTAGCCCCGCCTGAACCCAATTAAATCAACATTAACTACCTGAAATGGAAGTTCCGGACGCGACACTGGGGAAATAGGAGCTCTATCATTTACTTTAACCCCTCTAGTCAATTGGAACTCTAAACATGACTCACAAAATTGTTTAGTTTCTTTCGCCATCCCATCCCAATAAAATGAATACCTGATTCACTGTAAAGTTTTCTTGGCTGCATGATGCCCTCCAAATACCGAACTATGCGCTAATTTTAGGATTTCTTCCCTTCTTACTTTGGGAACTACTAATTGCGCTATAGTCTCGCCTAACAATTTCTCTTTGTGATATAATAAGCCATTTACAATATAATAATCCCCCTTATCCACTTTAGCTAATTCCCAAGCTTTCTCTAATTCTTTACATTCTAATTGGGATTGCTTAAACATATCGGAATTGCTAACAATAGTTTTATTACCTTTCTCCACTTCCGTTTTTTTCCGTATTCTGTGTTTGTACATTTTCTGATTTCGCTTCTATTGCGTAAACATTACAATTATCGTTACTCATATCTTCCTTTTCACTCGAATTATCAATAATAATTTCCGAACTTTCTAATTCTTGGGCCTCTAGCAATGGCTCCTCGCGGTTGACACCTGACAACTCATTAATCACTTCGAGATGTAAAATCACTTGCTCATTAATATTATCAGTCACTGCGCAAAGTACTTCCTGATGAATTATATTAGTTTGTCCGAATTGCGGAATAGCTAACGGTAGTTTAACCAACGGCGATTTAACTGCTTCACCGAATAACCCTTGTAAATAAATACTACCCGCTCCTTTCAATTTCTCTTCCGGTACCAAATCCTTATGAACAACACTAATTTCACATCCAGAATCAACCAATCCCTTTGCTTTTTGCCCATTTACACTAACTTCAATTTTCTCGAGTTTATTTAATTTCTCACCAATAACGTTAGTTCTCTGTTCGGCCTTTGCCGATATTCTCGCCACAATAGCTCCATTAGGTAACTCTTTGCTTTCTTTTACCACAATCTTATGCTCACCCGCTTTCGGATCTCGCCCTTTATTACCATTATTTCCCTCATTACCCACTTTATTACAAAAACGTTGGTAATGACCTCTCAAACCACATTTAAAGCATTTAGGAGCTGAAGCATCACTAGGCTTCTTAAAATCTATTTTCCTATCCGAAAAAGAATTAGTCTCATTACTCCCGTTTTGCCTCCAATTATTACTAACTTTGTTATCATCCCTCGGTCTCATTTTTTCATTGTTTACGTGCCTATCTTTACCTTTAAAACTTTTATACGTAACGGCGTAAGACTTATGTTTAGCGTCAAAATAATTGTCACATTCTTTAGCAATTTTAGAAGTTTCTAACCATTTACCTTGATGAGTTAACCCAATATATGACGTGGTATCCTCATCTAACGTACTTACTAATTTATCCGTAACTATTAACTGGTTGACCTTTTCATAAGAGTCAGCACCTCTAATCTTACAATAATTTTCCCATGTCGCTATAAAACGCAGTACAAATAATACATGAGTTTCGTTCTGGTTTCTCCTAGCCTTCTTAAAATTTTCCAAACATGCCTTCGGTGTCCGCTCATGTTCCCTTAGAACTAACTCCTTTAACTCCTCATAATTCTCCATTTGTTCCGTAGTGGTATAAATTAACAAATTATTCGCCTTATCTCCTAACATATTTAGCAGAATTTCGGCCTGCTGGTTTTCCGGTACATTTTTAGTTTTGAATGCCCTTTCTAAACTGTTGAAAAATAGATTCCATCCCTCAGTCCCTTCCGGTACTTTGATAGATAGAGTTTTTACGCTTTTGATCAATTTTTCTATATTACTTTCATTATTAGATTCCCTAGAAACATTACAATTATTTGCCGAACCTTGAACCCTTAGTCTCTCCATTTCTAATTCATGTTCCATCCTTAATTTTTCTATCCTCTCTTCTCTTTCTAACTTTTCGTGTTTTTCTTCGCGCTCTAACTTTTCCTGTTTTTCTAACCTTTCGCGCTCTAATTTTTCTTGTTTTTCTAAATTTTCGCGCTCTAATTTTTCCTGTTTTTCTTCACGCTCTAACCTTTCCTGTTTTTTCTAACTTTTCGCGTTCTAATTTTTCTTGTTCTAATCGTTCTGCAACAATAGCGTCAGATAATTCCTTAATAACCCCCTCGTCATACTCATCACTGTCCATTATCTTTTTCTTAAGCTGAATTCTGGTATCATCTTCCGCGAATTCAACACCCAATTCTTCAGCTATCACCTGAAGATCAACCTTTTTTAGTTTCAATAAGAAAGCCATACCTTCACCGATTGTTATTACCACCCTACAAGAATAGTTAAACCTACCCAATTAATATTTCCTAATTTTCTAACTTAGTACAGATATTTCTCCACTTATTATACTAAATAATACCCTTCAGATAATCAATACATTTCATTTCTAATTAATTTACTGAATACTCTAATTTTTCTCAACCATTGATATCACACAATTTACTTCCAATAAAACAAAAAGGTAAAACAATAATTCGATTTGCTTACTATGCAATACAGATTTCAACTTATACACTTAGATAACAACATACAATTTATAAAATAATACTAATACGTTGAAATTGAATAGGAGTATTGATGTCAATAAAAAAATCCACATAAAGAAAAATTGTAAAACATGCATATATAAATTTCTACAATTATCCTCACTAAAATATTTCCGAACTTAATACTGGTTCTTACACTTAAAACAAATATACTGAAAATCTTTACTTTTATTTTTCCTCACTATGGCTCTCTTTTGAGCCTTTTTTTTCTCTACTATGGCTCCCTTTTGGGCCTTTTTTTTTCTCTACTATGGCTCTCTTTTGGGCCTTTTTTTTCACTATGGCTCTCTTTTGGGCCTTTTTTTCTCACTATGGCTCTCTTTTGAGCCTTTTTTTTTCACTACTATTGGCCAATTAAAATCCTAAGCAAATGTTATTATACATTCTTCAAACTTAAAAAAAAATGTTGCTTCATTTAAATATTACTTTAACAATAATTTAACTTTAAGTAAATTCAATTATTCCTTCCAACTACTATTATCACAATTAATAAAAGGAAATATATAGAAAGCCAATACTAGCTCAAGTTATTATGACCTTTCCTTAAAACAATAGTCAATATGGTTATTAACACTTTATAGGTAGGGAGTATTGATAAAACACATAAATAATATAGACAATTTACTTAAATTACTACTAATTATACAACAACAAATTTTGGTTCGAGATGTCAGCAGAAAGATATGATCAAAACACCTTACCTTATACTTTCTTTGCTGGATTACTTTTCTAATCACAGGTAGCTCCACGATGTAGCGGTAATATGGCACAACAGTTCAGTTTAGTTCTTTCTAATAAAGATACGCACAACACTTTAGTCCACACTCGACGATACGGCACGACACTTTAGCACCCACTCGACGATCCGGCACGATACTTTAGCACATACTCGACAATACGGCACGACACTTCACGCACATTCGACGATACGGCACGACACTTTAGCATACAATCGACGATCCGGCACGATGCTTTAGCACACTCTCGACGATATGGCACGACCACACAAGAATTCCACTGGATACTCCGGCATTAACAGACTGCAACACGGCTCGCTGGTCACTGGTTTCAAGCGATTCTATCCCGACGCTGCCAACAATTTGTCGGACGTTCCTCTCAGTCCACACAACTTTGAAGAATGTCCGTGGTAGATATAGCTGCCACCACCGATATTACTAGGTGATATCGGTCACCCACTGTGAGAATGGTGTAAATGAAGACTTACGCTAGTAACTGAATTATCAGTTTATTAAGAATATATGTACACACAAAATACGCTATTTACAAATATATACAACTACAATTCGGATATAGGTGATCCGGTTCAACATTAAATTAGATACCGTAAAGATTGGTTGTGTACTATTCCAATTACACTTTCCACCTCACACTCAATACACGTTAAATTCACTTTTTTGGAGCTCAACCTTGAGTCTCCCAACACAAGTATACTGGGCCTGCATTTCTTAGCCCAGAGCACTACACACTAGGACGTCTGTGTCCTTTGCGCACCAGAAAACGCACACTTTACGCTCTTCCACACAGCGCAACGTCTAGGTCCGAAACCTAGGTACCGAATGACTGATCTGAGACAAACTTGCCCTCTCAACTCATGGGGTCACACAAATGCCAACCCCCTCTGGAGCTTCCTCATTGGGCACCTTCCCTCACTCCTTTCTTGCCTAGTGACATGCTGCTAATCTGCTCAACATCCGCATATTTCACTGACAGATGGACATGCCTCTCAGCTATCTCTTTTCTCTAACACCCCACCTGTAAAGGATTATCTGGCAATTACCCTTTCCACAAAGAAGGAATGTCACCTTGGAAATTCTGTACACAACCATACAATACTAGATATTCAAATAGAGAAAGAGTAGACATTACATTCTTTAGCACAGGTGCTATCAGATCCTGACAGGGTCGCCGGCGAAGATGGGCCGCAGCCTTCCAAGAGAAAAAGGAAAAAGATGAGGAGCTGTATCCAAATATTAGTAGTACTTGCAATATTCTGTAGACACTAATCAATGGAATATGGATACAGCCCCTTATTTTTTTGTTTCATTTTCGGAATATCCGATTTTGACCTTATTCTTTAAACGATAATTTTTAGAATTTTCAAGCTATGAGTTTGAAACGTTAACAATAGTTGCTCTATACATTTAGCTAATACAATATGCAAATGAAATTTTTTATAGAGTTGACGCATGCGCAGTGAAAATGTATTTAATAAACCTGCTCATTTTTCATACAATTATTAATATTTTTTAATTTCGTTTACAGAGTGTTATGTATAATGTTGATTTTCATATTTTCGGAAAAGAACATTATTTTTTATTAAGAACTTTGCATATCATAAGCAAAAAACTTTGCAAAATTTTGACAGTTCTTATAAAAATCTTAGTGTGTCTACGAGTATACATGCTATAATCATAAAAATGAAAACAATTTATTACAATAAAAGTTTCAATCATAATCTGCAGTTTGAACGCTTTTGCTATACATTAGTTTTGACAGGGTTATTCAAAAGATGCTCGTTATTTTTCAATTTGTTGATGGTCCCTATTGGATTTTGGGGAAAATCTTCGCTAAAATGTATGACGTGTACTATGACGGGTACTATGTGTACTAGTTCATACATATGGAGTTTCAGAGTTATTCCGCATGTATATTATAAAAATTAGATATTAAAAAACGACTGAAATTGCAAGTGTCAAGATTTTTTTTGCTGAGACTGTATATTTGTCTTAGTGGACTAAATACATCTTTCTGCCAGTCGGATTTTAAAAGCCACAAAGTAAGGTATTTTAAACTAGTTTAAAAAATCAGGGAATATACAGTCGGACCCCGATTTACGAATAATAACCCCAAATTAAGGAGATTTTTCAACAGATGAAAGAAAAAATTTTCTTTTTCTGGGTAAGAAAAATATTGGATTGTTTTTCAAATGATATATCCCTCTTGTCTGGAAAAGAAAAAAATATTTTGTATAAAATAATGAGCCACCAGAACCAGTAACCTTTTTCTTAAAGTAAAAATTTGGGAAGAAAATTTTCTCAGCGTGATTGAAGGGTGTGAATCATCGGACGTTTGCATTGCAGATGAAACAGGATTGTTTTAAGATTTACAACGCAATAAAATGCTTTATCATAGAAATGAAAAATGCTTTGGTGGGAAAAAAGAAAAGTGAGTTTACCAGTTTTCTAGCGGCTGATGCTGACAAAATTGATAAATTGAACCAATGTTTATAGCAACGGTAACAACAGTGCGATATTTTAAAAGCAAAAAGACCTTAACGACAAAATATTGAGAAAATCTAAAATCATGTATGTCTTCTTCCCAACTTAAATATTTTCTGATGCCTTTAGATAAATCTATGCAGATACAAAAGAGAATATTTTTTTGTTTATTAACCAATGTCCCTCTTAACCTCCAGTTTTCAAATTAAACAATGTTAAATTTTGGTTTCTCCTGCAAATTGCACAAATGTGCTTCAGCCACTAGACCTTGGTATCATTCGTTCAATAAGTGGTAATTACAGAAGGTTGCTTATGGAAAAAAAATTATAGCATCATTGGAGGAAATTGCGTAGAAAAAATACAAATTCAATGTTTTGGATGCAAAGGATATAATCATAAAAATAACAGTGTATATACGCTCAAAGCAGAGGGTATACGCGCTCAAGGCAGAGGGTATACTCTAGAGTGTGTATTCTATAGCTTTCTTGAGAAACAAAGGATATACGATGTTCCTTTAAAAAATCCAGAAGGCATATGCCCCGTATATCCTCTTCTTCATCCCTGTTTGGATGCTCCATATTGTGGGATAGAATCGTGGGGCCAAGTTTCTAAAAATATCGCTGGAAAATGCTTTCAGAAATGGAGATTTACAGACACAAAAGTAGAGTGATGAAAATTATGAAGATATCACCCATTGAAAAGAAATTATATCGAAAAAAGTCGTTTTTAACGTTTATGTCACATGGAATGACAGACTTGTCTACCTTGCAATTAAAGTTAATGAAATAGTTAATTTGTCTAGCGATTCTGATGCAGAAATCGATAATGAAATTCCCATTAAAACTGTTACTTTTTCTCATGCTTTACATTGTTTGGAAACTGTGAAAACGTACTTCATGCAGTAGAACATAAAATGGCTCAATATTTTCTTCATTCCATAAAGCAAGAAAAAGAACTTTTCCGAATCAGGAATCAAAGGAAATCTTAAATATCTATTAAACAGTACTTTAAAATTTAAAATTAATTGGTGCGAAATATTCGCTGTATTTTAGCTACTGAATAAAAAGTGTACAATTACTAATTATGAATATTTTTGTGTAGGGGCTTATTGGACTTTTTCCATAAGGTAAGTGCAGAATTTTTTTCTTACTTGTAGTATTGGACCCCGATATTACGAATAATCCCGATTTAACAAATAAAGTTTACGGTCCCGATGAATTCGTTAATCGAGGTCCAACTGTACTTTTAAAAAGTGCATTCTTGCACAGAGACAATTATTGCATAGACAATTATGCACAGCACCCATTACATTTGTTTTTACTACTTCCTAAATTTTATTATAATTTTTTTATGATACTACATCTTATATAACATATAAGTTTATTGAAAATAGATCGTATTTAAAGTAAATATACAAAAATATGTTTTTATAAATTCTAATCTTGAAAAACTTGCTTTAATATTATACATTTTTTAGGATGTTGGAATTTCTGTGAAACTGCTACATTGAAAAAAAGTGTAATTAGCTAAATTTAATTTTATACGTTAATTCAAATTTATTTTAATACGAGTAATAATTAGAAATAACGATAGCATTTAAATAATTTACTTCACCTTTAATAAATATTTCTGAAAATGTGTTACATCTATGCATTTTAAATAAAAGTGTGCTTTAAATAATATATACTTTTGAATACACACAATGCTTAATTTTCATGTTGTTATTACTAATTAGTTTAAAGGTTCTATATAGAATAGTTGAATAGAAAACTTTTAAGATAAAAGGAAATTAACTTTCTTAATTAGTATTTGTAATTTTTGTTTACATTTGTAACTGTTTATATTTTTATTTAACTGAAAACAATACTTTCAACAAATTAAGTTAAATAAATAATTTGTTTAAGTTTAAAAATAAACATTTTAGAATTTCTTTTTTCAGTTTTACAATTTCAATCAATTTATTATGTCTTATATCTTGGATAAACTCGCACCTTGTTAATAAAATAATTGTTAAAAAAAAAAAAAATATTATGTAAATAAAAATGTCTTACTTAATTTCTTTTCTAATATTCTTTATGTTACAATTATGCAAAATATATCGTCAGTTGAAAAGAAATACCTTAAGAGCTTACACTAGTAATGCGAATGCACTCGCAATCTAATGTTAATTCAATGGAAATGCATGGAGGGAATTTCCAGACCTGACAGGCCATTCAAACGAAAGCTATCTTGGCCTGACCCAGGGCGGTTCGATGTCTGACTCAGACCACATATATTTTTGCAGTTTACGGTTCGACTAAACATCTCTCAATTACCCTAATTTCCTGCGTATAATCCGCGGATCAAACAATCATTTTTCGACCCAGAAATTTTATTAAATAAAATATAACTTTTCAGATCGTCGTAAATATTTGCCTTCATTTACGAAATAAAATTTCTGGGTCGAAAAAGAATTGTTTTATCCGCGGATTATAGGCAGGAAATTAGGGTACTGTGGAATTTTTGTTTTTATTACCATATAATAAAGATTTTATTATTGACATGTAATTAGCTCGGAATAGCGGGACTCTACTGTATATTTTCATCTATTGCATACACAAACATAAAATAAAATAATTTTGGAGGTATTATATTTTATTTCTATACTTTTCGTAAAAAAGACACGAATAGAGATATAAAAATATGTTTTCCTTTAATATAAATATAAAAAGAGGAATAAACTATTAAACATATGCTGTATTATTAATAATTAATTAACAATAATCAGAAAGCTTGTTCTAAAAAGAGAATAAACAAAGATGATGTAATTAATTTTTTCCCAATGTTTGAGAGAATCGCATTTTTATTTGGTTTTAATAAATACCAACAGCATGTAATTTGTATCTAGAATCGCCTTAGACTCTCCAATAATTAATAAATTATAGATAGAGTGATATATCATGCAATACGATAAAAGACAATATTATGTAAAAAATGATTTTCTTGATGTAATTTGAATTTATTTTTAGAGATATATAAACCATGAGTTTGTTTATGTAAGACACTTAAAAATATTTATTACACAAATAAATATATTTGAATGACTCTCCTCTATGAAGAAAATCTATTTCACTCACAAAATCGAAATATAATAATTTTAGTACTATTATATTTTTTGTTTTTGCTTATATATATATATATATATATAAGATAATATATATATATATATATAAGATACGAATAGAGACATGAAATAACACATTCCATAATATAGTATAAGTAAAGGGATGGATAAAGTATTAAACATATACTGTATTCTTAAAAATTGATTACAAATTAATCAGAAAGCATATTCTAAAAAGCAAAAAAAAAAAAAAAAAAAAAAAAAAAGATTTTGTATTTAATTTTTTTTAATGTTTGAGGAAATTACTCTTTTATTCGGTTTGAATAAATAACAACATGTCAGTATAACTCCTACACATTTACGCGAGCCCCTAGAATAATAGGGTAAAGTTAGACCTAAAAGAAATATATATGTAAGAATGCAGGAATTGGACCACAGGAGAGACTTGCTTGAGTGTATGTGTGTGTGTGTGTGTGTGGGGGGGGGTCGTCAAAAGGACAAATTTTCCAAGATTTAACGACATTGATGTAACTTGGTGTTTCGGAAGGGGTTGAAGAACTCAGTAATAAACACTGTCTTAGGCAATAAATTTGTCAAAAATATTTATAAGTTACACTGGAAGAGACTGGATTTCCAAAATAAAGGGAAGGAAACTTTGCGCATATGGGATTTTACTGAAATAAATATGTCCACCGTGATATCTGAATGTCTGCAAATTTAGTAGTGGGATTAACATGTTAGCTGTAAAAGTAACATGTTAATTCCGGTAACGCAACACTAAGATTACATCGTAAAAAGAGGATTAGTTGTTTGCTGGGATGTGTATCAGACCACCTACATATGAAGTTGAGCGTTACTTGAAAAATTATAATGATGTGCAATATAAAGCAATTTTATAGGAGGATGGGATTTTTTTAGGAGGGATTGTCAAGTAGATAGAAGATAGTAAATAGAGGATATAGAGTTATAAGTTTGGAGATGAAGTATTAAATCGGTATGGTGAAACAGCAATAAAGGCAAATATTTTCACCTTTTCCCTCCGCAGAGATTGCGGATTTGCGTGTCGGGTGGTCACTATCTACCGCCGATGACTTTGCACAATAAGTTTAGGATGTGAGTGGGATCCCTTCATAATATTCCGTGCAACCAAATATGTATGCGAATTGCATGTTCATAGAAGTTACGCATCCTTAAAATCCTATGTTTATAAATATTAATCAATTCTGCATAAATGTATTAACATAATTTTAAAGCTTATATATATTTATAAATGATACTCAATAACTGTAAGATTAACAGTGTATTTATAATGCTTTAATTATAAATAAAGTGTTGTTATTATTTTTATGTTTATAGACTCTTATGTCTTCTAAAACATCCCATTCTCGAATCTGGGAAACTTTAAATGCAAAACTAAATAAATAACACCAAATGAGTAGTCAGACAAACAGAATGTAATTTGTATCTAGAATTGCCTTAGACTCTAAAATAAGGAATAAATTGTAAATATAGGGATCATCATATAATATAGTAAAAAGTAATATTATGTAAAAAATGATTTTCGTCGTGTAATTTGAATTTATTTTTAGAGATGTATAAACCATAAGTTTGTTTATGTAAGACCCTTAAAAAACATTTATTGTACAAACAAGATATTAGAATGTAATTTATTATAATAGCTGATAAAACGTTATTTATTAACAAAGGTTTTAGTCAGACATTTTTTATTCTAGTACACGAATAGATAGGAAAGAAAAGAAATAGATTTCAAAACTGATAAATATTAATTTTGTTTGAGAATTTTTTTTCTCCTGTCATTAAGGAGAATAAATTACTTGCTCGGAATAAACAACAACAAAAAATTGATCTTTTAACCCTATATTTGAGAAACAAACTTTCCAAGTTAAAAAACAATAATGCATATTATTATGTATGACACTTCTGGATTACAGCCAAAGTAAAGCATATTTTTAAAGCATTCATATTCATCTTCTCATTATTTTTTGTCTCAAATTAAATAAATTAAGTGAAATAGAATGAAATGAAGTAAAATAAATAAAATAAATAAATTAACAATATTTTCATAACAATATACTTTTTCATCTTATTCCATAATTACTTTGACAATGTTTATTTATAGTATATTTTGAAAAAATTTGTTGAAAAAAATGATTTTTAGCTCACAGGCTATTATAGCCTGACAGCTAATGTGCCGCCCGTTCTGTATGTATTGATAAAAATGTCCGATCCACTTAAAATTTTGTATATAGGTGTATCCTGATAAGGCGCTTCCCTGATTAGTTTTTGGAGTTCATTCGATATGTATAAAAGGGTGAACGGGGGGCTCATGCCCCTCCCCTTATTGTTATAAATGGGTTTTTCATGCAGAATTAACAGTTTTCGTTCAAAATTTAGATGTAGGATCATTCTGATGAGACGATTCCGTGACTGTTATTAGGTGTTCATTGAATAAGTATAAATAGACGGAACGGGGGTTCTAATGCCCCTCCCCTTAATTTATATAAATGGGTTTTTCAAGCAGAATTGTCAGATTTCGTTCAAAACTCTGAATAGTTTTGGAAGTTTAATGGTTAAGTATAAAAGAGGGGGATAACTCCTCTTAAATTATATAAATACTAAATGTGTTTTTATTAAGAATTATCCGATTTGCTCTGAATTTTGGATATAGATTTTTTATATGATAAAGCATGTCCTTGATAGTTTAGGAGGTTCAATGATTAAGTATAAAAAAGGGGAAAGGGGACAGCGGTTTCCCCTGTTTAATCTGTTTTTCGAACGGAATTAACCCTTGAAAATATAAGGCTGTAATGTACAATTAGTATGTGTAGGTTGTGAGCTCAATGCCATCAGTTTAACTGGGCAATATTCTTTTATTTTTTTAATTCACGGCATTAAGACCCACTTGCTTATGTAGTGGTTAGGATGTTAGGTAAAAGTGTCTGGGTTCGAATCGCAACTTAACCATGAAAATTTTTTGTCAAATTCAACTTTAAATGGAGATTGTACAATAAGTTTGTGCAATCATTTATTAATAAACATCAACGTGAGATTTATTATTATTATTATTATTATTATTATTATTATTATTATTATTATTATTATTATTATTATTATTATTAATTAGGCTTATATTGTACCTAAAATTTTTGCTTATTTTAAACAATATCTACTGTACTTTAAAATATGTATTAATATCGTGTAAAAATTGGGTATTGCTGATGAAAAAAAAAGTTTGGATTCGTTTTAACATGTAGGTGCCCAATAAGAAAATTTCATTTACATAATTTAAAAATAGACTTTATTTCCAATCGTTCTCTTCCAGTAATTTTTTTCTACGATATTTTCTTGAGAAGATAGAAGGGGGTTACCTTTGTTTCCCACGGCTGTACATAGTTCTATATTGATTGTTTCTGTCAATAATGTTGTTATAAAGTGAAATGCTTTATAGCAAAAATACTCATTGTTATATAAAGTTGAACATAAAGCTAATTTTAACGGAATCTAGGTAGGTCTTTCTGGATGGTTTTGATGCAAAAGATATAGAGACAGCAATTTAATAAGCATACAAAGAGTCTGCACATTTAGTTCGGATTTAAAGGTTGCAAATAGATCTTTTTAATAAGATGATGTGCATAAACAAAAAGATGAGTCAGATGTGTTAATTCCAAAACTTTCTTCGATCTTATACATGTTAATACTTCAAAATTCGCTATCACAGTACCAAAAATAAAAGGCAATTTATATCCATCGTGAGGATTCTAATGGTATGTATTAGCTCTTAATATAGGACTATTGCGAATATCAGGAAAAATGCAAAATAAAAGCGCCATCCGTTGTGTGATTTACACCAAAACGTAATCAGCAATAATATTTATCCTGGTAAATCTGAATCTGAAGTTTGATAATAATTCGTGCATTAGAACTTGAGATAGAGTTATTGCGGAAATCTTTACAAATTCAGCATAACAGCGCCACCTATTGACTGACACCAAAACGTAAATAGAATCCCTTTATATCAAAAATTAACTGAATCTGAAATTTGATGAAAATCCATACCTTAACTGTTGAGATAGAGCTACTGCAGAAACTGGAGAAAAGACAGCATAGCAGCTCTATCTGGTGAGCGATTTATACCAAATGTACAAAAAAATATTCATTCATGTCAAAGAGTAACTGAATCTGAAGTTTGGATGAAAATGAGTGCGCTAGTTCTTGAGATAGAGCTGTTCCGGTAACTGTGAAAAAGGCAGCATAGCAGCACCACCTTTAAGGCCACTGTCCTCGCTCGAGGAAACGCTCGCGAGCTAATGCTATTCCTATGAGGAAGCATTTTTCTAATAACTCCTTCGCATTTTGATATTTTTGAATAATTTTTTTTTTGCATTGGATAGCTGAGGTGCATGCCGACTGCGCACCTTTTTTACTTTTTTGGTTTTGGTTGCAGATATTTTTTACAAAGTTAGTTTCACTTTTAAAACCGGTTTCGAAACTGAAAGTGCTTTTAAAAAAATATATCTTCAACCAAAATCGAAAAAGTAAAAAAGGTTCGCTATCGGCATGCACCTCAGCTATCCAATGCAAAAAAAAAATTATTCAAAAATGTCAAAATGCGAAAGAGTTATTAGAAAAATGCCTCCCCATAGGAATAGCATTAGCTCGCGAGCGTTTCCTCGAGCGAGGACAGGGGCCTTAAGAGATTTACACCAAAATGTAAATAGCAGTCTTTCATGTTATGAACTTAGAGAAATTTAAGACATTTCTTTTAAGCACAATGATGCGTATATATATATGTATGTATTCATATATTTTTATGTTTAAAAATGATTTTTATTTGTAATAATCTAACATGTGAAAATTTTCTGCTCAAGCTAATTATTATATGTATCTATTTTTTTAAAATACATTAAAAAAAATTCGTAAACAATACACTTTTGTTAAATAGTTAAATTTCATTCTTATGTTGTTGTAAAAATTATGTTAAAAACAGAATCAAACAAACAAAAAACAACAAAAAGAAACTTAGTGTCATTAAAAAATGCTAATATGGTTTATTAAAAATTTATTAAACAATTCGGTTTGGTGAAAATCTGTGCAGTAGTTCTTGGGATAAAGCTATTCTGGAAATTGTAAAAAAGACAGCATAGCAGTGCCACTACTTAAACGATTTGCACCAAAACGTAATCAGCTTTATGTTATATTAAGTACTAACTAAGTATAAAGTTTTATGAAAATTGTGCACTTGTTCTTGAGACATAGTTATTGTGGAAATTGTGAATATTGCAGCATAGCATCGCCACTTGTTTAGCGACATATACCAAAACCTAATCAGGTTTAGTTTATATCACGGTTTAACAAAATCTAAATTTTTGTGAAATTCCGTGCATTAGTTCCTGAGATAGAGCGCCCGCGAAATTTTTGTCACATATAAACAGACAGACTGACAGACTTTTGTAAAAACGTGTTTTTCGGGTTCTCTGACCTCGAAAACGTGCAATTCCGTCGAAAACTGGATTTCGAAAATTTTCACGAATCCAATACTTTTTTTTTTTAAAGAGAGAAGAAAGTAATAACAACAGCGATTTATATTATCAAAACATGCAGAACATTGAATAGTCATCGTCCAAGCAAAATTTGTAGAACATAAAACACTGTTATTTCTAATTGATTGCAACGATAATTTCACTTAATTCTGCCAGTGACATTGGACATTATTTTATTAAATTTGATTGTTGCATTGACTTTTGATATAAAGTAAATGATTGTTTTTCATTATTTGACGTTTACTGTTCATTTAATGTTCTTAAACAGAAATTTTTACTTTTCCTAAATGGCACAATTTATGCTTGTTAAAATAATCATGAGGAGATCAATGGCCTGCTGATTCCTATTTAAAATTCTTTTTTACACCAAACATGTATTTTTTAAATTTAAAAACTTGTAGCGAAAGCATAAATATTTATTTGCTACTATAATGCAAAATATTAGTTTCAGTAACATAAATAAATATAATCTAAGTATGCAAAATAATAAATTAGTTTTATGAATTTAACGAACTGAATTATATAAATTTAAAACTTTTCTTTTAAACACACTGATGCGTATACATATATTCATATATTTTTATATTTAAAAATGATTTTTATTTGTAATAACCTTACATATGAAAATTTTTTGCTCAAGCTAATTATTATATGTATCTATTTTTTTTAAGTACATTAAAAAATATCGTAAACAATATACTCTTGTTAAATCGTTAAATTTCATTCTTATGTTGTTGTAAATTATGACAAAAACAGAATCAAACAAACAAACAACAACAAATAAAAAAACATATTGTCATTAAAAAAAGGTTAGTATGGTTTACTAAAAATTTATTATACAATTTAGCATTGAGAAATTCTTTTATTAACTTTAGAGAAAATATATTATAGAATTAATTGCATTAACAGAAGCAAGGCATGTCATTATACTTATTTAAATAAAAATATTTAACCACATTTGATAATTCTATTTACCCTATTTTGTAAAATTATAACGCTTTTTTTTCATTTATACTATTAACAGAATATTTCATTGTGTTTCTTTAAATGCGTACTTTTTCAATGAATTATATAAATTTTTTTTGGAAAGATTGTTTATTAATTAATGTTAGTTAAATTCCATATATATCTGTTTATCATAATATTAATCAAAAAGTTCATTGTGATTTTTGAAATGCATATTTTTTAATGAATTATTTAGAAATTTTTTTTGTAAAGACCCCCAGAATTTTCCAGATCATCCAGTAATTACCACAATAATGGTGTTGTAGTTAGATAGTCAGACGGACGGTCAGACAAGCCGAATTCATAAACACCTTTCAGCTATGTTGTAAAATATCGAAAATTGATCCCGTTCATTGACTGGAGACCCTATCTTAAAAAAAAAAGTTACGTAAGTTCTGGAAAAATTAGTCTCTCCAATCTCAATAGAATCTGTTTTGCGAGGAAAATACGAATAAGAGCACAGACAGAAGGTCAGACAAACCGAATTCATAAACGCAATTCAATGTTGTAAAATAAGGTACCCTGGGGTAATAACCCCACGTTAAGGTTCTACCAATTTTCACGGCTTAGTTTTAGATTGTATTTTTCAAACAAATATAGGATCTGATACAGCAACTCATTGACTATCTATATAAAATAAAATAATTTAACAGATATGTATTCATAAAATATAATGGCGTTAATACCCACCTATATGGGTAATAACGCCATGCAAACAAAACTATAAAATAAGATGGAATAATGGCATGTAGATTGCCCAATTCTAAAAATACAAACTCTACAGCTCTAGAAATTGACAAATTGCAATCTAAGGTATTGAAAATGTACAATTTTTTTGTGACTCTGAAAGAAAAAGAAAGCTGTGGTGTTGGCGGGGAGAGGAGGCAAAAGAATATCAGATTCTAAGCTACGTTTTGCTTAAAAATGACCATTTAAATAGAATTATTAGAAACATTGCACGGATTATTTGAATCAGTATTTATATTCCCATGTATGCATTCTATGCGATGGAAAATGTTGTTTTTTTGTGAAAATGAAAGAAGAAGGAGTGAGGGGGAACTTCCACAAAATGTAACATCCTGTGTCTCTCTTTGCTTAAAAAGTCCCGCTTAAATATGATTATAAGAAACATTGCATGATTTTAACCATTCATAATGTAATATTTTAATCATGTGAAGTTTTATTTTAACTAGAGTTATATGTAATAAATATTTTTGTTAAACCTTAACTGCTGTTAGCGTTTCACATACCGCTGAGTTTTTCAAGTTTCAGAGTTTAACTTGCAATTTTTAGTTTAACTATAGATACCGGGAAATTTTTGTTTCATTTGGAGTCCTATTACTATCTCTAGAGACTTTTGAATAGCTGAATTTTATTTATAATAGTCCTGTATATAATATTCATTACAAAAATAATATTCTAAAAGTTAATTTAACATTTTATTCATCGTTAGATTAAGCGGTCTGACAGGCCGCTCACAGTAAGTTATGCGACAACTTTTGTCACAGCAGTTAAGGGTTAATACTATTATAGTAATCTAGTAAATAGTTTTTAACCCATAACTCCACACTAATGCGGATTCTCTAAACCTACAGTTAAATTGTCGACGTTTTAAAGAGCATGCTTTAATAAATTTTTAATAAATTGAATAAAATTTTTGATTAAAAAATATTATCCCAAAGAGATCTCTTATTCAATTTTATACATAATTCATATCGTTATATGTCATTATCTCTATATTAGCAACAAAATTAACCTTTAACTGCTGTTAACAATCTGACTGAACACTGTACCCCCTCCCCCCCCAAAAATAGCGTTTAACTTGTATTTTCCAGTTTAACTATAGTTACAACTGAAATTCTCTTTCTTTTTGAGTTCTCGTAATATTATTAGAAATATTTGAATAGATTAAATTTAATTAGAATTAATTCTGTACAAAAAGTTTAGCGCGGGAACAGTATTCTATGATTTTTAATCATGGATCGCATTTTAACCTTTAACTAATGTTACCGGTCTCGTAGACCACTATTTTTCTTTTAATTTTTTAGTTTAACTTGTAATTTTCAGTTTAACTGCAAACACTACCGAAATTTTGTTTCATTTGGAATTTTAGTATTATCACCAGAGACTAAATAGGTGAATATTAAGTATAATACTCTTGTATAAAAAGTTTAGTACAAAAACACAATCCTATGAATTATTCCCGCCTTTTATTGATCTTTCAATTTTGTGGTCTCACAAACCGCATCACATTCATACGTTACAATTTCTGTCACATCAGTTAAAGGTTAAATTTATAAAGTTTTGAAAAACCGAACGCTGAGAAAGCGTACAGTTAAAATTTCGAACTCAATTGAACAATCCAGTGGAAATTTAATAGAAACCTGATTTTGAAGATGTTCGAATTTGAATCTCGAAAACATTTTGATATAGTTTTATTTACAAGAGTTAAAAATTAATTTTTACATTAGTAAATAATAATAATAATAATATAATAAAAAATAAAATAGAGAGATTAATTTTAAGTATTGGGCACCCCCCCCCCCCCTTAATCTTACACTACAAATTTATGTAATAAACAAAGTATTTCTGGTTAAAAAATATAGTCTTCAGATCAAAAACCTTATCTCGCAAATTTTAGATCAAGCGTTAATTTTAGTTGCTTGTAAAAACAATAAGACCTAAAAATGAAACAAATTAAATTGAAGCTGTTTTTTCCGATTTATATGACTCAAAACCCTTCTGTGCAGAGCACATGGGTGTCATTTACCTGATTATTTCATAATTATGCAAAATATAAGCACTTGGCGTTATTACCCCGCCTGGCGTTATTACCCCAGGGTACCTTATTAAAAATTGATTCCGGGAATTGAATACCTTATCTCCCCTCAACCCCCCCCCCCCGCAAAGAAAGTAAAGTAAGTTTTCTAAAAATTAGTCTTGCCGATATTGAAAACCTTGTTTTGTGTAGGAAACGTCGCGTCGTTATTATAGTTTTCGTTCCTATTTCATTATACTTCAGCGCGTTCTGTGTCGACAGATCAAAAATTAATTTTCATTCTCAATCAATTATTAATAAATAAAATAAGATTTTCTTGTATATAAGAACACTTTAAGCGAAACAAAAACTATTCGATATTAGGTACTGAGTAATACAATGCTCTTCACTGAATAGATTTAAAACAATAATTTTTAAATGACTTTATTTCAGAAACTAATCAATTTGTCTGTTCTAATAAATTTAACGAATACATTACGATAGTTATTCACTCATGTTTAAGAGCCTCTTCAGTTTATCGCTAATTTTTTTTAATGACCCAAAATAAGCTACATATAACAACATAACTATCGGTGAAATATTTATTTTATGGATACTTAATGGTTTTAAGTTAAAATAACTTACATGAACAGACACGGACTTACTCTAATAAACTCTCATTATGAAGCAGATAAAAATGTCAGGAAGTCAATATATTGCAATGCATTATTTTAAAATATTAAAAATTGGTATACGATGACGGAATTTTTCAAATATTCAACTTCCTAATTAGTCATTTTTGAAATTTACTTTTAGGATTTAATAATATATCTTTTAAAACCTTTTAGAATATTTTATTGCAATATGACTCAGTGCACATTTATTGACATCAATTTGAAAGAGAAATATTCCATAGAAAATATATGAAATATTTCTAAAAAACTTCCGTAATTTCCGTTTGTAGATGGGATAAATTTAATGATTTCTTTTACAAAATAAAGGTATTTTATGCACTCAGTTTCCGGAAATGGTAGTTTTTAGTAACGTTCGTCAATATAAAAATACATAAATACGTAAAATCTAAGATTGTCATCTAGTTCGTCCATCTGTCCGCATGTAAGAGCACAAAAACTACCCAGTTTAATGGTTTAAAATTTAATATACATAGTAGTTACAGATTTTTGTTTAGTCATTTCAAATTAAATGAAAATTGAATCATAACTTAAAAAGGTACACTGTTAAAAATCTTGTTCTAGTTAGAATCAAATTTCGGTGCTCAATAGCTGCCACTGTGTGATGGCGAAATCTTGAACTAACAGTTGGAGCTTTTGTTGAAGATTAGTTCCAATAGTAGGAACTAGGTTGAATTAGGAAGCTCCAAATGTTGGTTCGAGATTTCACCATCTTATGGTGGCAGCTATTGAGCATCAAAATTCGGTTCAAACAACAGTAAAAATTTTAACAGTGTATTAAAAAAAAAATTCTTCATTCTATTAAGTCCTATCATACGTAAATAATTCAATGATCTTTTATGATAGGTAGCTATTCTAATTGACCATGGTGATTACGTTATTTAAGATGCAGTCATATTATTCCAGTATTATTAAACTTAATACCTATATATATATATATATATATATATATATATATATAAGAAGAAATTTTGTATTCAGGTTTTTTCGCGTATGAATGCAACAGCTAGTACACCAAGATCTGAATATTTATATAACTAATTATAATGCGAATGCAATTTATTTACCACGTTTGAAGTAAAATTTACGACTTTTATTTACATTAATTATGTTAAAAAATATTTCGTTCATTTTTTTTTTAAATCTCGCAACAATGAAATTCTTAAAACAGTTTTAGCAATATACTAAATCTTATTGATGTTACTTTTAAACAGAAACATTTTAGTAAAGTAAATCTTATGGTTTTAAAAATATGCAGAATTTCGTTAGGAAATAGGATTAAACAGGTTAAGTAACAAAATCTTCAATTAATTTCTGCTGTGTAATTCGTACATTTCATATGTAATATACGATATTTAAACCTTGACAAGTTTCTATCCCATATTTAAAAAATACCAGCGGAAGTAAATTTCGAAATTAAGTACTAATTTAAGCAACAGAAATTAAATTAAAATTAGAGATAAACACAGTATAAACAATTTTATCTGGCCTTTTTTGATGAGTTTTTAGTTTCACATTTCGTTAAGAACTGTTTCTATTACAATCATGTTAAGGCAGTAATCAAAAATTTTCATCTTTCCCATTTATGCTCCCTCGGGCCAATTCTGCCCATTTGCAAAACCCATCGAGATATTATACTGTTAAAAATTTGAAACTCTTGCTGCTTTGTTACTCCCCCGCTTTTATAGAATCTCTCTATTTTGACCAATCAGAATGCTCCATAATACAGTAAAGTTATAGTTTTCTGTAAAAGAGGTGGAGTGGATATGCAGCAAAAGGTTCAAATTTTTAACAGTGTAGCTATCATAATGTTTTTAATGAGTTTGAAGATGATCCATTTTTGATATTTCCATAGTTGGGATTTTAGCGTGTTTAGTAATACGTTTTCTCAAGCTCGCATGACGTTCACCTGCAGTCGTTCATTATCTTTTCATTATGACGTAATATTCACCGTTTCTTAAATTCCTCAAACTATTTCTTTAAAAAATCATAAGAAAAAATTCAATATTTCACTTTGATTGAAAGATAAAATATGCAATATGAATCATAATACTTTAAAGCTCGCTGGTTCATTTAAAAGATAACTTAAATAAGAGAAGAAATGTTGCACGTTAAAATACACTGTATCAAAAAATGTATGCATTTTAATTTGAAAAAAGGTATTTCAATTGGAATACAGGGTGATTCATAAAAGATGGGCAGAACTTTAAGGGGTTATAGTACACTTAAAGACAAATAATATTAAATAGGAGACTAAGGGTCGCAGACGTATTCCCAAGGAGATAGGGGGCATTAAAGTTTAGGGTCCGAAATTTCAAATGATTATAAAAAATGGAAAAATTGGTCGATTCGTTTGCGGTTTTTGCAAAAAAATTTCTTTATGCCAGTATTTTCTTGAAATAAAATTTTAAAGTTCAATTTCAAAAAATGCCGATAGGGGGCGCTTTAGACTTTGGAGTAACAAACAACTATTTTTTAACGCTATTTTTTGTATTTCTTTAAATGATTTCGAAAGCTTAGACTTAAACTTAAATTTTGATCTAAAAATCTGAGTCCTAACGAGTAGTTAAGTAGCGTAAACTGAAATTTGAAATTTGAAACCCTTCTCCCTCCAGAACAAAAATCAGTTATTTCCGATCTTTGTGTCGTAGATTAGGCTCTAACTACTGCCGCGTTTTGCTAAAATTATTCTTTATGTCAGTATTTTCTTGAAAATAAATTTTAAAGAAAATTTTCAAAAAATTCCGATAGAGGGCGCTTTAGACTTTGGAGCAACGAACAACTATTTTATACCGTTATTTTTTGTGTCTCATTAAATGCTTTCTAAAGCTTAGACTTAAATTTTCAGCCCAAAAATCTGAATCGTTAGACGTGGTTAAGTTTCTGGGGAGAGGGGTTTGAAATTTCTACTCCTGAGCACAGTTCAATTTACCATGTCCACACATTGTGTGCTGTGATACGAGGTAAAAAGACACAAATTAGGATTATGTTACCAAAGCATATTTATTAACATGTAATTACAATAAATGTTCAAAATTGTGACCACGAGAGGTTATGCACGCAGAACAACGGCGAAGAATGGAACGGCGAACATTCGCGAAAACATCAGGCTTTTCGAGCACTTCCCCTACAGCGGCGGAAAGTCTGGCGACCAGTTCCTCGGGGGATTCAATGGGTGTCTCATACATAAGAGCCTTCAATTGTCCCCAAAAAAGAAATCGAGGGGTGAAAGATCTGGCGAGCGAGCAGGCCAAGCAACAGGACCACCTCGACCAATCCATGTGTTCGGAAATGTGATGTCCAGATAGTTGCGGACGTCTCGTACGTAATGGGCTGGCGCTCCATCGTGCTGGAACCACATGACCCGCCGGATGCGTGGAGGAACAACGTTTAACAGGTCTGGCAGCACATGTTGCAGAAGTGTGAGGTATGTTTTACCGTTGAGGCGTTCAGGAAGAAGGTACGGTCCGATTAGATGGTCTCCGAGGATTCCTGCCCGATCATTGATGGAAAAGCGTCTCTGATGAGCATGTGGATACGTAGCATGTGGATTGACATCCGCCCATACATGTGCATTGTGTGTGTTAAATGTACCTTCACGTGTGAAGGTAAATTCATCGGTGAAAAGCACAGTTCGTCCAAAATGTGGATTTAGCGCGTTCTGCTGCAGAAACCAGCGGGCGAATTCAATACGATTTGGATAATCCCCTGGAGACAGTTTCTGGACTCGTTGCACATGAAACGGGAGCAAATGTTCATCCTTCAGTACCCTCCAAGTCATGGACTATGAGGTATCCACCTGCCTAGCCACTGTTCGTGTACTTGTACTTGGCTCCGCCGCTACTACATCCAGAATGGCTTCTGCAACAACTACTGATTCGTCCTTTTTTGCACGACCTGCATTCGACCGGGAAGCGAGAAATGATCCCGTCTCACACAACTGTCTGTGCAAGCGCTCGAAAGTTTTGCGGTTAGGCAACCGCCTGTTGGGAAATCGCTCTCCGTACATTCGTTGTGCCTCTGCACCATTTCCATCTGCCGCTCCGTAAATTAAATGCATCTCAGCCTTTTCCTTATTCGTGAAGGGCACCATCTTCCGATTCATTACTACAGCGACTTACACTTGACTCACCGTTCAGTGGTTTTTATGCCTGAATCGTGTTGAAATTTTGCATACGTGTTCTTTTTCTTCCCCATTTGACATTTGCATACTTTCTGTCTCCTTCTTCACCCGGTGACTAGCGTCAGGAATGGAGCTTTAACGTTTGCATGAGCGACGTTTCCAACTGTGCCAGTGCCTTTATGAGTGAATTCCGACTATGCAGTCCTTGACGAAAGTTGTATTTTTGCCTCGTATCACAGCACAGAATCGTTGGGCTTGGTTAAGTAGTGCAAACTGAACTATGTTCAGAAGTTGAAATTTGAACCCCCTCCCCTCGCTACTGAACCACGCTCAGCGATTCAGATTTTGAGCTGGAAATTTAAGTTTAAGTCTAAGCTTTAGAAAGCATTTAATGAGACACAAAAAATAACGGTATAAAATAGTTGTTCGTTACTCCAAAGTCTAAAGCGCCCTCTATCGGAATTTTTTGAAAATTTTCTTTAAAATTTATTTTCAAGAAAATACTGACATAAAGAATAATTTTAGCAAAACGCGGCAGTAGTTAGAGCCTAATCTACGACACAAAGATCGGGAATAACTGATTTTTGTTCTGGGGGGAGAAGGGTTTCAAATTTCAAATTTCAGTTTACGCTACTTAACTACTCGTTAGGACTCAGATTTTTAGATCAAAATTTAAGTTTAAGTCTAAGCTTTCGAAATCATTTAAAGAAATACAAAAAATAACGTTAAAAAATAGTTGTTTGTTACTCCAAAGTCTAAAGCGCCCCCTATCGGCATTTTTTGAAATTGAACTTTAAAATTTTATTTCAAGAAAATACTGGCATAAAGAAAGTTTTTTGCAAAAACCGCAAACGAATCGACCAATTTTTCCATTTTTTATAATCATTTGAAATTTCGGACCCTAAACTTTAATGCCCCCTATATCCTTGGGAATACGTCTGGGACCCTTAGTCTCCTATTTAATATTATTTGTCTTTAAGTGTACTATAACCCCTTAAAGTTATGCCCATCTTTTATGAATCACCCTGTATAAATTTAGATTTCATTAGAAACAAGATAGTGCAATTGGAATATAAATATATTGTATATTTTGAGAAATATGAGTAGTTGTGTAAAATATTTTTATCTTGCGCATACGTGAACAATAACAATGATATTTTTACATCATTTAATAGTCAATTCTATGAAGCAACTCATTAAAAAAAATCCAGCCAAATATCGTGAAAAATCAGAAAGATATCGGAGATATGAGGGAGCTGATTTTTAGTTTGCTCTAAAAGCAGCTAAATGATAAGGCTTTTCCATAAATTGTCAATTTTAATTTAGAATTTTTTTTAAATTTTCGTTTTTTTATTGATGTTTTAATTTTTCTTGGATAACTACCAGAACGAACTTATTCCATGATAAAAGAAGCATCCAGTCCGAGCTTATGCTCCAAATCTTCTCAATGATATTCATTAAATACTGACTTTTTCGTAAAACTCAGTTTTAATAAAAATTGACAATTTGTGGAAAATATCTTATCATTCAGCCGATTTGATAATGACTAAAAATGAACTCACTCCTATCGCCGACATCTTTCTAAATTTTTTCGGTATTTGACTGGCTTTTTTAAAGAGTTGTTTCATAGAATGTATTATTAAATTATGCAAAATGATCGCTGTTATTGTTCGCGCATGTGTAAGTAAACGTTGTTTTATACAACTACTCATGTTTCAAAAAATATTTAATTTATTTATATTCTAATAACACTATATTGTTTCTACCATATTTTGTCAATTTTTCTAAATATTTTTGCGTGATTTTTTGTCGGCTCCCTGACTCTCCTCCATATCAAATGAATATTGATAAATAAGAGGTCATTCATCTTCTTCTATAATAATAAAGATAGAAGTTTGTGAGTATGTCAGCGCTATTCTGAAGAGACCACTGCACATAGAGTTACAAAATTTGGGGGGGGGGGGGATACCTCTGTATATGAAATTTTGCACCTCGAAGCCCGATTTTTCCATTAGTTTTTTTAATGTAATTTTCTAATCGATTTTTAGCTTCTTATTATGTTTCGAGGCGATTTTTCCACATTAGTGAAAAGAATACGGCTCCATTCTTTTAACCCAACATAGTAAATTTAGTTTTCTTTCCAATAAAGTTTGTTTGGAAATCGTGCAGCGATTTTTGATTTTTTTAACGAATTGTTTAATGCGATTCTTAGTATTTTTTCGCCTTTTGCGGCTATTTTTTGACATTGATAAAAAGAAATTTGTTTCAAACTTTTAGCCTGATTTACTAAATTTTGTAAAGGAATCATTTAGAATATTCACAGTAATCTTTATAACAATAAAGAAAGAAGGTTGCGAGTGTGTTAGCACTATTCTGAAGAGACCTCTTCACGCAAAGTTACAAAATTTGGGGGGGGGGGGGGTACATCTGTATATGAAGTTTTGCACTTCGAAGTCCGATTTTCCATGTATTTATTAGATTCTGTTATTTAATTTTGTAATAGATTTTTAGATTTTTTATATTTCGAGGCAGTTTTCTACAATAATGAAAGGAATACTTCTGGAATTAATTCTGATAACCCAGCATAATAAATTTAGTTCTCTTTTCAATAAAGCTTATTCGGAATTCGTGCAGCGATTTTTGAATTTTTAACGAATTTTTTAATGCAACGGTTAGTATTTTTTCGCATTTTGCGGCTATTTTTTGACATTGATAAAAGGAACAAACTTTTAGCCTAATTTATTAAATTTTGTCTGCTATGATGTTTGAATCTGATATATTTTTAATGCGAATTTCAGTGCGGTTTTCAAAGTAACTTTTAATGATTTTTCGCGTTTTGTGCTTTTAGAATAATTTTTTTTTTCATTTTTGTCAGTATTATAATTTTTTTATGCACCATGTTTATCAAGGACCCACGCAACGCCGGGTGTGTCAGCTAGTAACCTTTATAATCCTGTGAAGTTTCAGAAGAATACGACAAGTATATATTTAAATAATCAACAAAATGTCTAACATTGGAACTCTCCGGTTATTAATGGCCATATAGTGTATACTATACATATAAAACCGTAATGACTTGAATTTACGCAACGGATAATTTGAGTTGATATTCGGATAACTGCCTAACTGAATGCAGAGGTTTAAATTTTTCCCTTGGTTTTCCTTCCAAATTTAACAAAAAAAAGTCCTTTCAACCGTTATCTGTCGTGACAGCTCTATGGGAACCAAAGGCCACAAGCACTAAAAGTGACGAAATCAAACGGGAATGCATGACAACTAGCTTACGCAAGATCACCACCATTCTTTATATTATTATTCAGTTTTCTGTAACAGGGCAGTCCTTTAAAAAAGGCAGAACTTTGGCATGATTTTAAAAGTTGTGGAACCAGAACGTAGTTGTCAAGCATAGATTCAACAACCATTCCTATACCTGCTCTTGAAAACATCTAAAATCTATACTAGGATAAAGTGTAAAGGTATTATAGTTCGTTCGGGGATCAATCCTCTGGTACCTGTAAAAAATCTATCAAAAAAAAAAATCGTCCGTCATCCGAATTTTCCAGGTCTATTTATTTGTACTTTTGATTACTATATTCATATTTTTTAATTTATGTAATATTTTATGTCAGCTACACCGATTTTTAATTTACATCTACTTTCTTAATATTATTTTCTCAAAGTTAAAAATATTAGTCGTTTAACTATAGTTGAGTTAAAACATAAAAGATAACACATATGTTTCATATTCAAATGTTTATTGCATCAATTTAAAATTTTAGAAAAAATAAACTTTTTCATAAACAAACTTTTACATAGTAAAAGCTCTGGATACTGTCAGTTTAAATTATTACTGGCAAGGGAAAAATGAAATCCGATCTTTTAATTAATTTTGAAGTTGCAAAGAAATGACTTAAGATAAAAGAAATATATATATATTTTCAAGTAAACATCATGACTGCCATTAATCACTTTGCATTCTTTTCTTTGTTTTGACTAAATGCACTCCAGTTCTGTTTTTTCCCCCAAAATAATCTCTTTCATAACGAAAAAAAAGCGTCTGAGATTCAAAAATCCATTTCAATCTGGGAACGAGTTAAAACATGCAGATTGTTCTTTTTTATATTTGGAGAAATCAAGATCAAATATAAAAAAAATCCAAGACGTATAGAAAATTTTCCATCTGTTTTTTGTTTCGTGGATACGTCAGATTCCATTAGAAGTAATCAGATGTTTTATTGAGTAAGATATTTTTCATCCGTTTCGAAAAAATATCTAGCTACGCAGTTTTTAAAATACATCATTGAAAAGTGTTTCTAAATATAACTGCGTACATTTGTTTAATCTATCTATATAGAATAGAGCGCCGATTATCCGAACACGTCGGGACCGACCCTAGTTCGGATAAGCAAAAATTCGAATAATTGGACAGACAATTTAAATGATATCCCTATCTATACAAAAACCTTCACACTTTATCCAGGCTTAGGACGGGCAACACTGTTAGTGCTGGCGTGTTTAAAAATGTTTTTTTTGCCTTTTTTTCATTTTTTTAAACTTTTTTTTGTCTTTTTTTTCATTTTTTAAACTTTTTTTTGTCTTTTTTTCATTTTTTAAACTTTTTTTTAATATTTTTTTTGCCTTCTCACATAATAAGGGTCCAAAAATGGGATGACCAGATGAGCGTTTCTGCAAAAACCACATGTGCAAAGCTTTATCTACTTTATCATCAAAGGATTTTTTCATCGATTTTCTATCTAAGCTTCCTTGCTCACTTTCAAGTCCCGTTACATACTTCATAATTGATTCTTCATTCTTTTTTATATCTGATATTGTAGACTTTCCTACACCAAACTCCACTGCTAATTTTGTACCTGCTTCACCATTTTTTAGCCTCTTCAATATCTTTACTTTGTCTCCTAGCGAAAGAACAACTCTTTTTCGCTTTCCAGACATCTTTTCTCCTTCGTTGCAGAAACATAAATGAGCTAGATCGCTGGTGCAATCAACAACCGCTAACAAGAAACCTTTGTCAACGTAGCCACGTCACACAAACCAGCTTTTCTCCACTCCCGACCTGGTGTCAAAGAAATGTCGTAGCCCTTACTTTTCTCTAGTCCTGGCTTCACACCGGGTCTGTGACCTGTCCATTGCGATAAGAAACTTCAAAGAAATACCCTCACACCCCTTTGGGATTGCATTGCAATCATAGACATTGATTGCAACACGTGTCCACAGCGAGAGTGAGGGGAGAAAATACAAACAGGAATTTTGTGCTTTGACCTTGGTTTCTCAACCCCTTTCTTCAAACCTTTTGTGTTCTCTCTTCCCACTAACAAAACTACCCAAAAATACTTTGCAGTTTCCGGATTAAATTTTGTATGCCAAGAAAGAAAAGAAAAAAGATAGATAACAGGGTGAAAAAAGAGAAATGTAATTGGAAGGGACAGAAAAAAAATATTTAGGTTTTGGAGTTTTTTTTTTAAATGAAAAATATGCCGTTCGCATAATTGGAAGTTCGGAATTTTTTTTTAAAAAGAGAAATACGCTGTTCGGATAATTGGAAGTTCGGTTAATTGGAGTTCGGATAATCGGCGCTCTACTGTACATTGTAAGATTATAATATATCCATTAGATGTAGTCGATTGAGTAATATATTTTTCATCCATTTAGAAAAAATATGTCGCTACGCAGCTTTCAAGATACATAATTGAAAAGTGTTTCTAAATATAATTGTGTACATTTGTATAACCTATCTATATACATTGTAAGATTATAATCTATCTTTTTTACTTATGTAATTTTTTATGCCCTCTGCACCGATCTTTAGTTTACATCTTCTTTCTTAATTTTCTTTTCTCAAAGTTAAAAATTTTAGTCGTTTAGCTGTATTTTAGTTAAGACATAAAATATAACACACATGCTTCGTATTCAAATATTTATTGCGTCAATTTAATATTAAAAATATATATATAAACTTTTTTCATAAAGAAACTCTCACATAGTAAACGCTCTGGATACTGTCACTTTAAATTATTACTGGCAAGGGAAAAATGAAATCTTATCTTTTAATTAATTTTGAAGTTGCAAAGAAATGACTTAACATAAAAGAAATATATTCTTTTTTAAGTAAACATCATGACTGCCATAAATCACTTTGCATTCTTTTCTTTGTTTTGACAAAATGCATTCCAATTCTGTTTTTTTTTCCTAAAAATAATCTCATTCATAACGAAAGAAAAAGCGTCTGAGATTCAAAAATCAATTTATATCGGGGAACGAGTATGGAGATTGTTCTCTTTTTTATATTTGGAGAAATCAAGATCAAATGCTAAAAGAAACCCAAGACGTATAGAAATTTTTTTCCATCTGCTTTTTGTTTCGTGGATATGTCAGATTCCATTAGATGTAGTCGGATGTTTTATTGAGTAAGATATTTTTCATTTGTTTTGAAAAAATATCTAGCTACACAGTTTTTAAGATATATAATTGAAAAATGTTTCTAAATATAATTGTGTGCATTTGTATAATCTATCTCTATATATTGTAAGATTATAATATATCTATTTATACTGTAAATTTTGATTCGAAGGTATTTTATTTACAGTGTCTCACAAAAGTGATGGGACACTTGTGCTTTATAAAAAGAAACTGCAATAAAATAAATAAACAAACATGTGCAAAAATTTTTTGGGTGTGTTTCATATTTAAAGTTAGTAACAATTATTACATAACATACATTTTGTCAAAATATTAAAATATTAATTTAGTAAAAATACAATTGTTCAGAACGGAGCAAAAAATGGTTCACATAAGTGATGGGACACTTACTTTTCCATCAAATATTTATCCAAAAATTTTACTTTTTAAAAGGTTTTAATATTTTGTTGGATTTTTTTTTACTTTTAAAACATGATTTAATCTTTTTGGCATGGATTCGACTAATTTTTTTATGATTTCTGGAGTGATTTTACCCCATTCTTCTTGAAGCACCGATTTTAATTGTTGTTTTGAAGAAATGGTGTGTTTGCGAATTCTTGATTCCGATTCTTGCCAAATATTCTCTATGGGATTTAAGTCTGGAGATTGTGGTGGTGTTTTTATTATTTCAGGACAGTTATATAGCAGCCAGAGTCTAACGTTTAGAGCAGTGTGCTTGGGGTCATTGTCCTGGTAGAATTTAAAATCGTTATGAAGGTTCAATTTTCGTGCTGAAGATTTCAAATTTTGTTTTAAAATATCAATATATTTGTACTGATCCATTATACTGTCAATAAAAACAATATTACCAACTCCAGCGGACGACATACACCCCCATACCATAACTCCTCCTCCACCATGTTTTACTGTTGATACCAAGTTCTGTTTGCGAAATTCTTCCCTGGGTTTTCTGCACAACAAGATTCTACCGTCAGAACCAAATATATTAAATTTACTCTTATCAGCAAATATAACTTTATTCCAGTAATCAGAATTCTTATTTATGTTGGATTTTGCGAAAGCTAGTCTGAGTTTTCTATTCTTTTCACTTACGAAGAATTTTTTCCTGGCTACTCTACCGTGATATCCAGCAGATCGAATTACCCTTCTGATAGTCTCAGGATTAACAATTATTCTATATAATGCTTGTAAATCAGCAGCAACTTTTGAAGCACTATTTCTTGGATTTTTTTCTTAATATTTCGAGCGATAATTCGCTTTATTCCATTGGATAGCTTTGATGGTCGGCCAGGTCTTCTTTTATCCTGAATCATATGATTCTTTTTATATCGTTTAATGATATTGAAAACTGTTGAATGACTCAAATTAACTGTTTCAGCAGTTTTTTAATAGATTTTCCACTTTCAATATGCAAATTAATAACTAATTTTCGAATTTCAGGCGAAGTTTCTTTTCGTTTAGCATTCATGGCTACACAGAGCTAAAAAACACAAAAATTCCAAAACAAACTGGAGAGAAATACTGCAGACGATTTTATAAATTATTGCCAATTGCTTTTAAGTAAAAATAAAACCCCAAAAAATATTTTTATTGCTTATTTCAGACGATTTTTGTTGCATATATAATGGTGTCCCATCACTTATGTGAGCTATTTTTTGCTCCGTTCTAAACATTTGTATTTTTATTAAATTAATATTTTAATATTTTGACAAAATGTATGTTATGTAATAATCTTTACTAAATTTAAGAATGAAACACACCCACAAAAAAATGTGTACATGTTTTTTTAATTTATTTGATTAGTTTCCTTTTGTAAAGCACAAGTGTTCCATCACTTATGTGAGTCACTGTATATATATGTACATTTAGAAACCCCTTCCCCGAACATATATTTTACATTCTTCCATATGTTATATCTAGGATGTACCAAATTCAGTTACTTATGAATATATTATAATGTTAGATTGATATTATATAAGATATACATATATATACTGTAAATTTTGAATGAAAGGTATTTTAATTATATATATGTATGCATGAAACTCCTCCCACGAGCATAGATCCCATATTATTCTATTTGTTATTTCTAGGATATACCGAATTCAATTACATATGAACATATTTTAATGTTAGATTGAGCGGCGTTTATTTTATTCATTTTGAAAAGAAATATGTCATATTTTAAATAATATTAATAATTATTTTAAAAAGAAATTATCTTTTTGGATTTTGTTTAAAAATTATGCTTCAGAAATATTATAAGTTATATTATCATTTTAAATATTCTAAATTTTTGTATTCAATCTTCTGCAATCGAGTAATCTTTTTAAAACAGTGAACATTGGCATGATTTTAGAGACTGAATAGTCTGAACGAGGTTATCGAGCGTAGTTAGCCTCTTAATGTGACTGGTAACAGAAAAAACATTGTTATATCATAAATTTAGCGTAACAGTTAGATGGGTGTGTCAGATTAATATTTAATAATATTTAATAAAACTTTTCTATTAATTTGAAGTATTTATTTAATATTGTATTTTAATTTATGTTACTTTTTAATTCAGCAGTATTTTACCGAAAAGCAATTATCATAAGCATTTATTATCATGATTATCATGATTATCATAAATTGAAATGTTTTTAATAATTTGATTACATATTTATTTATATAAAAAATGATACTAAATCACATTAAGCGAAAGAAACAATTTAAAAACTATGCTTAGTTCTCCCAAAATGATTATAAGTGTTGTTGTATTGAACTAAGACAATTTCATAGTTTAGAACTGATCCAACTTTGAAAAAAATCATAAAGAGAGGGCAAAACCATTCATAAGGTGCATTATAAAATTTACAAATTAAAAATTTTCCAATTTTTTCTATTGCTTAAAAATTATTGTAAAGTATTAATTATATTTTAAGAAAACTAAAATATATGAAATATGCTTCTATATAAAATATTTTTACATAAGACACGAAAAAAATTCGTCTATATTTATTTATTATTAAAGTAAGAATAATTATTAATATTCAGTGTAATATAATATGACATTAATATTCATACAAGGTGAATGTAAAAAGTTCGGAGACTGGGAACATAAAGCAAATAAAAACAAACATGGAAACAAAATACCTTCAATTACGCTCAAAGTGACATCCGTTGGCTACAATGTACTTATGACATGATTGATAAAGCTGCTGGAATGAGTTAACGAAAATCTCTTTTCGGATCGACCAAAGCGCAGATTTCACATGTCGTCGAATGTCTGTGCCTGCGAAACGTGTGTTCTTGATGACTCCCTTTTGATGGGGGAACAGAAAGAAGTCTGCAGGCGCCGGATAAGGCGAGTACGGTGAATGTGGGATAACAGTTACACGATGTTAGGACAACAATTTGCTTACACGGACTTCAGTATCCGGGGGGGGGGGATTGTCATGCAGCAGCATCCACTTCCCACTACTGTACATCTATGAGCTAACACATCGGATGCGCAGTGATAAACGCTTCAAAACAGTTTCTCTTACGCTTTTCTTGATGAATGATGATGCTAACACTGACTTTGATGATTATCAATTCTACCAATATTTATCGTAAAGACAGTTGTCAAATGCTTAACAGCATCTGTTGTATTCACTTAATTTTGTTGAACTCTGTCTTGATTTGTTGCTTGTCTGTTGTCACATTTATTGAGGGTTGACCTGACCCTGAATAGTCATCTAAGGTTTTCTTCCCCCCCCCCCCGAAAACGCTTAAACCAGTCATACACGTACTTTTTTATCACTACGTCTGTTCTTTACACGTAGATTAACATTGTAGGCATTTGTATGGCAGTTTTTCTCAATTTGTAGCAAAACTTTATGTTTATCCGTTGCTCCATTTCAATAAGACGCGATTTTTCAAGCATATACCCTTCAACTGCCCATAGCAGACTATTCAACTTTGATTTCTTGCGAACGGATGGACTGACAGATGGATGAAAAAATGGACACACCAGACAGACTATAGAGGCGCTACGTGTTTATGTAATTACGAACGCACCTAGAAATGTTAAAATTGGTATTAGTGATACAATTGTATATTTGCGTTAAAACACGACTTACTTTTCTTTTATTTTGGGTTTCAGTCGTGTTGCGAATTGTAGTATCTTCTTGCTCGGGTCGGGCGCGGATTGAAACATGTCAGGTTCGGGTTGGGTTGCGGATTGGCTTCAAATAGAATTTTGGTAAAGGAAATAAATGGGCACTACCGATATGTTATGAATGACCTAAAAGAAAAAAAAACTTAATCCGCAATTCAGAAATAAAAGTTCGAAATGAAATAAAAATGCCCTAACTTTTGATAAAATATATTCGTGCATGTATCACAGTTACGTATAATATTTTGAGTTGCTCTTGCAGCAAAGTTAAATTTTCTTTTAGATTATAAGCAAACTTTCAGTTTAGTTTAAGTTTGTAGTTTGAATCATGCATGTATTTTTTATATAAATTAATTTTATGAAGGATGTGTAAGTGCAGAAGTTTAGGAAATGTAATCATAATTGCCGAAACGTCAGTGAAGGCTTACTTTGGAGACACGAAATTTTTTTGTGTCTGTCTGTCAGTCAGTCTGTCAGTCAGTCTGTCTGTTCCGCGATAACTTCCGTAAAAAGCACCCGATTGGCTTGAAATTAAGTGGGTATGTTAGTGAGGCACTGGGATTAAGCTGTATAGTTTTTTGTAAGATTTGATTCATTCGTTCGGAAAATATAGAATATTTTATTTTGCGCAATAATGCTTTTCTATGGCAAATCCAATGATTTTTAATTTTTTTTTCTTGAGAGAAAATGTCACATTTCATTAATGGAATTCAATGATAAAGGGATACTGAAATTTACTGGTTAAAGTATTCGTATTGTTTTGCAATTTTGTCTACACATTTTTCAGATTTTTTAAATTATTACTGTAAATTTTGGAGATTTTTTATAAATATGTTCCAATAATATAAACTAATTTGTTTTAGAGATTTACTTATTTCAAACTAGCAGGCTAAGCCCGCTGCGCTGGTCTATTTTTCAAAACAAAACGTGAATCAAAAAATATTGAATATGATTGTGTTTTTTAAAGCAACTTCACCTCGAATGCTCTTTCACATTTCTGAAAATCATACAAAACGCCATTGTATTTAAAGATAGAAAACCAACGATTATAAATGCACCAAAAATGCATTAAAAGTTAGCAAACCACTGTTTCGAATCTACTGTCGAGATTCTTCATCAGTGCAAAACTCAGCGAGCTAGAAAAAACAAAACTGAGCCAAAATAAAAATAACAACAATGGAATCAAGGTCCGTTGACGCCAAAATATATTAAAGTAATAATATAATATTATGTTGCAGTTTCAGCTTATGCATTCGATAAAATTCGGGCTTTTAAGAAAAAAATATTTCAGTTGACCATTTATTGTATGAGTTTGATAGATAAATGAGGCTATTATGAAAAGAGCAATTTAAATATTGTTTATTCACCATACTTCTAAAATAGCGAGCATTATGGTCGCAGAAATTGACCACTGAATTTAAACAATTTTCATGTGATTCATTTTCATTTGATAGTTTTTGAAGTCTAAACCTCTCAACTTGAGGATATGGGTATCTGTGGAAACCTTAATACATCCTCTATCAATATTATATTATATTTCGCAACGTACATCAGCTCTTGACAAATCTATTACAGTGTTCCGTTTTTGGAATGCAGTAGAATAAATAAAGTTAAATAAAGTTCTCCTTAGAAAAATAATGAGCATGTTTTTTGAATGTGTGAAATTCATTTTTTGATACAGATGTTATATACGCATCACGTTGGCGTGATTGAAACAAAATGAACATTTTATGCCTCTTATGGTAATCCAGCTTTGTTTTTAATTTATTAATGAACAATTTATTTATTTTCATTTGCATTTTAAAATGATACAAAATGTTATGTTCTATACATAGAAAAGCAAAATAGAAAATAGAAATGTATCTGTCATTTGAAAACGAAGTTTCCGTTAAAGTGTCGTCAAAAATGTATTACCCCAACGTGGTGCATATATGACATTTGTGCCTCTTTCTTACAACATTGGGTGTGTGCATTTACACCTAAATTTAGTTATTTAGCTCTATTTTTGTAATATTAACTGGATTTTGTACAATGTACGGTACTACTTGATTACTCTGTCGAGAAAAAAAGTAATAGCAGGTTATAGGAATAAATATCAATAATCGATGATCGTAAGTATGATAGCAATTGATATTACACGTGATACACGAATTTTTTACGTCATAAGTGCTTTTTAATTCGACTTTTAATTTGTATTTTTTATTTATGTTTATTGTTCTTTCGTTATTTAAAATGAATTTATGTAAATTTGAATAGTTTGGCAAAACTGGCCGACGTGTTAATCAAGTAGCACTCAATTTACATTTGAAAATATCATATTTCACAAAAAACTCCGGCACAAAGCCGGATTTGCAAGATTTCCTTCCAATGCCAATGCGGCAAAATCCTCGTTTTAGAATAGCGAAGAAATGTGCATTTTTAAAAATTATTTTCGTTATTTTAAAACGAAAATATTAATAAATAAAAAAAAGTTACTATAGCACAAAACAATTTATAGAATTTCTAAAAAGAAATTGAAAGTAAATAAACAATTTATTAATACAGAAACAACTATTGCTGGGTTACCATATCAGGCAAAATAACACCGTTTTGGCGATAGTCAGATACCTCAGTGTTTATATAATATTTGTGCCAAACATGTTTGGAAAAAACAATAATCGTTATTTATACAGAATGTTTAAATACTGTAGTATAGTGAAGAAAATGTATATATGACATATACGCACCATATTGGCGCGTTTTTTAAATATTATTCATTTTTGTGGTATTAACTGCTATATATGTATTTAAGTTAAATGTAAAATTTTTCCTAAAAATGCTCTCACTCATTAAAAGAGAGAGAGAGAGAGAAAATAGTTCTTGCGAACATCGCTCCGTCTTGTTTTTTTTTTTTTGGGGGGGGGGGGGGGGTGGTTAGAATCGCATTGATTGGCGACAAAAGTAGATTGAAACACCCAATTGAACAAACAACATACAAATAACAATTAGAGCCTTTTTTAAAAAAATAATTCTGCGAGTTTCTTCTGTAAAACACATAACGGAAAAATTAGATTTAAAAATATTTTTTAAAAAAGAAAGAAAAAAATACGTATGTTTTACCTAATGGAATTTTTGAGATGTTGTTTTCTTTTAATCTGGCTCGAAAGAAATAAATAGCTAAATATTGTGTCTTTTCAAAACTTTCTTTCACATTGAGTTACTTTTTAAATATTATAAATATTCTTTTTTTTTTTTTTTCGTTAAAGATAAATATTTTCCTTTCATAATATTACTTTGCATTAAACGTTATATTACTTTGCATTAAACGTATTTTTTTTTCTTTTTATCATTATTTATTTTAAATCAATGAATTACAGGGTTTTTTTTTCGAAATGTTTATATTATTTTCCATTAAAGAAAGCATTTCTTTTCGTTTTTGAAATATAATTAACGCCAAAAAATTAGTTGTTGCAACTCTTCTGTCAAAAATAACCGAAAAATACGAAATTTAGTACGAAAAATCAGAGTTATCCCTGTATATTTGTATCATAAACCTCCGCAAAAATATTTCCTATGGAATGACATAATCTGCAAAAAGATCCATCGGGTAGTTTTTGAAAACACTCGTTTGGAAGTTTCAGAACTTCTGCTTTATAATATATATGATGTATTTATTTCATTTTCTTTATTTTCTCTTAATGGTTGCTAAGCAACCATTCATCATAAACCCTTAAGTCAACGTCAAAACTGATGAATTAATGTGTTTGTATCTTTGTGTATAACTATAACATAGCCCAGAAAAGAACATAGGCTATGTTTTATTAATTTTATTCATATATTTTCCTTAATAATTCAAAATTTCCTTCTTTTTCATGCAGAATTAATAGCGATTTTTTAGATAAAATTTAACCAATTTCCTTTATCGTTGCCAAAAAAAAATCAAAATATGGAATAATTTTTCAACGGCAATAAGTTTCAATTGAGCAATTTCCATTCGAAAAATTAAACTAAGAAAAAATAAATATGACGTCAGAATTAAAAGAAAAATAAATATAGTATTTTGTTAAATATTAAAAACGGAAATTTGTTTCGTTAATAAGAATTTTTCTGACAAAAATGGGGGCATAGTTAGAAGTAAAAGAAATAAAAAACAATTATATTTTTAACAATTATTTCACCTGATAAAATTTGACGTCATAATTGAAATAAAACAGGTATTTTATAGCAGTCGTAAAAAATATTAGAAACATGGATAGCAATAACTCATGAATAATGACGTCATTGCCGAAACTTCACTGAAGGCTTATTTTGGCGACACAAAATTTATTGTTTTCCGCCTGTCAGCCTGTTCTGTCTGTCTGTCTATCCGCGATAACTGCCACAAAATGTAATCAAAACTTCTTTTTTTCGGAAACAAAATTGTAAAACCCTAGATTACTGAGTTTACACTTTCAAAAGTTCCTGATACATCAGATTTAGGTGTTTGTTTTGGACAGGTATGTAGAAGTGTGAGGATAATGGAAAATGCTTATTAAAACTGTTACTTATCCTTATAAATCAAAATGTATAAAGAAATTCAAGGTATACGATAACCATTAGCACATTGATAGAAAGTTACAAATTTAAGTTTAATGAGACTACGGGGGGTTCAGGGGGGCGGAGCCCCCCTGAAGAAATCTACTATGTTATAATAAAAAAACAAAATAATAGATCATGAAAATTTCAGAATATCCTAACATAACTAAATCTTTAATTGAACACTTTTGATGGCTGAAAACTTCTTATTCTTATTTTATTCTTATAAATTATTACGTAATTTGAAAATTTTAAATTACAGTTTCCAGGAAGTTGAATATTACCCAAAGTGTGTTTAAAAAAATGATGTGCAAAGTTGACGTTGAGGCTCCTGATATGCAGATTTACTAGTATATAAATATCTAAGTAAATTACATGTATGAAAAAATACTCAATTTAGAGCATTGAAGTAGACTTATGTACAAATTAAAATACAATACTAATCCTTCATATTTTGCAATTATTTTATCGTATTAAATTTAAATTATAAAATATATTTTATGTTTTATAATTTTAAAAGCCATATACATGTAACAGGCAAATTCATTTAATTTTATCAGTACTAACACAGTACTTTATGAAGAACTTTACATGAAACGAAACCGTACTTTTTCGATTATTCTCTCGCTTTAATCTCTTCTTGACTGTTTAAACGCCTGTTCATAAATAAATACCTAACATAAACAGAAAAAAAGCATGGAATCTACAACTTCCTAAAACAGTATTTACCATGAATGTGTTTGAAGACTTTAAGAAAACTGTCTCTATTTTTCTTAGAACGAAGTTTTACTTCTTTGATTTTATTTGATTGTCTTATGTAAAGAACTACCCCTGAAAGAGTTTTTATTTTTACTAATACTAATCCAAATTAAATTTCAGTAAAATTACTAAACATTGATTTCTTTGTTAAAACTTTTTCTCTTCAGAGTATTATTTCATTCGAAAGAACTCCCTCGATTGAAAGATTTAAATAAAAGGGAATTTATTTGGAATATACATTTTTTTTTCTGGTAAGTTAATGCTTTCTTTAAGCAAATGAATAGACCGAATGTTCTACTTTTTTAAATGAGAAAAACTTCCTGTGCCTTGGGTAATTCTTTGATCAAACAGGATAAATTTAAACAAAAAATTTTGAAAGAATGTTAGTGAAAAAAAAAGGTTTTAATTATGTGCACTACTGTAATAATAAAATTAAAAAAAATTCGATTATAGTCTGTAATTTTCGTGTTCTTCATAAAATGTAATGTCTTTTTGTAACAATTTTGAAAAAAAAAAAAAAACTTACTTATCTAGATAATCATTTTTACAACATATTTTATATTTCATATTTATTAAAAGGAGTCATAAATATGGATCTTATGAACATTTGCCAAAATATGTACTTTGACATTTCAATTATTATTAGCTCCCTACCAGACTCACCTTTGAAATTCCGGATTCAAGCACAATGTACCTGATTGATGCTTGGTTTAAAACCGACATTGGTACCTAACTAATTTGATTCTAATATCCTAAAATGATCGTTGACATTCATTAAGATTTAAGACGTAATGAAGAGAATATTCGAAATCTAATTCAAAAAACCTCATTTATTAATCTCAAAGAAAGTAAAACAAAAAATACTGAAATTAAAGAGCACCACTATATTTAATTCTGTTTTAATGACATGAAATCAAATGAAATTTAAAATTACAGAGAAAACACAAAATATAGGCACAGTGAAATAATCTATGAATACTACAACAACAATACATTTATGTTTAGTAATGTTGTGACTAGATCTAAATATGGCCATCATCTTCCTCACAACGATTGTAAGTGAATCAGGTTAGTCGAATCGGGCCATTTCAACAGGAAACCTGAAACAAAAAAGAGAAAAACGAACATGAGTAAAAGTACGGGTGTAATGTGCTTGAGACCTCAGAAGTCACCATGATCAAACCTACGTATTTCTTTCAAGAGGTATAAAATTTAGTCTGGTGATTGCTTTTAAACTTTAAATTTCGTCTGTTAGATTAAAGCATAAACGCTAAAATACAGAATAGCTATAAGAAAATAATCGTGACGTGTTAGCAACTTTTAAGTTCAAATATTATGTTTGCTTTGATAAGTTATTAACTGCCGTCAACGGGGGCTATTTTGGTCCTAGTGGGTTTACTGTGGTCCATTCCATGAAAAAAGAAATTATTTTTCGTATTAAACAAAACAATACAAGATAATTTGGATTTTTTGCCCTTTTAAAGATATTTTATGCCCTAATGTTGCGTATTTGAATAGTTTGGTGGTAATTTAATTTTTTTAGTGGCAACGCTGGATGCGATTGTGAACAACTGTTTTCGTGTGTAAATTTTAGCCCGGGACCTCCGAGGCTGAATGGTGAAGACACATCGACAAGATCCCGCTGGCTCCATTGCACACAATCCTTGTGTAGAGCTCCCGCCTGTATTTCTTTAGTGTTGCAAAAATTCCTTGTGCTATCTAGTCTCTGTATATTGACGATGACTTATAAGCAGGCTTTCATGTCGAGCACACAAATCAGATGTATGTGTTCAATAAATAAATAAATAAATTTTAACCCTCCGAACTTTCTATAGTGAAACAATCTGGAAAAGAAGCTACAAATAATGTAAGTGTCAAACTGTTACCTTTAGTAACCTATAACCAATATCTAATCAAAGATTTTCCTTTAACTTTTATTTTGACAGGAAATGTTTACGTTTTCATAAAGCCAACATAAAAATTAGTATTTCGAAGTTACTTCGTTTAAGGCCTTTTTTGGTCCGAAAAAACCCCAGATCCTTAGAAGTGCCTTTTATACAAACAAATCTCTTAAAAAATGTTTCAAGTAAAAAAAAAAATTAAATATTACTGTAGCAAAATGTTACATTAATTGTTTTTCTTCCAGTTGCTAAAGATAACATGACTACTGTTTCTTGTTTTTTTTTAATGTTAAGAATTGGTTTATTGTGTTTAAATGTTAAAAAAAAAATCCATTTTTTTATCGAATTTTCAATGTTAATTCATTAGCAGATTCTATTGCTATGGGATTTTAATAAACATGTATTCATTTACTAAACTAACTGAATAGACCAAAGAAGCACCCAGCATTGACTACTTTGTTCCAGTGCCTACCTTCCCCCTGAGGAATACCTTCTTTAGGTAGTTACGGGTTTCGCAAATCCGGATTCCCGAGCGATCTTTCTCCTTTCCTTTTTCTTCTCTTTTTTAGTTGTCTATCCTTTTTCTCTTTGTTTAATCTTTTCTTTTCAGTTTGTTATCCCTCTTTGATCTTGTTCATGATAATTTTTTTTGCTAACTTTTTTCTTCACGTAGTTCTTTGTTTTACTAACTTTGTTATCGTTCTTTTGTTAAAAAAAAAAATGTCCAAAAAGACAAAAAATACACCATGTTTTTTAAGTTCTCTCTCACATTACTTATTTTTTATACAATAGTGGTTTTTTGTATTCACGTGAGACACTCTGGGTGTTGAGGGTTTTTTAGCCTTATCGCCTCGTTTCTTCCTTTTTAGGTTGATCTCGAGTCTCAGGGTGCAGGGCATCTCCGAACTTCGGTTCCGTGATCGAGGGGCGTCATGCTTGCATGGTGGCTGTTAGGGTCAACACCGGTCGACTGGTGCCTTTCGGTGTTAGGCCGGCTGTAGGTTGGACAGAGCTGTAAAGGCTTACTTAGTGCTACCCATTTTCCCTGTGAAAGAACTGGAGCTTTGGAGATGCTATCGACTTTAATCCAACGTTGGTAAAACGTGGAAGTTTGTTGGAAATAGTTTTCACCCTTTTGAGACTTGCGCCTAAAGTAAGGGTAAGAAGAAGGGTTGGTTACCAGACCTGATGCCTGGCGTTTTTATACTCTTTCTTTCTCATTATTGATACAACTTTAGGAAACAAGAAATGTGATGTGCTAGCCCCACAATCTCAAATCTTACTTAATATTCAGCCTGAGAATATTATGTCTCTGAACAATTCGACTGTAAAATTCACTGCATCGGGCTCAGGCCTGCAAGTGGACATGAATCAGGGCCAAACAAAATCTTGAGCTGATTGATCAGATGACATATATGAAAATGCATGTACTGAACGTTTTTTCATTGTCAAAAGACAAGATTGCAGCTTTGATAAGACCTCTTCTTTTTTAATACACCAATCCATCCAAGGTTTGATGGCACAGACTTCATTATTTATATTGACTCAAAAAGTTCTATAGATGCAATAAAAACTTTAGAAAAGTATTTTTATGTTTCTACAATCCTGCAGATTTACAATAATTTCAAAAGAATTTGCTATAAAATATTTTTCTGCTCAGTGCCTGGACACATAGGTATCCCCGAAATGAAAAAGCAGATGAGGCGGCAAAACTGACTCTTAATCCCTTAAACCATAGAATTCCATTCTCAGATATTAAACTACTCATAAAATTCTTTATTCATACAATATGGCAAGAAAGTTGGGATTTGGAATATAACAATAAATTGCAACATATCCAACCAACAATTACCACTTCGCCTCCGAATTATTCAAGAAAGACAGATGTTCTTCTGACTTGTTAGAGAATTGGACATTCTAGAATAACTCATAAACATTTTTTTATTCCGGCAGGATACACCCTGGTTACATGTCCACATTGTTATTTTGATTACCTGACCATTCATCATCTTTTAACAGTCTATCCAGGCCTCCGTCATTTGTAGAGACTGTATTTTAATTCATCATCACCATTCTTGACAAACCTCATGGGGAACTCTTTACTTTTTTAAAACATACTGGATTAGATTTTGATATATAATTTTTATCCCTGATTAGTTTAATGACTCGATTTGCTTTGCTTTTTTAGACATCTGGATGGGTTAGCCCATCCAAAGTCTGTAGATTAATTACGCTGTTTGCTCTTGCTCTTTTTCTTGGCGCAGCATGTCCCAAAAGGGATTTTGCACCATTAAACCATATATAACCAACCAACCAATCCTAACATCTTCTGCGTCCATGATATTTTTGATTAAGTACACTTTATAGGGGTCATAGGGGTCCTGGAAATCCAAGACTAGGATAATCTTCGGTATTAGTTTTTTCTTATACGAAATTTTTCTCTTTAAAAAAGGCGAAATTTCACACTTTGGACTAGATTTATTTTTTTCTATAAAGAAAATGCTAGTATTTGACATAGAAAACCTAAAAAAAAATTAACGGTACCTGTACAAACTCTGCTTTATCTGGCTTATTCTGTAATATCACTTAAATATATAATATTTACATTCATTCAGTTAATACATGTATAAATAACAAATTCGAACTAAAAATTTTAAGCCAATTTAAGCAATTTAAATTAAAAAAAAAACTGTATGAAATTTAAATAAATGAATGTTAGTATATACCTCTTTAACCCCCTGACCGCCGAGGAAAAGGGCAAAATTGTAAAGTTTTTTTCTCTGTAATTTATTTTAAATGTTAATAAAAGAGTTTCTATCATAGTATAATTTTTTTGTTACACATATGCTTATAAGCCTTGAGAGTATCAATCATAACTTAATTTCTTAAAAGTTGATCATATTTGTAGAATTGTGTTAATTCAAATAAAGTTTCAACTACAGTGAAACTTGCAGCCTAGTGAACGGATATATCCGGTCGCGGCAGTGGGAAAGTTAAAGGAGCTAAAACAAAACAAATACACAAAAAGAAAAAAAGGTGTTTTGTTATTTAAATTTTTGTACTGATATCTCTATTTGATTTTCACTTTTAGTAATGAGTAATGTCATGATTTTTTACAGATTTTCGTCTTTTTTCTTTCTTTCTTTCTTTCTTTTTTTTTTTGGTAAATAAATGCAAATACAAAAATAAATGTCCCTTTGATTGCGTTTATCGATTTTATCTGGTTATTACAAAATCTAAAGCACATATTAGAGCTGTTCTCTTAAACGAAAAAGAACTATTGCAAACACAAAAAAATTTCATTAACGCTTGGAAATGCCTGCTAGCCTTCTGTTTTATCTCAAACGTTATCTTTTGTTTTTATCTGACAAAATGCCATTTCTTTAGTATTAAATGATAAGTTATTATTTTTTTTAAACCTCAAAACGTTTTAACTATCTCTTTTCCTTTGCTTTCAAAAATTAAATGTTTTACCTGTTTTTTAATTTTACAATGTCACATTTAAACTGTTTTATTTGCATGCATTAATTAAGAGTGAGCAACATCTTTCGCCCTCTTAAATTTATTTTGGAGTTAAATTTCAGAAATTCATAAAATTATTTATGTTTTTATTTCAATTACTCTGAATTAAATGAAGTGGTAGCAGGGCTTGCATATTTTTTGCCGCTAAATTTCAACAGTTTTTTTTTCAATTATTTCACTGCTGTAAAACATTACAATATATGTGAATAAAAGTAGTGATTGCGTATTCTGTATTAAAAAAAATTATAATAAATTTTGTTAGCATTAATAATGGTGTCACAGTCCTTGGAAATTTCAAAGAGTGTGCGAGCCTTGTGATAGTAATATACATCGACTGACGTTAAATAGGCAGGCTGTTTTTAAGATTCAGTGATGGCAACAACTAAAAAAATTCTTTTTCAAGGGTTATATAAGATGTCAGAGTTTTTTAAACTGTGATTCCTAGTTTTAGTTCAAAATATTTAGCGATAGATGACGCTACAATCAAAAGGCGCTGAATGAAGGCCATAACTGAAATCACTTAGAAAATTGTATTGGCGAATGAAAATAACTCTATATATTATACCTCGTTCCTGAGGAATATTGCCGGGAGATTTCAGCTTTGTCAGTGTTGCACATTTTTACTACTAAATTTTAATAGTACTTTTCAATAATTTCGCTGCAGCAAAATATTGAAAAACGTGTGAATAAAAGCGGTGATTGTGAATTCTGTGTTTATAAAATTAAATATAAATCTTGCTATAATTAATAATGGTGCCACAGTCCTTAGAAATTTCAAGGAGTGTGCAAACCTTATAATAGTAATATAGATCGACTGACTGTTTTAAGATTCAACTAGCTGCACCCGTCGAAACCCGACGGAAAAGAATATATATTAGGTATGATATATATCAATCTTATATAGACAGTAAAATACTGAGCGAAATAAACAATTGCTAGCTCTTAAAATAGGAATAAGGTAGCTTTTCATGATGAAGATGTACAAACTTCAGAAAATAACAAAAAATAAGGAAAACAACTCATAAATTACGATGTTGGACTTAACTTCAGCTACAATTCTTTTTTTAATGCGGTTTCTAAACCTTAAATATTATTTAAATGCCAAATTACTTAGGAAGTTAATATTATACCCCAGAAGAAGAATTCAGAAATATCTGCTTAGTTTATTTTTTCTTCGTTTAAATATCGCTTGATAACTGTACAATAATTAAAATTATTAATGAAACATTTTAATTATAATAGAAACAGGGACTTACTAAAGTGCTTAACCAACCCACTACACATTTACACACTTGCAATAAATTTAATTTATTTATTGGTTTGTATCCTCCATGAACTTGAAAAAATTAATTTTATTGTTATGGCAACAACAAAAAGAAAAAAAAACGATATCTCTCTTATTAAAAAGGATAATTTTTGTATTTGTTGCTGAAATGCAGAATTTTTTTTTATTTTAAACAATAACTTAATACAATGAAATGATTTTAATTATTTTTTGATATTATGTAAGATAGAAATATAGTAATACCGGCATATCACAGGTTTTATTCTTCTTTTTTTTTTAAATATGATATCATTTACACCTTCAGTAATACTCATCTTTTCTTAAATAAAAGCGTGATTTATGCAGTTATTTAAGAATTCTTCAGTTTTTCATAAAATATTCATTATAATTAAATAGAAATGGCGCAGTTTATAGAAATATTTTCGTTTGAGCACACCATGGACATTCACATTAATAGAAGTTCACTTTATTTAGATGCAGGAATTAAAGTCAGTGAATATGACATCATCACTGACACAGCTATAACAATGTACATTATATTCATGGAACAAATTTATCTGGTTTCTGTATGACGACATTTTCTCCATCGACAAAATTTCGCTTTAGATAGAATTTTTATTAAAGTTTATCTTCTGTTATTTTACTTACATAATACTTAATAATATTACTCAGTAAATAATCTGTGTATTGCAGGGAATAACTATGAGCAATCATTTTATTATGATTAAATTTAACAAAAACCTTTATTTATTTTATTTTATTTATTTATTTATTTTTTAATGCGATTATACATTCACCGATGAGATCAATCTCCTGATAGGTGGAAAATAATGAAACAAAATAAATTTTGAGAAAAGCTTAACCTGTTGCCACTGTTTTGAAGAAATGTCATGAAAAAGCTTTTAAAATTAAAAATAAAATATAAAAATTGAAATAAATTAAAAATTAGCCAGAATGGGCACATCTACACATAAACAGCTTTCATTAAAAAATAATTATCAAAATCGGGACAGTAGAAAGGTCCGGGCTGATGTCCAAAAAAAACAGCCAGGTGTTTTAAATATATAGATGATGACAGCTATTAAAAAATTTATTGCACAAGGGTTATGTAAGATTTTTTTAAAACTATGATTCCCGGTTTTAGTTTAAAATATTTAGCGATAGATGACGCTACAATCAATAGACGCTTCATGAAGGACATATCTGAACTCACCATGAACATTGTATTGGCAAATGAGACTCACTCTATATATTAATATTTTTCCCTAAGATTTAATGCTGGGTAATTTCAGTTTTTCCTTATTTAACCGCGTTTGAAAAATTTTTAATTTCATTTTTCTGCAAGAATTGGATTTACCAGAATCATTTTAAGCTAAATTCGGCTCAAATGCCCATTTTGACAACATATTTTGAAATATATTCTGACTTTATTAAAAAAATTGACCAACACGGTACATTATATAGTTCCTAAATAACAAAAAACTTGCAATTGAATGCGTTTGAGAACAAAAAATGAATTAAATATGAGTTATAAAATAACCAGTTTGTTATTTGAATACAACCTCAATTTTTTAATCATGATCATTTCGGGAAATTTTGTGGGAAGTGCGCACTTTGACAGCTTTAGCCACTTTGACGGCAATAAACTTGATTTTTTTGCTGCGCAAGCCATTATTTCTTCAGTACTTGCTTCTCGTTGAGCTCATTTTGTTTCTTCTGTTATTTAATGTTATATCCTGTTGTTTGAACTGCAAATGGCTACTCAAGACGGTCTCTTAATTTAGAACCTTGATCAGATGACGAGACCTTCACCTGGCAAGGCACCTTCAGAAGTATAATTCACAGGTACCTCGGAGGACTTTGCACCCACGACGGATTTTACATGCACGAGGCGCCATTAGCGTACATGTCGGCTGTTTAGGTTAAGTGTTTTGTTGATAATCTTTGTGGTTTATTGCACATTGGATTAACTATGTGATTTGTTGCCGCATACCTTGTACTCATCATACCAGACGAAGTGGGACTGGATGTTTTTGAGCCTAAACGATGGTACTGAACTTAGCTGAAAGTGGGGCAATTTTGAGGGAGTTAAAAAAGATCAGAGAATGGCCGAAAAGCTAAGTCGTACCGCTGAAGTCCAACATGTGGAAACTGGAGGGAAGGTGTGAAGGTCGCCTATACTCCATGGTCCAAGGACATTTTTCAAGAATGCGGAATGGCAATCGGAGAGAAGAGGATGGACGTTGGTCGTTCGATGATCCGTGGAGTGACGCTCTCCAGCATAATTCTTTTTTTCTTTGTGTAGTTTTTTTTGTGTAATGTTTTTGCAGTGTTCGTTATATAAATGTTTTTCATATTATAGCAAGGCCTCTCGTTCATTTAGAGTGCACAACTGTCTAATATGTATAGCAAAATACAGGTATGTATAGCATACCTGTAGAAGCAAAGCTTGTTTCCGTTCCGCTCAGTCTTCGGACAGAAGATGAGATCATTCCGTATGTACGAGTACAGGTTGCGGTAGTGGAAGGATTACACGAAGAAGCTTTGGTCACTCCCCAGGTTTTTGCTCTGTTAAAAGAACAGCGTAAGTTGTATTTAGGGAATGGGGTAGATATCACCCCGGTTGAAAGAAATAAAGAAAAATCTGTATTCAATGTGGAGGAAAGGTCAAAGTGTCCAGATGATGTGAAAACAAATTTAGATAACGAAGATGAAGATTCAGAAATTTCAGATTTGGAACTAATTTCTACTCCGGTTGAGGGAGCTGTTTTGCCCAAATAGATTTGCAACAAGGACCAGAAGGAAAATTCTTCGGTTTCACAAGCGCAATTGTTAAAAAGGGAGCAAATGGCTTGTTCTACACTAAGAAAATCTTTTGAAGATGCAAAGTGGCAGAAAAATAATTATTGGATGAATCCGGTTTATTGTATCATACATGTGAGGTTGGAAGACAAAAATATGTTCAACTTGTCGTACCTGTTTGTAGAAGACAAGAAATTTTAAGGTTAGCACATGAAACACCAAATGGTGGAAATTTAGCAGCTAAGAAAACAACAGTTAGAATTGCTATGTCGTTTTGGTGGGAAGGAATGCCAAAAGAAGTAAAACAACTATTCGCTGCTTGTCATGATTGTCAAATGCGCAGAAAAACAAAAGTAATAGACAGAAAACCTATTGAAGAAAAATCTTCTGAATTGGAATCTACCAGAAAAGAACTGGAAAATAAGCAATTAGAATTGAATGATTTGAAACATATGTATGGAGTGTTGAATCAAAAGATGGAAGATATTCAATCTAATAAAGAAAATCTTCAAAAAGAACTGATTTCTGAAACTGAAAAAAATCAACTTTTAAAAGAGAGTGTTCAGAATTTAGAAGAAGAAATTGAACAATTGAAAAACTATAAAGGATATGATGAGGAAAAGATTGAAAGTTATAAAACTGAGATTAATAAGCTAATTAAATGCCCTGAAACCAATGAGAAAGAATATGCCACTTCAAGAAAGGAGATGGAGTCAATTCTAGATGAAAAATTGCAAAAAGAAACTAAAATCTACACTGACAAGATAATTTTACTAGAAGAAGAAATAACTGCATTGAAAACAGACAAATCTTCATTTCTGAAAGACATTGATATGCTGGAAGAGAAATTATATGAAAGTCAGGTGAAAAATAACAAGTCTGAAAAAATAATTCATGACCAGTGTGAAACAATATCTACATTAAAAAATGAAACTAAAAATCTTCGTAAAGAAATTGAACATCTTGAGGAAAAGGTTGCTGAATTAAAGGGGACGAAAGAAGCTTCCGAAGTGGAATTACAGAAAGGGATAGCAAGCTACAAAAACGAAATTGAAAAGCAAAAAAGTGCTGCCACCAAGTTTTCAAATTTTAAATCACTTTATCGGAATGATTTAGTGAAAGAAGATGAAAAAATAATTTGCCTCGAACAAAGTCTAAGCACTCCAGATAAAAATTTGGAATCACTACAGAAAGATTTAAATTCTAAAGAAACTGCATTAAAAGAATTAGAAAAGGAAATTAATTCACTAAATCAAGAAGTTTTTAAGATGACTGAAGAACTACGAAAGTCAGAGTCATCAAAACTTGAATTGGCGATAAAAGCTTCTAAGTTAACTGATGAATTAAAAGTTAGCCAGGATAACTGCCAGCAGCAATCTTCTAGAGTTGAAGAATTAGAAAAGAGAAATGCTGTTTTCAAAATGGAAATTCAAGAATTCTTAAAAAATAATGACATTTTAAGTGAATCATCTTCAAAAGTTATAGCATTACAAAAAGAACTAATAGCACTTATCGAAGAATATAGAGTGGTTTTTGATGAAGAAATGGAGAGAGCCGAAGTTGATTCACATAGCACAAATTTGAAACCTGGTGTTACAAAAGATGAAAATCTTATTATCTGTGGAAAAATAGTTGCTGTAGAAAATGAAGTTAATCAACTTGAAGAGTCGAAAACGATTTTATTTCACACTATAAAGAAGTGGAAGGAAGAAATCAAAGAATATAAAGAAGTCTTTGAAGAGAAAGTAGGCAATTTCGTGCAGACTTCAGATAGGTTCACTGCAGGTTTCTTGTTTACTTTTATCAATTGTGAACAAGTTGAAGATGAATGCTTTATGAAATTGACAACAGATCTTGACGAAATGAAACATGAGATAATGAAAAAGAAAAAAAAGTAAGAAAACTAAAGACAGAAACAGAAGAAGATGATTTTTATGATTTTCCAGAAGATCCAGTGGAATTAATATTAAACCTTGTAGAAAGACATTTATTAATGAATATGTGGGAAAATAATGTTAAAAATGCCAGGCAACAACTTAAAAATCTGTATAACTTTAAGGAAAAAGGGGAAATTAATCATATCATATAGTACAGTTTGAATTTATTAAGTGATAAACATTATTCAAAAGTATTTGTGCTAATGTATTTTACTTAAATATATATGTATTTAGCTGTTCAAAAATATGTATATATATATATAAATTATATTTCTTGTATTATTTCATTATTATTGGTAGTTAAGGATATTTCTAGTATGTATGCGTATAATATTAATGTGTATCTATTATTTTTAGTATATAGTATGTGACAATATGAGAATTTTTATATATATAATCATTTCAAGTAAATGCTCTCGATGGGACGAGGGATGGGGAAAATATGTAGAATTCTAAAGTAGGACTTTCGGTAGGACTTTTAAGAGTAGTTCCACAGTGTGGGACACCGTCCAACATGTGGAAACTGGAGGGAAGGTGTGAAGGTCGCCTATACTCCATGGTCCAAGGACATTTTTCAAGAATGCGGAATGGCAATCGGAGAGAAGAGGATGGACGTTGGTCGTTCGATGATACGTGGTGTGACGCTCTCCAGCATAATTCTTTTACTCTTTATGTAGTTTTTTTTGTGCGTAATGTTCGTGCAGTGTTCGTTATATAAATGTTTTTTATATATAGCAAGTCCTCTCGTTCATTTAGAATCCACAACAGTCTAATATGTATGCGCAACTTGATAATAATAAATAATAAAATAACAAAAAAATAATAATTAAATAAAAAAAAATAAAATCTTCTCACTCTCCTTTCACTGCCAGCCTAAGTCGACCGCAAAAAAAGGGGGGGGGGGGAGGAGGAAAGCCTGAAAAGGAACAGCATTAATTACATGGTTATACAATCTTTATCACTATTTGGAGATAATACTACTATTGCTAACTGTTATGCTAATTACTTAAGGATATATTAGGATGCTATCTAATATTACTAGATGTAATGCAGACATTTTAATTACCATTAGGTCCAAAATTACTGTAATTATAACTAGTTGCTTAGTAGCGTTACTCGCATAAATGTAGCATGTAGGTTAAGTGGTTAACACTGCAGATTAGTTAATAATTAAATAATTGCATAGTAACATGAACAGCTACGCCATTTAAACTTACTGGAATTTAAGTTGCTATTTATAATAATACCTATGGATATTCTATTGGGAAAATTGGGAAAGTTTATTTCTAGTGGCTATGGACTATGAAAGGGCATCATTCTATTATGGACCTGAGGGAGTAAGATTTTAATGAATATCCCGATGACTGATAATCTAAGTGCAATAACTGCTTTATAAAAATAGTCACTTCCAGTAGTTGACATAGTTAGGTAGTTGATATAATCAGTTGTTTGTCATATCCATTGGTTAGTCATATCCGGTGGTTGTCTCAGTTGGTGGGTATCACATCCTATGTTATGGTCACTCAATTTTTCGATCACAATCGCTTCGTGAAATTCTGTTCAAAATACCCATTTCGACAGCCTTTTTTGAAATATATTCTGCCTTTATCAAAAAAAAAAAAAAAAAAAAAAAAAAAAAAAAAAAACCTGATCAATGAGTTACATTATATAGTTTCTAAATAAGAGGACATCTAAATTGAATGCGTTTGATAGCAAAAATGGGTTTAAAAATGAGCAAAAAATAAAATAAAATAAAATAAAATTAACAACTGCTTCGGAAAATTCTGTTCCAAATACCCATTTCGACAGTTTTTTTTTAAATATATTCTGTCTTTATCAAAAAACTGACCAATGCGTCAGATTATATAGTTTCTAAATAAGAGGACCTGTAAATTTAATGCGTTTGATAGCAAAAATGGATTTAAAAATGAGTAAAAAAAAAAACGCAATTTGTTATTTGAATACTTCCTCAAATTTTCAATCACGATCAATTCGGGAAATTCTGTTCAAAATACTCTTTTTGGCAGCCTTTTTTTGAAATATATTCTGTCTTTATCAAAATACTGACCAATGCGTCACATTACATAGTTTCTAAATAAGAGGATCTGCCATTTGGATGCGTTTAAAATCAAAAATGAATCAGAATATAAGCAGTTTGGATTTGAGGTTTTTTTTTCTCTAACTCTTATTTTTGTAATTTATTTTTGCATAACGAATTGTTCCTATGAACAACTTGTCAGTATAAAAGTAGTAGATATTATTCAGAAGATGCGAAATAAATTTGATTAGATTTGATAGCTTAAGAATTGGCGAAGTTATGGATTTTTGTCTTTTCTCACCCCCCCCTTTTTTGTTTTTGTTTTCGTTTTTAATTTTTTTCATCGGTAAGATGTAGTCCTATCAAAAACTTGCAGATAAAAAGGTTTTAGATAACGTTGAGACAATTTATACAAAATTTAGTTGGATTTGAAATATTGAGTATTTTCTTATTATCTTTTATTGAGTATTTATTGAGAAATTATGAATTTTTTCTCCCACAAACCCTGTTTTTTTCACCCCTTGAGCCCATTTCTAAATTTAACAAAAATCAGTCATGAATAAACTTTTGTCCCATTTTTAAGAAATAATATAAATATTAAATCGATTTGATATCTATTTTAATTAAAAAGTTATTTCGTTTTTTCGGTTTTCACAAAAATCCTCCTTTTTTCCGCCCCCTTGGACCGATTTTGCCCGTTAACAAACTTTTATACCCCTTGATTTATATATATAAACTTTTTTTACTGATGGTAGTTTTGGGGTCTAGATGTTAAGATCGGCGTAGATGTGCAAAAATCTTTCAGAAATTCTAACATAAGATCGATGAAATAGGTATTGTTTCATTCGAAATCTACCTAAAAACAGTGCAGTTAACTGACATCAGTTTGAAGCAGTTCCTCCCATCTCTTGTATCCGCGATCTTTTTGTTAACTACACTTTACAGGTTTGTATGGGTCCTGGAAATCCAAGGCCAGTAAATTATAAGGTAGCAGTTTTTTCTTATGTAAAATTTCTCTTTAAAAAAAAAAGGCAAAATTTAGCGCATTTGAACTAGATTTATTTTTTTCTATAAAGAAAATACTGGTATTTGGCTTAGAAAACCTGGAAAACTAACACTACCCATTAGATCTCTGCTTTATCTAGCTTGTGTTGTAATATTGGATAAAAATAAAATATTTACATTCATTCAGTAAATATAAATTACAATTTCGAACAAAGTCAATTCAAGCAAATTAAATAAAAAAACTGTATGAAATTTAAACAAATGAATATTGGCATTCATCTCTATAAAAGAACAGAAACAAAACAGGTGAACAAAACACGTTTTGAATATAATTTTTTAACTCTTTTCTCTATTTTATTTTTGTTTAACAATCATTAGTGTCATTATTTTTATGAATTATTCAAACTTTCTTTATTTTTTCTTGTAAATAAATGCAAATGCAAAAGGAAAATTTTCTTTATTTACTTTTATTGATTTTGTCTAGTTATTACAAAATATAAAGCACTAATTACAGTTGTTCATTTAAACGGAAAAGAATTATTTGCAAACACAAAAAAGTTTGTTCAATTAAATAAAACAGAATTAAAAAAAAAGAAAGTTTTATTATGCTCGGAAGTGTTTGCGAGTCTTCTGTTTTATCTCAAATGTTACCTTTTGTTTGTATCTGACATAAGGCTATTTGTTTAGTATTAAATGATAAGTATTTTTATTTTATCTCAAAACATTCGAACTATCTCTGTCACTTTCCTTTCAAAAATTAAATGCTTTATTTATTTATTTATTTTTTTACTTTATAATGTATGGTAAGGGGATTCCGAATTTTGTGTCAAAAAAATTAAATATAAATGTTATTATTATTAATAGTGATTCCATAATCCTTGGAAATTTCAAGGAGTATGCGAAACTTGTGGTAGTAATGTACATCGACTGATGTACAATATATATGATGTACAACTGATATATAATGGACTGGCTGCTTTTGAGATTCAATGACAATCAATAGGCGCACGCGCACTCCAAAGGAAAAAAATAGACTGTCATGCATCACGTGATCTGCGCTCTGCTGAATTAAAAATGTAGTTGTAGCATTAAAAAAAAAAACAAAATCTGGCAACACTAGTTCTATTAAAAGAAAAAACAAGTTCTGTTAAAAGTGATGTTCGAAAATTCGAAAGTTGATTGTAAACAGTGAGCTCATGTCTTGTGTTGGTGTTGTGTGCAAGTTGAATTATGTAAAAGAAAGCTTTATTAGTAAATATTTTATGTTTGTTTATTGTTTTAAATGTTAGTGCTATCTTTCAAGAAATAAAAAGTATTTAAAAAAGACTGTAGCCCCGAGATATCCATATTTAGATAAGTGATGCTTTTCTTTCTTCTTGTAAATAAGTAAGACTAGTTCTTAGAAAATGGCTACCCAGCATCGGGCTACGAATCAATTTCAAAGTATTTGGCTATCTTAGTTCCAGAAAATTTCGATATTTTTAATAATGAAATATGATTAATAAGAATGAAAAAGAAAATGGATCGAGCGGTCGTTGCTCGTTTGTTTGTGAAGTATGTTTTTAAATGATTAACATATTAAGTTTTTTTCGTTAATGTGAAATCATTCGTTTGTGAAATATGTTTCTAGGAATAATCTTGCGTCGATAACGCCATTTACATTTGTTTGTGAATTATGGTGAATTCTACGTTTTTCTCTGCTTATAAAAACTTTCAGTTCTTGTGTCTGCAGATGTAGTTCAACAATAGTTATTTAATCTTCAAGTTACTTTCTAAAAGTGGGCGAAGTTTTGAAAATGGATCCATATTTTTTTATATAAACAGAATGAATTTTTTTCACAAGTCACTATATTTTGTTTTCTATTTAAAATTTTTCATATTATTTGTTTTAATTCATTAATTATTTTTCAGTTCATTTATGTATTGTGCAATTTCCCTTCCTTCCCCATGCTTATTTTTTTATTCTTTAGTTTAATTTGAATTTGTGCATACATGTTTAATTTTTATCTTGATTAAATAACAAATTTTCTTACTTCAAAATTGAAAAAAAAAAAAGACCGAGGAATAGTGAAATAAGCATACATTTTTTATGAAATAAAAATATATAATTTTATAGTGAAATAAGCAAACATACAGTTGATATTTTTTTTCTCTTTTCTTTTTTAAAAGCAGGTAAATAAAATGAGTCAGAAAATATTAAAATGTATTTATACTTTTATTTCAATTCTCATATGATATGTGTTAATTAATTATTTTATTTATTGTTATGTTGATGTTGGTTTCGCAAGTTAACAGAATTCATTAGAAACTTTGAGAGTTTTGTTGTTATTTATTTTTAAGCATTTAATTTAGAGTTCCTGATATATTGGGAAATAGCCTTGAATATGATTTTCAAAACAGATTGAGTAAGTTTTTGCATTTATTTATTTATTTTTTTTATGAAATAAGACTTTCTTTTCTTTTAAAGTTATATTGAAAAATCTACATTACGTAGTCTTGTCTTGATAATATGATAATAATATTGATTGACATTTTAATTATTTAGTTATGTTTTGACATTATTTAGAACATTGTTTATAAGCGTTACCAACAATTCAGTACTAGTTTTATATCAGTTAAAAAAATAGTTTTGATTAAACGACACGTAATGACAAACTAGTTTATTTATATCAGCAATAAATTAAAGTATATTTTCTTTAAAAAAAATTTAAATTTTAAATACACTTAAAAGTTTAATGATGTTTAATTATTTTAAAAATATATTTTGCTAACGTTAAAGCTCACTGATTTGTTTTATTAATGTCTTGTTTATATGAGTTGTAAAGCAAAGCTCACGTCTGGGGAACAATTTATTTAAACGAATTTTTAGCATTTGTGGGGAAATTGTCTTGTTGATTTGCTAAAATTAACAATGTCCGAGCTTAATAAAGCCCGCAAAGAAGAGTTGTTTCAGGTAGCTGTAAAAATGAATTTAGATGTACAACCCTCTATGACCGTTGTCACATTGCGTGATTAAATCCTCTCCCTCGTATGAAGTTGATTTTTTGAATTCGTTAGTCAGAAACCAAATAGCGACTCTCGAGAAAGAACAGCGTAGACGAGACTTAGAGGATAAACAAAAAACAGCTGAGTTAGAACAGCGTAAATTAGAAGAGAAGCGTCGTTCGGAAGAACTGGAATTAAAAAAGTTTGAGATGACTTTTTAACTTGAGAAGCTTAAGTTACAGTCTCAGAGCCAAAGTGTTTCAAGTGGAGCGGTAGGTGGTAATGCCGCAGGGATAATGTCTCACCCAGAGAGTAAAATAGATATCCAGAAGCTGCTGCCCACATTTAAGCCAGAGAAAGATGATGTAACATTGTTTGTAATGTTCCTGGAACGACAGTTAAAGCTTTCAAAGGTACCAGAGCACCTCTGGGTTTCTTATTTACTAAGTGTTGTACCCTCTTCTATATCTACGTTTATTGCTCGTGAAAAAGAAAAAAAAAACGCTTCAGATGTTTCACATGTTAAAGGTCTACTTCTAAAAAGAATTAAAATTAGTGCCGAAAAGTTTAGGCAGCTGTTTTTCACACACCTCAAGGCCAAGGAAATTACTTGGAGAGATTATTATTTTGAGTTACGTGCTTACTTTGAAAATTCGCTTAAAGAGTTAAATGTAACGTCTTTTGAAGATCTTGAAGATCTGATCATAGCGGATCAGATGAAAAAGCGCGTTCATGTCGAATGCAAACAACATATGTTTGATGATAGGAAAATTTAAATTCGCCAGTCGACCTTGCCGGAAAATTAGATGCATACATTACTACCAGGTCTACGTTTTCTAAAAAAGATTCGGTTGTACACTAGGAGAAAAAAGAGTATTTTCGCCGAGAAAATACATGGAAGCAGAGTACGCCTCCAAAAGAAGACAGATCATCCCCTAAGTTTGCTAATCGACGCTTAGAATCCGATATATTTTGCTATGGTTGTGCAAAGTGGGATTTATAAAGAAGAAATGCCCAGATTGTTCGACTACGGTCGAAAAATAAACAGTTCAAGCTCATCGTCTTCAGCTATATAGTTTAAATACATCAACAGTTTCAACTCCAAATGTGCCTATTACGATCTGCAATAAGAAGGTGTTAGTCTGTGCAGATACAGGAGCCAATCATTCTATTGCAGGAGAACGAATGTATAATTTTTTTTGAAAACTGGTGTTGCTTTGAATCCTCATACTCAGGATGTAACATTGGCTGACGGAATTACGATGGCTAGAGAAACTTTGTCTGCCACTGTGCCCGTAAAAATTGAAGGTCAAGCTTTCAAAACAATGTTTATTGTATTACCAAATGCCAAAGGTAATAGAACTCTTTTATGAATGGATTTCCAGCACAATGCTAACATAGTGCTAGATACGGCTAAAAAGACATGGCATTTTAGTGATAAACCTCATAGAAAGTTTGATTTTGTGGATGAGTACGAAGAGGAAAATAGTACGTCTGCTGGTGCGGTGTTAGTCCTTATGCCTTACGTGAAGACGAAGGCAAAAATTTAAATTCCTATGAAAGGGAAAGACTTAATGATCTCCTGAAAATGTATGGAAATGTGGAGAGACAGCCCCATATCTTAAACGTCTTGTAAATATTTCAAAAAGTGTGAAAGAACGTATTGAAATGAAACAATATCAGCAGAAGAGATACCATAAAAATCGTAGACAAGTATATTTCAAGTCTGGTGAAAAAGTTTGGGTTAACATACACCCAGTGAGTAAGGCAAGTAAAAATAAAACAGCAAAATTTATGCCTAAGATAGATGGGCCATACATAGTTTTGACTGAAAAATCACTAGTGACTCTTACCACGTTTCCACCTTGTCGCCTATCCAAGAATCTGAAACTATTCCAATTGACCCTTGAGAAAAAGAGGAAGACCCAACAAGCATCCTGCTTCCTTTCTGAGACGTAGATCGGAAACAGAGGGGAGGATGTAACACGCGCATCCAAAGGAAAAAAGAGGAAAAAAACACGTGTGGCACTCGGGGACTGCCGCGGTAAAGCTATTGCATAGCATTTTTTATCAACTTATGCAATTATAATTATTATTTTTTTTATTTATGCTGTTTTTTTTGTCTTTGATATTAATTCAAGTTTTTTTTCTTTGATATTAATTCAAGTTACACTTTTGAGCGTGATGACCGATAAGAAAACAAATTTTTTTCTTTTATTGAATGAATGAGAAGTCTGCCAAACTGAAACGACGTTAGCCGGAGTGTTCGGTTTTTTTCTCGTTACGGAATTTCTAGATTCGGTCGCTGCGCTCAAAGCCCGCAATAAAAGCTATGCAATAGCTTAAATGTGCTCCCCCTGGGGGTGACACACAAGACATGCATAATATGAATAAGCAGTTGCAGACCTTTCAAATGATGTGTCACAAGACTGGTGTTGTAAAGAAATTAAAAATATCCCCCCGGGGGGCAGAGTGGGGGGGGTGACACACAAGACATCTATAATATGAATAAGCAGTTGCAAACCTTTCAAATGATGTGTCACACGACTGGTGTTGTAAAGAAACTAAAAATGTGCCCCCCTGGGGGGCAGAGGGGGGGGGGACACACAAGACATGCATAATAGGAAAAGGCAGTATCAGACCTTTCTAAAAATATGCAACACGAGGGGTGTGGATAAAAATTTATAAAGTTCCACTTTGGGGGGGGGGGGGCAAAGTGGGTGGCGGCGCCCCAAACATGCATACAGTTCTTTTAAACGATATGCCACACGATGGGTGTATATACAAATTTAGAAAATGCCTCCCTGGGGGGCAGAGAGGGCGGATGGCGCACCGGATGTGCAAAATATGAATAAGTAGTTTAAGGCCTTTCCAAAGATATGTCACATGATGGGTGTTTACGAAATTTAGAAAAGTACCCCCTGAGGGTGTGGAGGGCGCACCGAATGCGTAAAAAATATAAATGATCAATTTTTTTCTAACAATATAGCACACGATGGGTGTCATCATCATTAAAAAAAATTCACATCAGGCAAAATTTTGAAAGATTTGCCGGCGGGGGGAGGGGGCGCATTCGCAGGAATAATCACAGGGCTTTAGAATGATGCATCACACGAGTTCTTCCCCTCCTCCGAACAGGGGAAGGTGGTAACCATCCCCAAAATATACACCGAACACGTTTCAAATTTTATAAATAGTATTTATCAAAATTTCTTGTAAAAAAAAAAAAAAAAAAAAAAAAAAAAAAAAAAAAAATACCGCGTCAATGTCTGTCGAAGTCTACCGAAGGATACCGTGCCGAAGTCTGCCGAACTGAAACGACGTTAGCCGGAGTGTTAGGTTTCTTTTCTCGTTACGGAATTTCTAGATTCGGTCGCCGCGCTCAAAGCCCGCGATAAAAGCTATGCAACAACTTAAAAATAGAATGTCACGCATCACTTGACCTGAGCTCTGCTGAATTAAAAATGTAGTTGTAGTATTTAAAAAAAAACTGGCAACACTAGTTCTATTAAAAAAAATTTCTATTAAAAGTGATGTTCGAAATGATGTTGGTTGTGAACAGTGAGTTCATGTCTTGTGCTGGTGGCGTGTGCAAGTAGAATTATGTAAAATAAAAGCTTTATTTGTCAATATTTTATGTATGTTTATTGTCCTAAATGTTAGTGCTGTCTTTCAAGAAATAAAAAGTATTTAAAGAAGACTGTAGCCCCGAGCTATCCATATTTAGATAAGTGATGCTTTTCTTTCTTCTTGTAAATAAGTAAGAATAGTTCTTACAAGACGTTTAATGAAGGCCATAACTGAAATCAATAGAAAATTTTATTCGCGACTCAGAATCGTTCTATACATTAAACTTCCTTCGTAAGGATTTACGCTGGGTGATTTCAGTTTTGTTCCATATTATGGAGTCGAAAATGAAAAACAGTACACTTAACTGATGTCAGTTGAAGCAGTTTCTACCAACTCCTGCATTCGGCATATTTTTGGTTAATAATGCTTTAAAGGGTTCGTAAGGTTCTGGAAATTCAAGATCAGGAAATTCTTCGGAACCAGTTTTTAGTTATAGAAAGTTTCTCTTTAAAAAAAGCGAAATTTCGCGCATTTAAACTAGATTTATTTTTAAATAGAAAAATAAATACTAGTAGTATTTCACTTCAAAAAATATCGATAACCGTGAAAATCCTGCTTTATCATGTTTGTGCTGTGATTTCACTTAAATATGTAATATTTACATTCATTTAGTTAATACACGTATAAATCACAAATTCTAACTAAAAATTCTAAGCCAATCCAAGTATTTTTTTTAAAAACTGTATGAAATTTAAATAAATGAATATTGATATAAACCACTTTAAAACAACTAAAACAAAACAAGCGAACAAAAAACATTTTATATTGCCTTTTCTTGTACTCTTTCTCTATTTTATTTTTGGTTTTAACAATCATTAATGTCATGGTTTTTATGAATTATTCTGATTTTTTTTTAATTCTTAATAAATGCAAATAAAAAAAGAAATTTTCGTTTGATTGCGTTTATTTGTTTTGTCTAGTTATTACAAAATCTAAAGCACTAATTACAATGTTCACTTGAATGAAAAAGATTTATTGCAAACGCAAACAAATTTCATTAACGCTTTGAAATGGCCGCGAGTCTTCTCTTTTTTATCTCAAACGTTATCTTTTGTTTTTATCTGACAAAAGGCCATTTGTTTAGTATTAAATGATAAGTGTTTTTTTTTATTGGAAAACGTTTGAGCTGTCTTTCTTACTTTGCTTTCAAAAATTAAATATTTTACCTGTTTTTTTACTTTATAATGTAGCATTTAATCTTTTCTTTGGTATTGTACTAATTAAGAGTGAGCAACTTCTTTCGCACCCTTAAATTTCAGAAAATCCTAATGTTATTTATGTTTCTATAAAAATTACTCTGAATTATATAAAGTGATAGCAGGGCTTGTAAATTTTTTACGATTAAACTTTAATAGTATTTTTCAATTATTTCACTGCAGTAAAATATTGCAAAATCTGTAAATAAATAGATAAACTTGACTGACGACAGTTGAAGCTGTTTCTACCATCCACTGCAATCAGAATATTTATCCGCGTCTTGCGGATTAGACTGCTGATTGGACTGTCGTCGGTCAAAGCCAAATGTTTTGCGCGCAAGAGAAAGTATTATTTTTGTTTTCAGCTCACTGGCTTTCCACGGGTGAAGACTGGTATATGTACTTCTCTCTTTCACAGCTCTATTTCTTCCTATGAAACTCTACACAGATGAAAATCTGTACCTTTTGCTACATAGTCCCTCAATCGCTTTTCTAGAAGATCTCTATTCTAACCAATGAGGATTCTCCATAAGGCTGTGAAGTAACCGTATTCTATAGAAGCAGTGGAGTGACGATATAACAAATGGGATAGATTTTTAACTGTGTAGTGCTTTTTGAAACTTAAAACGATAATCGTAGTAAAAAAAAAATCTTGTCTTATTACATAACGTGCAAGAATTTTATTTTATTTTTAAATAGCTGCCCCTTTTGTATAAATAGCTGACATGAAATTAACTAACAACAATCGAGTTTTAAATAGCTGCCATGGTTGTGCTTTATGATATAACCGTACAAAGCTGGGAAAGAAAATAATATTTGAAAGGCAGCGGAAAAAAGGAGAATATAAATGCCTCTATGACAGAGAAACAAATACTAATATCCAAACATTTGATTTGTTATAAAGTTTGATGCAAATGTGAATCAAATTTTCATACAATAAAATATGAAATTTTTTACGATGATTTGATGCTTTATGTAAACCACAATATGTCCAAACCTCAATGTTTAAAAATAGTAGAATTAATGGTTGACATAAAGCGCCCAATTATAGTAAAATGTCGTACACGTATAGACTTCAGTACTAAAATTTATTTTATTTTATTACTATTAAAGAGATAATTAAGGCAGAATAACTTAAAAACATACCAATACAAGAAAATTATTTACAAGAAATACTAGAAAAATGAAGAAAATGAAAGATTCCAGAACTTTCACATTATGACTTATGATACAGAAGTTAAAAATCTATTTTTAAGAAATTAATGAGCATTTTTTTTAATGAAAGATTTAGTGAAGAAATGTGAAATGTGACTTTATATCTTCTGAGCATAGGTTTTAAATTAAAATCAACATCTTTAGTATTTTTTGAGAATTTCCATTTAAAAATGTGCTATTTCAAAATCCCGCAGAGAACGAAAAAAAAAAAAATCTTAAGTGTCTCACATCTTCTCATTTAATTGTTCTTTCTTTTTTTTTCTTTCTAAACCTCTTAACTTATTAATGTTACTAAAAACATCTAAACGATATTTTTGTCTCAAGAAAAATATTTTTTCCTACGTAGGATTGAAAATTTACAGAAAGAATTACAGAAGACAAGGTTCTTTTCAACGGAATAAATCTGGACTTCAAAAGTGATTACAATAAATATCAAAGGAAGGGATCGAAAGACTAAAAAGTTTTCACAGATTGTAAAAAGCTTTAACAACGAAAGCAGAGTTCATTTATGTATTTCTGAATAACTGTTTCTTTAGATATAAAAAAAAATATTTTATTTCTGAATTCAATAGAGTTTTCCCCTTTTTCAATTTTTATGTTCTTTATAATCAAGTGTCATATATAGTTTTTCATCATATATATGCCATTTAGTCAAGGCAATAAATAACATAAATATTATTTTAAATATATATCACAGTTGGGAATCCAACAGCTAAAATTTGCTTTGTTTTAAGTGACTTCATTAATTTCGGCGCCAAAGTTGCTGCGGGTTTTGCTTTACGTGAGAGTATGGGGAAAGTTGCATAATGTAGTCTGTAGCAAATTTGCATAGAGTGGCATTGCGAGTGGGAGTTTTATGCATAATAAACTCCATTGTTCTAAATTTTATAAACTCAACCACATTATAGAGAATATTGTTTTGAGGCTAGTGCTACCAAGGGAAATGTTTGTGCTTTATAATAAAAACGAAGAGAAGTAGCGGACTAGTTTGACTAGTAGCGGAAACAAAAGAAGTATAAACACCTCTATCAACAACGAAACAATTACTGATATCTAAACATTTGATTTGTTGTAAAGTTTGATGCAAAGTTGAATCAAATTTTCATACAATAATATGTTTAATGTTTAACCATGATTTAATGCTTTATGTAAACTATAATATTTTTGAAATCTCAATGATTAAAAATATTAGAATTTACTGTTGACATATAGCGCCTAATCACAGTAAAATGTCATCCAATTTTATGGTTGTACCGATTTCAGTGCCAAAATTTAATTCATTTTATTACCTATTAAACAAATAATTAAGACAGAATAGTTTAAAAAGACATCAATCAAAGGAAAAAAAATACGAGAACTACAAGAAAAATTAAAAAAAGAAAGATTCCTGAATTTTTATATTATGACTTATGATACAGAAGTTAAAAATTTGTTTTTTAAAAACTAATGCGTGTTTTTTATTATCGATATAATGAAAAAGAGTGACTTTATATCTTCTGATCATAAGTTTTAAATTAAAATTAACAGCTTTAGCCCTTTTTGTGTATTTCAATTTAACAAAGTGATATTCCGAAATCCACAGAGAATGAAAAAAAAAAGTCTTAAATGTCTCACATTTAAGACTTTTTTTTCTCTTCATTTAATTGTTCTTTTTTTTCTTTTCTTGCACTAAACATCGAAACTGATTAATGTTATTGAAACATCTAAATAATTTTTATGTTTCAAGGAAAAGATTTTTTTTCTACGTTGGATTGAAAACGTGTAGAAAAAAATTTCAGAAGATAAGGTTGCTTTTCAACCGAATAAATCTTGACTTCACAAGTGATAACAACAAATCTCGAAGGAAGGGATCGAAAGACTGTAAAAAAGCTTTAACAAATTGTATAAAGCTCTAAAAACGAAAGCAGAGTACATTTATTTATTCTTCAATAGATGATTTTTTGGAATATTTTTTTAAAACCATTTCTTTTACCTCTTAATTCAATATAGCTTTCCCTGTTTTCATTCTTAATGTTCTTTATAACCAATAGAAATATTTAGTTTTACATTAAAATATTAAATTATTTTTGTTCAACTTTTGAATTTGATTATCATATTGCATAACACAATCAAGGATTTCTTTCATCAAAATTACAAGCATGTTTTTTACGTGTACTAGAAAATCCTGATCATTTTATTTGGTGGCAAAATTAATTAAAAGCATCAGGGATTCTTGGAAAGTCACGATTATGCATGTTAAAAGAATATTTAGAGTTGGGATGCCTGTGATAATAAAAAATATCATGCATCAAGCATAAGTTATGAAATACTTTTCAATACATTCAGAATTATGTAAAAAACTGCACCGTATAATAAGTTAAAATATTATATGTCTAACTGAACCATACGGTAATCCATTACACATTTGAAAATCCAATTTCAGCTGTTCTCTTCTATAATCCGAAAATTATCCAAATTCTTTGAGTAACCTTGTATATGATATATAGATTTGTATCTATTAATTGGGTGCATGCAAAATTTAGTTCAGTTAAGAAACCTCTGTCGAAAATTCCCCTTCAGCAATTTTTGCTAAAAAAGAATATTGCTACGTGAATTCTTTTGTCGAGCAATGTGCATGGGGTACAAAATATAAATATAATCTATATATTTAAAACACCTGGCTGTTTTTTTGGTCATCAGCCCTGAGCCTTCTACTGGCCCGATTTTGATAATTATTTTTTTAAATGAAAGCTGTTTATGTGTAGATGTGCCCATTCTGGTTAATTTTTAATTTATTTCAATTTTTATATTTTATTTTTAATTTTAAAAGCTTTTTCATGACATTTCTTCAAAACAGTGGCAACAGGTTAAGCTGTTCTCAAAATTTATTTTGTTTAATTATTTTTCACCAATCAGCAGCTTGATCTCATCGGTGAATGTATAATCGCATTTCAAACAAACAAACAAACAAAAAAGAATAAATAAAGGTTTTCGTTAAATTTAATCATAATAAAATGATTGCACATAGTTATCCCCTGCAACACACAGATTATTTACTGAGTAATATTATTAAGCATTTATGTAAGTAAAATAACAGGAGATAAACTTTAATAAAATATAATATCTAAAGTGAAATTTTGTCGACGGAGAAAATGTCGTCATACAGAAACCAGATAAATTTATTCCATGAATATAATATGCATTGTTATAGTTGTGTCAGTGATGATGTCATATTCACTGACTTTAATTTCTGCATCTAAATAAAATGAACTTCTATTAATTTAAAGGTCCGTGGTGTGCACAAATGAAAATATTTCTATAAACAGCGCCATTTCTATTTAATTATATTGAATATTTTATGAAACTAAAGAATTCTTAAATAACTCCATAAATCACGCTTTTGTTTAAGAAAAGATGAGTATTTCTGAAGGTGTAAATGATGTCATATAAGAGAAAAAAAAAAGAATAATACCTGTGATATGGCGGTATTACTATATTTCTATCTTACATAATATCAAAAAATAATTAAAACCATTTCATTGTATTAAGTTATTGTTTAAAATAGAAAAAAAATCTGCATTTCAGCAACAAATACAAAGACATAGCTTTTTATCCGTTGCCATAGCAATAAAATTAATTTTTACAAGTTCATGGAAGATACAAACCGATAAATAAATTAAATTTATTGCAAGTGCTGTAAATGTGTACTGGGTTGGTTAGGCAGTTTAGTAAGTCCCTGTTTCTATTATAATTAAAATGTTTCATTGATATTATAATTATTGTACAGTTATCAAGCGATCTTTAAATGGAGAAAAAATAAACTATGCAGATATTTTTGAATTCGCCTTCCGGGGTATAATATTAACTTCCTAAATAGTTTGGCATTTAAATAATATTTAAGGTTTAGAAACCGCATTAAAAAAAGATTTGTAGCTGAAGTCCAACATAATAATTTATGAGTTGTTTTAATGTTGTTTGTTATGTGTTATGAGTTGTGCATTTGTTAATTTCGCTCAGTATTTTACTGTCTATATAGGATTGATATATATCATACCGAATATATATTCTTTTCCGTCGAGTTTCGACGGGTGCAGCTAGTAACATGTAAAAACATATTTAAACTTCAAAGTTCATAGTGCATTTTAAAACGCAAGTCTAGCTATTATTACTCAAAAGCAGTACTGTAACCGATTTCTTTTGTGTGTTCCTGTAAATTAACAACAAATACTATAAACCCCTATACTATCGTAATCATGTAGTGAACCTTAGTGATTTATATGAGTTTCAATACATTTGAAATAGCGTAAGCTCATTAAAATACTCTGCGAACAAATTTTTCACATATACAACAGTATAATGGAATTATTTTCAAAGCTCTTGTAAATTTTTCTGTTAATCCCACATTTCATTAAAATACCAAAAATGCTTTGTTTTCCCTTATAAATTGCACGAGAATCGGAGTATATTAATGGGAGATAGAGCACGGACAGACGGATAGAAAAACGGAAAGTGTAAAATTTTTTCAACTTTGTTTGAAAATGTAATTAATACTTGTTTTTCAGACAACAAATCATGCTTATCTATCTATAATAATAAAGAGAGAAGGATGTTTGTCTGTGAGCGCTGTTCTGAAGAGACTGCTGCACGTAGAGTTACAAAATTTGGAGGGAAGGTACCTTTTTACATGTAGTTTTGCACCTCGAAGCCCGATTTTCGATTTTTTGTTTAGATTTTTTGAAATAATTTTTTAGGCGATTTTTAACGTTATTTTTGCGGTTTTATCCCATTAGTAAATAGAATACTGTTTCATTCTTTTATCCCAAAATAGCAATTTTTTTCTCTTTTCAACAAAGTTTATTTTCAATTTTTTGATTAGATTTTTTTGATAATTTTTTAGGCGATTTTTAGCGTTCTTTTTGCAGTTTTGTCCCATTAGTGAAAGAAATATGGTTTCATTCTTTTAATCCAATATAGCAATTTTTTTTCTCTTTTCAGCAAAGTTTATTCGGAATTCGTACAGCGATTTTTGAATTTTTAACGAATTTTTAATGCGATTTTTAGTGTTTTTTCTCATTTTGCGGGATTTTTTGAGATTGATAAAAAGAAAACCGTTTCAAACTTGTAGCCCTAAATTTTGTGTTTGCAACGAATTTTAGATTTTAACGATTTTTAATGGGATTTTCAATGTGATTTTTAACGCTTTTTCAAGTTTTTTTTCGTTTAGCATCTATTTTTTTCATAGTTGTTCTATGAAAATCTTGAGCTGTTGAGAATGCAATAAGTAGTATTTTTTTGCGAAATTTACCTAAAATGTCAAAAATTTAGTTACTACTATTTTCGAATAGTAATTTTGTAAAATATCTTAAATTCTTGCTTAAGACCGCTACCTCCTCGAGTAATATATCACCTGATAGGTTGTTTAACAGAGTAACAGTAAAGTTTTTGAAGAATAGAGTGCGCTAGCTGGTGGTAAAAAATGGAACTAATAGAACGCGATTTTGTTAAAATTTGGAAATATAACAATGTGATTTATTTTAAATTTTAAAATGGTTTATAATACATGATAAAAAAATTTAAACAAAGAATGGTGTGACACATTTCAGGGTGCGTGAAAGGAGGGGCGCGAACAAAATTAGGAAATGTAATAAGGAGATCTGTTTTACACTTTAAGGTAGTTTATAACGCATGTTAAAATTTTTAAAGTACTGGCGATGCTCTGGAGAGACCGCTGCACGAAGTTATGTATGAAATTTTACACGTTGAAGGCCAATTTTCAGTTTTTTAAAAATTTAATTCATATGCGAATTTTAGTGGGTTTCAAGGCGATTTTTCCACATTAGCGAAAAGGAAAACGGTTTCATTATTTCGACATAAATTAGTGAATTTTGTTCTCTTTTCAAAATATTTTTTTGGATTTCGTGCAACGATGTTTGGATTTTTAGTGAATTATTTAATGTAAATTTTGCCGCTATTATTCGACATTAGTAAAAGGAATTTTTCTTAAAACTTTCAGGCTGATGTATTAAATTTTAGCTGTTAAGATTTATAAATTTCAGCTAATTTTAATGCGATTTTTTGAGATTTTTTGCGTTTGATGTCGGATTTTTGTCATTCATGAGATATTTCCGATTACAACGTTTTATTCTATTAGAGTAAATTTTGACCCCTGTGATTTTTTAATATTAGTGATTTTTAATGCACTTTTCAATGCAATTTTTAGAAATCTTTCGAGTTTTATGGTGATTTTTTGATATTCAAACTGATTGATTAAAATTGATTTCAAACTTTTAATCTAATATAATTTTAGGGATTTTTAACGCGATTTTTCAAGAATTTTTGTGTTCCGTGTCGATTTTTTATTATCTATAAAGGATTTCCATTTACTACGTAATTATCCTGTCGACCAATTTCGCCAAATTATATCAATCGTGAAACAAGCCAAATTATGCAAATAGATGTAATTTTTATGTTAAATAATAAAAGAAGAGATAATTTAGAAAAACATTAATACAAATACATATAAAAATAAGAAATAAAAACCACTTGATGACGTAACAAACATATGTAACATGTTTAATGTCAAGTGAATATGGAATTTACGATCCGCCATTATTGTAGTTTAATCTTATGGTGTGACCCAGATAGTTTCTTGGTCAACCGGATAATCAATTAGTTCAGATTTCCGATTAGAATGTTTTATCCGTTTGATGAAATTCTGATTACTGAGATTTAAAAAATAACTAGCGATATTTAGTGAATTTTTCAATGCGTTTTTAATGAACTTTTTAATGCGATTTAGTACTATTTTTTTCGATCCCCACCACAGTGGTGTTTTAACAATTAAAAAATTATTTTGGTTTCAAACTTTTAGCCTAATATAGTAAATTTCACCATTTACCTTTTTTTTAAATTTTGTCGATTTTCAATGTGATTTTTGATATATTTTTCGTTCTGCGTCGATTTTTTTGTAATTCATGTAAAAAAGAATGGTTGCTACGTTTTACACGACTGGAATATTTTTTTTATTCACGGGATGTATTTACATTTAGCGATTTTTAATGAATTTTTCAATGGTTTTGTATTGGTTTTTTGAATTTCACGGCTATTTTTTGAAATTTCGAAAAGGAAATTAATTTCAAACATTTACACTTCATGTACGAATTTTGAAATTTAGTGAATTTTAATGCAATTTTTAGCAATGTTTTCATTATTTCTCACGCTTTGCGCCGATTTTTTCATTCGTATTTAAGAAATAATTCAGATTACACTATTTTACTCTATTAATGTGAATGTTGTCCCCCGCTATTTTTAAATTTGAAACGATTTGTAATGAATTTTTGAATACAATTTTTAGATATTTTCGAGTCCACTGCGATTTTTTCACAATTGGAAAAGAAATTTTTAAATAATTTGTAGCTTAATGTAGTAAATTTTGACATCAATGATTCAGATTTTTTGTGTATTTTCATAAAATGTTTACCAAGTTTTGTGTCGATATTTTTTAACTAATGAAAGATTTCAGATTTCAATGTTTTGTCCCATTATGGTAAATTATGTCCGCAGGAATTTAATATAAATGTTTATCTTACTATGGCATATTTTGTCCGGATTTTTGAATTTTGTTGATTTTTAATGTGTTTTATAGTGTTTTTTGAAATTCTGTGACAGTTGTTGACATCGGTAAAAGAATTTCGGTTTCTAACTTTTAGCATAAATAGTACAATTTGTTCTCCACGCTTTTATGCATTTTTCCAATTTCTAATGCGATTTTTTTTTTTTTTTTTTTTTAACATTTTTCAAAGGATCTCGATTTTAAATTTCTAGACTAATAAGAGTTTGGTTTCAAACTTTTATCCTTTATGGTAATTGTTTTGCTCTCTTATTTTGATCTACAGCAATTTTTAATGCAGTATGCTTTTTTTTATTTTTTTGAGTTCACGGCGATTTTTTTTTCAGTTACGGTAAAGGAATTCGGTTTTTAATTTCTTCGCTAATATGATAAATTTTCTCCTGTGCGATTAAAGATTTTTTTGCGATTTTTTAGAAGTTTTTTCGCATTTCAATGCTTTTTACATTATCAAATTAATTAGATTCAAAACAATTATCCAAGTAGAGTAAATTTTAAGTTCCGTGATTTTTGAAAATTTTGCCATTTTTAAAGCGATGTTTACGTTTCTTCGCGACCCACTTCGAATTTTTAGAGGTTCAATTTTTGGTCGAATTTATTAAATTCTGATCTCTTTTCTTCAAAGTTTATTCGAATTTTGAAACACAATTTTTGAATTTTGTTTTATATTTTTATGAGATTTTTAATGTTTTTTTGCGATTTGTAACATTTTTCCACATTAGTAAAAATAATCCAACTTCAATTTTCTAGCCCATCTCTTTTCAACAAAGTTTAGACGAAATTCGTGCAGCAATTTTTTTTTTAATTTTTCGAGGTTTTTATTATGATTTTTAAAGTTTTTTCGCAATTCTTGCTATTTTTTGATGAACCCGGGCAGCGCCGGGCAGAACAGCTAGTGTAATAATAAAGTTCTAACAAAGTTTCACATGAAGAAATGTCGGGCATTGTTGAAACGTGAAATCAGAGTAAAGAAATCGAAAAATGAGTTTTTCTATTTCGATTATCAGTATGTTTTAAATATACAACTGGCACTGATAACCGAGAACCAGTATTTGAAATAATTCTAAACTAGTTAATTAATTTTGACATCCTAATTAAAAATTCTGAAAGACAAATCATATTTCAGTTTCATTTTGTTGATTAAAACAGTTATAATTAAAATTTACTATCATAAATAAATAAATAAACAAATGTAAAGCTTGGAAATAATACTTCATTTTATCATATCAATATTTCCATTATATAGTCCAAAATACAGTCAGCTGAGATAGCTGTGAACAAATTTTATAGTTTAAAATAGTGACAGATTTAAGTAATGAATGATTATGTAAATCATATAATTTAGTTTAAACAATTTACGTAAAATACTTTAGAATGTAAAACTTTCATAGATTCATAATTCGGTAGAAAAAGGGTTGAAAGGACACAGTATCTTGAAATTGGTTAAAATATAGATTTTATTTTTTAATATTAACTGAAAGCTTCTTTAGTTTGAATATTTTGACATCTCATTTTTATCTATACGGCAATTATGTCACGAGATATTGTAAATTTTGTTAATAAATCCTGCGCAATGACCCATACTTAATAAAAACTTTAGACTGATTTTTCTCCCTGTTCATATTTTTATAACATGCTTGTTCGATAAACACTGAGGCTTTTTTGCTAATGCAGATAGAGGTTTCATTTTTTATTTTTTACTTGTTTTCCATAGGGTATTTAATATTTTTGTTTATTGATTTAGCATTCGAGTTTATAGTTATTTAAAAAAAAATATTTAAATTAAAAGTTTGTTGAATTTTCTTCATTTTTTAATATGCATGAGAGAAAAAAATACATATTAAATGTAAAATCCCATACATCTAAAAATCCATAGATAGCTGTATGTAGAATGTTCCAATAAATGCGGGAAAAAAATCGAAGCCAAAATATTCATTTTTATGAAAATAGTAAAGATTTTTAAAAAGTGGTATTTTTTTATATAAAAAAGAAACATTTAAATTTTAGTAAAATAGGCTCTTTTACAAAATAATAATAATTTTATTTGATTTTTGTATTAAGTATTGTGACACCACACATATTACAAATATACTCAAAATTGAAGAGATGGTTTCAAAGGTACTCACCTTAAAGTAAAATAAAGGAATTACTCGTATTTAAACAAAATCTATTTGTAAAACTCTTTTGGATTAGTAAAGTAAGTCTTAATATTATCAAAAATATATTTTAGCATGGTTTTTTCCCCTTGAATATAAGTTGTGCCAGTCAAAATATAATTGTTTTATTATTTAAAGTATAATCAAGGTATTATTTAAACAAAAACTATTTCTAATTATACTTTTCGATTTCAATAAATTTTAATTTTCTCAATAATATATTTTAGCATGTTTTTTTCCTTAAATACAAGTTGTGCCAGTCAAATAATAAGGGTTTTTCAATATTTAGGGTAAAATCAAGGCATTATTTAAAGAAAAACTATTTATAAGCATTCTTTTAATTTAGTGCAATCAGTTATAATCTTCTCAAAAATATATTTTATCCCAGCCCTTCAAACCGGAAAGGATTCCGAGACGATAGAGGCAGAATACGAAATAATCACATTGTCGGCGTATTACGAGAAAGTCTTCCGATCCGACAAGGGCAGAATCGCGCCGACTGTTAGTTAATGTTGTTGTGGCATAACAAACTACATGGAATACCTGTTGAACATCTGTTTTTGTAACGTTATTTGCCAGTTTTGGTTTTTTTTTTTAATTCAAATATTTAGATTGCATACTGAAAAATTTAAAAGAAGAAATTTTTTTTAATATAATCATGAAATGTCTAATTTAAATAAAGGAATAATATAGGGATTTTCTGCTATAAACGAAAAATTTTGAAATAGAGAGAAAGTTCCATATTGGCCCATTGGTATTTGTACCTAAATGCGTCACTTGTGCCCATACATTCCTAAACAATAAATGATTGTTATAGTGTCCGGTACCATCCATTAAAATTTGTATCATGAAATTACGATCACCCTGCATTCTATATGTCTGTGTTAAACGATTATATGTTTTAAAAATAATTTTTCCCAAACTATGTTGGGAGCTTCACTATCTTCTGCTGCGTACGCTTTCTAATTTGTATGATTTTATATTTTTAAAAGAAAATCCACAGAAACGAACCTAGAATTACAAGTCTCCTCTCTACTGCAGTAGTGTATACAAGGCATACTACGTCGTCTCCATTCTGTTTTAAATTTATACTTTTAAACGAAAATCTTTACAAAGGAAACTAATATTGAGGGCCCCACTATTTCATATGTTGAAACAAAATCCTATCAAAACGAACTAGGGGTCCCCATTATAATGGTTTCTGATCTAATTTCTGTCTTTTAAATAGATTGTATTTTCAACAGTGTACAAAAATTCATGAGAAAACGTAATGTTTCATTTGTGCAGTTTGTTATGACTTCATTTGAGGGACCTAGAATCAAATAATACAATTAGAAAAATCTGTTTGTAACTGTGCCAAACCACAAAAAATGTGAGGTTCTTTATGTTTTTGAAAATGATTTAAATCAGAGTCTTAATGATATTATGTTACAGTAATTATAACTTAATTATTATTAAGAAAAACTTGATTTTATCTGATTCAAACAATTCATAATATGTGCTAAACTGTATGTTGTGTTCAACTGTTAAGAAATTTCATAAGCGCATGGATGGGTGTCAATCTTCAAGTTGAAATTTCTCTCATCCGGTCAACAGAGATGTAAAACTTTGATTTCTTCTTTACTTGACTCTCACGCGAGCATTTGTCCCGCTTGTTCTGAACTATCCCGTTATCATAATTACTATAAATAATCTTACTTTAAAGTTTAAATGAATATTAAGTACTAAAAATACAGCTCAACTGAAAATTTCAGACCTACACATATTATCAATTAAGTTAGTTAAAGAGAAAGAAATTGAGAAATAGCACATAAAAAATCACCAATCTTAGGAGAGGATTAATGTAGAGGTATTATGAAGGTTAAAGAATAATTCTATACAATTTTACTTTTCGAAACTTTTTAAATTGAAATTTGTATTTTTAATGATAGTATACCGTAGTGTTTTTAGTCAATATTAAAAGATTATTTCTGATAACTTGAAACCATTTATGCGTCATAATGAAAGTTGAATTCCCGATGACTGAATTAATACTATAAAATCTAATTAAATTAACTTCATACATTTTAGAAAATAGCACTGACGTCCGAATTACCTTTATAGGCTTGTTAAATATGCCTCTGAAATGAACTGAATAAACGTTAAAAAATGCAAGTAGAATTGATAACTCGATTAATTCTCACCGTAAGTCTATTCTGAGAATTATTTTACTGATTAAATCTGTATCATTATATAAACTTTGAAGAAAATGCTTATTTCTTTGTTTAAATAAAATAATTGCTTTATAAATTGTCCTAAATCTCACCAGCAGAAAAAATTTAGCAAAGAAGAAAATAAATTAATTTTATTTAATTAATTTTCAGAGTTAATTAATTTAATTTCCTTGAATGACATGAGACACACTGGGAAATAATTTTAGAATATGGTTTATTTTAATTTAATTTTTTAAATAGAGCGCGTGGCTTTATTTACATCTTATTGCCGCGTGTAATTTGTTTTGACCGTGACACGATTTGTATTTGTATTTTTATTATGATTATGTTTCTTATAAAAATTGGAACCGAAACATCGCATTGTGATTTGTTTTTAATATATTTTGTAGCACCTCTCTCAAGTGATATTCATTGTTTATTAAAATGTTTATAAAAAGGTGAAGTTCTTAAAATCTTGTGATTTTAAAAATCTGATGGATTCTTTTATTAATTTTCTTTTCTTTGTCCCCTCTTTCCTACTAATATGTTTATGTCACAATACGTCAGATAAAAAATGGCTACTATCTAATAAATATGGAAAATAATACGTGTGTGATACATATAATTAAAGAAGGCATGTTATTATATGTTTATAAAGTGAATTTACATATATATGTTATATTATCAATTCATTCTTCTCGATATTTCCTGTTGCCGGCATATTCACTAATTTCCTATTCTTTAATAATATCTATCATTAAACTGTTAAATTCTCCTTAAATTAGTTATTCTCTTACTCAATTTCCTTAAATATAAAGCTTTTAGTTTATTCCTAAATTGTATTATTATTTCTGACCACTTCTATTATATAATGTGAATTCGAATATTTTTTAGCATTCGGATTCATAGCTTATGCATTCGGTTTGTCTGTCCGTCTGGCCGGATGGCCGTCTGTCCGCGCTCTAACTCCCGTAAATATACTCGGATTGCTATGAAATTTTTATACGTTATTGAGGCTTATCCTAGCACGAACCCTATTGAAAATGAAGTATCTGCCATGATTAGTTTATCTACAGAGAGAATCAAAAGTTTCCCATTACATTACGGCCTATGGGGAAAAAACGTTAAGATACTCGGATTGCCATGAAATTTTAGGACGTTATTGACGTTTACCCTAGCACAAGTCCTATCGAAAATGAAGTTTCTACAATGATTAGTTTATCTACAGGGCGAATCAAAAGTTTCCCACTACATTACGGCATATGGGGAAAAATCGTTTCAAAGAAATTTTAAAGATGTTATACCCTGTCAAAAATATTAAAATATGCATTCTATAAAATATAAAGTGAAAATGTAGCTATTATTTATTTAGAGGGCCAAACAAAGAATTCCATTAGATAATGGTAAAAGGGGGAATTGTGTGTGACATATTTGAAATATATTAAGCTTTTTCATGTGTAATAAAATTGATATATGTCACTGAAGCTTAATATAAATTATACGCTACTGTCTTGCATAATATGAAGTACATAGCATTTACAGGGCCATACAAAAGATTTCAAATAGTATATTCTTTCCGAAGTACCGTATATGTGTCCGATGATGGCTGATGGAGGGATGAAATGCATTTTAATTATGATATGCGCGTTTATATTTCGCTAAATATATGCACATTATATGGTGTGTATAAATGTTATAGTTGATATACAGGGCTACCCAAAAGAGCTCACCAACGTTACTGAATATGAGCGTAAATTATTTAAGCGTGGTTCTTAAATAAGCTATGCATTTTTACGCTGAGCTTCACTCAATTTACTGAGAAATGTTTGAAGAATATAGATAAAAGTATGTACAGGGCCACGCAAAAAATTCGGTACATGGACGCTTATGAATGATGATTTATGAGAATGTGATTTCAGTTGTTATAAAAGTGTTTTAGTTTACAATAAATTTTAGCCAAATGCTGACGTGTAATAAAGGTACAATGTAAACTACAGGGCTGAACAAAAGTATTCAAATATGTTTCCATCTAATAGTATGAATTGCTGAAAAAGAAATTTCAAGCTACTGGGTATTTTCTTGCTAAACTAAATTTTCCCATTATGTCAGTTGACATATGAAATACAGGGCTGTTCAAAAGTACTGGAATACATATTTGGGTACATTTGGCTATACACTATTATTTCCCTAAATAACAAAGTTTTGTTAAAGATTTCATTAAGTGTTGGAAAGTGCTTCATAATCTGTGCTTAACGCATGATTTTTCTTACTTGTTAAAAAGTCCTTTCATTTTTAGTTATTTTATTCAGAGAATTTTATTCAGAGATTTTTTTTACTTCAAAATCTATCCGCTCCGAAATTGAGAGGATTCTTTACAAAATTATTTCCATTGGATGTGATGTGGACTTCATGCGTAGATTCAGTTACCTCACTGGACAAAACGTTTGCGACATCATGATTTGTGTTAATGCAAGCTATGACCAAAAAAAAAAAAAATAAATAAAAAATAAAAAAAAAGCGATGCATAGACTGATTCCAGAGATTCCAGAGATGTCTTACCTGCCAACATTTTGCTGATTGGTAGTTCTTTGGCAGTAGCTTTTTAATTCTAATTTACTTCAAAATCATAGCGATGATTTAGTAACATCTTAAGACCTGAACTTAACAGTGAAAAAGAGAGAATTATTTCTATGATGTATTGTTAATAAAGGTATGAAGGCCTAAACTTATTTGGTATTACTTGGTCAATTCGTCGACCAAAAAATTATCATCGGATAATAGGATTAAAAGCCAACAATGGATGATCGTGAATGTCACATTGAATGATATTAAACACGATATTCGTGTTTAAAACGTCATAAAGTGATTTTTTATTTCGGCTTTTTATTCGTATTTTTATTAATGTTTTACTTATTTATTTGTTCTTTTGTTATTTAAAATAAAAATTGAGTCAACATATATAAGTTGGCTGTTAGTTTGTCGATTTGTATAATTTGGCAAAATTGGTCGACGGGATAATCAAGTAGTACCACTGATGTATTATTTTGTAATAGAGAAATCCTTATTTTTTTATTCTACAGCGTGTGAAATTTCACTTCACGACCTGCATCAACGTAAACACAGTGCATCAACTATTTAACGAATTATAATGATTCAATTCGCGATTGATTTGCTGCATTAAACCTGTAGGAGTTACATAACTTTTAGCAATGCATTATTCTTCAATTGAATGTATCACAGTAAGCAGTTCAAGATTTCTACAATGTTGCAGGTATTTAGATTTTTTCTTGCAAATATATCCATTACTAAAACAAACACATAAAAATGACACATACATGTATAATTTTGCTCATTGTGTGAGATTTTTGTGTTATATTAAGGAGCTAAAGTAACTAATATTGTAAATTAGTTATAATGTATGTTTCAAAGATTTTAAGCCTTGTGTGAATTTACGGAAATCATATATTATGGGATTTATCACAATCCTATGTTATAAGATTATAATATGAGGTAATATGTTGTTACATTTTTATGTTTCATTTTATTTATAAAGAATGGATTTCAATCTGTTTTCAACGTATAGAATGAATAATGTTGTAAATCCTCTATAATGCATCTCATGCAATATTACTAAATTTATTCTATTTCTATGTGATAAACGCAATAATATCTTAAGATATATTAATGCAGGTTTATAATTTAAATTTATTTTTAGTATTTTATTTTAGTATGATATACTTATTGCTTAAAAACAGACAGAATAAGTTAATTATATAAAAATCTACAACACATGTCTTATTGTGAATAAATAATCTTACTTAATTCTTTTTCATCAACTTGATAAATTAGAAACTTCGGAGTGATTTATTGAATGAGTGTTAGTTCATTTGATCAGATGTTATTTATATCTGAAAACATTAGATACCATTTTTAAACTTATCAACGTTCAAAGAAGCCTTAATTAAATTGAGAAGTAAGAATGAGCTAACGTACCGAAGATAAAAGACATTTTTCGGAATACAAAACAAGATACTATTTATTTCTTAATTATTTATGGTACTCTAATTCAAATACGTGTCTTCGATGTCATTTAGTCTTAACTAAAAATAACACACTAAATGCAAGTTTAATTTATTCTAAGGTTTAGTATTTAGATAACAAAAGGAATCTTTAAAATTAATTTTTCTAGAAACATTTGAATTTACGACGATGTGCAGTAAATTTATAAGATGTTTCTGAATCTATTGTAATAATACCATGATTACTCATTTAAAATATTTTGTTTAAAGAATTTTATTATGAAAAAGCATTTAAATTTTACCTTTTAAATTTTATAATTTATTACTGTAATAGAAAGCACTAAGTGTCTCCAATTATAAATGCAATATAATTCAGCTTATATACTTTGCATAAAACGTAATGCACTGATATTTTTTATACAATGATGATAAAAAATCAACAATATTTGTAATGAAATACTTTTATATTTCTTTGAAGGCTTACGGTTAAAATTTTTAATCTTCCTAGAGTAAATATTACTTGATAGATCTCATCGATAAAGCCTATAGCGGTTTGCAATTAGATTATAATAAAAAAATAATATTTCATTTTCTTTTAATTTTGTAAGTATGAGACTTGAAATTTTGAATAAAAGATAATTTGAAAAGTATGCTGAAAATATTTTGGAATATTTTTTAAGTATTAACTATAATTAATTTTCTTTGAAAAATTAACAATATTGTTCGATCTTACTTTCTGATAATTTCCATTGAAAAAATTCTATCTATTGCAGTTGTCTGGAGAAAAACAATTTAGGAAAATTTTGGTTTATTGTCATCAGTTATGTCTTTCAGACTCTAAAACCAATTCCATTCACATATTAATATCTGTCTCTATGTATATATGTATAACTGGTTAGTATACTAAAACACCTTAAAAGTCTAAAAAACTTAAGGACATATGGCTTCAATGAGTTATTTAAAAATATAAATCTTTTAGACTTAAAATAAAATAAAATCAATACATTATTTAAAAAATATATAAAAATCAACTAATTCTTCCTATGAATATAAATATGAATACAGAAATTTTTCGCACATTAACTAATTTCATTCTATGCAATAACTACATTTATCAAGATAAGATTATTTATACACAGAAAGTCGGGATTGCACAAGGCAGATGAACGTCCAGTCCCGTGCCAGATTTATATTCATATTAGTATGAGTGTGCTTATTGTAATTATAGTATTCTTATGTATCGTTATATTGATCACATCATTTTAATTGATACTGAACGGTTTAATATTTCTCAATTTTCAGTAGATTATCCTACTAATTTAGATTTTACAGAAAATTTGATATCCAACAGTACTTTTAACTATTTAGATCTAAAAATTAAACTCTAAGAAAACTAAACAAAAACTGATCTTTATCACAAACATAAAGATTTTCAATTCAAAATTAATACTTTTATCCATTTTAAATCTTGTCTTCATATCTCAGTTTACCATACTATACACTTTAAACATTTGTATAGAATCATATGTCTATGTTTCTCTCATCTAACTGATAATAAAATTAAATATTTGATAACAATAATTTGATTTGATAATAAATTATTTCATACATTAAATCATAGTTTTTCTAAGAACTTTATACATTAGTTAATCTGCTATTAATATATTAACGGTCTAAACAATGGATTATAGGGACGTTAATTGTCAGTTACTATTAACATTTCGCGTATTAAATTTATATATGTGATGTTATGACATGGAAAGCCAGAGAAAAATCGTAGCACACGTCGTTTAGTAAAAGTACGAAAGATTTCCCAGTTTAACACAGGATTCGTGGCAAAATAATAATAATAAAAAAGAATGCAGACTTAATAAAAAAAACTAAACATTGGCATCTCCACAATATTTTATTTAAATGCAGTTATATGGAGAGAGAAATACTCTAATATGACTGCTGAAATGAATCTAATTGCAGAAATAAACATTCTATTCCAAATGGTTGGACATTTCGTCTCTCTTTATACCATTTGTAAACTGCCCGACCATTTACTCTGAACAAATGTTCCATCAAAGACAGCCTTCGTCCCAGCTTCCCGCCCAACTCTCTCAAAACCGTATAATAATTATATCTTCGGACCTTCTAGCTTAAGTAAGAAAAAAAAATAGCTTCTAAAACATTCAATAATCTCAGTTACGATCTCTTCATGTAAACAAAATTTGGCATCTCGCATAGAGTAGCTAACAGCGAAATCCAATGCTCTCCAAACTATAATTTTATATAAAAGATTATTATTTAACTTATTAATTAATCAAAAGTATTTAAAATTCGAATATATTTTTACAAACAATAATTTCACACACACACACACAAAAGAAAAAAAAAAGAGAGATCTAGAGAGAAAAAAGAAAGGAATTTGTTGACACGCTATAAATATAAATCGCGATGAAAAAAAATAAAAAGAATGATATTCTAGTTAAATATACTTTTTTCGAAATAAATTTAATAAGATATTTAAAAAGAGTTGATAAAAACAGGGAAAAACTGAATTTTATTAGAAATTTTAACAAATGCAGTTTATTTAAGAATATTTTTCATTTAGAGCCAATTTTAGATTTGAGTATGGAAGAAATGTTTTTTAAGACGAATTAAGAATTTATATCGGTTCTATAACGATTAATAGATTAGATTTGGTAATAGGTCTATTACTAGATAGTCCAGTATCTAGTATAAAGTTCTGGTGTACTAGATAGACCAGTATTTTGAGGTATTCAAAATATTTATGAGACTTATATTTTGAGAAATTAAAGGAATGGTTTCAAGATCAGAAAATACTTCTGCTCTTGGACTCTTGGGCTGGTCAAATACAAAATTTGGTAAGAAAATGATGGGGGGAAATGTTGACTTAGTAATTATTCCTGCTAACACCACAAAATACTTACAGCCGTTAGACGTTTCTATTTTTCAAGATTATAAATCTGTGGTAAAGAGAATAGTGGAATTCTGGAACATTCATGAAAACCTCTGCGGAAATATTGACCTCACTACAAGAGAAAATGTAATACAATTGCACTCTTTGGTTTTCAACCAGTTTTTTTCACACCCGTTTGATGATAAGTGACGATACGCTATCTAAAAAGCTCTGGTCCAAGATAGTGACCCAGTATGCCGGACAACGAAATAAATAAGTTGTAACATGCAAAATTACACTTGCAACAAGTGGGAAAACGTGCCCATTATCGTATGCAGTTGGTGTTGGAAAAAAATATGTTTCAAACATTTTTTCGTTCATAAACACTACTATATAGTTTAGCACACAATATTTTCAGTTCCCTCATCGCCATTTTTGTAACCACCTTACAATCGTGCGTTTTGCATATTCGTTGTAGTCTATTTATTTATTTATGAGAAAAATTCGGCAAGACTAAATCAGGCTCGGATCAGAGCAGAGTGAGCGCAGTGTGAACATTCAGTATCAGCTGTTTAAAAGATGACCACGTCTTGAACTTTTTATAATTTTATTTAAAATCACAAGAATAAGCATCATTACTTTAATGTCAAAATGTAAATCTGTTAAAAATTAAAAACTTGATAACAAACAGAACAGTTGAAGCATCGTTACGTTAAACCACTCATTTCCATGAGAATAACAGAGCTATTATGCATCTAACGTAACCGCCAGCCTAAGAAAATATTCTATTTTACACACTATATGTACATACAGTTTATCTATTAAGTCACGACACACATTTGCTGAAAAATGTGCATAAAACAATGTGCTGGAAATAACAAAAACAGATGGAAAGACTCTCCGAATGCAGCTGTACGCGAAAACTTCGTACACTGCCTGTCTAAAAGAAGGGAAATAACCGGCAATGTATACGTAAGTGATTAGCTCGCAGCTCGGTAAAAGGTATTAGCAGGAGGATTAAAAATAATGTTAAAAAACTTTTAACTTGTGATCATTTTATGTACCTGCCTGCCAATTTATTTATTTATTCATTCTCACTTCAAGTGCTGATATCTCAAAAACGGTTGGATTCGGACTGTGTCATTGCACAAGTTAACATACATGACGAAATCTTTCTTTTGATACCACACTCGTCCAAATCCACAACTTACACCTGAGAACGTTCCTTAGTTAGTGCTGAAAACTGATCGAGAATAAACTAATTTTATTTTAGTAACCCAACAATTGTTGCCCATTGTAATCGGTTACATGTAAACAGAGTAAAAAAAAAAAAAACTCTATGTAACATTGGCTTGGGAATAACTATCTACAGGGTGTATCTAAACTCTTGGGCAAAACTTTAAGGGATGATATCAAATCAAAACAAACAATATTAAATGGGACACTAAGCATCCCAAATGTCTTCCGAAGGAAATAGGCGCCATTAAATTTCAAGGTCCAAAATTTCAAATGATTATAAAAAACAGAAAAATTGGTCGATTCGTTTGCAGTTTCACTAAAATTATTCTTTATGTCAGTATTTTCTTGAAAATAAATTAAAAAGGTAAATTTCAGAAAATGCCGAAAGACGGTGCTTTAGATTTTGAAGAAACGAACAACTACTTTTTGACATTGTTTTTTGCATCTCATTAGATGTTTTCGGAAGCTTAGACTTAAACTTAAATTTCGAGCTCAAAATCTGAATAATTCGGCGTGGCTAAGTAGCGCAAACTGAACTGTGTTCAGTGGAGGCGAGGAGGTTCAAGTTTCAAATGTTTATAAAAAAACGTAAAAAATTGATCGATTCGTTTGCAGTTTTCGCTAAAACTACTCTTTAAATCAGTATTTTCTTGAAAATAAATTTTAAAGATATCTTTCAAAAAATGTCGGTAGAGAGCGTCTTAGACTTTGGAGTAGTGTACAACTATTTTTAACCGTAATTTTTTAAATCTAATTAAATGCTTTCAAATGCTTAGAATTAAATTTTGAGTTAAAAGTCACAAACTCCTGAACATAGATCAGTTTGCACTTCTTAATCCCTTCCATCGATTCAAAATTTGAGCTCAAAATTTAAGTCTAAGCTTTTGCTACCATTTGATTAGATAGAAAAATAACGGATAAAAATAATTGTTGGTTACCCTAAAGTTTAAGGCGCCCTCTAACGGAATATTTTGAAATTTATCTTTAAAATTATTTTCAAGAAAATACTGGCATAAAGAATAGTTTTACCGAAAACCGCAAACGAATCGACCAATATTCCGTTTTAATAATCATTTGAAATTTGAATCCTACCTCCTCCTCTTGAACACAGTTCAATTTGCGGTACTTAACCACTCCCAACGATTCTGATTTTGAGCTCAAATTTAAGTTTATGTCTAATCTTCTAAAAAAAAATTAATGAGATGCAAAAAATAACGGTAAAAAATAGTTATTCGTTACTTTAAATTCTAAAGGGCCCTCTATCGGCATTTCTTTAAATTTGTCTTGGTAATTTATTTTCAAGACAATACTGACATGAAGAATAGTTTTAACGAAAACCGCAAACGAATCGACCAATTTTTCCGTTTTTTATAATAATTTCAAATTTGAACCTCCCCCCCCCCCCCTTGAACTTAAGTCAGTTTGTTGTACTTAACCACTCCCAACGATTTAGATTTCGGTTCAAAATTTAAGTTTATGTCTAAGCTTCTAAAAAAACTTAATGAGATGCAAAATATATCGGTAAAAAATAGCTGTTCGTTACTCCAAAGTCTAAAGCGCCCTCTATCGTCATTTTTTGAAATTTTTCTTTATAATTTTTTTTTCTGAGAATACTGACATAAATAATAGTTTTAGTGAAAACTGCAAACGAATAGACCAATTTTTTTCGTTTTTTAGAATCATTTGAAATTTTGGACCCTAAACTTTAATGACGCCTATCTCCTACGGAAAACGTTTGGGACCCTTAGTTTCTCATTTTATATTGTTTGTCTTGATGTGTACTATCATCCCTTAAAATTTTGCCCAAGAGTTTAGAAACACCCTGTTCAGTATTAGAGAAGTATAGACGGATATACCATAAAAGTTCTGATCTATATGAAATAGCATCTAATATTGCTATTCTGTATAACTTTTTTAAAATCTTGTCCCCAGCTGTTTATGAAGCCTTCGGGAGTCTTTATGATACCTTATGAATTTTTAGGAGTAATTAAGTAGTGCAAAATTCAACTGTGTTCGAGGAAAGGAGGGTTAAATTTCAACTCCTGAACACAGATCAGTTTGCACTTCTTAACCGCTTCCAACGCTTCAAAATTTGAGCTCAAAATCTAAGTCTAAGCTTTTGCTAGCATTTGATTAGATAAAAAAAATAACGGATAAAAATAATTGTTTATGTCTAATCTTGTAAAAAAAATTATTGAAATGCGAAAAATAATGGTAAAAAATAGTTATTCGTTACTTTAAAGTCTAAAGCGCCCTCTATCGGCATTTTTAAAAATTTGTCTTGGTAATTTATTTTCAAGACAATACTGACATAAAGAATAGTTTTAGCGAAAACTGCAAACGAATCGACCAATTTTTCCGTTTTTTATAATCATTTCAAATTTGAACCTTCCCCCTCCCCCCTGAACACAATTCAGTTTGCGGTACTTAACCACTCCCAATGATTTAGATTTTGAGTATTATTAAGCATTAATTATTTGTAATATTATTTATAGTAGTAGTAGTTATAGTAATATTATTAAGCATTTATGTAAGTAAAATAACAGGAGATAAACTTTAATAAAATATAATATCTAAAGTGAAATTTTGTCGACGGAGAAAATGTCGTCATACAGAAACCAGATAAATTTATTCCATGAATATAATATGCATTGTTATAGTTGTGTCAGTGATGATGTCATATTCACTGACTTTAATTTCTGCATCTAAATAAAATGAACTTCTATTAATTTAAAGGTCCGTGGTGTGCACAAATGAAAATATTTCTATAAACAGCGCCATTTCTATTTAATTATATTGAATATTTTATGAAACTAAAGAATTCTTAAATAACTCCATAAATCACGCTTTTGTTTAAGAAAAGATGAGTATTTCTGAAGGTGTAAATGATGTCATATAAGAGAAAAAAAAAAGAATAATACCTGTGATATGGCGGTATTACTATATTTCTATCTTACATAATATCAAAAAATAATTAAAACCATTTCATTGTATTAAGTTATTGTTTAAAATAGAAAAAAAATCTGCATTTCAGCAACAAATACAAAGACATAGCTTTTTATCCGTTGCCATAGCAATAAAATTAATTTTTACAAGTTCATGGAAGATACAAACCGATAAATAAATTAAATTTATTGCAAGTGCTGTAAATGTGTACTGGGTTGGTTAGGCAGTTTAGTAAGTCCCTGTTTCTATTATAATTAAAATGTTTCATTGATATTATAATTATTGTACAGTTATCAAGCGATCTTTAAATGGAGAAAAAATAAACTATGCAGATATTTTTGAATTCGCCTTCCGGGGTATAATATTAACTTCCTAAATAGTTTGGCATTTAAATAATATTTAAGGTTTAGAAACCGCATTAAAAAAAGATTTGTAGCTGAAGTCCAACATAATAATTTATGAGTTGTTTTAATGTTGTTTGTTATGTGTTATGAGTTGTGCATTTGTTAATTTCGCTCAGTATTTTACTGTCTATATAGGATTGATATATATCATACCGAATATATATTCTTTTCCGTCGAGTTTCGACGGGTGCAGCTAGTAACATGTAAAAACATATTTAAACTTCAAAGTTCATAGTGCATTTTAAAACGCAAGTCTAGCTATTATTACTCAAAAGCAGTACTGTAACCGATTTCTTTTGTGTGTTCCTGTAAATTAACAACAAATACTATAAACCCCTATACTATCGTAATCATGTAGTGAACCTTAGTGATTTATATGAGTTTCAATACATTTGAAATAGCGTAAGCTCATTAAAATACTCTGCGAACAAATTTTTCACATATACAACAGTATAATGGAATTATTTTCAAAGCTCTTGTAAATTTTTCTGTTAATCCCACATTTCATTAAAATACCAAAAATGCTTTGTTTTCCCTTATAAATTGCACGAGAGTCGGAGTATATTAATGGGAGATAGAGCACGGACAGACGGATAGAAAAACGGAAAGTGTAAAATTTTTTCAACTTTGTTTGAAAATGTAATTAATACTTGTTTTTCAGACAACAAATCATGCTTATCTATCTATAATAATAAAGAGAGAAGGATGTTTGTCTGTGAGCGCTGTTCTGAAGAGACTGATGCACGTAGAGTTACAAAATTTGGAGGGAAGGTACTTTTTTACATGTAGTTTTGCACCTCGAAGCCCGATTTTCGATTTTTTGTTTAGATTTTTTGAAATAATTTTTTAGGCGATTTTTAGCGTTCTTTTTGCAGTTTTGTCCCATTAGTGAAAGAAATATGGTTTCATTCTTTTAATCCAATATAGCAATTTTTTTTCTCTTTTCAGCAAAGTTTATTCGGAATTCGTACAGCGATTTTTGAATTTTTAACGAATTTTTAATGCGATTTTTAGTGTTTTTTCTCATTTTGCGGGTTTTTTTGAGATTGATAAAAAGAAAACCGTTTCAAACTTGTAGCCCTAAATTTTGTGTTTGCAACGAATTTTAGATTTTAACGATTTTTAATGGGATTTTCAATGTGATTTTTAACGCTTTTTCAAGTTTTTTTTCGTTTAGCATCTATTTTTTTCATAGTTGTTCTATGAAAATCTTGAGCTGTTGAGAATGCAATAAGTAGTATTTTTTTGCGAAATTTACCTAAAATGTCAAAAATTTAGTTACCACTATTTTCGAATAGTAATTTCGTAAAATATCTTAAATTCTTGCTTAAGACCGCTACCTCCTCGAGTAATATATCACCTGATAGGTTGTTTAACAGAGTAACAGTAAAGTTTTTGAAGAATAGAGTGCGCTAGCTGGTGGTAAAAAATGGAACTAATAGAACGCGATTTTGTTAAAATTTGGAAATATAACAATGTGATTTATTTTAAATTTTAAAATGGTTTATAATACATGATAAAAAAATTTAAACAAAGAATGGTGTGACACATTTCAGGGTGCTTGAAAGGAGGGGCGCGAACAAAATTAGGAAATGTAATAAGGAGATCTGTTTTACACTTTAAGGTAGTTTATAACGCATGTTAAAATTTTTAAAGTACTGGCGATGCTCTGGAGAGACCGCTGCACGAAGTTATGTATGAAATTTTACACGTTGAAGGCCAATTTTCAGTTTTTTAAAAATTTAATTCATATGCGAATTTTAGTGGGTTTCGAGGCGATTTTTCCACATTAGCGAAAAGGAAAACGGTTTCATTATTTCGACCTAAATTAGTGAATTTTGTTCTCTTTTCAAAATATTTTTTTGGATTTCGTGCAACGATGTTTGGATTTTTAGTAAATTATTTAATGTAAATTTTGCCGCTATTATTCGACATTAGTAAAAGGAATTTTGCTTAAAACTTTCAGGCTGATGTATTAAATTTTAGCTGTTAAGATTTATAAATTTCAGCTAATTTTAATGCGATTTTTTGAGATTTTTTGCGTTTGATGTCGGATTTTTGTCATTCATGAGATATTTCCGATTACAACGTTTTATTCTATTAGAGTAAATTTTGACCCCTGTGATTTTTTAATATTAGTGATTTTTAATGCACTTTTCAATGCAATTTTTAGAAATCTTTCGAGTTTTATGGTGATTTTTTGATATTCAAACTGATTGATTAAAATTGATTTCAAACTTTTAATCTAATATAATTTTAGGGATTTTTAACGCGATTTTTCAAGAATTTTTGTGTTCCGTGTCGATTTTTTATTATCTATAAAGGATTTCCATTTACTACGTAATTATCCTGTCGACCAATTTCGCCAAATTATATCAATCGTGAAACAAGCCAAATTATGCAAATAGATGTAATTTTTATGTTAAATAATAAAAGAAGAGATAATTTAGAAAAACATTAATACAAATACATATAAAAATAAGAAATAAAAACCACTTGATGACGTAACAAACATATGTAACATGTTTAATGTCAAGTGAATATGGAATTTACGATCCGCCATTATTGTAGTTTAATCTTATGGTGTGACCCAGATAGTTTCTTGGTCAACCGGATAATCAATTAGTTCAGATTTCCGATTAGAATGTTTTATCCGTTTGATGAAATTCTGATTACTGAGATTTAAAAAATAACTAGCGATATTTAGTGAATTTTTCAATGCGTTTTTAATGAACTTTTTAATGCAATTTAGTACTATTTTTTTCGATCCCCACCACAGTGGTGTTTTAACAATTAAAAAATTATTTTGGTTTCAAACTTTTAGCCTAATATAGTAAATTTCACCATTTACCTTTTTTTTAAATTTTGTCGATTTTCAATGTGATTTTTGATATATTTTTCGTTCTGCGTCGATTTTTTTGTAATTCATGTAAAAAAGAATGGTTGCTACGTTTTACACGACTGGAATATTTTTTTTATTCACGGGATGTATTTACATTTAGCGATTTTTAATGAATTTTTCAATGGTTTTGTATTGGTTTTTTGAATTTCACGGCTATTTTTTGAAATTTCGAAAAGGAAATTAATTTCAAACATTTACACTTCATGTACGAATTTTGAAATTTAGTGAATTTTAATGCAATTTTTAGCAATGTTTTCATTATTTCTCACGCTTTGCGCCGATTTTTTCATTCGTATTTAAGAAATAATTCAGATTACACTATTTTACTCTATTAATGTGAATGTTGTCCCCCGCTATTTTTAAATTTGAAACGATTTGTAATGAATTTTTGAATACAATTTTTAGATATTTTCGAGTCCACTGCGATTTTTTCACAATTGGAAAAGAAATTTTTAAATAATTTGTAGCTTAATGTAGTAAATTTTGACATCAATGATTCAGTTTTTTTGTGTATTTTCATAAAATGTTTACCAAGTTTTGTGTCGATATTTTTTAACTAATGAAAGATTTCAGATTTCAATGTTTTGTCCCATTATGGTAAATTATGTCCGCAGGAATTTAATATAAATGTTTATCTTACTATGGCATATTTTGTCCGGATTTTTGAATTTTGTTGATTTTTAATGTGTTTTATAGTGTTTTTTGAAGTTCTGTGACAGTTGTTGACATCGGTAAAAGAATTTCGGTTTCTAACTTTTAGCATAAATAGTACAATTTGTTCTCCACGCTTTTATGCATTTTTCCAATTTCTAATGCGATATTCAATGTAATTTTTAGTTAGTTTGGGGGATTTTATGTTCCGTGTTGACTTTTCCTTACTCATGAACGATTTCCGATTACAATATTTTCGACTGAATATTAAATTTTTACAGCCATGACTTTTAAATATTCAGCGATTTTTAATATAGTTTTCGATACGATTTTTAGCCATTTTTTTAAGTTCCTTGGCGATTTTCTGCCATTCAGTAACCAATTTTGATGTCAAACATTTTGTTTAATGTAGTTATATTTCGAATGCAATGTTTTATCTCTTAATATGATTTTGGTGTTCCATGCCTACATTTTGTAATGATTTCGATCATAACCCCCCCCCCCCCCCGCCCTGCCTTAATAATTTTTTTTAAGCATTGACTTCCAAATATTTAGCTATTTTTAATACAATTTTCTATGTAATTTTTAGCCATTCTTCAAGTTCCGTGGCGATTTTTTTACATCCGGAAATCGATTTCGATTTCAAACTTTTTGGTATATATGGTTAATTTCTTGATTACAATACTTTATATTATAACAGTGAATTTTTACCCTAGAGATTTTTTAATGTTTTACGACTTTCATTACAATTTTCAATGCAATTTTTGGGCTTTCTCAGTTTTTTTTTTTTTTTTTTTTTTTTTTTTTTAACATTTTTCAAAGGATCTCGATTTTAAATTTCTAGACTAATAAGAGTTTGGTTTCAAACTTTTATCCTTTATGGTAATTGTTTTGCTCTCTTATTTTGATCTACAGCAATTTTTAATGCAGTATGCTTTTTTTTATTTTTTTGAGTTCACGGCGATTTTTTTTTCAGTTACGGTAAAGGAATTCGGTTTTTAATTTCTTCGCTAATATGATAAATTTTCTCCTGTGCGATTAAAGATTTTTTTGCGATTTTTTAGCAGTTTTTTCGCATTTCAATGCTTTTTACATTATCAAATTAATTAGATTCAAAACAATTATCCAAGTAGAGTAAATTTTAAGTTCCGTGATTTTTGAAAATTTTGCCATTTTTAAAGCGATGTTTACGTTTCTTCGCGACCCACTTCGAATTTTTAGAGGTTCAATTTTTGGTCGAATTTATTAAATTCTGATCTCTTTTCTTCAAAGTTTATTCGAATTTTGAAACACAATTTTTGAATTTTGTTTTATATTTTTATGAGATTTTTAATGTTTTTTTGCGATTTGTAACATTTTTCCACATTAGTAAAAATAATCCAACTTCAATTTTCTAGCCCATCTGTTTTCAACAAAGTTTAGACGAAATTCGTGCAGCATTTTTTTTTTTTAATTTTTCGAGGTTTTTATTATGATTTTTAAAGTTTTTTCGCAATTCTTGCTATTTTTTGATGAACCCGGGCAGCGCCGGGCAGAACAGCTAGTGTAATAATAAAGTTCTAACAAAGTTTCACATGAAGAAATGTCAGGCATTGTTGAAACGTGAAATCAGAGTAAAGAAATCGGAAAAATGAGTTTTTCTAATTCGATTATCAGTATGTTTTAAATATACAACTGGCACTGATAACCGAGAACCAGTATTTGAAATAATTCTAAACTAGTTAATTAATTTTGACATCCTAATTAAAAATTCTGAAAGACAAATCATATTTCAGTTTCATTTTGTTGATTAAAACAGTTATAATTAAAATTTACTATCATAAATAAATAAATAAACAAATGTAAAGCTTGGAAATAATACTTCATTTTATCATATCAATATTTCCATTATATAGTCCAAAATACAGTCAGCTGAGATAGCTGTGAACAAATTTTATAGTTTAAAATAGTGACAGATTTAAGTAATGAATGATTATGTAAATCATATAATTTAGTTTAAACAATTTACGTAAAATACTTTAGAATGTAAAACTTTCATAGATTCATAATTCGGTAGAAAAAGGGTTGAAAGGACACAGTATCTTGAAATTGGTTAAAATATAGATTTTATTTTTTAATATTAACTGAAAGCTTCTTTAGTTTGAATATTTTGACATCTCATTTTTATCTATACGGCAATTATGTCACGAGATATTGTAAATTTTGTTAATAAATCCTGCGCAATGACCCATACTTAATAAAAACTTTAGACTGATTTTTCTCCCTGTTCATATTTTTATAACATGCTTGTTCGATAAACACTGAGGCTTTTTTGCTAATGCAGATAGAGGTTTCATTTTTTATTTTTTACTTGTTTTCCATAGGGTATTTAATATTTTTGTTTATTGATTTAGCATTCGAGTTTATAGTTATTTAAAAAAAAATATTTAAATTAAAAGTTTGTTGAATTTTCTTCATTTTTTAAAATGCATGAGAGAAAAAAATACATATTAAATGTAAAATCCCATACATCTAAAAATCCATAGATAGCTGTATGTAGAATGTTCCAATAAATGCGGGAAAAAAATCGAAGCCAAAATATTCATTTTTATGAAAATAGTAAAGATTTTTAAAAAGTGGTATTTTTTTATATAAAAAAGAAACATTTAAATTTTAGTAAAATAGGCTCTTTTACAAAATAATAATAATTTTATTTGATTTTTGTATTAAGTATTGTGACACCACACATATTACAAATATACTCAAAATTGAAGAGATGGTTTCAAAGGTACTCACCTTAAAGTAAAATAAAGGAATTACTCGTATTTAAACAAAATCTATTTGTAAAACTCTTTTGGATTAGTAAAGTAAGTCTTAATATTATCAAAAATATATTTTAGCATGGTTTTTTCCCCTTGAATATAAGTTGTGCCAGTCAAAATATAATTGTTTTATTATTTAAAGTATAATCAAGGTATTATTTAAACAAAAACTATTTCTAATTATACTTTTCGATTTCAATAAATTTTAATTTTCTCAATAATATATTTTAGCATGTTTTTTTCCTTAAATACAAGTTGTGCCAGTCAAATAATAAGGGTTTTTCAATATTTAGGGTAAAATCAAGGCATTATTTAAAGAAAAACTATTTATAAGCATTCTTTTAATTTAGTGCAATCAGTTATAATCTTCTCAAAAATATATTTTATCCCAGCCCTTCAAACCGGAAAGGATTCCGAGACGATAGAGGCAGAATACGAAATAATCACATTGTCGGCGTATTACGAGAAAGTCTTCCGATCCGACAAGGGCAGAATCGCGCCGACTGTTAGTTAATGTTGTTGTGGCATAACAAACTACATGGAATACCTGTTGAACATCTGTTTTTGTAACGTTATTTGCCAGTTTTGGTTTTTTTTTTTTTTAATTCAAATATTTAGATTGCATACTGAAAAATTTAAAAGAAGAAATTTTTTTTAATATAATCATGAAATGTCTAACTTAAATAAAGGAATAATATAGGGATTTTCTGCTATAAACGAAAAATTTTGAAATAGAGAGAAAGTTCCATATTGGCCCATTGGTATTTGTACCTAAATGCGTCACTTGTGCCCATACATTCCTAAACAATAAATGATTGTTATAGTGTCCGGTACCATCCATTAAAATTTGTATCATGAAATTACGATCACCCTGCATTCTATATGTCTGTGTTAAACGATTATATGTTTTAAAAATAATTTTTCCCAAACTATGTTGGGAGCTTCACTATCTTCTGCTGCGTACGCTTTCTAATTTGTATGATTTTATATTTTTAAAAGAAAATCCACAGAAACGAACCTAGAATTACAAGTCTCCTCTCTACTGCAGTAGTGTATACAAGGCATACTATGTCGTCTCCATTCTGTTTTAAATTTATACTTTTAAACGAAAATCTTTACAAAGGAACCTAATATTGAGGGCCCCACTATTTCATATGTTGAAACAAAATCCTATCAAAACGAACTAGGGGTCCCCATTATAATGGTTTCTGATCTAATTTCTGTCTTTTAAATAGATTGTATTTTCAACAGTGTACAAAAATTTATGAGAAAACGTAATGTTTCATTTGTGCAGTTTGTTATGACTTCATTTGAGGGACCTAGAATCAAATAATACAATTAGAAAAATCTGTTTATAACTGTGCCAAACCACAAAAAATGTGAGGTTCTTTATGTTTTTGAAAATGATTTAAATCAGAGTCTTAATGATATTATGTTACAGTAATTATAACTTAATTATTATTAAGAAAAACTTGATTTTATCTGATTCAAACAATTCATAATATGTGCTAAACTGTATGTTGTGTTCAACTGTTAAGAAATTTCATAAGCGCATGGATGGGTGTCAATCTTCAAGTTGAAATTTCTCTCATCCGGTCAACAGAGATGTAAAACTTTGATTTCTTCTTTACTTGACTCTCACGCGAGCATTTGTCCCGCTTGTTCTGAACTATCCCGTTATCATAATTACTATAAATAATCTTACTTTAAAGTTTAAATGAATATTAAGTACTAAAAATACAGCTCAACTGAAAATTTCAGACCTACACATATTATCAATTAAGTTAGTTAAAGAGAAAGAAATTGAGAAATAGCACATAAAAAATCACCAATCTTAGGAGAGGATTAATGTAGAGGTATTATGAAGGTTAAAGAATAATTCTATACAATTTTACTTTTCGAAACTTTTTAAATTGAAATTTGTATTTTTAATGATAGTATACCGTAGTGTTTTTAGTCAATATTAAAAGATTATTTCTGATAACTTGAAACCATTTATGCGTCATAATGAAAGTTGAATTCCCGATGACTGAATTAATACTATAAAATCTAATTAAATTAACTTCATACATTTTAGAAAATAGCACTGACGTCCGAATTACCTTTATAGGCTTGTTAAATATGCCTCTGAAATGAACTGAATAAACGTTAAAAAATGCAAGTAGAATTGATAACTCAATTAATTCTCACCGTAAGTCTATTCTGAGAATTATTTTACTGATTAAATCTGTATCATTATATAAACTTTGAAGAAAATGCTTATTTCTTTGTTTAAATAAAATAATTGCTTTATAAATTGTCCTAAATCTCACCAGCAGAAAAAATTTAGCAAAGAAGAAAATAAATTAATTTTATTTAATTAATTTTCAGAGTTAATTAATTTAATTTCCTTGAATGATATGAGACACACTGGGAAATAATTTTAGAATATGGTTTATTTTAATTTAATTTTTTAAAATAGAGCGCGTGGCTTTATTTACATCTTATTGCCGCGTGTAATTTGTTTTGACCGTGACACGATTTGTATTTGTATTTTTATTATGATTATGTTTCTTATAAAAATTGGAACCGAAACATCGCATTGTGGTTTGTTTTTAATATATTTTGTAGCACCTCTCTCAAGTGATATTCATTGTTTATTAAAATGTTTATAAAAAGGTGAAGTTCTTAAAATCTTGTGATTTTAAAAATCTGATGGATTCTTTTATTAATTTTCTTTTCTTTGTCCCCTCTTTCCTACTAATATGTTTATGTCACAATACGTCAGATAAAAAATGGCTACTATCTAATAAATATGGAAAATAATACGTGTGTGATACATATAATTAAAGAAGGCATGTTATTATATGTTTATAAAGTGAATTTACATATATATGTTATATTATCAATTCATTCTTCTCGATATTTCCTGTTGCCGGCATATTCACTAATTTCCTATTCTTTAATAATATCTATCATTAAACTGTTAAATTCTCCTTAAATTAGTTATTCTCTTACTCAATTTCCTTAAATATAAAGCTTTTAGTTTATTCCTAAATTGTATTATTATTTCTGACCACTTCTATTATATAATGTGAATTCGAATATTTTTTAGCATTCGGATTCATACACTGTCAGAAAAATTCGTCAATATACACTAAGTTATCGTTATTTTTTCACAAATAATTTCTGTTCTCCCAGAAAACGTATTTGTTCTGTGAGTTCATTCCGAGCGTCGAAAAATGAGGAAAAGTTTCCGTTTCTATCCAGCACGCATGCGCATTGGGTCTGTTAGTAATAAGTTCGAATTTATTTTTAAAATGAAAAACAAAAATATTCTATTGATTAAAATGTCTAATTTAGTTTTAAAAGACAAAAATGTTTTCGAATTTAAAAATAAATAACAATTACTTTCTTTATACGTTCAAAAATTCTCACAAATAGAACATCCATGTTTTTTCTCTAACATTCTACGTAATATATTTAAAATTCACATTTTTATACTATATTAATACTAAACGTAAAAAAAACCCAGCCACAGTTTCATTAAAGATGAAATCTTTCCGAGATTAACTGCATAATTAAAAGCTTTTTAACGAAATACACCAACCCACACCATATGAAATGAAGAGTTCTATTTTAACGCACAATCATCATGAGCAGCCGTAGCGCCGTGGATTAGCGTTGGTCTGGTAATCCTGGGGTCCTTGGTTCGATCCCCGCCTCTTCCGCATTGATTTTTTTCCAAACTTTTTTCAAGTGACGGATATTTTTCCTCTTTTGACAGAGAAAAAAATAAACAGAAAATCGTCAATATACAGACAATTTCTGGCAGCAGTGCTGCCAGTGCATTTTCTGTGAAAAGACGGAAGTTTTTTTGAGAGTGTAGCTTATGCATTCGGTTTGTCTGTCCGTCTGGCCGGATGGCCGTCTGTCCGCGCTCTAACTCCCGTAAATATACTCGGATTGCTATGAAATTTTTATACGTTATTGAGGCTTATCCTAGCACGAACCCTATTGAAAATGAAGTATCTGCCATGATTAGTTTATCTACAGAGAGAATCAAAAGTTTCCCATTACATTACGGCCTATGGGGAAAAAACGTTAAGATACTCGGATTGCCATGAAATTTTAGGACGTTATTGACGTTTACCCTAGCACAAGTCCTATCGAAAATGAAGTTTCTACAATGATTAGTTTATCTACAGGGCGAATCAAAAGTTTCCCACTACATTACGGCATATGGGGAAAAATCGTTTCAAAGAAATTTTAAAGATGTTATACCCTGTCAAAAATATTAAAATATGCATTCTATAAAATATAAAGTGAAAATGTAGCTATTATTCATTTAGAGGGCCAAACAAAGAATTCCATTAGATAATGGTAAAAGGGGGAATTGTGTGTGACATATTTGAAATATATTAAGCTTTTTCATGTGTAATAAAATTGATATATGTCACTGAAGCTTAATATAAATTATACGCTACTGTCTTGCATAATATGAAGTACATAGCATTTACAGGGCCATACAAAAGATTTCAAATAGTATATTCTTTCCGAAGTACCGTATATGTGTCCGATGATGGCTGATGGAGGGATGAAATGCATTTTAATTATGATATGCGCGTTTATATTTCGCTAAATATATGCACATTATATGGTGTGTATAAATGTTATAGTTGATATACAGGGCTACCCAAAAGAGCTCACCAACGTTACTGAATATGAGCGTAAATTATTTAAGCGTGGTTCTTAAATAAGCTATGCATTTTTACGCTGAGCTTCACTCAATTTACTGAGAAATGTTTGAAGAATATAGATAAAAGTATGTACAGGGCCACGCAAAAAATTCGGTACATGGACGCTTATGAATGATGATTTATGAGAATGTGATTTCAGTTGTTATAAAAGTGTTTTAGTTTACAATAAAGTTTAGCCAAATGCTGACGTGTAATAAAGGTACAATGTAAACTACAGGGCTGAACAAAAGTATTCAAATATGTTTCCATCTAATAGTATGAATTGCTGAAAAAGAAATTTCAAGCTACTGGGTATTTTCTTGCTAAACTAAATTTTCCCATTATGTCAGTTGACATATGAAATACAGGGCTGTTCAAAAGTACTGGAATACATATTTGGGTACATTTGGCTATACACTATTATTTCCCTAAATAACAAAGTTTTGTTAAAGATTTCATTAAGTGTTGGAAAGTGCTTCATAATCTGTGCTTAACGCATGATTTTTCTTACTTGTTAAAAAGTCCTTTCATTTTTAGTTATTTTATTCAGAGAATTTTATTCAGAGATTTTTTTTACTTCAAAATCTATCCGCTCCGAAATTGAGAGGATTCTTTACAAAATTATTTCCATTGGATGTGATGTGGACTTCATGCGTAGATTCAGTTACCTCACTGGACAAAACGTTTGCGACATCATGATTTGTGTTAATGCAAGCTATGACCAAAAAAAAAAAAATAAATAAAAAATAAAAAAAAAGCGATGCATAGACTGATTCCAGAGATTCCAGAGATGTCTTACCTGCCAACATTTTGCTGATTGGTAGTTCTTTGGCAGTAGCTTTTTAATTCTAATTTACTTCAAAATCATAGCGATGATTTAGTAACATCTTAAGACCTGAACTTAACAGTGAAAAAGAGAGAATTATTTCTATGATGTATTGTTAATAAAGGTATGAAGGCCTAAACTTATTTGGTATTACTTGGTCAATTCGTCGACCAAAAAATTATCATCGGATAATAGGATTAAAAGCCAACAATGGATGATCGTGAATGTCACATTGAATGATATTAAACACGATATTCGTGTTTAAAACGTCATAAAGTGATTTTTTATTTCGGCTTTTTATTCGTATTTTTATTAATGTTTTACTTATTTATTTGTTCTTTTGTTATTTAAAATAAAAATTGAGTCAACATATATAAGTTGGCTGTTAGTTTGTCGATTTGTATAATTTGGCAAAATTGGTCGACGGGATAATCAAGTAGTACCACTGATGTATTATTTTGTAATAGAGAAATCCTTATTTTTTTATTCTACAGCGTGTGAAATTTCACTTCACGACCTGCATCAACGTAAACACAGTGCATCAACTATTTAACGAATTATAATGATTCAATTCGCGATTGATTTGCTGCATTAAACCTGTAGGAGTTACATAACTTTTAGCAATGCATTATTCTTCAATTGAATGTATCACAGTAAGCAGTTCAAGATTTCTACAATGTTGCATGTATTTAGATTTTTTCTTGCAAATATATCCATTACTAAAACAAACACATAAAAATGACACATACATGTATAATTTTGCTCATTGTGTGAGATTTTTGTGTTATATTAAGGAGCTAAAGTAACTAATATTGTAAATTAGTTATAATGTATGTTTCAAAGATTTTAAGCCTTGTGTGAATTTACGGAAATGATATATTATGGGATTTATCACAATCCTATGTTATAAGATTATAATATGAGGTAATATGTTGTTACATTTTTATGTTTCATTTTATTTATAAAGAATGGATTTCAATCTGTTTTCAACGTATAGAATGAATAATGTTGTAAATCCTCTATAATGCATCTCATGCAATATTACTAAATTTATTCTATTTCTATGTGATAAACGCAATAATATCTTAAGATATATTAATGCAGGTTTATAATTTAAATTTATTTTTAGTATTTTATTTTAGTATGATATACTTATTGCTTAAAAACAGACAGAATAAGTTAATTATATAAAAATCTACAACACATGTCTTATTGTGAATAAATATTCTTACTTAATTCTTTTTCATCAACTTGATAAATTAGAAACTTCGGAGTGATTTATTGAATGAGTGTTAGTTCATTTGATCAGATGTTATTTATATCTGAAAACATTAGATACCATTTTTAAACTTATCAACGTTCAAAGAAGCCTTAATTAAATTGAGAAGTAAGAATGAGCTAACGTACCGAAGATAAAAGACATTTTTCGGAATACAAAACAAGATACTATTTATTTCTTAATTATTTATGGTACTCTAATTCAAATACGTGTCTTCGATGTCATTTAGTCTTAACTAAAAATAACACACTAAATGCAAGTTTAATTTATTCTAAGGTTTAGTATTTAGATAACAAAAGGAATCTTTAAAATTAATTTTTCTAGAAACATTTGAATTTACGACGATGTGCAGTAAATTTATAAGATGTTTCTGAATCTATTGTAATAATACCATGATTATTCATTTAAAATATTTTGTTTAAAGAATTTTATTATGAAAAAGCATTTAAATTTTACCTTTTAAATTTTATAATTTATTACTGTAATAGAAAGCACTAAGTGTCTCCAATTATAAATGCAATATAATTCAGCTTATATACTTTGCATAAAACGTAATGCACTGATATTTTTTATACAATGATGATAAAAAATCAACAATATTTGTAATGAAATACTTTTATATTTCTTTGAAGGCTTACGGTTAAAATTTTTAATCTTCCTAGAGTAAATATTACTTGATAGATCTCATCGATAAAGCCTATAGCGGTTTGCAATTAGATTATAATAAAAAAATAATATTTCATTTTCTTTTAATTTTGTAAGTATGAGACTTGAAATTTTGAATAAAAGATAATTTGAAAAGTATGCTGAAAATATTTTGGAATATTTTTTAAGTATTAACTATAATTAATTTTCTTTGAAAAATTAACAATATTGTTCGATCTTACTTTCTGATAATTTCCATTGAAAAAATTCTATCTATTGCAGTTGTCTGGAGAAAAACAATTTAGGAAAATTTTGGTTTATTGTCATCAGTTATGTCTTTCAGACTCTAAAACCAATTCCATTCACATATTAATATCTGTCTCTATGTATATATGTATAACTGGTTAGTATACTAAAACACCTTAAAAGTCTAAAAAACTTAAGGACATATGGTTTTAATGAGTTATTTAAAAATATAAATCTTTTAGACTTAAAATAAAATAAAATCAATACATTATTTAAAAAATATATAAAAATCAACTAATTCTTCCTATGAATATAAATATGAATACAGAATTTTTTCGCACATTAACTAATTTCATTCTATGCAATAACTACATTTATCAAGATAAGATTATTTATACACAGAAAGTCGGGATTGCACAAGGCAGATGAACGTCCAGTCCCGTGCCAGATTTATATTCATATTAGTATGAGTGTGCTTATTGTAATTATAGTATTCTTATGTATCGTTATATTGATCACATCATTTTAATTGATACTGAACAGTTTAATATTTCTCAATTTTCAGTAGATTATCCTACTAATTTAGATTTTACAGAAAATTTGATATCCAACAGTACTTTTAACTATTTAGATCTAAAAATTAAACTCTAAGAAAACTAAACAAAAACTGATCTTTATCACAAACATAAAGATTTTCAATTCAAAATTAATACTTTTATCCATTTTAAATCTTGTCTTCATATCTCAGTTTACCATACTATACACTTTAAACATTTGTATAGAATCATATGTCTATGTTTCTCTCATCTAACTGATAATAAAATTAAATATTTGATAACAATAATTTGATTTGATAATAAATTATTTCATACATTAAATCATAGTTTTTCTAAGAACTTTATACATTAGTTAATCTGCTATTAATATATTAACGGTCTAAACAATGGATTATAGGGACGTTAATTGTCAGTTACTATTAACATTTCGCGTATTAAATGTATATATGTGATGTTATGACATGGAAAGCCAGAGAAAAATCGTAGCACACGTCGTTTAGTAAAAGTACGAAAGATTTCCCAGTTTAACACAGGATTCGTGGCAAAATAATAATAATAAAAAAGAATGCAGACTTAATAAAAAAACTAAACATTGGCATCTCCACAATATTTTATTTAAATGCAGTTATATGGAGAGAGAAATACTCTAATATGACTGCTGAAATGAATCTAATTGCAGAAATAAACATTCTATTCCAAATGGTTGGACATTTCGTCTCTCTTTATACCATTTGTAAACTGCCCGACCATTTACTCTGAACAAATGTTCCATCAAAGACAGCCTTCGTCCCAGCTTCCCGCCCAACTCTCTCAAAACCGTATAATAATCATATCTTCGGACCTTCTAGCTAAGTAAGAAAAAAAAAAATTCTAAAACATTCAATAATCTCAGTTACGATCTCTTCATGTAAACAAAATTTGGCATCTCGCATAGAGTAGCTAACAGCGAAATCCAATGCTCTCCAAACTATAATTTTATATAAAAGATTATTATTTAACTTATTAATTAATCAAAAGTATTTAAAATTCGAATATATTTTTACAAACAATAATTTCACACACACACACACAAAAGAAAAAAAAAGAGAGATCTAGAGAGAAAAAAGAAAGGAATTTGTTGACACGCTATAAATATAAATCGCGATGAAAAAAAATAAAAAGAATGATATTCTAGTTAAATATACTTTTTTCGAAATAAATTTAATAAGATATTTAAAAAGAGTTGATAAAAACAGGGAAAAACTGAATTTTATTAGAAATTTTAACAAATGCAGTTTATTTAAGAATATTTTTCATTTAGAGCCAATTTTAGATTTGAGTATGGAAGAAATGTTTTTTAAGACGAATTAAGAATTTATATCGGTTCTATAACGATTAATAGATTAGATTTGGTAATAGGTCTATTACTAGATAGTCCAGTATCTAGTATAAAGTTCTGGTGTACTAGATAGACCAGTATTTTGAGGTATTCAAAATATTTATGAGACTTATATTTTGAGAAATTAAAGGAATGGTTTCAAGATCAGAAAATACTTCTGCTCTTGGACTCTTGGGCTGGTCAAATACAAAATTTGGTAAGAAAATGATGGGGGAAAATGTTGACTTAGTAATTATTCCTGCTAACACCACAAAATACTTACAGCCGTTAGACGTTTCTATTTTTCAAGATTATAAATCTGTGGTAAAGAGAATAGTGGAATTCTGGAACATTCATGAAAACCTCTGCGGAAATATTGACCTCACTACAAGAGAAAATGTAATACAATTGCACTCTTTGGTTTTCAACCAGTTTTTTTCACACCCGTTTGATGATAAGTGACGATACGCTATCTAAAAAGCTCTGGTCCAAGATAGTGACCCAGTATGCCGGACAACGAAATAAATAAGTTGTAACATGCAAAATAACACTTGCAACAAGTGGGAAAACGTGCCCATTATCGTATGCAATTGGTGTTGGAAAAAAATATGTTTCAAACATTTTTTCGTTCATAAACACTACTATATAGTTTAGCACACAATATTTTCAGTTCCCTCATCGCCATTTTTGTAACCACCTTACAATCGTGCGTTTTGCATATTCGTTGTAGTCTATTTATTTATTTATGAGAAAAATTCGGCAAGACTAAATCAGGCTCGGATCAGAGCAGAGTGAGCGCAGTGTGAACATTCAGTATCAGCTGTTTAAAAGATGACCACGTCTTGAACTTTTTATAATTTTATTTAAAATCACAAGAATAAGCATCATTACTTTAATGTCAAAATGTAAATCTGTTAAAAATTAAAAACTTGATAACAAACAGAACAGTTGAAGCATCGTTACGTTAAACCACTCATTTCCATGAGAATAACAGAGCTATTATGCATCTAACGTAACCGCCAGCCTAAGAAAATATTCTATTTTACACACTATATGTACATACAGTTTATCTATTAAGTCACGACACACATTTGCTGAAAAATGTGCATAAAACAATGTGCTGGAAATAACAAAAACAGATGGAAAGACTCTCCGAATGCAGCTGTACGCGAAAACTTCGTACACTGCCTGTCTAAAAGAAGGGAAATAACCGGCAATGTGTACGTAAGTGATTAGCTCGCAGCTCGGTAAAAGGTATTAGCAGGAGGATTAAAAATAATGTTAAAAAACTTTTAACTTGTGATCAATTTATGTACCTGCCTGCCAATTTATTTATTTATTCATTCTCACTTCAAGTGCTGATATCTCAAAAACGGTTGGATTCGGACTGTGTCATTGCACAAGTTAACATACATGACGAAATCTTTCTTTTGATACCACACTCGTCCAAATCCACAACTTACACCTGAGAACGTTCCCTAGTTAGTGCTGAAAACTGATCGAGAATAAACTAATTTTATTTTAGTAACCCAACAATTGTTGCCCATTGTAATCGGTTACATGTAAACAGAGTAAAAAAAAAAAAAAAAAACTCTATGTAACATTGGCTTGGGAATAACTATCTACAGGGTGTATCTAAACTCTTGGGCAAAACTTTAAGGGATGATATCAAATCAAAACAAACAATATTAAATGGGACACTAAGCATCCCAAATGTCTTCCGAAGGAAATAGGCGCCATTAAATTTCAAGGTCCAAAATTTCAAATGATTATAAAAAACAGAAAAATTGGTCGATTCGTTTGCAGTTTCACTAAAATTATTCTTTATGTCAGTATTTTCTTGAAAATAAATTAAAAAGGTAAATTTCAGAAAATGCCGAAAGACGGTGCTTTAGATTTTGAAGAAACGAACAACTACTTTTTGACATTGTTTTTTGCATCTCATTAGATGTTTTCGGAAGCTTAGACTTAAACTTAAATTTCGAGCTCAAAATCTGAATAATTCGGCGTGGCTAAGTAGCGCAAACTGAACTGTGTTCAGTGGAGGCGAGGAGGTTCAAGTTTCAAATGTTTATAAAAAAACGTAAAAAATTGATCGATTCGTTTGCAGTTTTCGCTAAAACTACTCTTTCAATCAGTATTTTCTTGAAAATAAATTTTAAAGATATCTTTCAAAAAATGTCGGTAGAGAGCGTCTTAGACTTTGGAGTAGTGTACAACTATTTTTAAACGTAATTTTTTAAATCTAATTAAATGCTTTCAAATGCTTAGAATTAAATTTTGAGTTAAAAGTCACAAACTCCTGAACATAGATCAGTTTGCACTTCTTAATCCCTTCCATCGATTCAAAATTTGAGCTCAAAATTTAAGTCTAAGCTTTTGCTACCATTTGATTAGATAGAAAAATAACGGATAAAAATAATTGTTGGTTACCCTAAAGTTTAAGGCGCCCTCTAACGGAATATTTTGAAATTTATCTTTAAAATTATTTTCAAGAAAATACTGGCATAAAGAATAGTTTTACCGAAAACCGCAAACGAATCGACGAATATTCCGTTTTAATAATCATTTGAAATTTGAATCCTACCTCCTCCTCTTGAACACAGTTCAATTTGCGGTACTTAACCACTCCCAACGATTCTGATTTTGAGCTCAAATTTAAGTTTATGTCTAATCTTCTAAAAAAAAATTAATGAGATGCAAAAAATAATGGTAAAAAATAGTTATTCGTTACTTTAAATTCTAAAGGGCCCTCTATCGGCATTTCTTTAAATTTGTCTTGGTAATTTATTTTCAAGACAATACTGACATGAAGAATAGTTTTAACGAAAACCGCAAACGAATCGACCAATTTTTCCGTTTTTTATAATAATTTCAAATTTGAACCTCCCCCCCCCTTGAACTTAAGTCAGTTTGTTGTACTTAACCACTCCCAACGATTTAGATTTCGGTTCAAAATTTAAGTTTATGTCTAAGCTTCTAAAAAAACTTAATGAGATGCAAAATATATCGGTAAAAAATAGCTGTTCGTTACTCCAAAGTCTAAGGCGCCCTCTATCGTCATTTTTTGAAATTTTTCTTTATAATTTATTTTTCTGAGAATACTGACATAAATAATAGTTTTAGTGAAAACTGCAAACGAATAGACCAATTTTTTTCGTTTTTTAGAATCATTTGAAATTTTGGACCCTAAACTTTAATGACGCCTATCTCCTACGGAAAACGTTTGGGACCCTTAGTTTCTCATTTTATATTGTTTGTCTTGATGTGTACTATCATCCCTTAAAATTTTGCCCAAGAGTTTAGAAACACCCTGTTCAGTATTAGAGAAGTATAGACGGATATACCATAAAAGTTCTGATCTATATGAAATAGCATCTAATATTGCTATTCTGTATAACTTTTTTAAAATCTTGTCCCCAGCTGTTTATGAAGCCTTCGGGAGTCTTTATGATACCTTATGAATTTTTAGGAGTAATTAAGTAGTGCAAAATTCAACTGTGTTCGAGGAAAGGAGGGTTAAATTTCAACTCCTGAACACAGATCAGTTTGCACTTCTTAACCGCTTCCAACGCTTCAAAATTTGAGCTCAAAATCTAAGTCTAAGCTTTTGCTAGCATTTGATTAGATAAAAAAAATAACGGATAAAAATAATTGTTTATGTCTAATCTTGTAAAAAAAATTATTGAAATGCGAAAAATAATGGTAAAAAATAGTTATTAGTTACTTTAAAGTCTAAAGCGCCCTCTATCGGCATTTTTAAAAATTTGTCTTGGTAATTTATTTTCAAGACAATACTGACATAAAGAATAGTTTTAGCGAAAACTGCAAACGAATCGACCAATTTTTCCGTTTTTTATAATCATTTCAAATTTGAACCTTCCCCCCCCCCCCCCTGAACACAATTCAGTTTGCGGTACTTAACCACTCCCAATGATTTAGATTTTGAGCTTAAAATTTATGTTTATGTCTAAGCTTCTAAAAAAAAATTATGAGATGCAAAAAATAACGGTAAAAAAATAGTTGTACGTTACTCCAATGTCTAAAGCGCCCTCTATCGGCAATTTTTGAATTTTATCTTTATAATTTATTTTTACGATAATACTGACGTAAAGAATAATTTTAGTGAAAATCGCAAATCAATTCCTCCGTATTTTATACTCATTTGAAATTTGAACCTCCCCCCACAGTTCAGTTTGAGTTACTTAACCACTCCCAACGATTTAGATTTTGAGTTAAAAATTTAAGTTTATACCTAAGCTTCTATAAAAATTAATGATATGCAAAAAATAACGGTAAAAAATAGCTGTTCGTTACTCTAAAGTGTAAAACGTCCTCTTTCGGCATTTTTTGAAATGTATCTCTATAATTTATTTTCCTGAGAATACTGACATGATGAATAATTTTAGTGAAAATCGCAAACGAATCGATCAATTTTCTGGTTTTTAGAATCATTTGAGTTTTTGGACCCTAAACTTTAACGACGCCTATCTCCTACGGAAGACGTTTGGGACCCTTAGTTTCCTATTTAATATTGTTTGTCTTGATGTGTACTATCACCCTTTAAAATTTTGCCCAAGAGTTTAGATACACCCTGTATAGTGTTAGAGAAGTATAGATGGATGTACCATAAAAGTTCTGATCTATATGAAATAGCATCATATTTTGTTATTCTGTATAACTTTTTTTAAAATCTTTTCCCTAGCTGTTTATGATGCCTATAAAAATGAATAAATAATGTTATTAAAGCATGAGCAATTTATGTATTTTTTCTCTATTTAGATCAAACATTTCTTGGAAATTTCAGTTACATTACCTTATAGTACCTTTATATCATAAAAGGTGGTATAATAAAGTGGTAAAATAGCAGTATATTAAAGTAAACTATTGATAAACACTTCTTTTAGAAAGATATGAAGGTTTTGAAGAAAATGTAGCGTATTTAGAGACAAAAAAAAATTCCTACCTGATTTAATTTGAAATAAAATCTGCCTGATACCGAAACATTTTATAACGAAATAGATTTTTAAACACGGTACTGTTTGTAGTTTAATAATATTTATATTCTCCTTCAAGTCTTTTGGGGAACAAATAGTTTTGTTACTTTTTAAAAGTATTTTTATAAACTATCCGTTTTTCTGTGGTTTTTAGGATTGTTGCAATTTTTGTCAGAAACTAAGATAAAGTTTAAAGAATTAAAGTTCTAAGATTAAAAAAATATGTTTGTATTTGTTTGTTTAATGTTTAGAAAGAATAAATTTAAAAAAAAGAAATCATTTTTTTCTGTATTTGTTCCAAGCAGAATTTCATTTCCGAAATTGAATTCTCAGATTAATAGAAAAATAAAAGAACAAAAGGAAGGCAATCTTTTATTTAAACCAGTAAGAAAAGTTTCTGAAAGTTTAGATTTAAATGCATTTTAAAAAAAAAATGAATGAAGCGGATATTTTCAGAGAAAAAAAAAACGTCGAAATGAACTGAAACAAATTTTTTCTATAATGCATTACGTTGTCAATAATTATATTTTTACGGAACTACAATCTATATGTAACTGTATATAAAGATATTAAATTTAACTAAAATACTGTAAAGAAAAACAAGTTTTTTATTTTTCTTGATTAAATTTATAATTTTGTAATCAAACATCAGAAATTAAAAAGGCTAAAAAAATATTCTAACATTAAAAAATTTTGTTTAAATTGATTGCAATTTATTGTATACCCTCTTATTCTAATATGATACATACAACCGTAAATGTATTCATAGGACGTGAATTTCAAAACGCGCTTTATCCAGCAAAACAAATTTAGGGAAATCGCGAAAACTTCTAACAGCTTCCATTGGTTGCTTTTGTAAAATAAGAATTCCCAATGACAGAAATTCGAGACGAAACTATTTTTTTTTCAGTCTATTGTGTTTGTTCGATGTAAGTTTACCAATAGAATACATTGATAGAGAAAGAGCTATTTTTAGGTGCGTTCGTAATTATGTGAATACGTAGCACCTATTGTTGTCGCTCAGTCCGTCCGTCTGTCTGTCCGTCTGTCTGTCTGTCCGTCCGCATATAACAACGCAAAAACTACCCAACCGAATCTTTTGAAATTTAAAATATATAATTATAAGATAAATTTGTCGATTCATTTCAAATTTTATGAAAATCGGATGGATAGATCAATTACAGGGACAATCAAAAGGATTCCGATACATTACGGTCAATGGGGAAAACAGTTTCAAATGCATTTTAATCGTTTGAAATTTAAAACATATAATTGTTGCGTAATTTTGTCGAGTCATTTCAAATGTTATGAAAATCGGATGCATGGATCAATTACAGGGACAATCAAAAGGATTCCGTTATATTACGGTCAATAGGGAAAAAAGTTTTAAATGCATTTTAATCGTTTGAAATTTAAAACATATAATTATTGCGTAGTTTTGTCGAGTCATTTCAAATGTTATGAAAGTTGGATGCATAGATCATTTACAGGGACAATCAAAAGTATTCCACTACATTACGGTCAATGGGAAAAAAGTTTCAAATGCATTTTAATGATGTTACACTCATTCGAACATAATAGAATTGGCATTAATCTATGAAATATATACTAAAATATGCATTCTATACAATCTGTGATGCAAAGAATTTTTATTATTAAATTACAGGGCCACACAAAAGTACTCCACTACATAATGCTATACGGCGAAACATTGTTTGGGGCGTGTTTTAATTATATTCAACTATTTCACATTTTATGAATAAGATATATGTTGCTGAGGTGTAATAAAAATTACTTTCTGCATATTTACAGAAAAACAAAGATTTCGACTACTATACTGTATCCGAAGTACGCTTTACTATATCAGCAAGATCTGAACATTTTAAAAACTTCGTTATCGTACGAACGCACCTCATTTGCTACGTTCACGTGCAATTTCCAGCTTGTTTAAATTTTGGTTGGAACGAGTTTCGAAACTCAAGCCTTCATCTGTAGTAAAATGAAAAATTAATTTAAATCTCTGAAAATACTTCAGATATTTTAAATATATTTTTAAAGAGATACCATTGTAATGGTATCAGTTATAACTTCTATTGACATATTCGAAATTCTCGGTCGCACTTAAAAACATGTGCTTTAATCAATTTTTTGACATCGTCTTTAAAACAACTTTCGATTTTTCTCAAGAAAGCGATTGGTGAATCAAAGCGTAAATTTCACTTACGGAATTACAAAGCCATCCTTTTGCTATATGGATGATATAATGCAAGCAATTTATTCCTACCCCTTTCAAATTCTAACCACCAATATTGAAAATTTCATTTGTATTTTCATAATATAAGTGCTAAAAAGTGCATTTTTCGTTGGATATGTTACAGCAATGTCTTCAAAAATGTGAGATATTTCCTAGTTAAAATTGGGTACACTCAGACGCTGTTAATTGATGAAACGTTGCAGGATATTAAAAAAAATACGTAATAATTGTTTACCTTCAGAATTTAAAACTTTGTCTTTCTTTGACAAAGAAAAATTGGTGATTTCTAAGCTGTATTTCCTCATTTGATTTGAAGATGGAAATGGCGCCATTCTTTTTCACCACTGGTAATGTTGGATTTTGCGCATCTCTACCATTCGATTCTAAAGCTTACGTCATGCATCAAACTTGCTTCTATTCACGAGTTCGACATCTAATTGCCCATTGCACATACTCGTATCGTATCCAGGAAGATTAAAGAATAAAGAATCATCCTATCATCATAAAAAATATTTAATGTGTCTTCATTTGTATAAAGTTGTCTGTCGGCAGTTTTCTCATATTTGACAATAAAACAACTGAGTTAGTTATGATACAATGATGATATCAAAAAACGCTTGTCGTCTGACATATTATTCGAACAGTGGGCGCAAGCGAGACCATTTGCCAATGTCTTAAACTTATTGCATTGGGTTATTATTAATGATCGAATAAATTCTTTCCAAGCGAAAATTATTAATAATTATTAATAATGAGGGTATTAGTTCTTTTCAATGGGAATCTTTTGGAATTGTGTTTGGTATCAGAGGCGCCAACTTATATGGGCTCGTAGAGCCCGAGCCCACTCAATAGTTTTGAATCATAGCGTACACAATTCACATTGTTCTAGTTATTTATTTTATTATTATTTTATTATCCATTTTTCTGATTAGAATAAAATTTATTTTGCCAATGACCATAATTCTCTGACTGACACCCATAAATCCTAAATGCCTGAAATGTTTTGTCCATGTTTAACTTTCTGCTAATTCAATTTGTAGTCATGTTCGTGATATCATGACATTACAATAAATATAAGTGTATTTATAAGGAAAAATGCATGAGAATATAATTTAATAAAATTGTAACTTTATTAAAACACGCTTGACTTAATATTCTCATCTTTCGCCATCTGTCAACCTTTCAAAAGAAAAAAAAAAGAAAAAAACTGGCACATCAATTTACAGAAATATTTTTGAACCAACCCAATATTTTTGAGCCAACCCAATATTTTTCAAATGTTGGCGCCGATGTTTGGTACCGTTCTGGTCGCTGACTGAAGAGACCTCTTAATCCGGCTGTGCGAAAAGTAGGGCTAATTGCTGGAATAGGAGTTCTCTTAATAAAAATTTAAAAGCTATATTCAATATGTTTAAGCATTGACCAGCGGCTTCGAGTGGGCCACGGTATATAATGCATTGTACTATCGCGGCGGCTTTGGGATCATTTTAGCACTGTAAACTCACATCACCTTACTTTAAAAGATAATCGCACACTTTTTGTTGTTTGAACTACTAAAATGTTGCTCGTTTTGGTAATGTATTTTAACCATATACTAATTGCAAAATTTCGCGTGTTACCGAGATGGATTTCGCCAAACGAGCAGGAAATTTCAAGGCTTTGCCAAGGCTCTACACATCATCACAGAAAATACACTAAAGAGTCATGGTGTATTTGTTATGAGAACTTCTATATTACAAATGTTGATACTACATAATTAACCCGTCGACCAAAAAACTATCGTCAAACTAAGAGATTAAATACCAAATATGGATAATCGTAAATGTCACATTCGCTTGATGTTAAACATGGTACACGTGTTTTTTTCCTCTTCAAGTGATTTTGAATTTTACTTTCCATTTGTATTTTAATAAATATTTTACTAATCGATTTATTCTTTCGTTATTTAGCATAAAAAATATGTCAATTTGTATAATTTCGGGAAATTGGTCGACGAAATAACCAAGAAGTACCCAAATTTATGTCACGTGAACTCAATTTTATATAGAATAGCGCAAGACATTTGTTATTAACTTACCCATTTTTAGTACTTTCCAACAAAGCTGAATAGTGCTTATGCATTCGGTTTATCTGGCCGTCTGTCCGCGCTCTAACTCCCGTAAATACACTCGGATTGCCCTGAAAGTTTTGGACGGTATTGACGATAACTCTAGCAATAACCCTATTGATAATAAAGTTTCTACCATGATTAGTTTATTTTCAGAGAGAGTCAAAAGTTCTTCATTACATTACGGCCTATGGGGTAAATCATTTCAAAGGAATTTTAAAGATGTTACCCCCTGTCAAACATATTAAAATTTATATGAATTTACGAGGCGCAGTGATAGATGTATTCTATGAAATATGCGGTGAAAATATAGCGAAAATTCATTTACAGAGCTACACAAAAGAATTCCATTGGATAATGATAAAGGGTGGAATTGTGTACGACATATTTTAAATTTATTAAACTGTTTCATGCATAATTGATGTATATCACTGAGGCCTAATATAAATTATACGAATTATACGATACTGTCTTGCATAAAATGAATTACATAGCATTTACATGGACACACAAAAGATTCCAAATAGTATATTCTTCCCAAAGGACTGTATATGTATCCGATAACGGCTAATTTATATATGAAATGCATTTTAATTATGATATGCGTGTGTAAGTTTTATTAAATCTATGTACATTATAGGGCGTGTATCAAAGTTGTAGTAGATATACAGGGCTAATTAAAAGAGCTCGCAACGTTACTGAATATGAGCGTAAATTACTTAAAGATGATTCTTAAATAAGTTATGCATTTTTACGCTGAACTGTATTCAATTTACTAAGAAATGTTTGCAGAATATAGATAAAATGATACACAGGGCCATAATTGGGTATATAGACGCCTATGAATGACAATTTCTGAGAATGTGATTTCAGTTGTTTTAGAAGTGCTTTAGTTTAAAATAAATTTTAGTTTAATACTCACATGTAATAAGGGTACAAATTAAACTACAGGGCTGAACAAAACTATTCAAGTATGTTCCCATCTATTAGTATAAATTACTGCAAAAGAAATTTCAAGTTGCTACGCATTTTCTTGCTAAACTAAAATTTCCCATTATACGTTATGCATATCAACTGATATATCAAATGCAGGTCTGTTCAAAAGTATTGGAATACATATTTCGCTATATACCCTTATATTCAATTTCATAAATTAGCGCTGCGGTCCTAAATGACGAATTTTTGTTAAATATTTCATGAAGTGTTGGAAAGTGCTTCATTATCTATGCTTAACGCATAATTTTTCTTACTTGTTAATCTTAAATAAGAGAATGAACTGTCAAAGTCATCATTTTTATAATATAAATTCTTTTGACATTATTCAAAAATATGTGTTTTCTATTCGAAACCAATCTGCATCATATAAAAAACTTCTATTAGTGAGAAATTCAATCCAAAAATGTCAAGGAAGAATTATTTATTATCCAAGACAGGGCAAATTGTTTACTTGTTGCCAGTATTGAATACGAAATTCTTTTGTGGTAATAGCAAAAGATCAACCATATATCTTATATATGGACTTAAATATATCATTTGAGCTAAAAGATGAAGGTAGTTGACATATTTCTAAATGATTTTTGTGTGTTTATGTATTGTAAATTTTTTTCTTCTAGTTTAAAGGTTCATCGAAGAAATCAACAGAATTGGTGAAAAGATAATAAAGTCTAAGATAGATGTTTGAAATGAATGATTTCTCTTAGTCTCTGAAAAATGCAGAATTTCTAAGCATTGAATAAAAGTTATTTTTTCAATAGGGCACGATTAAAAACAAATTCTATAAATTATTTTTAGTTTAGATTAAATACATTAACATTCGAGACATTCAATTATATATACTAGCTGCAAAGCGACCCGATGCGTGGCATTTACATTGCATAAGATTTTTCGATTTTTGGATACTTTTTTCTCTATTTATAAAAGATTTAGTTATTTAATATATAAAAGTATGTCGATTTGTATAATTTTGTGAATAGTTTAGCTTAATTTGATGAAATTGGTCGACTGAATAATTAGTAGTACCCAAATTTATCTCATGTGAACTCAATATTATGTAGAATATCGCAAGACAGTTGCTAGTAATTTTCCCATTTTTTAAGGTTAAATAAGACAATAAATTGTCAAATTCATCATTTTTTATAACATAAGTTCTTTCGGCATTATTAAAAAATCTGCGTTTTCTAATCGAAAATAACCTTTATCATATCAAAAACACTTTTTAATGATAAATCCATCCAAAAAAATGTCAAGAAAGAGTTATTTATTAACCAAGTCAGTGCAAATTGTTTACTTGTTGCCAGTAATGAATATGGAATTCTTTTGTGGTAATAGCAAAAGATCGACCATATGTTTTTCCACATGGAATTAAACATGTCATTCGAGCAAAAAGATGAAGAAAGATGACATATTTCTAAATGGTTTTTCTGTGTTTATGATATTGGGATTTTTTTCTTCTGGTTTAATTGTTCATCGATGAAATCAACAGAATTTGTGAAAAGATAATAAAGCCTAAGATAGATGTTTGAAATGAATGATTTTTTTTTTAGTCTCGAAAAATTGCTGAATTTTGTTAAACATTGCATCAAAGTTATTTTTGCAATAGAATACAATTAAAATAAATTCTGTAAATTACTTTTAGTTTAGATCAAATGCATTATTTCTAAAAACTAAATTATATATACTAACTGCAAAGCAACCGGATGTGTTGCATTTATATGGCATAGGATTTTTCGATTTTTGGATCGTTTTTTCTCTATTTATAAAAGATTGTTATTTAACATGAAAAATATGCCAATTTGTATGATTTTGCGTATAGTTTAGCGTTTTGTGTAATTTGACGAAATTGGTCGGCGGGAAAATGAAGTAGACCCAAATTTATCTCATGTGAACTCAATATTATGTAGAATATCGCAAGACAGTTGCTAGTAATTTTCCCATTTTTTAAGGTTAAATAAGACAATAAATTGTCAAATTCATCATTTTTTAAAACATAAGTTCTTTCGGCATTATTAAAAAATCTGCGTTATCTAATCGAAAATAACCTTTATCATATCAAAAACACCTTTTAATGATAAATCCAACCAAAAAAATGTCAAGAAAGAGTTATTTATTAACCAAGTCAGGGCAAATTGTTTACTTGTTGCCATTAATGAATATGGAATTCTTTTGTGGTAATAGCAAAAGATCGACCATATGTTTTTCCACATGGACTTAAATATGTCATTCGAGCAAAAAGATGAAGAAAGATGACATATTTCTAAATGGGTTTTCTGTGTTTATGATATTGGGATTTTTTTCTTCTGGTTTAATTGTTCATCGATGAAATCAACAGAATTTGTGAAAAGATAATAAAACCTAAGATAGATGTTTGAAATGAATGATTTTTTTTTTAGTCTCGAAAAATTGCTGAATTTTGTTAAACATTGAATCAAAGTTATTTTTGCAATAGAATACAATTAAAATAAATTCTGTAAATTACTTTTAGTTTAGATCAAATGCATTATTTCTAAAAACTCAATTATATATACTAATTGCAAAGTAACCGGATATGTTGCATTTATATGGCATAGGATTTTTCGATTTTTGAATAGTTTTTTCTCTATTTATAAACAATTTTATTATTTAATATGAAAAATATGCCAATTTGTATGATTTTGCGTATAGTTTAGCGTTTTGTACAATTTGACGAAATTGGTCGGCGGAAAAATGAAGTAGTACCCAAATTTATCTCATGTGAACTCAATTTTATGTAGAATATCGCAAGACAGTTGCTGTTAATTTTTCCATTTTTGAAGGTCAAATAAAACAATGATATATCAAACATATCATTCATATCATTTTTATAACATAAGTTCTTTCTGCATTGTTAAATATCTGTGTTTTCTATTCGAAAACAATCTTCATCATATCAAAAACTGCTTCCAATGATAAATTCATCCCAAAAATGCCAAGAAGACTTATTTATTATCCACGACAGGGCAAATTGTTTACTCGTTACCAGTAATAAATACGGAATTCTTTTGTGGTAATAGCAAAAGATCGACCATATGTCTTTCCACATGGACTTAAATATGTCATTCGAGCAAAAAGATGAAGAATAATGGCATATTTCTAAATGATTTTTGTGTATTTATGATAGTGTGAGTTTTTCTTCTGGTTTAATGATCTTTTGCAGAAATCAACAGAATATGAGAAAAGATATGAAGCCTTAGATACATGTTTGAAAAAAGGATTTATCTTAATCTCTAAAAATTGTTGAATTTGGTAGAAAAATGAATAAAATTTATTTTTGCAATGCAGCATTTTTAATGTTAAATAAGAGAATGAATTGTCAAAGTCAACATTATTTTATAATATATAAGTTTTTTCGGCATTATTAAAAACTCTGTATTTTCTATTCGAAAACAATCTTCATCAAATCAAAAACTTCTTTAATGATAAATTCAATCCAAAAATGTCAAGAAAGAATTATTTATTATCCAATACAAAGCAAATTGTTTTCTTGTTACCAGTAATAAATACGGAATTCTTTTGTGGTAAAAGCAAAGGATCGACCATATGTCTTCCCACATGAACTTAAATACGTCATTTGAGCAAAAAGATGAGGAAAGATGACATATTTCTAAATGATTTTTGTGTGTTTATGATATAGGGATTTTTTTCTTCTAGTTTAATGTTTATTATCCTAGACAAAGCAAATTGTTTACTTGTTACCAGTAATGAATACGGAGTTCTTTTGTGGTAATAGCAAAAGATCGACCGTGTGTCTTTCTACATGGACTTAAATAAGTCATTCGGACAAAAAGATGAAGAAAGATGACATATGGCTAAATGATTTTTTTGTGTTTATGATGTGATTTTTTTTCTTTTAGTTTAATGGTTCATCGAAGAAATCTATAGAATTGGTGAAGAGATAATGAAGTATAAGATAGATGTTTGTTTGAAATGAATGATTTCTTTTAGTCTCTGAAAAATGTAGAATTTCGTTAAACATTGAATAAAAGTTATTTTTTCAATAGAGCACGATTAAAATAAATTCTATTTTAAGTTTTGATTAAATACACTATTTCGAAAAACTCATATATATATACTAGTTGCAAAGCAACCCGATGTGTGTATTTACATTGCATAAAATACTTCGATTTTTTTTCTCTTATAAAAGATTTTGTTAATTCATATAAAAATTGTGTCAATTTGCATGATTTTTCGAATAGTTTAGCGTTTTGTATAATTTGGCGAAATTGGTCGACGGAATAATCAAGTAGTGCCCAAATTTATCTCATGTGAACTCAATTTTATGTAGAATATTGCAAGATAGTTGCTATTAATTAATTTTTCCATTTTTTAAGGTTAAATAAGACAATGAATTGTCAAATTTATAACTTTTTATAACATAAGTTCCTTTTGCATTATTAAAAAAATCTGTGTTTTCTATTCAAAAATAACCTTTTTCTTATTAAAAATTCCTTTTAATAAGATAAATCCAACCGAAAAATGTCAAAAAAAATTATTTATTATCCAAGTCAGTGCAAATTGTTTATTTGTTGCCAGTAATGAATACGGAATTCTTTTGTGAGCAAAAGATCGACCATATGTCTTATATATGGACTTAAATATGTTATTTAAGCTAAAAGATGAAGATAGTCGATATATTTCTAAATGATTTTTATGGGTTTATGATCTTGTGATTTTTTCTCCTCGTTTAATGGTTCATCAAAGAAATCAACAGAGTTTGTGAAATGATAATAAAGCCTAAGATAGATGTTTGAAATGAATGGCTTTTTTTTAGTCTAGAAAAAATGCTCAATTTCGTTAAACATTGAATAAAAGTTAGTTTTGCAATAGAATACGATTAAAATTAATTCTATAAATTACTTTTAGTTTAGATGAAATGCATTATTTCGAAAAACTCAATAAGATATAGCAGCTGAAAAGCAACCCGATGTGTTGCGTTTGCTTTCATAATATTTTTTGAATTTTGGTTCTTTTCTTTTTTCTTTTTATAAACAGTTTATTGCATTAATTTTATTAATATTTTTATAATAAGCTAGAAATGATACTTACAGTGTAAAAATAATTGAAAAGTACGAAAATCACAAATTGGAAATAAAATTATTTCGATGCGATTATATAAGAATGGCTTTATAAGAGAATGGCGAATTATTTAATTTTATTGGTCGAGATGTTTCAAAAACTTTGTTGAACTTTCCAATATCATTATACTAATCTTTTCTTTCTTTCTTTTTTTTTTTATCGAATTTGTTCTGTCGATTACATTCAAACTCTATAGTACAAGTTTTTAGTATTGTATCAACGTTTCATCTGAATTTTTAACAAATACAGATAATATTACTTCTCGCATATCAGTATAACTGAGCTGTTTTAACGTTTTAGTTATAATTTTAGTAATTGAGGAAAAATTTTACACAAATATTTTTACATTACTTTTTTTAAAGTGAATGTAAATTGTAATTGCTAAATATATTTATATAACAATATATATATACATATATATATATATATATATATATATTTGCTCAAAAGCTTAATAACAAATGCATTTAGCGGTTTAACTGACCGAAAATATTTTCTATTGAAAAATTACTGTAAGGCTAACATTTCATAAATTTATCATATTATTGTATCTTTGAAGTAGTTTCTAAAAATAATTTATGTGTAAATAGGCCAATATTATAAATTTTAAGGTTATTTATTTCAATTATAGTAGAATGTTGGTGTCTCTTTATTGACATATATTGCTGAAGAGGATTTTAACCGAATGCTGTGATTTTAACCGAACTAACTTCTAGCATAGCATATAGTATATGTACACATTTATAGATCATATAAAACAGTTATGGGTGAAGTTTAGAAAATTTCTGTTCATTTAACCATTTAAATATTCGAATTTTTTAGAAATTGTTTTTAGCAAGTATTTTCATTTTAAAAGTAACCGCCATGCCAAATTTCAGATTTCTGCACCAACTGTACTTTATAAATTGAAACTTTAGAATATATTTTGCTCCTTCATCCTTATAAATTACGAATCTTTGGAAAATTGTTCCGGCCAAATATTGACGTCTTAAAAGTATGAGTCATGCCAAATTTTAAGTTTTTGACTCTATTAATTCGAAATAAATCTAAACTGGGAACGTTTTTAGAAAGTTTCCGGTCGCTTCACATTTTAAATTTCGGATATTTTAGGAACCATTTAAAACAAGCACTTACATCTTAAAAAATAACATCACATCAAATTTCAAATTTCTAATCCCAACAATGCCACAGAAATCGCAATATAGAGGGTTTTCAGCTCCTACACGCCCTTGGATTTATCGGTTTATTATTTAGAGGAATTATATCTGGAAAGAAACAAAAGAACCCCAAACAAACAAATGTTACTTTTTTATAGTATTAGTACAGATTTAAGCAATATTTAAATTTTCAGGTGTGAAATTATGCTTGAAATATTTTTAATTGAATATTTAATACGTGAACTATCACTTGCTTACTAAGTACAGGACCAAAATTGATCAAAATGTCGAAGACGGGGATCAAACCCGGAACCCTTGGAATAGCGCCCCACGTGCTCTAACATTTAAGCTACGAGTACGATTCCCAGCTTGGCATTTTTCACTGTTATATGTTGGTAAGGCTGTACTGCAGCGCTAGATGTCTTCATGGCCACAATCTTGACGCATAACATGAGTCACTAAAAAACTTAGCATCGGTAAACACATATTTAAATTTTCAGCTGTGAAATAATGCTTGAATTTTTTTATTCTTGAATATTAATACGGGAATTATCACTTGCTTACTAAGCGTAATGCCTCAAGATTGTGTGCTCATAAAGACTTCGATCTATGCTACAGTGCAGCCTTAATAACATACAGCAGTGAAAAATGCCAAGCGGGACATCACCACCGTAGCTTAAATGGTAGAGCACTTGGAGAGCTATTCCAAGAGTTTCGGGTTCTATCTCCGGCTTGGACATTTTTCACAATATTGGTTCTACGCTTAGTAAACAAATTATAATTTACGTATTAAATATTTAAAAAAAGGTTTAAACAAATATAAACAAACGCATCTGAAATATATACATGTTCACCAAGCATTTCAAAGTCCAAAATTAAACGATATGGGTGATTCTCAAAATAGGAGACTATTTCAGAAGAAAAATCTTAAAAAAAATACTGTTAGCAAAATTTCTGAAAAAAATAGGTGTTGTTAATATAGTATTAGGTATACTTTACAAGTAGTCGCAGAGCTAAATATTTAAAAATTAACTTAAGAAAAATAATTAGTATTTTTTGAGCCATGCTAATGACAAAACAAATTGCATAGAATAAATATATTAAGAAACTTTTATTTTCTTCCAGTTTAAATATTTTTTCTATATTTATTAGCCTTCCTTTTCAGCAAATGGTTTCCATTTTTACATATATACATATCTTCTATAATAATAAAGAGGGAAGGATGTTTGTCTGTCAGCGCTGTTCTGAAGAGACTGCTGCACGTAGAGTTACAAAATTTGGAGGAAAGGTACATTTTTACATGTAGTTTTGCACCTCGAAGCCCGATTTTCGATTTTTTGTTTCGATTTTTTTAAATATTTTTTTAGGCGATTTTTAACGTTATTTTTGCGGTTTTATCCCATTAGTGAAAGGAATACGGTTTCATTCTTTTAACCCAATATAGCAATTTTTTTTCTCTTTTCAACAAAGTTTATTCGGAATTTGTACAGCGATTTTTGAATTTTTAATGAATTTTTAATGCGATTTTTAGTGTTTTTCCTCATTTTGAGGCTATTTTTTGAGATTGATAAAAAGAAAATTGTTTTAAACTTTTAGCCTAATGCCCTAAATTTTGTGTTTGTTACGATTTTTAGACTTTAACGATTTTTAATGCGATTTTCAATGCGATTTTTAACGTTTTTTTTTAAGATTTTTGCGTTTAGCATCTATTTTTTTTTCATAGTTGTTCTATCAAAAACTTGAGCTGTTGAGAATGCAATAAGTAGTATTTTTTTGTGAAATCTACCTAAAATGTGAAAAATTTAGGTACCACTATTTTCGAATAGCAATTTCATAAACTATCTTAAATTCTTGCTTAAGACCGCTACCCCCTCGAGTTATATATCACCTGATAGGTTATTTAACAGAGTATGGTTTCGATAAAGTTTTTGAAGAATAGAGTGCTCTACCTGGTGGTGGAAAATGGAACTAATAGATCGCTATTTTTTTAAATCTATAATAATAAAGAGACAAGTTTGTGTGTGTGTCAGCGTTGTTCTGAAGAGTCTGCTGAACGTAGAGTTACAAAATGTGGAGGGAAGGTACTTTTATGCATGTAGTTTTGCACCTCGAAACACGATTTTCAATTTTTTGATTAGATTTTTTGTTATTTTTTTAGGCGATTTTTAGCGTTCTTTTTGCAGTTTTATCCCATTAGTGAAAGAAATACGGTTTCATTCTTTTAACCCAATATAGCAATTTTTTTTCTCTTTTCAGCAAAGTTTATTCGGAATTTGTACAGCGATTTTTGAATTTTTAACGAATTTTTAATGCGATTTTTAGTGTTTTTTCTCATTTTGCGGGTTTTTTTTTTTTTTTTTTTTTTTTTTTTTTTGAGATTGATAAAAAGAAAACCGTTTCAAACTTTTAGCCCTAAATTTTGTGTTTGTTACGATTTTTAGATTTTAACGATTTTTAATGCGATTTTCAATGTGATTTTTAACGCTTTTTCAAGATTTTTTGCGTTTAGCATCTATTTTTTTCATAGTTGTTCTATAAAAATCTTGAGCTGTTGAGAATGCAATAAGTAATATTTTTTTGCGAAATTTACCTAAAATGTCAAAAATTTAGTTACCACTATTTTCGAATAGCAATTTCATAAAATATCTTAAATTCTTGCTTAGGACCGCTACCCCCTCGAGTAATATATCACCTGATAGGTTGTTTAACAGAGTATCGTTTTGATAAAGTTTTTGAAGAATAGAGTGCGCTAGCTGGTGGTGAAAAATGGAACTAACAGAACGCGATTTTGTTAAAATTTGATATAACAATGTGATATATTTTAAATTTTAAAATGGTTTATAATACATGATAAAAAATGTAAACCAAGAATGGTGTGACACATTTCAGGGTGCGTGAAAGGAGGGGCGCGAACAAAATTAGGAAATGTAATAAGGAGATCTGTTTTACACTTTAAGATAGTTTATAACGCATGTTAAAATTTTTAAAGTACTGGCGATGCTCTGGAGAGACCGCTTCACGAAGTTATGTATGTAATTTTACACCTTGAAGGCCGATTTTCAGTTTTTTTAATTTAATTCATATGCGAATTTTAGTGGGTTTTGAGGCGATTTTTCCACATTAGCGAAAAGGAAAGCGGTTTCATTATTTCGACCTAAATTAGTGAATTTTGTTCTCTTTTCAATATAATTTATTTGGATTTCGTGCAGCGATGTTTGGATTTTTAGTGAATTATTTAATGTAAATTTTGCCGCTATTATTCGACATTAGTAAAAGGAATTTTGCTTAAAACTTTCAGGCTGATGTATTAAATTTTAGCTGTTAAGATTTATGAATTTCAGCTAATTTTAATGCGATTTTTCGATATTTTTTGCGTTTGATGTCAGTAGTAGGAAAAGGACAGTTTAAGGACAGCCGGCGGCGGCACTGCGGCACCGTGCCGCCGCCGCACCACGCAGCAACCGTCCCGCCTGCGGTGCCTCCTGCGGCTGTCCCACCGCCACCATCCCTCCCGGTCCCTCCTGCGCCCACCGTGCGTCCCCCTCCACAAACGCCCCCTAGTGGAAAAAAGGAACATTCTATTATAACAGGATAGGTGATCAACCTTCCCTAATTAAAAATATTATCAATCACATCTCAACTCGGAATCATACTATATGATGAAGATTAAATTTATATTTGAATTTTGAACAACCGTAATTTTAATGAGTATTATTAATTAAGCGAAACAATTAAAATCTCAGTTTTTAACCATTTTATTTAGATTTCTTCAACTACAAGATGAGATTATCAATTTAACACAAGAAAGTTAAACATATATTTGAATTTTGCATGATAGACATCTTAATGAGTAGTATTAATTAAGTAAAAACAATAGAAAATATCAAGTTTTTTAGAAAAAGACTGATTTCTTACGATTTTTATCAACCTAAGAGAGAAAACTTAAACGCACATTTCAGTTTTTAAGTGGTTATCATTTTAATGAGTATTTTTAATTAAGCAAAACAGTGAAAAATATAAATTTTTATTTGATTTCTTAAGATTTTTATCAACTACATGATCAGTGTATCGACTTACAAGTTGAAAGTTAAACATGCATCCTAGTTTTTCAACAGCTATAGCCTTAATGAGTATCGTTAATTAAATAAAAAACAATGAAAAATATCAAGTTTTATAGAAAAAGACTAATTTCTTACGATTTTTATCAACTTAAGAGAGAAAACTTAAACGTACATTTCAGTTTTTCAACAGCTATAACCTTAATGAGCATTCATAATTAAGTAAAAAACAACGGAAAATATCGATTTTTATAGAAAAAGACTGATTCTTACGATTTTTATCAACTACATGATCAATGTATCGACTTAAAACTTAAAACTTAAACATACATCCTAGTTTTTCAACAACTATAACCATAATGAGTATTGATAATTAAGTAAAAAACAATGGAAAATATCAAATTTTATAGAAAAGAATGATTTCTTACATTTTTTCAACTCAAACTTCAGAATATCAATTTGAGATAAAGAAATTTAAACGTACATTTAGGTTTTTAAGTGGTTATCGCTTTAATATCTTCTTAATGAGTTCTGTTAACTAAGCAAAAACAACGGAAAATACCGATTTTTAAAGAAAGAAATCCAATTGCATTAGCTTTTTTACATCAAACTAATGATTTTACCATTTTTTACAGAATTTGAGATGGTTAAGTAATTTACACTACATTACAAACATTATAATTTAAAATCGCGTTCTTATAAAAGTATGACATGGCCAGTTTTTTTTCTTTTTTCTTTTTTTTCCTTTCTATTCATACCTCCAAATATCTCCAACTTCCCCTCTTTCGAAGGGTTGAATATAATAGCCTGACGTCACTATCAAATTTTATAGAAAAGAATGATTTCTTACATTTTTTCAACTCAAACTTCAGAATATCAATTTGAGATAAAGAAATTTAAACGTACATTTAGGTTTTTAAGTGGTTATCGCTTTAATATCGTCTTAATGAGTTCTGTTAACTAAGCAAAAACAACGGAAAATACCGATTTTTAAAGAAAGAAATCCAATTGCATTAGCTTTTTTACATCAAACTAATGATTTTACCATTTTTTACAGAATTTGAGATGGTTAAGTAATTTACACTACATTACAAACATTATAATTTAAAATCGCGTTCTTATAAAAGTATGACATGGCCAGTTTTTTTTCTTTTTTCTTTTTTTTCCTTTCTATTCATACCTCCAAATATCTCCAACTTCCCCTCTTTCGAAGGGTTGAATATAATAGCCTGACGTCACCTGTTTACTTAACTACAAGACTGCGTTATGCTTTTAGAAAAGAGTGATTCTTAACGAAAAATCATCTTAAAGAATAATATTTTAACAGTATTACAAGGATAATATTTAAACTTTAATAAATTATTTACTTATTTATTATTAATTATCTATTTTATTAAATTATATACTATATTTATGATACTACATTTCATACATTTAGACAGATTTTAAAACTTTTCCATTCAATAAGTAAATATTATATACATTTTTAAGTGAAACCATGTTTTCCAACGTTAGTTCATAAATACGAATTTGTATAATAAATAGTATGTATTCGTTTAAAATCTTCTCGCGAACCTTTACTAAACTATTTGAAATTTTCACCACATAAGAGCATATATTAGGTATATTTTTAGTTTTAATAGCAAAAACTTAAATTTGTATAATAAATAGTATGTATTCGTTTAAAATCATGTGAACCTTTACTAAACTATTTGAAATTTTCACCACATAAGAGCATATATTATGTATATTTTTAGTTTTAATAGCAAAAACTTAAATTTCCAACTTTGAAATACATTCCTTTATATATTGTTACAAGATACTAATTATATTTCTAAACTACTTTTAAAAGTTTGAATGTCATTATAAAATGTTCCTATTTATATTTTTCACGTCTTGACAACATTCGACATCTTACAACCAATAGTATACATTTCTTTCATTCTTTCTTTCTTTTTTTTTTTTTTTTTTTTTTTTTTTTATTATTATTCTAGAAACTGAAAAAGTCATTTCTTACTGCTTCAGTTACTGCTTCAGCAAGTTACTGCTTCAAACACTTGACATGAGAAAACTTCTCTGAGTTATTCGATTCACATTTTAATAAAATTGACATGTTTCACCTCACCTTTTTGAAATTTCCATATTATCAAACATCAGATTATTTAAAATATAAATACTGTGCTTAGTGTTTAGATAATATACATAACTGATTCTACTTATTCTGTTCATATTATTAATCAAATTAGCAATTTATTATAAAACTTATTTGTACGCATGCGCAAATTGTCACGTGACATAAACGATTAACAGCGATATGAATTTTCGAAAAGCAGTGCAGCATTTTACATTCCCACTGTTAGACTTGAGATTGAAGGTGACTGCTGTACAACTCTGATTAATTTCCAGATTTTAATACAAGTGAAAACCGTTTTCTTCGTTAACGAATAAAGTAAGTTTTATTATATCATTGCAATACATATGTATCAATAAAAATAAATTAAATGAAATTTAAAAATAGATTTTTTTATATATTAAGCATTTATTAAGTATATAAATATACTTCTTTTATTACACAGATGTTTCAGCAAGAGGAACCAAAACAGCAGCAAATTTCCGAAATGTATGATCCGAATGATTCATCCTTAGCACATACAAAGTTAATGAATAATACATATGTAAGTTACTTATATGTTAAATACTAGAATTCATACACTATATATAATTAGGTTAAATTTACATTAAAATATTTTGTCCTATATTCAATAAGAAGTATTTTTATTTGTAATATTAGAGTGATATCTAACTGTTTACTTTAATTTCCCTTACAGAATTGCTCTTTTTGTGATAAAAACTTTTCATCTAAATGGAATTTAAAAGAACATATACAGATCCATACCAATGAAAAACCATTTACTTGTGAAGACTGCGAAAAACTGTTTTCAAGAAAGTGTGAATTAAAAAAGCATATGATGATGTATGATACTCTATCACCTGCTATATGTGAAATTTGCAAATTATCTTTTACTAGGAAATGTGCTCTAATAACTCATATGAAAACACACCCAAACAGAAAATTGTTTAAGCATGAAAAGTTTGAGAAATCCTGCAACTATCGTTATAGATTAAATAAACACAAGATTATTCACAATAGACCACAATTAAATTGTTATGAATGTGGGAAATCGTTTTCAAGTAAAAATAAGCTGAATCACCATTTAAAAATTCATAAAGTCCAACATCGTCCACTGTTTAAGCGTGAAAAGTATGAGAAATCCTTCAACTATCGTTATAGACTAAATCAGCATACGCATATTCACAATAGACCACAATTACATTGTTATGAATGTGGGAAATCATTTTCAAGTGAAAATAAGTTGAATCACCATTTAAAAATTCATCAAATCCAACATCGACCACTGTTTAAGTGTGAAAAGTGTGAGAAGATCTTCAGCTATCGTTATAGATTAAATCAGCATATGTATATTCACAATCGACCTCAATTCAATTGTAATGAATGCAAGGAAACATTTTCAAATGAAAATAGACTAAACCGTCATTTGAAAGTGCACCAAAACCTACAGTATACATGTGATCAGTGCAAACATAAATTTAGTAATAAATTAAATTTAAATCAACATTTACGTACACACCATACTAAGAAACGTCTTGTTCCTGTTAACAGTGAAATGCCTTTACCCATTGTAAAGTTTAAAAGAATAAAACATGAAATACCAGCTTTCGAAGTGTTTGAAACTCTAACTTTTCATCCTGAGAAAAATGAAGAAGATTGCTTAGTTACAATGATAGATATTCAAAAATTAACCAATCATTTGAAAAATTTAACAGTCAAAGATCAGATTAGAGACTTCGAAAAATTGAATGTTTAGAACTGAATATTTCAAAGTATGGCAACTTATCTAGAAATTGATTTTACATCATGTAAATATGTAGTCTTTTAAGTGTCGATTTTATAATTGATAGGAATGCATATTATTAACAGTGTATTGTATAAATAGCAGTAATAAATAAATAAATAAATAAACATAGTCTTGAGTTAGTCCTTTCATATTATTAACCAAATTATGTTTCGTCCTACACTTCAGCGCTTTCTGAATTAACGTCCATCAAGTTGCTTAAAATATAAATACTATCTCTTTCATTATACAGATGTTTCAACAAGACGATCCAAAACAGCAGCAAACTTCAGAAATTAATGATCTGAATGATTCATCCCTAGCACATGTAGCGTTAACGAATAATATGTATGTGAGTACTTATATGAGAAATACTAGAATTCGTATATGAAAAGTAATAAGAGTAAATATAAAATGATTTGTCTTACTGCCTACACTTTAACAAGTGCCTTTTTACTTATATTGTTGAAGAGAACCTTAATTGTTTGAAATTTATTTCTATTTCAGATGTGCTCTATTTGCTACAAACACTTCTTAAGTAAATGGAATTTAGCAGAACATACAAAAATCCATACAGGTGAAAAACCTTACACTTGGGAAGATTACCAAATGCTGTTTCCAAGAAGACGTGAATCAAAAATGCACACATCATCATATAAAGCATCGTCAGTTATATGTAAACTTAGTGAAGATATTCAAAAATTAGTCAGACTTTTGAAGAATTTAGACATAAAGGAAGATATTTAGACTGTTTATCCATCATATTTTCATAACACTTACCGCAATATCTCAAACTTAAAATTTGGAAGACATACACACTGCTGAAAAGTAATTTTGTTACCCGTGATTCTTCTAACCAGCATGAATGTATAAATATTATTTTGCAATGTATCCTTTAAATGCTCACATTAAATATTCTTTTATATGCATATATCGTTGTGTTTATTTTTAAAAACCTATTACATTAATAAAATAGGTTACACACACGTACATACACATAACATTTTAAGTGAAACAACACTCTCACAACTTAAAAAAATGCATAAGAACATACAAAAATAAGCATATGTATGAAAAAATATGCAAGTTTACAAAATAATTTCACTGTTTTCTAGAAATACCAACAAAAAAATATTTAAAGTATAAAAAAATTACAAAAGTGAAAAGAAAAAACAAAAATGTAAAACAAAAATCACAAAGTGAAAAACTCACAACAAAGTTTTTGAGAAAAAAAATTTACAACAAAAATTTTTTTTACAAAAACCAAAACTTCAAAAAATATTTTTCCAAAAAAATTTTTTTTCAAAAACATTTTTACAAAAAATTTTTTTTTCAAAATAAGTTTTTACAAAAGTAAAAAATAAAAAATCACAACGTTAAAAATATGAAAAATTTTAGTTAAAAAAAGTGTAAAAAAAATTGCAAAAAAAGTTGCAAAAATTTCAAAAAAGTTACGAAAAAAGTATCAAAATTTTTGTTCTTTTTAATACAGTATGCAATGGCGAAACCATTGTATTTTGCTAGCATTTGTATTTTTATAGCAAAATACAATGGTTTCGCCATTGCATACTGTATTAAAAAGAACAAAAATTTTGATACTTTTTTCGTAACTTTTTTGAAATTTTTGCAACTTTTTTGCAATTTTTTTTACACTTTTTTTAACTAAAATTTTTCATATTTTTAACGTTGTGATTTTTTATTTTTTACTTTCGTAAAAACTTATTTTGAAAAAAAAATTTTTTGTAAAAATGTTTTTGAAAAAAAATTTTTTTGGAAAAATATTTTTTGAAGTTTTGGTTTTTGTAAAAAAAATTTTTGTTGTAAATTTTTTTTCTCAAAAACTTTGTTGTGAGTTTTTCACTTTGTGATTTTTGTTTTACATTTTTGTTTTTTCTTTTCACTTTTGTAATTTTTTTATACTTTAAATATTTTTTTGTTGGTATTTCTAGAAAACAGTGAAATTATTTTGTAAACTTGCATATTTTTTCATACATATGCTTATTTTTGTATGTTCTTATGCATTTTTTTAAGTTGTGAGAGTGTTGTTTCACTTAAAATGTTATGTGTATGTACGTGTGTGTAACCTATTTTATTAATGTAATAGGTTTTTAAAAATAAACACAACGATATATGCATATAAAAGAATATTTAATGTGAGCATTTAAAGGATACATTGCAAAATAATATTTATACATTCATGCTGGTTAGAAGAATCACGGGTAACAAAATTACTTTTCAGCAGTGTGTATGTCTTCCAAATTTTAAGTTTGAGATATTGCGGTAAGTGTTATGAAAATATGATGGATAAACAGTCTAAATATCTTCCTTTATGTCTAAATTCTTCAAAAGTCTGACTAATTTTTGAATATCTTCACTAAGTTTACATATAACTGACGATGCTTTATATGATGATGTGTGCATTTTTGATTCACGTCTTCTTGGAAACAGCATTTGGTAATCTTCCCAAGTGTAAGGTTTTTCACCTGTATGGATTTTTGTATGTTCTGCTAAATTCCATTTACTTAAGAAGTGTTTGTAGCAAATAGAGCACATCTGAAATAGAAATAAATTTCAAACAATTAAGGTTCTCTTCAACAATATAAGTAAAAAGGCACTTGTTAAAGTGTAGGCAGTAAGACAAATCATTTTATATTTACTCTTATTACTTTTCATATACGAATTCTAGTATTTCTCATATAAGTACTCACATACATATTATTCGTTAACGCTACATGTGCTAGGGATGAATCATTCAGATCATTAATTTCTGAAGTTTGCTGCTGTTTTGGATCGTCTTGTTGAAACATCTGTATAATGAAAGAGATGGTATTTATATTTTAAGCAACTTGATGGACGTTAATTCAGAAAGCGCTGAAGTGTAGGACGAAACATAATTTGGTTAATAATATGAAAGGACTAACTCAAGACTATGTTTATTTATTTATTTATTTATTACTGCTATTTATACAATACACTGTTAATAATATGCATTCCTATCAATTATAAAATCGACACTTAAAAGACTACATATTTACATGATGTAAAATCAATTTCTAGATAAGTTGCCATACTTTGAAATATTCAGTTCTAAACATTCAATTTTTCGAAGTCTCTAATCTGATCTTTGACTGTTAAATTTTTCTAATGATTGGTTAATTTTTGAATATCTATCATTGTAACTAAGCAATCTTCTTCATTTTTCTCAGGATGAAAAGTTAGAGTTTCAAACACTTCGAAAGCTGGTATTTCATGTTTTATTCTTTTAAACTTTACAATGGGTAAAGGCATTTCACTGTTAACAGGAACAAGACGTTTCTTAGTATGGTGTGTACGTAAATGTTGATTTAAATTTAATTTATTACTAAATTTATGTTTGCACTGATCACATGTATACTGTAGGTTTTGGTGCACTTTCAAATGACGGTTTAGTCTATTTTCATTTGAAAATGTTTCCTTGCATTCATTACAATTGAATTGAGGTCGATTGTGAATATACATATGCTGATTTAATCTATAACGATAGCTGAAGATCTTCTCACACTTTTCACACTTAAACAGTGGTCGATGTTGGATTTGATGAATTTTTAAATGGTGATTCAACTTATTTTCACTTGAAAATGATTTCCCACATTCATAACAATGTAATTGTGGTCTATTGTGAATATGCGTATGCTGATTTAGTCTATAACGATAGTTGAAGGATTTCTCATACTTTTCACGCTTAAACAGTGGACGATGTTGGACTTTATGAATTTTTAAATGGTGATTCAGCTTATTTTTACTTGAAAACGATTTCCCACATTCATAACAATTTAATTGTGGTCTATTGTGAATAATCTTGTGTTTATTTAATCTATAACGATAGTTGCAGGATTTCTCAAACTTTTCATGCTTAAACAATTTTCTGTTTGGGTGTGTTTTCATATGAGTTATTAGAGCACATTTCCTAGTAAAAGATAATTTGCAAATTTCACATATAGCAGGTGATAGAGTATCATACATCATCATATGCTTTTTTAATTCACACTTTCTTGAAAACAGTTTTTCGCAGTCTTCACAAGTAAATGGTTTTTCATTGGTATGGATCTGTATATGTTCTTTTAAATTCCATTTAGATGAAAAGTTTTTATCACAAAAAGAGCAATTCTGTAAGGGAAATTAAAGTAAACAGTTAGATATCACTCTAATATTACAAATAAAAATACTTCTTATTGAATATAGGACAAAATATTTTAATGTAAATTTAACCTAATTATATATAGTGTATGAATTCTAGTATTTAACATATAAGTAACTTACATATGTATTATTCATTAACTTTGTATGTGCTAAGGATGAATCATTCGGATCATACATTTCGGAAATTTGCTGCTGTTTTGGTTCCTCTTGCTGAAACATCTGTGTAATAAAAGAAGTATATTTATATACTTAATAAATGCTTAATATATAAAAAAATCTATTTTTAAATTTCATTTAATTTATTTTTATTGATACATATGTATTGCAATGATATAATAAAACTTACTTTATTCGTTAACGAAGAAAACGGTTTTCACTTGTATTAAAATCTGGAAATTAATCAGAGTTGTACAGCAGTCACCTTCAATCTCAAGTCTAACAGTGGGAATGTAAAATGCTGCACTGCTTTTCGAAAATTCATATCGCTGTTAATCGTTTATGTCACGTGACAATTTGCGCATGCGTACAAATAAGTTTTATAATAAATTGCTAATTTGATTAATAATATGAACAGAATAAGTAGAATCAGTTATGTATATTATCTAAACACTAAGCACAGTATTTATATTTTAAATAATCTGATGTTTGATAATATGGAAATTTCAAAAAGGTGAGGTGAAACATGTCAATTTTATTAAAATGTGAATCGAATAACTCAGAGAAGTTTTCTCATGTCAAGTGTTTGAAGCAGTAACTTGCTGAAGCAGTAACTGAAGCAGTAAGAAATGACTTTTTCAGTTTCTAGAATAATAATAATAATAAAAAAAAAAAAAAAAAAAAAAAAAGAAAGAATGAAAGAAATGTATACTATTGGTTGTAAGATGTCGAATGTTGTCAAGACGTGAAAAATATAAATAGGAACATTTTATAATGACATTCAAACTTTTAAAAGTAGTTTAGAAATATAATTAGTATCTTGTAACAATATATAAAGGAATGTATTTCAAAGTTGGAAATTTAAGTTTTTGCTATTAAAACTAAAAATATACATAATATATGCTCTTATGTGGTGAAAATTTCAAATAGTTTAGTAAAGGTTCACATGATTTTAAACGAATACATACTATTTATTATACAAATTTAAGTTTTTGCTATTAAAACTAAAAATATACCTAATATATGCTCTTATGTGGTGAAAATTTCAAATAGTTTAGTAAAGGTTCGCGAGAAGATTTTAAACGAATAGATACTATTTATTATACAAATTCGTATTTATGAACTAACGTTGGAAAACATGGTTTCACTTAAAAATGTATATAATATTTACTTATTGAATGGAAAAGTTTTAAAATCTGTCTAAATGTATGAAATGTAGTATCATAAATATAGTATATAATTTAATAAAATAGATAATTAATAATAAATAAGTAAATAATTTATTAAAGTTTAAATATTATCCTTGTAATACTGTTAAAATATTATTCTTTAAGATGATTTTTCGTTAAGAATCACTCTTTTCTAAAAGCATAACGCAGTCTTGTAGTTAAGTAAACAGGTGACGTCAGGCTATTATATTCAACCCTTCGAAAGAGGGGAAGTTGGAGATATTTGGAGGTATGAATAGAAAGGAAAAAAAAGAAAAAAGAAAAAAAACTGGCCATGTCATACTTTTATAAGAACGCGATTTTAAATTATAATGTTTGTAATGTAGTGTAAATTACTTAACCATCTCAAATTCTGTAAAAAATGGTAAAATCATTAGTTTGATGTAAAAAAGCTAATGCAATTGGATTTCTTTCTTTAAAAATCGGTATTTTCCGTTGTTTTTGCTTAGTTAACAGAACTCATTAAGACGATATTAAAGCGATAACCACTTAAAAACCTAAATGTACGTTTAAATTTCTTTATCTCAAATTGATATTCTGAAGTTTGAGTTGAAAAAATGTAAGAAATCATTCTTTTCTATAAAATTTGATATTTTCCATTGTTTTTTACTTAATTATCAATACTCATTATGGTTATAGTTGTTGAAAAACTAGGATGTATGTTTAAGTTTTAAGTTTTAAGTCGATACATTGATCATGTAGTTGATAAAAATCGTAAGAATCAGTCTTTTTCTATAAAAATCGATATTTTCCGTTGTTTTTTACTTAATTATGAATGCTCATTAAGGTTATAGCTGTTGAAAAACTGAAATGTACGTTTAAGTTTTCTCTCTTAAGTTGATAAAAATCGTAAGAAATTAGTCTTTTTCTATAAAACTTGATATTTTTCATTGTTTTTTATTTAATTAACGATACTCATTAAGGCTATAGCTGTTGAAAAACTAGGATGCATGTTTAACTTTCAACTTGTAAGTCGATACACTGATCATGTAGTTGATAAAAATCTTAAGAAATCAAATAAAAATTTATATTTTTCACTGTTTTGCTTAATTAAAAATACTCATTAAAATGATAACCACTTAAAAACTGAAATGTGCGTTTAAGTTTTCTCTCTTAAGTTGATAAAAATCGTAAGAAATCAGTCTTTTTCTAAAAAACTTGATATTTTCTATTGTTTTTACTTAATTAATATTACTCATTAAGATGTCTATCATGCAAAATTCAAATATATGTTTAACTTTCTTGTGTTAAATTGATAATCTCATCTTGTAGTTGAAGAAATCTAAATAAAATGGTTAAAAACTGAGATTTTAATTGTTTCGCTTAATTAATAATACTCATTAAAATTACGGTTGTTCAAAATTCAAATATAAATTTAATCTTCATCATATAGTATGATTCCGAGTTGAGATGTGATTGATAATATTTTTAATTAGGGAAGGTTGATCACCTATCCTGTTATAATAGAATGTTCCTTTTTTCCACTAGGGGGCGTTTGTGGAGGGGGACGCACGGTGGGCGCAGGAGGGACCGGGAGGGATGGTGGCGGTGGGACAGCCGCAGGAGGCACCGCAGGCGGGACGGTTGCTGCGTGGTGCGGCGGCGGCACGGTGCCGCAGTGTCGCCGCCGGCTGTCCTTAAACTGTCCTTTTCCTACTACTGATGTCGGATTTTTGTCGTTGGATTTTTACAACGTTTTACCCTATTAGAGTAAATTTTGACCCCTGTGTTTTTTTAATATTAGTGATTTTTAATGCACTTTTCAATGCAATTTTTAGAAATTTTTCGAGTTTTATGGTGGTTTTTTGATATTCGGAAGTAAAAATTGATTTCAAATTTTTAATCTAATATAATTATAGAGATTTTTAACGCGATTTTTCAAGAATTGTTGTGTTCCGTGTCGATTTTTTTTTTCTATAAAGGATTTCCTTTTACTACGTGATTATCCTGTCGACCAATTTTGCCAAATTATATCAATCGTGAAACAAGCCAAATTATGCAAATAGATGTAGTTTTTATGTTAAATAATGAAAGAAGAGATAATTTAGAAAAACATTAATACAAATACATATAAAAATAAGAAGTAAAAACCACTTGATGACGTAACAAACATATGAAACATGTTTAATGTCAAGTGAATATGGAATTTACGATCCGCCATTATTGTAGTTTAATCTTATGGTTTGACCCAGATAGTTTCTTGGTCAACCGGATAATCAAATAATTCAGATTTCCGATTAGAATGTTTTATCCGTTTGATGAAATTCTGATTACTGCGATTTAAAAAATAACTAGCGATATTTAGTGCATTTTCAATGCGTTTTTAATGAACTTTTTAATGCGATTTAGTACTATTTTTTTCGATCCCCACCACAGTGGTGTTTTAACAATTAAAAAATTATTTTGGTTTCAACGTTTTAGCCTACTAAAGTAAATTTCACCATTTACCTTTTTTTAATTTTGTCGATTTTCAATGTGATTTTTGATATATTTTTTGTTCTGCGTCGATTTTTTTTGTAATTCATGTAAAAAAGAATGGTTGCTACGTTTTACACGACTAGAATATTTTTTTATTCACGGGATGTATTTACATTTAGCGATTTTTAATGCATTTTTCGATGGTTTTGTATTGGTTTTTTGAATCTCACGGTTATTTTTTGAAATTTCGAAAAGGAAATTAATTTCAAACATTTACACTTCATTTACGAATTTTGAAATTTAGTGATTTTTTAATGCAATTTTTAGCAATGTTTTCATTATTTCTCACGCTTTGCGCCGATTTTTTCATTCGTATTTAAGAAATAATTCAGATTACACTATTTTACTCTATTAATGTAAATGTTGTCCCCCGCTATTTTTAAATTTGAAACGATTTGTAATGAATTTTTGAATACAATTTTTAGATGTTTTCGAGTCCACGGCAATTTTTTCACAACTGGAAAAGAAATTTTTAAATAATTTGTAGCTTAATGTAATAAATTTTGACATCAATGATTCAGATTTTTTGTGTATTTTTATAAAATGTTTAGCAAGTTTTGTGTCGATATTTTTTAACTAATGAAAGAGTTCAGATTTCAATGTTTTGTCCCATTATGGTAAATTATGTCCGCAGGAATTTAATATAAATGTTTATCTTACTATGGCAAATTTTGTCCGGATTTTTGAATTTTACTTATTTTTAATCTGTTCTATAGTGATTTTTCAAGTTCTGTGACAGTTGTTGACATCGGTAAAAGAATTTCGGTTTCTAACTTTTAGCATAAATAGTACAATTTGTTCTCCACGCTTTTATGAATTTTGCCAATTTCTAATGCGATATTCAATGTAATTTTTAGTTAGTTTGGGGGAATGTAGGTGTTCCGTGTTAATTTTTCCTTATTCATGAACGATTTCCGATTACAATATTTTCGACTGAATATTAAATTTTTACAGCCATGACTTTTAAATATTCAGCGATTTTTAATATAGTTTTCGATACGATTTTTAGCCATTTTTTAAAGTTCCTTGGCGATTTTCTGCCATTCAGAAACCAATTTTGATATCAAGCATTTTGTTTAATGTAGTTATGTTTCGAATGCAATGTTTTATCTCTTAATATGATTTTGGCGTTCCATGCCTACATTTTGTAATTTATGAATGATTTCGATCATAACCCCCCCGCCCTGCCTTAATATTATTTTTTTAAGTACTTTCAAATATTTCCAAATATTTGGCTATTTTTAATGCAATCATCAATGTAATTTTTAGCCATTCTTCAAGTTCCGTGGCGATTTTTTACATCCGGAAATCGATTTCGATTTCAAACTTTTTGGTTAATATGGTTAATTTCTTGATTACAATATTTTATATTATAACAGTGAATTTTTACCCTAGTAATTTTTTAATGTTTTACGACTTTCATTACATTTTTCAATAAAACTTTTGGGCTTTCTCAGTTTTTTTTTTATTTTTATTTATTTATTTATTTTTTTTTTAACATTTGTTAAAGGAATTCGATTTTAAATTTCTAGACTAATAAGAGTTTGGTTTCAAACTTTTATCCTTTACGGTAATTGTTTTGCTCTCTTATTTTGATCTACAGCAATTTTTAATGCAGTATGCTTTTTTGAGTTCACGGCGTTTTTTTTCAGATACGGAAAAGGAATTCGGTTTTTAATTTCTTTGCTAATATGATAAATTTTCTCCTGTACGATTAAAGATTTTTATTGCGATTTTTTAGCAGTTTTTTTCGTATTTCAATTTTTTTTACATTATCAAATTAATTAGATTCAAAACATTTATCCAAGTTGAGTAAATTTTGAGTTCCGTGATTTTTGAAAATTTTGCCATTTTTTAAAGCGATGTTTACGTTTCTTCGCGACCCGCTTCGATTTTTTAGAGGTTCAATTTTTGGCCGAATTTATTAAATTCTGATCTCTTTTCTTCAAAGTTTATTCGAATTTTGAAACACAATTTTTGAATTTTGTTTTATATTTTTATGAGATTTTTAATGTTTTTTGCGATTTGTAAGATTTTTCCACATAAGTAAAAATATTCAACTTCAATTTTCTAGCCCATCTCTTTTCAACGAAGTTTAGACGAAATTCTTGCAGCATTTTTTAAATTTTTCGAGGTTTTTATTATGATTTTTAAAGTTTTTTCGCAATTCTTGCTATTTTTTGATGAACCCGGGCATCGCCGGGCAGAACAGCTAGTAAAGAGAATAAAAACATTACCAAAGAGCAAACTTTGTTTACATGAGCAACATTCTGACACTAACAATATAAGAAGCTGTCTTAGTTATTTTCCTGCACATTTAATGCATATTTTAGGGATAATAAATGTAATACCTAAATTTATAAATAAAATTAAACTTTATAAAGGATACAATGTAAGCACTGGTTACATCTATGCACATAGGAGTCTTTAGCATGGACAGAAAAACCATGCTAATGACACTGATATTTGTCCATGCTAATGACAAATTTTAATTTAAATAAGATTATGAGCCATAATATAATCACAATGCAATAGTCCTTTCTGGGGCTTTTTAAAACACAAAAGTTCTATGCAAATAAGTAAAATAAAAATTTTAACTATAAAATAAACATGAAAATTATTATCCATTCTAATGACATACAATTGATGTACGCCCCTAATATTCAACTTCTTTTCTTAAAATATAATACATGCTTCTATTTTCTGGCTGGGATAAAATGGCTACTTTTTGCCATGGAGAAACTTTATATTTTCAAACTATTTTCATATGTGAAAATGAAATTTTGATTAATAACCAGCTGTGCTAGTATGACCTTGTTTTAAAAATAGAATATGGAGGACAAACTTTAATTCTTTTTTATATACTATAATTTATTTTTAAAATGAAATTTATTGGATAAATCCTCTCCTTGATTAATTTAAAGAAAGAATAGCATTTGTTTTATTTTATAAACATGATATTAACTCTTGAAAAATGCTAGTATACACAAGACACAGCTGCTGTGGACATCCATGCTAATGACATTTTGAACCTTTATTCTGTTATTTTAAGGTGTTTTTAACTAAAAAGTGAGTAGTTTTTGAGTGCAAATAATGAATAATATTTAGACAAACATATCTAAATGTAAAAACATGACAGAAAACCTCTCAATTTTTTTTGTATGCCGAAAGACATAAATTGTCCCCTATTTTGAGAATCACCCATATATACGTATGTATGATTTTCTCCTTAATTGTATTTTGAAAAAATGAGAATGACTTTAGGTCAACTAAATAAAAAAAATTGCTATGTAAGATGAGTTCCTATTCGTTATTGTTTTTTTTTAAAATAAAAATATAGTCGAGACTATTACAAAATTCGTAATTAAAGTAAAACAAAAAAATTCTCCAAAAATAACTTATATTTAAAAATATCAAAGCTTATTATCGCATTTTCACATAATTTTTTAACTCCTCACTATAATTATCATTATGTGCCATGAATTTCGCCAATATGATATCAATTCTTGGTCAAGAAGAGTTCAAATGAATGCAATAGCACTTATTTTGTCTATGTCAAATGGCTGCACTTGACAAAAAATTAAAACTTGTTCTTTGAAAAAAAAGAAAAAAAATTCCTATCAAACTATTAAGTAAAAACTTACTTTCAATATTTTTGCATGAATATTTAAAAATATTAATATAAAAAAATTGCAGAGTGTTAAGCATATAAGGGTCATTTTCAAATTTCGCTTACATATGCTGTCCGAGGGTAAAAAGCAGAAAATTCAAACATAAATTAATATTTAAAATTTGATTTGAGCTATGCATTAGCTAAAGAAGATTATATTAAACGTTTCTAACATGAAAAATTAAAACAAATATTTAAAAATATAAATCTTAGATATAAATCTTTAAAATTTTGATTCTAAGCAAAAATGCCTGTCCCATTCCAAGTTTTATGCTTTCAGTCAAAGTAGGTTTCGAATGCTGCCTAAAGTTAGCAGTAAATATTCGGTGATGTAGTTAAACTATTCACACAACTACTACTCACCATTTTAGGTAGATTTCGTATGAAATACTATTAGGTAGATTTCGTATGAAATACTACCTATTGCATTATCTCCCATGTTGGAATTTCTGAAAAATTTTTGCAGATCTACACCGATCATGACTCTTAGGCCCCAAAACTACCATCAGTAAAAAAGTTTATATCTATCTATCTATCTATCTATCGGTGTATATCACTTTCTTCTGGACACTATAACTTCCATAATTATGCTCAGATCTTCTTCAAACTTTTAAATAAAATCAAGGGTCATAAAATCTCGGACGAGTTCGTTAATGGGCAAAATCGGACCAAGGGGGTGGGTGTAGGGACGGTTTTTGTGACAATCGAAAAAACGTCATAACTTCTTAATTAAAATCGATATCGAATCGGTTTAAAGTTTATATTACTTCTTGAAGATAGGCCAAAAGTGACAGATTTTTGATAAATTTAGAAATGGGCTCAAGGGGCGAAAAAACAGTGTTTTTGGGAGAAAAAAATTCATAACTTCGTCAATTCTAAAGATATTAAATTCAACTAAATTTTTGATAAATGTTCCTAAAATTATCTAAAACTTTTGTATTTACAAGTTTTTGATAGGACCAACTTTTACCGATTAAAAAAACTAAAAACGAAAAGAAAAAGGGGGGTGAAAAAGAAAAAAATCCATAACTCCGTCAATTTTTAAACTATCAAATCTAATTAAATTTAGTTTACATGTTCTTAATAAAACCTACAACTTTTATACTGACAAGTTTTTCATAGGACTAATTCGTATAGCAAAAATAAATTAAATAAAAATAGGAGTTGAAGAAAAAACCTTAAATCCAAACTGCTTATATTCTGACTCATTTTTAAATTAATTTTTTATTTTAAACGCATCCAAATGGTAGATTCTCTTATTTGGAAACTGTATAAAGTGACGCATTGGTCAGTGTTTTGATAAAGACAAAATATATAAAAAAAGGCTACCAAAAAGGGTATTTTGAACAGAAATTCCCGAAGTCATCGTGGCTGAAAGTTTAAGGAAGTATTTAAATAAGAAATTCCTTTTTTTTTCTGGCTCGTTTTTAAATCCATTTTTGCTCTCAAACGCATCCAGTTTACAGATCCTCCTTTTTAGGAACTATATAATGTGACGCATTGGCCAATTTTTTTTTGATAAAGACAGAATATAGTTGAAAAAAGGTTGCCAAAAAGGGTATTTTAAACAGAATTTCCGAAGTCATCGTGATTAAAGTATTAAGGATGTATTCAAATAACAAATCTGTTACTTTATGACTCATTTTTAAATTGAATTTTACTCTCAAACGCATTCAATTGGTAGTTTATTTTTATTTAGAAACTATATAATGTACTGTTTTGGCCGATTTTTTAATACATTCAGAATATATTACAAAATATGTTGTCAAAAAGGGCATTTGAGCTGAATTTCGCTTAAGAGGATTCTGATAAAACCTGTTCTTGCAGAAAAATGAAATTAAAAATTTTTCATAAGCGGCTGAATGAAGTTATTAAACTTGGTTTATCTCTAATCATACTTTTTTTTTGTTGTTGAAATGAGCACTCTTCGAAATCTACCTCCGCCTATAGGCCAAGCCGTCAGGGATTTTTTACTCTTCAATTGTGAAGCAATGTACTAGTGGCAAGAATCAAAGTTGGCTTTTATCAAGGTTGGTATTTTTTTTCACTGTCAGGCCTATTGCCCTAAATTTTAATATTAAAATAATGATTTTTGCACTTTTGTAATTAAATATTGTTTACTAAATAGTTTCAGAAGGTATATATATTATTATCTAAGTTAGAAATTATGCAAGCTAGTTCATTTTTAATAGTAACTTTTTGAAATGTCAATCCGTCACCGTGCAATGTAAGCGATGAAATGTAAGCTGCTAAGTAAGTTTACTAAATAGTTTTAGAAGGTATGTAAATTATTATCTAACTTAGAAATTATACAAGCTAGTTTATTTTAATAGTTTTTTTTGTTTTATTTGAACTGTCAAATCCGTTACTTGTCCAAGTCCGTTACCATGAAATGTAGAAAACGAATGGAGAAAATGGCCCATACAATGAATTAATTTAAGCTCATTTAGTTGCAAATACCAGTAAAATATTTTAAATTCCCAATTGTGTACATAAGATACACGCCATAAAATATAATTTTTAGCTGAAATTTTCAAATTTGGTTTTTTTAATTATTTTTCTCATTATTAAACCGATATATACATTTCAAAGAATTTTTAGCATGAAAATGACAAAAATAATGCAGCGAAGTGTTAAAATTGGAATGGGTTCTCAATCTATATTTCAACTTATTTGGCGAGGAGTTCTTGTGAAACAGAAACACCATAAAAACGATTTATTATTGACAGATTGTGTTGCATACTTTTAAACCTAACGGAATAAGAATTTCTCTTATCGTAACAGCAAAACATCTACCGTAAGTGAAAAAATGATCTTAGTTTTGTGCATATCTCAAGTATGTAATTTATCCTGAAAAATGAAAAAAGCTGATATATATTTCTAAATAATTTTTGTGCATTTGTAACATTGCGATTTTTTTTCTTCTGATACGGTTTAGGAGAAATCTATATTATGAGGGAAAAAATAACAAAAGGAAAGATAAATGATTATACACAAAGATTTCTTTTCGTTACAGAAAAGTTTTAAGAAGATATATACTGTTACTATAAATAATTAAACTGTGAGTTTTACTAAAAATCTATAAAAAGTTTTTTTTTTCATTGGCAAAATAATTTTAATAAAAAAAACATATTTTAATAATACATATATGGGTGATTCTCAAAATAGGGGACAATTTATGTCTTTCGGCATACAAAAAAAAATTGAGAGATTTTCTGTCATGTTTTTATATTTAAATATGTTTGTCTAAATATTATTCATTATTTGAACTCAAAAATTACTCACTTTTTAGTTAAAAACACCTTAAAATAACAGAATAAAGGTTCAAAATGTCATTAGCATGGATGTCCACAGCAGCTGTGCCTTGTGTATACTAGCATTTTTCAAGAGTTAATATCATGTTTATAAAATAAAACAAATGCTATTCTTTCTTTAAATTAATCAAGGAGAGGATTTATCCAATAAATTTCATTTTAAAAATAAAATTATTGTACATAAAAAAGAATTAAAGTTTGTCCTCCATATTCTATTTTTAAAACAAGGTCATACTAGCACAGCTGGTTATTAATCAAAATTTCATTTTCACATATGAAAATAGTTTGAAAATATAAAGTTTCTCCATGGCAAAAAGTAGCCATTTTATCCCAGCCAGAAAATAGAAGCATGTATTGTATTTTAAGAAAAGAAGTTGAATATTAGGGGCGTACATCAATTGTATGTCATTAGAATGGATAATAATTTTCATGTTTATTTTATAGTTAAAATTTTTATTTTACTTATTTGCATAGAACTTTTGAGTTTTAAAAAGCCCCAGAAAGGACTATTGCATTGTGATTATATTATGGCTCATAATCTTATTTAAATTAAAATTTGTCATTAGCATGGACAAATATCAGTGTCATTAGCATGGTTTTTCTGTCCATGCTAAAGACTCCTATGTGCATAGATGTAACCAGTGCTTATATTGTATCCTTTATAAAGTTTAATTTTACATATAAATTTAGGTATTACATTTATTATCCCTAAAATATGCATTAAATGTGTAGGAAAATAACTAAGACAGCTTCTTATATTGTTAGTGTCAGAATGTTGCTCATGTAAACAAAGTTTGCTCTTTGGTAATGTTTTTATTCTCTGTATATGTATAAATGTAAAAATGGAAACCATTTGCTGAAAAGGAAGGCTAATAAATATAGAAAAAATATTTAAACAGGAAGAAAATAAAAGTTTCTTAATATATTTATTCCATGCAATTTGTTTTGTCATTAGCATGGCTCAAAAAATATTAATTATTTTTTTTAAGTTAATTTTTAAATATTTAGCTCTGCTGACTACTTGTAAAGTATACCTAATACTATATTAACAACACCTATTTTTTCAGAAATTTTGCTAACAGTAATTTTTTTAAGATTTTTCTTTTGAAATAGTCTCCTATTTTGAGAATCACCCATATAAATGTATACAGATAAAAAAAAAAAAAAAAAGTATCGAGGAAAACGTTATTTACTACCTCAGGCAAGACAGATTGCTAGTTTTTAACTGTTATGGATACCGTTAAACGTGATAATGAAAACGGATTTTTTTTATTGTAAAAGAAAGTCATTAATACATATTATTGTACGTAAATTTAAATAAGTAATTCTTCGAATAAGTTTGAGAAAGTCAGCATATTGCAAAATGATTTTTGTGGGCTTATAATATTGTGGTTCTTATTTTACTTCTGGTTTAACAGTTCATGAAAAAAAAATATCAAAAACTAGTGCAAAGATGAAAAAGATAAGGTAAATTATTATACTGAATGATTTATTTTAATCACTAAGAATCTGACAGGTTATATTGATATTTGAATTTGTATTTTAATCATTGATGAGTTTTAACAAATGTTACTAAATAAAAACTATTCGAAATTTATTTCAAACAATTAAGTCTTTCGTTTTTCAAAATCAGACATTAAAAAAGCTTTTAATTTTTTTGTATTTTTTGGGAATTTAATATATGATTTGAAATTATTCTTTCTGAATATAGAAAGATTAGAGATATTTGTAAGATGTTTTCTTTCATACTGGATATTGATCTCTCGCAGTGAAAATTTCCTTGAAGATTTTGATTGTTAAAAATTACTGAAATTTATATAGCATAGTCGCACGTGTGCTTACTTTTGAATACCAGTATCTTAGAAAAGTTTTTTGGCTACATTTAATTCATAAATTTTCCAATAAAATAAGACAAAGATTTCTTTTCGGATTTATTGGCATTTAAAAGCATATGAAAATCTTTACCAATCTGTATATGAAAAATTGCCAAAAATTGGTTTAAATAATAATTTAAAGATTATTCAATGCCTGTGTACACATATAGACATTGCATGATTTATTTTTCACAGTTTAACTTATTTAATATAGCGCATTAAATACATTTCTTAACTATTAATTAAAAAAAAAATTGCCTATATTTTAAGTAGCTTTTATTACAAAAAATGAAATTCTACCTATTGCAGCCGCCTAAGCAGCCGTACAGAAAAGAAATTCCGGCAAATTTTGGCATATTTATGCCGATCATGACCCTCAGATCCTATATATTTTCTTTGTCATGATGCGCTCGCATGTTTATGAATTGATTTGAATGTGATTTGTATATGCTTTGCTCATAGAAATCTCTCGACCAAATACGTTCAACAATAACGCCATCTTGTTTCCAAGTGGCGGCCAATTAAAATTTTTTAATAAATTAAAAATATAAAAGACGTACAAAAAATTAGAAGAAAAAAAGACTTGCTTGAACTACAAGGATTCCGGAGATTTTTTGTTGTTGTTTTATTTTATCTTAAAAATGGCTAAGATTACAGCAATTTGAATAAAAATGGCTAAGATATAGTAATTTGAATTTTTAAACGTGCTTCACATTTAAAACAATTTAATAATTGTTATTCGACAGCACTCGTATATATTAACTGATTACGATATGACTGAGAGCATGAGTTCAACTGTTTTGACAGTTTTTGACAGTTTTGACTGAGTTTATTTGTTAGCTTCATTCACCATGTTGATTTATAATAGACATGCCGCAAAATTGTTAAACTAAACATAAATTGCTTTAAATAAGAGCAACCTGATACAGCAGACTATTTTTGTGAAATTCTCATTCATGTTCATTATTGACAAAAACTGGTAATGAATCTTTTTAAATCGGTTTAACTATTATAAGCTAAAAAAGTAAACAAAAGTAAGTAAACAAAAGTTAATACAAGTAGAATAAATTGCAATCCTTTTTAAATAACGGAATATGAAAGTTACTTTTTCTCCTGACGACACAGGACGGAAGGACATTTTAACAAAAGTATTTTTGTTTTTGGATTGTGTAATTTTTTTTAAAGTTTGTATTCAGATATTGATAATAAATAATCTAATGTTAAAAAACATAGAATATGTAATTTTTAAAATAACGTATTTGAAAAAAGTAGTACAATAATATTATTAAACTAATATGAAATCTATAACTCATAAATACCTTTAACCCAATACGATAAAAAATAATTACAAGCTTTAATGAGAAACTTAAGTCTCGGGTTCCAAATAAATTTTCACTGAAATTTACGTTGCTGTTTATTATAAATGTTTAACTTTAAAAATTTTGTTTAATCTTGCTGTACATCTATCTGCCTATTATATTGACTCATATATCCACAGTATATAAAAAAATATATCAGCTATGTTGTTTCTGTTTGTCGTAACAAAATTTTATATCAGCTTACAAAATTTTATTTTATTTAGTATCAAAGTATTTACAAAATCATCCAGATACCCGAGCATTTAATTTTTTGTATTTTCAATATCTGTAAACATTTGCTATGCGTTATATAAGCAAGTACATCGAAAAATATTTATTGCTGGGAAATTTGCTCTAATTCAGAAAACCGTCCAAATTCGTATAGGAAAAATTTCAGTTTTTTTAAAAAGTAATTAATCGTTTTCGCGAAGTATAATGATATTGTAAAGCAGAATATTTTTGCACAAAAGTTAATTATTGTTGGTTGATAGAAAAAAAATATATATTGTTTTAAATTATTTTGTTAGTAACTGTCAGATTAATTAAAAATATGAATACATGAAATGATTTATAGTTCTTATTCTAAAATAGGTGTAAAAACATTTATAAGGTTTAAAAAAATTAAAACTTATATGCAGATGTTAAATTTAAAAACATACCCAGAGCGATTTCGACCACACCTTGGTCATCATAAAGGGGGGAAATGAGAAGAAATCAGCAAACCTTCAGAATTACAGAGTTTTTCAGTACACTGGTTTAAATTCACAGGGCGAAACGAATAATGAAAAAAAGAAAGTATTAGAGTCTATTGAACGAAATAGGTCATTCCGTACGAAATATGCCATTAACATCAGGCAGCCAACACCAAATGTGGCAGACTCCCGTTATGGTAGAAAAGAGATCGTGTCTCCTTCTCCAACGCTGTCGTCTGCCTTGCTTTTCGGCGCAAAATTTTTCCTTCTAGCTTTTTGTCCATTTTCTGATCGTTTCAATTCCCTCAAAATTGTCCCGACTTTCAGCTAAGTTCAGTACCACCGTTTAGGCTCAAAAACATCCACCTCCATTTCGTATGGTATAATGAGTACTAGGTGTGCGGCAACAAATCACATAGTTAACACAATGTGACATAAACCACAAAGATTAACAACAAAGTACTTAATCTAAATAGCCGACCCGAGTACTTGTCTTAGTGCTTCGCCACTTTGTCGGCTAAAATTCCATCCTGTACGCTAATGGAGCTTGGTGCATGTAAAATCCATCGTGGGTGCAAAGTCCTCCAAGTTACCTGTGAATTATACCTCTGAGATTCCTTGCCACGTGAAGATCTCGTCATCTGATCAAGGTTCTAAATTACGAGACCGACTTGCGTAGTCGTTTACAGTTCAAACAACAGGATGTAGCATTAAATAACAGGCGAACAGTTTGCTCAAACGAGAAGCAAGTACTGCAGAAATGATGGCATGCAAAGCCAAGAAATCAAGTTTATTGCCACCACACGGCAATAGGCTTCCCGATACCAGGTATCTAACCCGTTACGCTGAGATAACTCGGCAGGTAGGGGCCTGGTCATCGGTTAGAAAGAAAGAAAGAATGAATGGACTCCCACAAAATGCATGCGCGGTAAACATTTATTTGTGCTATGATCCTTGTACCACTGAAAAAGATGTCCATGTCTGTTTTTAAAATAAACGTGATAAAAGTGTAGATAATTTTCCTTTTTGTATATCTGCCATATGTTCTTTCAACTTGTCCAGTAATTTTCTGGTTGTCATTCCTATGTATGTAATGGTTTTTTTTATTGTTATATTTAAATGGGATTACGTGTACTTCCTCTTTTTCCTGCTTACCAACTGGATCTAATCTTTTATGCACCAACTTCTGTAGTTTAGACGGAGAGTAGCTACCAGTGTTATATTATATTACTTTAATGTGTGTCTGATAACACAAGCAGAGTCAAACTGCGGCTCGTCGGATACAACTAAAATTTTATTGTTTTTATTGTCATACCTAGCTGTTTGACATCCCTGGAATACACCCACTCACACAAACACAGAAATAACTAATTTAAATACATTGTTTTTTTTTTTCAAATGAAATTTAAATATTTATACTAGGATACATTTTCACTTGTTGTTTAATATTATAGAAATGTTTACACATTTTTTATACGAAATAGATCCAATCCATTTCATAAAGTGAGTTCAAAATTTACTTATAAACCCTTTAAGGCATGGTGACGTCACTGCGACGTCGTTGTGAGTCACACTGTGACTTTATGACTCTCGATTGTCAATGTGACGTCACGTGATGTCGATGTGAAGTCACAGTGACTAAAATATGAAGTCGTTATGGCCGTTTTAGAGCTCGTTTGTGACGTCACATTGTGACCACTTTGTGAAGTCACGGTGTGACAAATTTATGAAAAATGTGTCATTTGTGACTACTTTGACATTAACATCGTGACGAAACTGTGACAAAAGCGACGTTGTGACAAAAGTGTTTTTAAAAGTAAATAACATGTTGTGAAGTTTTTTTGTAATTTTCTAAAGATTTTTAAGAAAGTCACATCTCAGTCACAATGTGACGTCACTGAGTGGTGGCATTTTGATCACAAATGTGATGTGACCACAGTGACTCACAGTGACGTCATAGTGACGTCACTGTGACCATGCGTGCTATGAAGGAATATAGGGATATGTAGACAGTAATTTTAATTTTATAACTAATAATGTTTTTAAAATTTTAGCAGAAATTCTGAATAAACCACATTTAATGTAACAACTAAAAGGATTTTAAATGACATATATACAACGTATTCCGTAGATATTTTACACACTATATTAAAAATTAATTTAAATTTTTGACAACAGATGACTCTGTTCTACTTCAAGATGCCAGAAAACTCTACTTTATAGTCTAGTTAAAGCTGGATCATTAAAATTTCATTTTTTTGTAGGTTTCGTAAGAAATACTTTTTTTTATTCTAATTTATATAGAATTTCTGAAAACATTTACAGATCTATGCCGAACATGATCCTTATAACCCAAAATCACCCCCAGTATGTATCTATTTTTACACACATATCACATTTTCATGGATACGGTAATTTCGACTCTGCTCAAATCTTTTCCAAACCGATACATTAAATCAAAGGGCAAAAAAACTTGACGAAGTTCGTTATTGAGCAAAATCGGACCAAGAGTGTGGAAGTAGGCTTCCACATGGTTGAATTAGCCCATAACGTTTTAACTTATTAACCGGTCTAGTTTTGTTACATTATTCTGAATGTATTGGAAAGAATTTTATAATTTATGCTTAATGCATATTTTTTTATTACTTGCTTAAAATCCAATTTAAAGCATTTTTATTCTTAAGAGAAAAATAATACTTTTCAGGCATTGTTTGCTGCACTGGTATCTATCTGTACTAATAAAAGAACAAAACGCTCTCTCTGTCTGCGTGTGTGTGTGTGTGTGTGTGTGTGTCTGCGATGGCTAGCAAAATCTACAGCACGCACAAGCCTCAAAAATTTTTTGAGAGTAGCCCCAAATCTCTCCTGATGCACCTGAGCTTCAGAATTTCGAAATTCTAATTATTAACTGAGTAATTAATTAAATTCGAAAGATCACTCTCATAAAAAATCGCCTTTTTTCTTCATTTTTTCCCTTCATTTAGTTATGGTTGGTTGGTTGCATAAAATTTTCGCATAAATAATTAAAAAAGCTGGAACAGACCTTTAAAATTCATAGACTGGCAAACTGTCAGTTTAAATGATGATTTTTTATCACAGCGATTGTAAACCTTGGAGGAAAAAGATAGGTGGTTGTGAAGTAAACCGAAAAAAGGGTTGCAATATTAAACCATTTATCGCTCAAATTTTAATGTCCCAAACAAAAGCATGTGGAAGGGATTTTGTATTAATAAGACGAATTGAAAGAAATGAATTACAGCTGAAGCATATTTTACGAAGAAATAGTAATTTTTTAAAATGGTCTTTTTTCTATTATATTATTTATTTTTTAAAAATGTTTGCTTTTAAAATAAATGAAATTGATAAATTCGAAATAATTAAATGTCAAAATAAAATTAAATAAAATATTGAAAACATTTGATTTGAACTAAAAATTGTATTACTAAAAGTTTTCTTTTTTTCAGAACTTTTTAATGCTTTATAATGTAGATGAAAAAATGTTTATAATTTAACAATATATTAATAACTCTATGTCAATATACAAAATATATTTATGAAAACATTCTTTTAAAATCATGCACGAAAACTTAAATAACAAATATTAGTCTAAAATCTAGATTTCAGAGTGCAGACGATTTTAAGACATTAACGAAAGAATGTTAATTTTTCAAGCAAAATCTTAAATGATGCATCTATATTGATATTTCAAAGTGATGGCTAGGTTACATTTATGTTATATTTAAGTTACGGTAGGGTACTGTTAAGTCGCAGTTAGGTTACAGACAGATTATGGTTATGGTACAAAAGTTTACGGTTAGGCATTTGTCCACAGAGTCAACATTACGCATGCTTTGATTAAAAATATACACTTTTGTTAAATGGCTCTGAAACTATAATACTATATACCAATCTTTTATCATCGTGTATCGATTTCATTCGCGGAATAGTCGGATTTAAGAGTGATATAATAAGTTTGAAATTCAAAATATTTCACTTGGGATTTCTATGCGAAAAAAATAATTAGTTACGTGATATAACAGTGATTTTTACGGGTAAATATCAACTCTTTAACACGAAACTAACGCAATCGTTGGATACATGTTCCCTCCCATGTTTCCCATTGCTCATTTTAAGTATTTTTAGAGCTTAATATTAGTTGTTGTTTTTAAAACCGATTTTTCACAAAGTCAGCTGCGACGTATTTCAGACAATGCATTTCTGCATGCTTCCGGTTACTGATAAAATCATACAAATTTCAAGTTCGTTTAATATTGTTAATACGGACCCGGGCAACGCCGGGCGGGTCAGCTAGTATACTAATAAAAGAACAAAACGCCCTGTCTGACTGTGTGTGTGTCTGTGTGTCTGCGATGGCTAGCAAAATCTACAGCACGTACGAAGCTCAAACTTTTTTTGAGAGTAGCCCCAAATCTCTCCTGATGCACCTGAGCTTCAGAATTTCGAAATTCCAATTATTAACTGAGTAATTAATTAAAATCGAGTGGTCACTCTCATAAAAAAATCATCTTTTCCCCATTTTTTTCTCTTTCGTTTATTTACGGTTGGTTGGTTGTGTAAAAATTTTCGCAGAAGTAATAAGAAAGCTGAGACAGAATTAAAGAAACCCATGGAGGAATGAGATAAGTGGAGGTGAAGTAAGCCTCAAAAAAGGTTTGCAATATGAAACCATTTATCGCTCAAATTTTAATGTGCCAAATAAAAGGACGTGGAAGGATTTTTGTATTATAAGACGAATTGAAAGAAATGAATTACAATTGCAGCATATTTTAAGAGGAAATAGCAAATTTTTCAAGTGGTCTTTGTTCTATTATTATTTATTAAAATAAATGCTCGTTTTTAAAATGAAGGAAATTGGAAAATTAGCAATAGTTAAATATGAAATTAAAATTAAATAAGATATTGAAAACATTTGATACGAACTAAAAATTGTATAACTAAAAGTTTCCTTCATCAATGTAATTTTAAATACTTTAAAACGTAGATGAAATATGTTTATGACTTAATAATTGCATGTAAATAAATATTTAAAATATAATTATGAAAACATTCTTTTAAAATCATGTATGGAAACATAAGTAATAAATATTAATCTAAAATATAGCTTTCTGACTGCAGACGAATTTTATGTATTAACAAAAGAATGTTCTATTTTCAAGCAAAACGTTAAAATAATTTTCTATATTGACATTTAAAACACATATGATAAAATAATTAATAAATTTTTACCGGTGAAGTGATAGATTAGTTCTTTTAAGAAACAAGAGCAAAAAATACGGGTTTAAACCTGTTTCAATTGATAGGCATGTCAAATCACGTGCTTTTGTTGGTACTTAATTGGACTTAATGTAGAGTTACATTTTTAGCACCTCCAGAGATAATACTTCCACTCTATTAATTTCTTTTTACTCTATGAAAGAAACCAATTTGAGATTTTGACATTTCAAAAGTGACTGTTTTTTTCCCCCAAAGACCTTTAAAATTCATTGACTGGCAAAATGTCAGTTTAACTTAGGATTTTTGAATACAGCTGCTACGTCAGATCGATGGTACTTCGTACATTAGAATCTATGTGTGGTTAGCTATGTTGCAGTAAATTTATGTATATGTATATATGAGGCTTTTTTAGCAGTTTTTTAAATCATTGATTAAATTTGAATGCATTTTATTTAAGTTAATATTTTATTAAGACTTTAATTTGTTTTTAAAACAAAAATGAAATGGCTGTTTGACGTACAATTGTTCGAATCGGCAGACGATTCATACACAGTAATAAATTATCAAATAGGAAAATAAATTATATATCAAAAATAGTCACTAAAAGAATAATAGCAAAACCTAATTTTTAGGCGTATCAACACATAATCCGATCCCAACCAGAAAAAACAGACCATACTGCGATCCAAGCAAGACAAAAATTTCATGAGCATAAACAAGACCCGAACCTAAAAATTCCATTTGAAAAAAAAAAACTATGGATTTGATATCTGACCCGAATCAAGTCTGAATCCCACAAAAATATTCAAATGAAGCATACCCCTATCCGATCAAGGAAAAACAATGTTCGTGTATATGCAACCCAACCCGAACCAAAAAATTTTCTTTGAAAAAACCCGAAAAATGATCAGAACGAAAACTGAAATCGATAAAAATATTCCAAAGAACTATATCCCGATAACAGCAAGACAAAATAATTTCCGTGAACATAAACCTGATTCGAACCTAAAAAATTCCATTTGAAAAAAGACCTGAAATTTTATGCAAACTACATCTGAATCCGATCAAAATATTCGAAAGAACCATAACCGGATTCAAATAAGAGAAAATAATTTCCGTGGACATGAACCCGATCCAAACCTAGAATTCCATTTGAAAAAAAAATACCTGAAATTTGAATCGAACCAAATATGAACCTGACAAAAATATTCTACAGAACCATACCCGGCTCTGAACAAGACAAAAAAATTCCATGAACACGAACCTAATTTGAACCTAAAAAACTGAATTAAATCTGAATCTGACAAAAATATTCCAGAGAAGCATATCCTTATTCGAACAATGCAGAATAATTTCCGTTGATGCGCAACCCAACCTGAACCTAAAAATTCCATTAAAAGAACCGAAATCTGAATTGAACGACATCTGAACCCGAAAAAAATATTTCAAAGACCCAAATCCGGATCCGAGCAAAACAAAATAATTTCCCTGGACATGAATCCGACCAGAACCTTAAAAAACAATTTGAAAATATACCTGAAATCTGAATCGAACCAAATCTGAATCCGACGAAAATATTCCAAATAACTATAACCAGATACGAACAAGAAAATATAATTTCCATGGACATAAACCTAATCCGAACCAAAAAATTTCTAAAAAAAAAAACCCCACAAAATTTGAACCAAACCTAATCTGAACCTAACAAAAATATTTCAGTTTAGTATAACCTCATTGGAACTAGGTAAAATAGTTTCTATGGAAGTACAACCCGACCCGAACTTAAAAATCCCACTTGAAGGGAAAAAAAAACCCCACGAAATCTGAATTGTACCTAATCTAAACTGAACAAAAATATTCCAAACTACCATAACCGGACCGAAGAAGGCAAAATAATTTCCATGAACATGAATCCAATCCGAACCTAAAATTCGGATGTTCTACAAAGCATAATGCGCTCCGTAGCGGTGGAATGTGAAACTAAGTATTTAGCGCGAGATGGTTAAGATATTTCGTTTATAGTTAGAGTTAAATTATAACTTGGTTACGGTTAGGTAACAGTCACGTTGCAACTACGTTCCGGTGAGCCTTATGTTATATTTAATTTCCGGTTAGGTTACAGTTAGGTCATGGTTAAGTTACAGTTAGGTTAATGTTAAGTTGCGTTTAGGTTGTGGTTAGATTATGGGTAGGTTATGATAAGGTGACGGCCAGGTTACATTTATGGTTTATTTAAGTTACAGTTAGGTTACTGTTAAGATACAGCTAGGTTACAGACAAGTTATGATTACAATACAATTAGGTTACGGTTAGGATTTTGTTCACAGAATGAACATTATGCATGTTTGATAAAAATTATACACCTATTTTTGTAAAATAGCTCTGAAATTATAATACTGTATACTAACCTTTTAGCTAATCATTGAGAATCGATTTCATTCACGGTATAGTCGGATTTAAGAGTGATATAATTAGTTTGAAATTCAAAATATTTCACTTGGGATAACTATGTGAAAAAAGTATTTAGTTAAGTCACTTAACAGTAATTTTAAGGATAAATATCAACATTTTAACACGAAAATCATGCAATCGTTGCACACATATTCTCTCCTGCGTTTCCCATTTCAGTCATTTTTGGTTTTTTAAACCAATTTTTGACACAGTCAGGGGGTACATATTTAATATAATGTACACTGTAAAAAAATTGACCCTTTTGCTGCATCATCACTCCCCCGCTTTTATAGAATATCTCTCTTTTGACCTATGAGAATGCTCCATAATAAGCTGAGGTAATCATTTTCTATAAAAGCGGTGGAGTGACGATGCAGTAAAAGGGTCAAATTTTTAACAGTGTATTTACACGTATTTCGAGTTAAAGATAAAATCATAAAACTTTCAAGTTCGTTTAACATTGTTATTACGGACCTGGGCAACGCCGGGCGGGTCAGCTAGTAATTCATAAAAAAACAGTTTGCAAGAGAAAAGAATACATTAAAAGTAAATGTATCAAACACATTTTTTTAAGTTCTAAGAAATAAATATTGATCGGAATATTGGATCAAAAATTATTTTTCAAAGTAATTTTCTTAAAAGGCTTTTAAATTTTGAAGAAACATTTATATTAACTTTAAAAAATTTAGTTTTATTACAAAAGGTTTGGGACGAAATTGATTCCTCTTTTGGAGAAACATTAGAAAGTTTTTCTTGAAAACCTTTAAATTTTAATCGCTTTTCTTCAACGGTAAAATGTTTGTGAAATATATTAGGTATTATTTTAAAAGAAAATAATATTGTTTTTAAGTGCTGTTTCAGTTTTTGGTATGTTTCTGAAAACTTCGACTAAAGTAATGTTATAAAAAAAGACAAACATTGTTTTATATTTTAATTAAGTCTCATTAAATAAAACATGCACTTAAAAGTACATCTCATGCTAATAATCGTAAAACATCTTAGTGTTCAAATAAACTAATATATTCTATAATACCTTATACAAATTGTTAAATTTTTTATTTAAGCTTATGGCAGGATATTATTATTTATAAAAGTTTTGATTAAAATTAGGTAGGATAATAAATCTCCTATTATCATTCAAAAAGGTAATACATGCATTTGATAATTGTACCGCAAAATAAATCCTAAAAAGGCTTTAAACTACCAATAACAATTTTTATGAATTACCTTAAGCACATTATCACGTTTATAACAAGACGTTTGCCGGAGTCTTTCATTTCGCGAGAAATTTTCGAGTAAGAATATTTATTAAGACCATTGAAGACCCTACCATTCTAAAGAAAATGAATCTTATTTTAAAAATATAAAGATGTCCCAATAAGATCTATAAAACTTTTATTTAAAAAAATGAATAGGCCTGCAGCAAAATTAGTTGCAATGATAATTAGAATAACTCAAAAAGTCTATTTCTAGTGTAGGTTTCTGGTCATAGATGGTGCTGCAGAACACTTAAACGATTATTAAAGATTTGGCATATTGAAAAATTGCGGATACCCTGAAGAAAGTTGAACGTGTGGAGTGGTTTATCGATACAATGTAAGATACTCAAGCTCGAATAAATTATCAATGTTTTATGACAATCGTTTTTCTAACTATTAATTTTTTCGCTAACTTCAAATGTTTAATTTTCCAAGATAAGCGATGTGATAGCGATTAGCGGAAAAACCAACCTTCAGCAACGCAGGGCTTTTTAGTATAAAAGATTTTGTGAGAAATTTATTTCTCTTTCGAGAAAGATTAATTCCTATCAGATTTATAATTTTACTCAATGTTATAACGCTGAATAGAAAATGTCATAAGCTTTTCAAAAACTACATGTAGAAATATATTTAAAAAATAATTTTAAAGAACATTTGCTTTATGTGTATAATTTTGAAACTTTATGTCGAATTGTAGGAAAAAGAAAAACATCCTAATCAAAAGCAGCATCAATTTGTAATGGAAGTAAGAATTTCTGATTAATATATATATTGATAAATTGCGCCCCAAAGTAAATTGCATAAAAGAGTTTAAATTTTGAAAGAACAGATTTTTTACGTATAATCTTACACAAATATTTAACTTAAAAGATAAATAAATTTCTCCTGAAAGCTATCACAAAAGCTTTCATAAAAAATTTATTTATTTTTCTGAAGAAGTAATAGAAAGGTTTATTAATAGTTTTAAGCTTTTAAAATACCAAAACTGAAATATAGACGTACTTTTGCATTGCAAAGTGCTGCTCTTTAAAAGAAATCAATTGTATTTTGGGACTTTTTTATTTATTGTTTGACCTAATGGTGTAACATAAAATAAGAAAACCCGAAGTTAGAATTCAATTGAAATTAGAAAATCCGACATGAAATGTGAGTCTGTTTTGAATATTTAATTTTATCTAAAATGAATTAAATATGCTTATTCATATTTAGTACTTTTTTATTAATATTTTGAATTCATTTTTTGATTTTAAATCGTAATAGTAAAATACATATAAAATATTATTGTGATATGTGAATTTGTTATTGTTTCTGCAACATTATTTCGCAAAGAAAAAAGAAGGTTAACGAGAATTTTTTTGCTTCTTTTTAGTTTTTATAGCTATTCCAATTAGTTTCAAAAAGTGACATAAAGGCACATGGATGGTTTGTGTCAAATGGGCAGTGCTAATGACGACCTAATTTTTCATATCTATTAAAGCGGAAGGTGTAATAAAACATATAATATATTGAGAATAATGATCGGTCACTGGCGTTTTCAGGTGTTTTGTTAAATGTGTAACAAAAATACAAGAAGAATAATCATGAAACTTCAGGTATCTCAACAGCATAGTAGACATCGTATACTTTCACCATGATTTTTCCCCGAAATATTATAGCGCGTTTTAAAAAAAATAAAGAAAAATAATCTTTTTTAAATTATCCAGTAAAAACTAATGTTGCAAAATCGTTGAAATTGCAGCACTTGCTTAGAAGGATTCTTTATGTAAACTGTGCTTATTACTATGAGGATAGTACACATACTCAATGAAAAATGAATGTTTTTATAATAACAATTTCTAATTTAACCTAGTTTTACGCTTATAACTCGAAGAGAATGTTCTTGTTAAGAACTATGACAAACGACATTGTGCAATACCCTGCAATCGAGAATAAAAAAAATAGTAAATATTGGATGAAAAATGAGCAGATTCACTAAATAATATTTTACTGCGCATCCTCGAATGTAATCAAAGTATGATATGCATAATGTGTTAGCTAAATATACAGAGAAGCTTTTGTAAAATTCTCAATAACATAGTTTGACAGTTCTGAAAATGATTAACGATAGAAAATCGAAATCCGTTGTTCCGAAAAGAAAGCAAAAATATAAGAGGTTGTATCTAAATATAGTAGTACATGCACTATTGAGTACGTGCAATAGTGTGCATAGCATATACTATATTTGGAAACATCTCTCATCATTTTGCTATTTTTTGCGGGGGGGAGGAGAACAGCAGAATTTGAGCTTCTTCCTTCGTCTATCACTTTCAGTATTTTCAAGCTATGTTTCTTCAGACTTTCACGAAAATTTTTCTATACATTCAGCTAATTCATTATACATATGATAATATTATAGTCGCAAATGCGCAACGAAGCATTATTTAGCTAACCTGCTCATTTTTCAGCCAATTTTATTATTTTTAATTCTGATTGCCAGGTATCGTGTACACTGTAGTCATAGTTTTTTTAAAAGAACATAATTTTGCAGTAAGAACTTGCAAATTATAAACAAAATACTTAGTTTAGTTTGAATTGCTTTTATAAACATCTTAAACTCGAGAATATGTTCTGTAATCATTAAAAGAAACACACTTTGTCACAGGAATCCTCATAATCATGTGCTCCAGTTTCAATGCTTTTGCAAAATTAGTTTTCACACGGTAATCCAAAAGATCCGATTTCTTCAATTTGTTTACGGTTCCCTATGAAATTTTAGGGAAAAATCTTCCCTGAAATATATAATGTGCTGTTTTCACACCTCAATTTTTAAGAGAATCCCGCTTGTACATGTAAAGTGAGCAAAAAAAGTATTTGCCCGCAGACGATTTTTTGCATAAGTTACCATAGAAAGCAAATTTGATACTATTCTCTTAATTATTCATTTACTTAAATAAGAAAAAAATAAAAATAACTACCCATTTTCATTGAACAGTAACATTACACATTTAAAAAAATAAATTAATATTTTCTCATACCTAAAAAGTATTTGCACACGAAGTATTGACTGTTAAAAAAGGCATTAAATGTGAACATTATGCAAATGTTTAGCATATCAGCCCCACAGTACATTAGACCCGCATTTTATAGTCATGTAATATATTAACTGGAGCATGGATTCGGGGGAGTTTTTGTTCTAAGGGCGCCGAAAAGTGTGAATTGTCTGTTGCTACCCGTGAGAAGATTATATTTCTTAACAACTCTGGATTAAGTTACCGAAGAGTAGGTAAAAAATTAAATCTGAACTTTTCTAGTGTTCGTTATATAATTAAGAATTAAAAAGAAACGAGTTCGACAATAAATAAGACGCGAACTGGGCGTCCAAGAAAGCTAAATACCAGGCAAAGAAAAGGCATCATAAAGGAATCTTCAAAAACCCCTTTTCAAAATGCTCGAGAATTGGCTTTTGATGTCGCATTAGCTCCGGGAACAATAGTTACCCCACAATCAATTAAAAATATTCTTCATGATGCAAATATTGGAGGAAGAACCCTTCGAAAAAAAACATTTATTAGTGAAACAAATAGGATGAAAAGACTTGAATTTGCAAAAGCTTATGTCAGCAAACCACTAGAGTTTTGGAAAACTGTTATTTTTTCCGTTGAAAGCACGTTCAGTATTTTTGGCTCAGATGGTAAGAAAACTTTATGGCGAAAGCCAAATACTTCTCTTCAAATTAAAAACCTAATACCAACTGTAAAACATGGCGGTGGTCATGTAATGATTTGGGGATGCATGTCTTTTATCGGAGTTGGCGAAATGACCGTTATTGAAGGCAATATGAATGCTAAACAATATATTAATATATTGCGAGATCATTTATCTAATAGTGATCTGAAATTAGGAATTCCTAATTAATATTATTTCCAACAGGATAACGATCCGAAACACAGTGCATGTATTACGAGGTTATGATTAAAGTTAATGTAAAAAATTTTAAAACACCACCACAACCACCAGACCTCAATCCGATTGAAAATTTATGGTATATTTTAAATGTGAAAATAAGGAAAAATAAAATTTCTAACAAATCAGAACTTAAGCAAGTTCTTAGAGAAGAATGGCTATAAATCAGTAGTGAAATAGGATCAATGCCCAGACGATTACAAGCTGTAAATTGAAGCAAAAGACATGCATACTAAATATAAGCACTGTTTTTACTTATAAATAATTCTTCTAGTGCTATTTTTATTGCTAGTGTGCAAATATTTTTTGGCAGTAAAAATTCTACTTTTTTATGTTTTCATATTTTAAATATAATTTTTAAGTCAGATATTAAATATGTTTATTTGTTTTGTAAAAGTGTTGGTATTTTTAATACTTAGATACTTTTTATTTATTTATATATATGCTACAACAAATTTACCTGGTGTATAGATACTTTTTTTTCTCACTGTATATTTTAGATATTTAACTAAACGCCGAAAATCGAAAGTGACCGGTCATAATTGCCTTTAGTGTATTAGGTCTGACGGATAATTCTGTCATTTTAATAATTGAAAGAAAACAGTACATTTTTTATACCGCCGAATACGGTCCGAAATAGTGATTGATATTAAAGCTATGTTATATCGATTTTATCGATAGTATATTTTAGTTTCGATGTCTTTAAGGGGATACTGTTCAATTTTTTAAAAATAGTTCAATGTGGTCTATACTTTGCTAGAGATATTATCGTTCATTTTTATCTATCCCAGACAGGTACTAATAAAGATAGATCGATGTTTCCAACGCTATTTCTATATTTTTCGAATTTATTATTTTAATGGAAGAGCTGCTGTAAAACTTAGAATAGCGGAATATTCTTTCCAGATTAAATTGTGTTATTTTTTAGTTGAGAACCTTGTTCATTTGAGTTATTATTTTATTAAATTGCATTTTTCAATTTCGTAACCTTTTATCTTTCCTACCTCGCTCTTTCTACCACAAATCATAACTTTTGTAACTATGGTTCGATTTGAGTGGGACTTTTTAAAAATGTTTTTTCACTATATAATTTGATTTTCCATTAAATCATAACATTACGTTTGCAGTTCTTGGTGGTCAATTTTATGAACAATAATAAAAAATTTCTCTTTTACATTGTAAATAAAAATTCTGTATTTAAAAATCGTAGCTTGAACGGTATGCTAACTGGTCATATTCCATCATGATGCGGCACACTGCAGACCAATTTCTTCACTGCGGTTTTCGCAAAATAACAACAATGTGTTTTGTTTCTATTGAAATTTGTGGTGATCAAAAAGAATATCTATATTCATATTAAAACTTCCAAAAGATTCTAAAACTGAAAACAAATCTGACAGAATGATGCAACACAAAATTAATTCACCTTCATTTGCAATTTTTTTTTACTGTTGCCTGACCACGCTAATGTTTCATAAATGGTTATTTCCAATCTATCTTTTTTGACTCTTTTTTTAACCTTCTATCGGACACAACATGGCCTGACAGACACAACTGTCGCGAATTAGATTAATATTTGTAATTACTTTGGTGTCCACACTCTCATAGTGACTCTATGGTTATAGTTTTATTTTTTGCATACGATCACGAGAAATGGAAAAAGGTAGTAGAATTATTCTGGAATAAAGTTTGTGTTAAGTTTTTATCTGAAAATGTTTTGAAGCTTCATTTTTTTGTAAGATATTTAAATTATTTTTCACACGTTTAAAAGTAAAACGACGATGTCTATATTTTCGGGTAGATTTTATAGCTTCGATTTCGCATTGTTTGCGATATGTGGCGTCCGAACTAATAGGGACGTGTGAAAAGTAACTTTTTTTTATTATTTAAAAGAACTTGAAGAAAAAAAAATGAATGCTTTGAAAATCAAAAGAACTCCTCTTAGAGCTGGATTTACGAAAACTTATAATGCTTTAAATGAAGTTTTAAACGACGCAACTCCAGATGCTAATTTAATAGAGAATTTAATGTGTCAACTGGAAGATAAAAGCACAAGATTGCGAGCTGTAGATGAAGAAATTTTGAATTTTATGTTGGCAGAGAAAGTTATAGAAAAAGATTATTCTAAAGAATTTGAAGCATGCGAGGAGTATACAGAAAAATTTATTGCTATAAAGCAAAAAGTAAAGACATTTTTGGTGAAACCTATCGAAGAACAACTCCGATCGCAGAATTATACAGATGTTGAGAGAACGCTGTCCCGACCACTTCGCTTACCAGAAATAAGTTTACAGACGTTTGATGGCGATGCAAGATTATGGTTAACCTTTTGGAATTCATTCAGCAAAATTCATGAAGACACCACTTTAGATGACCATTTGAAATTTGTTTATCTTTTACAGGCGATAACGCCGAAATCCAAAGCTGCACAGATAGTAAATAGTTATCCGGTTTCTGCTGACAATTATCCAAAAGTAATTCTACATCTTAAAGAAAGGTTCGGCAGAGAAGATACACTTATTGAGATATATGTTAAAGACCTTCTTCAAATTGTCTTAAATAACAATCGATCATCAAGCAAGAATTTTAATTTATCGTCGTTATATGATAATCTAGAGACAAAACTTAGGTCTCTAGAATCCTTAGGTGTCACAGAAGAGAAATATGCCAGCATACTTTCCCCACTTGTAGAATCTTGTCTACCTCATGATGTCCTTAAAATCTGGGAAAGACAGCGTGAGAAGACTGCTCAAGGTAAGAACCAATTAAATTCTATCCTTGATTTTTTAAAAAATGAAGTTATTGCGGAAGAGCGGGTTCTTTTGGCTCATTCCAATCTTGGTTTTGAAAACCCAAGGAAATATCATAAATGTAATAATGAATATAATTCAATGCCAACTGCCACAGATTTATTTATAAACAATAAGTCTAATAAGAATTTAGTTAAAAAACGTGAAGATTTGTGTATATTTTGTGACAAGTGTCACTTATCAGAAAAATGTTTTAAAGCTAGTTCGCTTTCTTTTGATGAGAAACGTAACTTAATTTTGAAAAAAGGAGCATGCTTTGTTTGCCTGAAGAAAAACCACATTTCACGCAATTGTAACTCTAAAATTGAATGCACGACTTGAGGTAAAAGACATTTTTTTTATATTATGTCAAAAGGATTTTAATGAAGGTGGTAATGTGTCGTTAGAAAGTCATAAACATGAATCAGGGAGTAGTGACACTGTTTTAACTACTCAAGCTTCGGATCCTACTGTGTTACTCCAAACATTGAGTGTCCGTATAAAGCACAATGGAAAAGAGAAAATCGTGCGTGGTGTTATTGACACAGGATCCGAACGTTCCTATTTATCACGAGATGTAATTAAATATTTGAATTATAAAAGTATTGGTGAAATTAAATTAGTTCACACTTTATTTGGTAATATTGAAACAAGTGAAACAAAGCATAATAAGTATAGAATTCCCTTAAGTAGCATAGACAATAGTTATAAATGTGATATGCATGTTTTAGATGTTCCTGTTATTTGTTCTAAAATACGAAAAGTGCCAACTGGGCCTTGGTTATCAGAATTAAATAAATATGGCATTAAAATTTCTGATGTTGAAAATAGTTCATGTGAAACCGAAAATGAAATTAAATTATTGATTGGTTCTGATGTGGCCGGAAAATTACTCACCGGAAATATTAAAGTTTTAGAAAGTGGTCCGGTTGCGGTAAAAACCCATTTGGGATGGACTCTAATGGGAAAAATTCCAAGTATTAAATCAGAAACAAATAAGGCTGCTATGATTATTTCATCACTTTGGAACAATTGTTCCGTTGCTGATTTGTGGAAGCTGGATATTATGGGTATAACGGGTCCAGTTGAATCCAAAACTAAATCTGAAATTCATGAAGAAACTATGCAGCATTTTAAGAGTAATATAAGAGTAGATTCAGAAGGGAGATACGAAGTAGCATTGCCATGGGTGCTAGATAAAGCTTGCTTACCTAACAATAGAGAATTGGCCGAAAAGCGGCTTGCTACAACGAGGAAAAAGTTAATTAATTTAAATAAAATTGAGGTATATAGCGAAGTACCGGGTGATCCAGAAGTCTCGGGACTTTTGAAATGCTAATAATTAGAAAACCATAAACAATAGAAGTATGCGGTTTTCACAGAAATGCTGAGAAACTTGTGGGATTTGTTTTTTCGATGAAAAAAAACATTTTATGTTAGTTGCACTTTTTGACAGCAGGTGGCGCTAAAATTGATAGTATTGTTTTTATAGTATGATACAGCTCATTTAAAAGAACGAATTAGTGTCCAAGGGTTTCAAAGTTTAATCATGATGCTCATGGTTTATATGTACCCCCGTGAGCCGATGCAAAACAGCGTGCACAGTATCCTCAGAGCAGAAAGAAATTCCAGAAAAAATTTCAGTTCATCGTGATATCACAAGTTTACTGCACTCACCATGAGCTGGTGATTTCTACAGAGTATTGGCATAGAATCCTACCTAATTTACGATTGTAACAGACATTTGGGATCTCTTGTTTCTATTACGATCTTCCAATGAGCCTTTTTCTCGAACCTTGCTTACCATAGCATTTCACATTTGCAATGGCCATCGATTCTTTTGCAGTTTTAACTTGACGTATTGTACGATATGAAAACAACGCGACATGCAAAGATGTGTCTAAACATAGTCTAGACAATGTCTAAACACTGCAGTTGCTCATGAAATTTTGTATCAAATTTCCCTTACAATGCGATTTCATTTACCTTATAAAAAATGTTTGAACATAAACCACCTCTAAAACGAAATCTCATCAATATCATAGAAAAGAAGTTTCGCAATGAACTCATGTGTCTATATAACGCATGGTATAGGTACATTCAGTCTTATACAACAGCGCCACCTGTTGATAAAAATGGTAACTATATATATTTAAAAAAATTCATTCTAAACAAAAATCCCAAATGTTTCTGAGCATATATCTGAAAACAGAACCTTTGTATTATACATAGTTTCCTAATTATTAACTTTTCAAAACTCCCGAAACTTCTGGATCACCCGGTATTTGATTCGTGGATAAATGCAGGAATAATTGAAAAGGTGGTTTATAATAAAGAAACTGAAGTACATTATTTGCCACACAGACCTGTATTTAAAGAATCGAGTGAAACTACTAAAGTTAGACCAGTTTTGACGCTTCGGCTCATGTTAAAGGTTCCCCTTCTCTAAATGATTGCCTAGATAAGGGATTAAATTTGATTGAAATGATTCCTTCTATATTGCATCGATTTCGGAAATATCCTGTTGGTGCAGTATCCGATATAGAGAAGGCATTTCTACAAATTGGTATTAGAGTAGAGGATAGAGACTATCTGAGATTTATATGGGAAAATGGCATAATTTATAGACATAAACGTGTTGTTTTTGGAATCAATTGTAGCCCTTTTTTATTAGCGGCTACTTTGAGACATTATTTAGAAAGTGCGACTGAAAATCTTGCTTCTACAGTAGAAATTTTGAATGAATCGTTATATGTAGATAATTGTGTTTGCAGTTTCAACACAGTTGAAGAATTAAATAAGTTTATATTTGAATCCCAAACGTTACTATTCTCTGCAAAATTTAATCTCAGGGGATGGTTGTCAAATTATCCCATTCAAATTATTTCTGAAAATTCAACAGCTAATGTAACACCAGTATTAGGTTTAAACTGGGATCTGGAAAACGATACCCTGTCTTGCAAAATCGGTTCTATTGAGGAGAAACAAATTATTCCCACAAAACGAGCTGTACTTTCATTCGCACAGAAAGTGTTTGATCCTCTTGGATTTACCTCTCCTGTGACTTTGCTCCCTAAACTTATTCTACAAGAATGCTGGAAGTTAAAAATTAAGTGGGATGAATTACTCCCAACTAATTTAGCTAAACAATTTTTAAAATGGGTGCAAGGATTGAAGATGATTTCTGACATCAAATTGCAACGATGGATGTATTTTGATAATTATGAAAGTAATGATGTAGGCTTTCACATATTTTGTGATGGAAGCAAACATGCGTATGCTACTTGCATTTTTCTAAGAGTAAAGAGAAAAGATAAAATCCTGGTAACTTTCGTACAGTCACGTGCAAGAGTAGCTCCCCTTAAGAACATAACGATACCCCGGTTGGAACTTTTAGCTTGCTGCATTGGAGCCAGGTTAGGAAGTCGAGTTATATCTGATCTACGAATTCCAAATTTAAAGATATTTTATAGGTGTGACTCAACTACAGCTTTAAGCTGGATAAAGCGAGACGAAAGATGGGGAACATTCGTTTGGAATCGCGTAAGAAGAAATCAGATCCTTAACTCAAAAGAACCAATGGCGACACATGGCAGGAAAATTTAATCCGGCAGATATCCCTTCCAGAGGTTGTTCGATTGAACAATTTTTACAACTAAGATGGTGGGAGGGACCGGATTGGTTGGCTCAACCTGAATATACTTGGCCTCAAAGTGTCGAAATTCCCGATGAAGAAATTATTAACTCTGAAAAACGGAAAAGTGTCATTTCAGCAATGAACAAGAACACAGAATCTAGTGATTTTTATTATCGACGGTTTTCATCTTTCAAGAAAATTATAAGATTGATCGCCTGGATTTTAAGATTCTTAAACAATTTAAGAAATCCTAATTCCAAAGAAGTTTCTGAACTTACGTGTTTGAAATTAGAACAAGCCGAAAGAAAATTGATAATTTTGATTCAGAAAGACAGATTCAACGAGAAGAATAATCAGAAGATACGTAGCTTAAGACCAATCCTAGATGAAGATGGTATTATAAGAGTGAAAACGCAAGTTATTTATAGAGAAGATGCTTTCAATTTTCAATACCCTGTTCTTTTGTCTTCTGACCATCCTGTAGTTCACCGCCTGATCTCCTGGAAATACCAAGAGCTTTTGCATGCAGAAGTGGCTCTTATGATGACATCGTTACTAGAAGACTACTGGATCCTAAAAGTTAGGAAAACTATTCGAGCAGTAGTACAGAAATGTGTAGGATGCAGAAGATTTAGTGCCCAAAAGATTCGCCGGAAATTTAACCTACCTACCGCTGCCTGGTGGGAGCGATTGATACAAATGGTGAAACGCATCCTGAGAAAAGTTCTAGGTAGAGCTTCATTATCCTACGAAGAACTGCTCACAGTTCTCTGTGATTGTGAACAAGTTGTGAATGCTAGACCTCTAACATATGTTACTGAAGATGTGAACGATCTAGCACCGTTAACACCATCAATGTTTTTACAGGACATAAGATCTTCAGATGTGAGAGATTTTGATGCAATTGACGCGCAAGAATTAAATAAAAGAGTTAAGTATAGGCAACATGTTCGAGAACACTTACGTAAGCGATTTCGTATTGAAAATTTAGGGCAATTGCGCCAGCAAAGTTCTTTGCAAAAGAATGGCAAGCAGCTGACCGTTGGTGATGTCGTACTCGTAGAGTCTGATAAGAAACGTGCCTATTGGGCTTTAGCCCGAGTGCAAGAACTTGTTTCTGGTAAAGATGGCCACCCAAGAGTTGCACGATTAAAAACTGAAAATGGTGAACTTTTGCGACCTGTCCAAAAACTGTACAATTTAGAGATTCCAAAAGAATTTTCTAGTGATCCAGTATTAAGAACGAGAAGTGGCAGAATAGTGACTGTCCCAAAACGTTATTAACTCTAAATACTGTTTCAACAAAAAACTTTATTCTTATTTTTTAGTATATTCCATAGTGTTAATTTGAATTTGTAATAATATGTTTAATTTTATTTGAATTTTGCAGAAGAAAATGTTTATTTACCTGTTTTAAGAAATGTAATATTGTAAGAATTGTATCTTATCACTGTAATGTAAGTATTAGTCATATTTTATTTTATATTTTATTGTACCCATTGTTGAGTTTATCTGTCGAAAACTCAAGGTGGGAGAATGTCGCGAATTAGATTAATATTTGTAATTACTTTGGTGTCCACACTCTCATAGTGACGCTATGGTTATAGTTTTATTTTTTGAATACGATCACGAGAAATGGAAAAAGGTAGTAGAATTATTCTGGAATAAAGTTTGTGTTAAGTTTTTATCTGAAAATGTTTTGAAGCTTCATTTTTTTGTAAGATATTTAAATTATTTTTCACATGTTTAAAAGTAAAACGACGATGTCTATATTTTCGGGTAGATTTTATAGTTTCGATTTCGCATTGTTTTGCGATAACAACATAATTATTTTTGTTCTTTTTCTCGCCTATAGAGTGCGCAATATTTCGCCTTCCCAGACACCGTGTCTTTTTCAGTGGCGTTTGTATCACACCTGGTCAATTTCACCGCCATTTGTCCCGAGGCGAGATCTAACCCTAGTGGTATTTTAGGCCGATTGTTACCGATTTCGTCTGTTTTTGAAGGTTCTTATTTTGTATTATTTATCACTAGAACGGTTTATTTTGCCCATCTCATAAGTGAAAATTATAAATGTATATATTTTGTGAGTTTTGTACGCTCAAATTCATTTTCGTGCTCAATAATGGGAATTTTCTGGTTTCCTAAATTGCTCTTGAAAAGATAAACGTCATTCTTGTATTTGTTTTTATGACAACGTATCAGAATTTATCACTTTTTATAACACAACCAAAAGTGAGGATGACACTGCATAATATGCATATCAAATGTGTGCTATATACAATAGGGTGGATCGAAAAATCGAAATTCGGATAATCGAATCGGCGCGGGGTGCAAAAGTTGCCTTTTATGCATACTAATTCACATATGTTTTTTTTTATTGAAATCCATTCATATCTTCCGGTGCCCCAAACGCCTCAAAAATAGTTAAAAATTGAAATTTTTAAAAATTTTATAATTTTTTTTCGCTTCTTAATATTTTTAAAATTATTTTTGGCGCAGGTTGCAAAAATTGCCTTATATATATATTAGTTCAATCTTTTTTTTTATTTAAATCCATCCATATCTTCCGGTGCCCCCAAGCGCCCCCAAAATAGTAAAAAAATTGAAATTTTATAAAAATTTATAATTTTTGTTTTTTTAATTTATTTTAAATTATTTTATCAGCGGGATAAATAAGATGCATTTTATAGTATGTTAGCATGCATCCAAATAATTTTCGACTTTGATAAATTTCTTCCAATACCCCAAAACTTTTAATTATTTGCCGAAAATCGAGTTTCATGCAAATTTTGAGCTAAAAAATACAAGTAAAATTAACAGTTAAAAAATAATTTATCTAACGTAAAACGTAGATCGAGAGGATGAGAAATCGTTAATAGTATTTTATTAAATGTATAAAATAAACTTTTTATACTTTATTATCTGGAAGATAACATAGATAGAAGGGTTCTCAGCAATGACCAGCAATATTTATATGATATTTGCGTAGCAATATCACGTGACGAGTGTGGTTCTGATCTGGCATTAATGAAACCTGGTCCAGTTTTTCACTCAAGATGGCTAACAACTGCGTGTAGAATTTTAAGGTTATACGTGGCTACAGAAAATCCTTCTGATAATCTCATTACTTTTACAACATATATTATGAAGGTACAATGCACCTGTATGGTTCCATATCAAAACAAAGCCATCCATAATGGAAGGAGCGCGTCATATTTGGAAACTTATCACATATTCTAGATATTTGAAACCCAATTTAAGAAAGATCGTAGATGTTGTTATTCAACCAAATAGTTTTTTTTTTTTTTTTTTTTGGCCACTTTGAAAATTTGCTATTCTCAATGCTCACAGATAACACAGAGCATATCAGATCTTTAGCAATGCGAAAGCTAATTTGTGCTAGAAATAAAAAGAGAAAATCACCAGAAGTGAGAATTGTTCAAGTACCCCAAATAAACTTTAAAGCGAAGGATTATTTTGAACTTATTGACTGGCAACGAGTTGGGCGTTTTGAACCACCTCTTTTGATGAATGTGCCTTGCGAAGAAATTGAGAACATAATAAAAGTTGTAAAAACGAATGAATGGTCAAAATATCTATGCTATACCCAAGCGGTTGAAATATGCGTTCGACTAGTGTCTGCGGCATCAGAAACTGTGTCTGGACAAGAAAAGAGACACGGTTTTATATTGAATATAATAAAATCAAGAAGCCATATAAAATACTTTGATACCAAAAAATATTACAAACTTTTAAAATATGTAAATTCCCAAGATGAAGGATGTAAAACTTTTCTCTACGTAAGTTCAATTTTTGTAATTTTTATGATTTAATGCTTTGATTTTTAAATTTATATGTCGCTTATTATTGTAAAATTAATGTTATTTCTAACCTTATACGTTATTAATTAAACTGCTTTCAAAATTTGTAAGTATTTTTCGTAAGTTATAATTCTTAATACATTTTTTTTTAAAATTTCAGTTTTTAATTATAATTGGTGCATCAAAGATGTGAATGGATTTTGATTTTAAAAATATATCGGAACTCCAGAGGTATGTAGTATTGTAATAACAACTTTCCAACCCAGTGCCAAATGAATTTCAAAAAGTAAAATAAAATAAAATAAAATAAAAATAAAATAAAATAAAATAAAATAAAAATAAAATAAAATAAAATAAAAAAAATTCAAGAAAATTTCAATTTTAAACTATTTTTGGGGCGTTTGGGGCACTGGAAGATATGAATGAATTTTATTTTTAAAAAATATGTAAGCTAAGATAGATAAAAGATAGCTTTTGCACCCCGCGCCAAAAGTAATTAAGAAAAAATAATAAAACAAAAAAATATAAAAAAAATCATAAAAAACTCAATTTTTAATTATTTTTGGGGCGCTTGGGGCACCGAAAGATATGAATGGATTTTTATAAAAAAAATCCTGTAAACTAGTATACATAAAAGGCAACTTTTTCACGCCGCGCCGATAGTGATTTCTAAAAACAATTCTTTTCCTATACTTTTCGATCCACCCTAATATACAATGTAATCTGAAACATCAAGTGTTAGCCAATGTTCAAATTCAGTACAATGCCAATATTACAATGTGGATGGCATCAACACCCAAATCACTTACTTCGGCAATCAACTCGAACCACTGCGAAGAAGGTGGTACTTGAAAAGGTTGGACCATGAACTGATAATTTGAAAGCTATCTTGAAGAAGTTTTAAGATAACTAGAATTCCAAGAAGCCTGCAACTCAACTTGAAAAAAATATCATCTCATCGATGATCGGGAGAAATCTCCCCTCTCCCGCTATCTAAGTTATGTCGACCCATCACTTGCTGCAGAACCAGGCTACAGAACGATGTAGAAGTAGAAATGCGGTAAACGCCACAATGCAATCTGATTGTCCCATTCAGTTATGATCTGCCATAGCTGTACTATAACGGATCAACGCTCATCCACTGTTCAATATTTTGACAAAGAATCCGATTAAATCTGACTATATTCTACCAGTATTTTCAGTTTTGTTCATAATTGTAATGTTTTTGTGGGGAAAACAAAAGGCAATATGGTGCTGAGTTTGCAATTTCTGGTTTTTTTGTATTATTTACTTATAGTGTAATGCACAAGAATTTTTCATTCAGAATTGAGGTATCCCCTCTTTGTACATCCTAATGATTTTCACTGATTAATTTTAGATCATTAAAGGTGCGTCAATTGTTTGCTAATAATGATTTTTTAAGAGGCGCCTGTCAGGCACATTGCCACAAAAACTCCGGAGACTCCGAGTTGCGACTGAAGGAAAATTCAGCTTTGCTTTATTTAAGCAATCTCATCTTATGCTCATATTCTCTAACTATTTAATGTACGTATTTTTTTTCAATGTTATTTCACTTGTCAGAGTTAACATTTATAAATCCTAAAGAATGACACAGCTTTATTTAGAATGAAACCTGTAATTTACATTGTTCAGTTTGTATTACATTGTTCAATTTGTTTGCATTGTTCAGTTTGTATTACATTGTTCAATTTGTTTACATTGTTCAGTTTGTATTACATTGTTAAATTTGTTTACATTGTTTGTATGTCTTAACTACTTTGATATAAAAGCTATTACTGTGGTCGTGAAATAAGTTCAGTCCCATAGTGAAAAGTGCATGTCACTGCCAGACACCAACAGGCAACAAAAATTTTAATTAAGACGGTGTTAAAATGTGTTTTCTGTAGAAATTTCTATTTTATACATTTTTTCATTATAATTGAGGTATGGCGCGTATGCACTGTGAACATTTCAGGTGTGCCATGAGATTAAAAAGAGAGTCCTCTGATTTAAAGACTCACACATAATAAATAAATAAAATAATAAATTCAGAGTAAAGAACAAAAGTGTATTATAAATTTGTAATAAATTTATTTCGCTAAGACAACACTATTTTCCAGATATATCTGTATGTTGTCGGTATTCAATGTTCTTCCTGTGGTCATATAATTTGTTGAACATTGGGATATATCTGTAACAATAAGGTGATGACCAACTAACTGCCTTCGGCTTTATATAACTAAGACGAGTTATTTAAGATAAGTTATTCGTCAGCACAATCTTGTGTTATCTTTAAATAAATACAAATGTACAAACGTTATATATATATATATATGTTTCAGAGCATGTAATATAATCAGCTGCAATGAAATCGTTATAAATGAAAATTTATTAAAAGAAAATAATTATAATTATTAATACAAGAGTAGTATTATGAAAAAAGGACATGCTTTTTAAAATTTTAAATAATCTAGAAAAATATAGTAACTAGATATTTTGTACATTAATACCCAGAAAATCGAAGCTGTAGCTTAAGAAAAACTCTTATGTATTTAATAGTAAATTAATATATTTACGAATTTAATATATTCGAAGTGTTTCATTACTTCAACTGTATGAAAAGTTGCGAAAATGTTTAGCATAATTAATTACTTAAATGCTGTGGAATGTTTTGTACTTCTAGAACAAATAATGAAAATTTAGAAATTGATTTTATTGTACTTTAAAGAAAAAAATAATCAATAAAGTATTTTTTCTATAGAATTTAAAAATAATAAAATCAGAGTTATTTGATTTTAGAATTCTTCTTTTTAACGATATAAAAAATACGATGCCCATGTTAATTTGAAAATTTTGAAGGAAAAAAACGGGTACTCAAAGTGTTATTCTCAATAGATATCCACACTTCAAGAATTTATTTTCAGCATTAGTACTTAAAATACAATACATACATACACACAAATATATTTAGCTACATATTTTATATATATACCTCTGTGTGTGCGCTAAAGATTTTTAGAAATGGCAACTTCGACCAAGTTAACCATCCAAGATAGAATTTCAAAACATATTTTCGATTTACACGTAAATTTCTGTTTTTTAATGAATATTTTAAAGACAGTTTTAAATTTAAAATGCTATTTCAACGAAAGAAAATTTACGACCAACATTTTTTCTGCCATTTTTTTCGCATATGTCGCTTTCCAGAGAAAGCATGAGTGATTTATCGCCGTTTTTTTTTTAAATTTGTCTACAAAATAACTGTGATACATATCATGCAATCCATTTTATACTCTTTTATTGCCTTCTATGTTGATAAGAAGAAAGAATGAAATTCGTGAAAATTTTCCTCTTCGGGATTTTGATGTATTTGTATGTTAGCTTACGTCTAGAAAACAGTTTGTTTTCTTATTTTTTTTTTATTATTAAAGTTAGATCGTTTTTCTGTGTTTCACAATGAGTCCTTGCCAGTGTATGACACAAACTTTGTGGGTAAACTGTGTATACACTGAAAAAAATGAAGCACCAAAATTGAGTTAATAGATGTTCTCATATCGAAATGAGTATGTTTGGATAAAAAATGATAACCCTCTGTTGGTTTATTGTACCCTATGTTACCTAAAACGTAACCTATGTTGGTTTATCTCGTTCATGGCGTCATAAAAGTTTCTTATTAATGTAAATATCAAATTATGTAGAGTATTTTAAAATAATTTAAAAATGTTTGTAAACATTGCTCTTGTCATAAAAAATATATTGGATTTAGATATTTTGCTAATATTTTTGCTATTTTTCTTGATAAATAATCAATTAAACGTTTATTGTATATAAGTTTGAGCAAGAAATAAATGGCAGTATATTTTTACTTTAATTTGTAAGTTCAGGCAATTCATAGCGATTTATATATGAACAAACCATGGAATCAAAAATGAGTACATGTGTTTCTCAGTTTTGAGTACATTTGGATCGGAGTTATTTTGAGTATGTCAAGTACTTAAAATTTAGTAATTTTTACTTAATTTTGAGAATACACTTTTTTCAGTGTATAAAATATAGTGTAGGTAAATCTATCAAATTTATGGTTTAGCTTCCAATTTAGATTGAGCTATAGTCTGAAGCAAATTAAGTGTATACCAACAAACAGTTGTGACTCAGGAAGGTCGTCGAGGTTCTGCAGTAGGGTTGACCAAAAAAAACCTTTTTTTTCAATGATGGGTAATGCGGAAAAGTTGCCAATGGTGATTCTAAAGTTACAGAAAAAATAATGCGATTTCTTGGAGCCTTCTAAGACGCAATTGGTTTGAAGTTTTTGTATAAATATTGATTTTTTTTAAACTTTATCGACAAAAGTTATAAAAATATTAAATTAAATTCATTTTAACTGAATTTACTTGAAATGTCATGTTTAATGTACAAATAGCTAAATAAGCTCTAATTATGTATTATCTACCCGTAAAGCTTGGTGACGTCACTGTAACGTCGTTGTGAAGTCACATTGTGACTTTGTGACCATCGATTGTCGATGTGACCACACGTGACGTCGATGTGAAGTCACAGTGACTAAAATGTGAAGTCATTATGGCCGTTTTAGAGCTCTTTTGTGACGTTTCACAAAGTGGTCACAATGAGACAAATTTGTGAAAATTGTGTCATTTGTGACTAATTTGACATTAACATTGTGACGAAACTGTGACAAAAGCGACGATATTTAAATTGCCGGAAATATGTTTTTTTTTAAAGTAAATAACATGTTTTGAAGGATATTTATAAATTTCTAAAGATTTTTAAGAAAGTCACGTTTCAGTCACAATGTGACGTCACTGAGTGGTAGCATTTTGGTCACAGATGTGATGTGACCAAAGTGACTCACAGTGACGTCACTGTGACCATGCATGCTATTAAGATAGTAGTTATGTATATTTGAATTGACATTTTAAATTGAGTGATTTTAATAAATCATCCAAATATATGACTCTGAACACATCGAAAAACAAAAGGAAGACCTATGAAAATAATAAGGACAAAAGAGTAAAACCGGTAAACGAACCAAACAATAATTATAATTTTTGCTCATATAAACGCAATAAAGCTATAAAAAACGCTAATTCAAATTACAAAAAATGGTTAAATAATACATTATCTGAGCTTACTTAAGCATTTCGTATACTAAACATGACATTTCGAGTAAATTCAGCTAAACTAAATTTAATTTAACATTTTTAAATTTTTTACTAAAAAAGTTAAAAAATCAGCATTGGTGCAAACTTTTAAGCCATTTGAGGCGAATGAAGGAATTGTTCCCGAAAAATTCAAATTTTGCATGCTAATTTAGTGCCACCAGTGGCAACATTTTTGTGCACTATCAATCATCGAAAATCCTTTTTTTTTCGACTCACTGAAAAGGATGTTTGGACTTGATTCATGTTTTTCAAGATGTGTTTTACAGTGTGAGATATTGCTCGCGTTAAAGTGCATATTTTACTTATAGGTACCTATGCAATGGACCTGCACTGAAATAGTAATGTGAAAGGATTAATCAGAAAAACATAAGCTGATTTATTTTAGACTTGTTTACACAGCGTCGGTCATTTCTGTGCTAATCTTATTACAATGAAAAGCATATTTGTATCATACTTTCTATTTAGCAGAAATGCGCAGTTTTATGTTTCAGATTATTAAAATATAAGGAAACCTGCTCTGGAGACAATCCAGGTATGCAAAATGCACAATAATTGATCAATAATTGATATAAACACGCATACACAAAACTAACGCTTATGTAAGAAAAAATTCTGGACGATTAATTTTGTTAAATAAAAAGGCAGGTCAAACGAATGTTAAAAACTGGATCATTTTTCTAATTAAATAAAAGTCATTAATATGTTCAACAAAGGGAAATGTTTTGCTACATTCAGAAATTGAATTAAAATTGCATTATGCATATCCTTTTTTGTGAAACTCACATGGCATTTGTTAACAATATTTAACATATTCTCCTTTTCTTTTAAAAAATTAAGTTTTATAATTTTTTGTTCATATTTCTTTCATATCTAAATTAATCATGTTATGTAAATTTGTTTAATAAATTTCATTAATTTAATTAGAATCTATGTCAGGGAATTTTAAAAGAAAAAAAGTGTTAATATGATTTGAGTTGATTTTGCAAAGAAAATATCATAAACCTTAAATATACCTTTCTCCTACTTGACTAATTTTCTTATTATTTTCACAAAAATTCCAATTATAAGTCACCTTTAAAATCATTAGAATTTGTAGTCTGCTAAAGAAGGGCTTACTTTCGTACTTTACGGCATTTTAAACAAATTGAAATTCATATATTTAACTTAGGTTTAAACTACAAGACGCTTATTGTAAAATTCACCTTGCATATAATTTATCCTTCATATACTGAGACACACAAACGAATTTAGCAGCAAAAGAAATTGAACAATAATTGAGTTATTGCAGCCTGTGAACAAAAATTTATGGAAATGCATTTTCATTACTGGTAGACGTTTTAAACTGAGATATTTTTTAAAAATATTACTTGGTGAGTATGTATAATTTAGACTACATAAATAGTTGCATAAAAGGATTTCAAGTACATTTTCGTATATTCACGGAAATTGTTGACTGAAAAATTTCCACTGTGCTATTCGTTTAACTGAAAAGTGTTTTAGCATATTATGTAGCATATGCATACATAGCAAATATATAAACTATGTACAGGGCTACGTTTTCATTTGAGATATGCATTTTTAAACTGAACTGTTTTTTAAAATATTACTTGATATGTATAAATACTTTAGAGTACACACAGGGCTGCACAAAATGTTTTTAAGTACATTTCCACTGCGTTATTCGTTTAACTTAAAAAATATATTTTATCACACTATGTACCATATACGTACATACATGCAAACATATAAATTATATACAGGGTTGCACAAAAAAATAAATATGATATTTTTTTCGATTATTCAGTGTAACAGCAGATATTGGGTTTTTAAATACATTATGCGTTTTTAAATTGAACGATTTATTTAAAACTAGCTGTTACCCGTGACGTCGTTCATGTAGCATTAAAAAAAAGATAAACGCTTTAATTAAACAAAATATTTCATTAACAATAATTTAAAATATATATAACACACATCTTATACCAGGCTATGCAATAGTTTTTTATAGGGGACTTAAAGAACTCAGTCAAATAAATGAATAATGTGTTAGATAATATGAACAATCGCGAAAATGGGATTGCAACCATTTATACTGTTGAACAACGGTAAAGCACCCCAATTGTAAGGAAATCATGTTGTAGTGCATTTCAGAATTCCATATCAAAGAAAGAAAAATCATGTGTTAAACCTAGATAATAAAAAAATATCCAACATTTCCATAGTACATAACTTCGCCGGCCCATTTTTTCTGCAGCTGTATATATGATCTATGTGTTGGTAAATATTCTAAATACAATGTTAAAAATTTGCTTAGTTAGCAAAAGTATAACAAAGGTTAAAATTCACCTTTAGCAATGTCTAATAATAGACAGAAACGTACTTGAATTCTTTTGTACAGTCCTGTATATTACGTGCAAATATTTATACGACCGCATATTTAGCTTAAATTATTCAATCAAAAAAGCCGATTCAAATTATTGAATTTATATTTCCAGGAATCGCTATTGTACAGGTGACCATATATCCAGTTTATTGTATAATCCTATACATGATTTATTTAAATTCTACAAACATCTCTTATTATACCAAATGTAGCTGAACTTCAGGATGCGTTAGTTTTCCTTAAAATACATACGATAATTGAAAAAGCTCTTCAGCAATTTTTTTTAATGGATCATACTTTGGATACAATATCTGAGATCTGGACACAGGTCCAAAATGTTTTATGCGTCTCTGTAAATGAACAACAAATGTGATGCAAATCATACTTAACTGCAAGCATATTGTAGTAAATTTGAGTATTTATCATTGTATTGATTATCTCAGTATATTAATTTCATGATGTTTGAAATAGTGTAACGCAATTAAAATACGCTGGGAATATTTTTCGCCGTTGACTATTATATTACCGAACATTTTTCTGTGATCTTGTAAATGGATGTTAAACCTTTTCAACCCATTTTCTACAGAAATCCTGTTTTAGTGCACTTCAGAAACTGATATCAATTTCAATATTATTAAAATAACCTTAATAAAATAACATTATTAAAATGCGCTGCAAATGGTTTTTCTTCACAGACCATGATATATTGAAATACTTTTGAGCTCCCTGTACGCACACTATAAGTACTATACTTAACATATTCGATAGTAGCCATGTTCTTGTGAACCTTAAAAATGCATGTAAATTTCATTACATTTAAAATTATGTAACATTATCAAAATACACCGCAAATGATTTTTTCGCCTTAGATCATAATTTAAAATAATGTAAATCTCTTTTTGAGTGCTCCTGTGATTATTGCTATAATTGCTACCTGGTTCATTTTCAATGCCGCACATGATATGGCAAATCTCAATAACGTATGTTATTTTCGTATGAATCCCACTATATTTACTCAAGTTGAAACACGGACAAACAGACGGCAGAATCCAGCCACACGGCATCCGGTATACAGACAGGTTGAAGTCGTAAACACTTTTAGATCATGTTAGAAAGTGTCAAAAAGGGGGTAGTTTCCGTAAAACGAAAAAAAAAAAGAATTTTTGAAAATTTGAAAACCTATACATGGTTTCAGATATGACGTTACATTGATATTTTTAAAATTCTTAATGGAAAGTATTCCTGTGACGTCACGATTGGTAAAAAGTTGAATTTTAAAGCCTCGAACCGAAAAAAAAGGTTCATTTTTATTACGGATTAATATCTGGAAAAACTACTAAAATATTAATATTCTTGTAAAGTGTGAAGCTATATTCTTGTGAAATCTTCTAAGTGTAAAAGAAATTTTATATAATCGTCTGCATGATATAAGAAGAAAAACAGTATTCCTCTGACGTCACAATTGGTAAAATCGCGGTTTTTAACCTCGAACCGAAAAACAGAATAGGGTCCATTTATTTATTTCATTTTATTTTATCACGTGAAAATCTTTCAATTGAAAATTAATTACAGAAGAGAAATAATTATTCTGTTTTTTTTATTTTTTGGCAACGAAAAAAGAAAATGATTAAATATTATGGAAAAATTTTCAATTTATTCTGTATGAAAAATTGTGAAATGTTGAATTATCAAGAAAAATATTTGAATAAAATAAATAAAAATTAGCCTATGTTCATTTCAGACCAATAATCTATCTATATACTAAAATTCAAAGACATTAATCCATCCGTTTTGAAGCCAAGTTCATTCCAATTTTTCGGACACACTTTCACATTTATAATATACTAGCAGTTACCCGTGACTTCGTTCACATAACATTTAAAGAAGAAATAATTGATTAATCAAGCAAAAAATTTTGATTATGAAAAGCATGTGTAATTAACTTTTTATCGAGAATTTATGGTAAAAAACTTCTGATAATCCCTATTTGCTAATTTGTTTGCTGGTTAAAATTTTAATTTCAGCGATTAATACTAATAAATAGAAACATTCTTGAATTCTTTTGTTAAGCCCTGTAGTTTTCCAAGTGCCTTTAATATACGAAAGTATCTTTCTAAAATTTAGTTCAAACAAAAATATTTCTTATTACTACCTAAATTACATTTTCAGAAATTATCATCCGAAGACAACCTTGTATCCAGTTCTTTGCGGGACCCTGTATATCATTTTATATATATACTACAAACATTTCTTAGTTTACTAAATGCAGTTCAAAATAAAAATGCATATTTTATTTAAAAACCACCTTTAAGTAAATTATGCTCATATTCAGTAATCTTTCCGAGATCTTTTGTGTAACCCTGTATATCTAAATTTAACTATTTATACTATTACCATTTATACTCTCCATTTAATATGCATACATTTAGCGAAACTTAAAAGCACATATCATAATTCAAAATGCATTTCATCCATGCAACAGTCATCATCCATCATATACAGTACTTCGAATAGAATATATAATATTTGAAATCTTTTATGTGTCCCTGTAAATGCTATGCACTTCGTATTATGCATGAAATAACTCACATTAAGCCTCAGCAACGTATATCAATTTGATTATACATGAAATCGTTTACCATAATTAAAATATTCGGAAACTGTTCCTCCCTTTATTCTTATGCAATGGAATTCTTCTGTGTAATTCTGTAAATGAATAACTACATACTTTACAAAATGCATATTTTAGTGCACTTTGTAAATGCATATAAATTTGAATATGTTTCACAGGGTGTAACATCGTTAAATTTAATTAAAACGATTTTCTCCATAATGCCGTAATGTAAGGAAATTTTTCGACAATCCCTGTAAATAAACTAATCATAGTAGAAACTTTATTTTCAATAGGTATTCGTGCTAGGTAAACGTTAAGAACGTCCAAAAATTTCATGGAAATCGGAGTATATTTACGAAAGTTGGAAAGCGACCAGACAGACAGACAAACCGAAAGCATAATAACTTTGCAACTTTGTTCGAAAGTGTTAAAAAATCGAGCCAAAAATATATTAATCAGTAGTTTTATTTTCCGCCTTTTCCCCACAAAAAATTTCTTCCATTGATAATTATGAGTTTTGAATAAAAATATTCATTTGTATGTAACTTATAACTTATTAATTAATGTAAGTAAAAAATATTTCTGATTCATTTTAAATATGACGTCATTATTTATCTCGCTCCATTAGCTACTGATATTCATACCCCTTGTATTTTTAACGACTGCTATAAAGTACCTGTTTTATTTCAACTATGACGTCACATTTTCATAAGTGAACCATTTTATTAAAAATATAATTCTTTTTCATTCTTTTTACTTTTAATTTATGTCGCCAGATTTTACACAAAAATTCCCATTAACTAAACAAATATCCTTATTAAATTAATTATAAAAAATACACCTTTTATTTTTATTTCAAACATGACGTCATATTTATTTTCTTTTAAATTATTTTATTATAGTCTTTCGCGTGGAAGTTTTTTATTAAAAATTCATTGCCGCTGAAAAATTATTATTCCAATTTTTTATTTTCTTGGCAACAGGAAAGGAAAATGGTTAAATTTTATCTGAAAAATGCCTATTGATTTTGTATGAAAAATAATTAAATTTTGAATTACTAAAGAAAATATTTGAATAAAATAAATAAAAATTAGCCTATGTTCATCCCACTCCTATAATCTATCCATATGCAAAGATTCAAAGACATTAATCCACCCGTTTTGAAGCCAAGTTCATTCCAATTTTTCGGACACACTTTCACATTTATAATATACTAGCTGTTACCCGTGACGTCGTTCACGTAGCATTAAAAAAAAGATAAACGCTTTAATTAAACAAAACGGTTCATTAACAATAATTTAAAAAATATATAACATTTATCTTATAGAAGGCTATGCAGTAGTTTTTTTATAGGGGACTTAAAGAACTCAGTCAAATAAAAGGAAAATGTGTTAGATAATATGAACAATCGCGAAAATGAAATTGTAACCACTTATACTGCAGAACAACTGTAACGCACCCCAATTGTACAGAAATCATGTTGTAGTGCATTTTAGAATTCCATATCAAAGAAAGAAAAATCATGTGTTAAACCTAGGTAATAAAAAAAATATCCAACATTTCCATAATGCATAACTTCACCGAGACATTCTTTTCTGCAGCTGTGTATATGATCTATGTGTTTGTAAATATTCTAAATACAATGTTAAAATTTTGCTAAGTGAGAAAAAGTATAACGAATATTAAAATTCACCTTTAGCAATTTCTAATTATAGACAGAAACTTACTTGAATTCTTTTTTACAGTCCTGTATATTACGTGCAAATTTGTATACGATCGCAAATTTAGCTTAAATTATTCAAGCAAAAAACCCGATTCAAATTATTGAATTCATATTTCCGGGAATCGCTATTGCACTGGTGAGTAATCCAGTTTATTGTATAGTCTGATACATGATTTATTTAAATTCTACAAACACCTCTTATTATATCAAATGTAGCTGAACTTCAGGATGCATTAGTTTTCCAAATACATACGATAATTGAAAAACCTCTTCAGCAATCTTGTCTAATAGACCACACTTTGGATACAATATCTAAGATCTGGACACAGGTCCAAAATCTTTTATGCGTCTGTGTAAATGAACAACAAATGTGATGCAAATGATACTTAAATGCAAGCTTATTGTAGTAAATTTCAGTATTTATCATTGTATTGATTATCTCAGTATATTAATTTCATCATGTTTGAAATAGCGCAACGCAATTAAAATACGCTGGGAATATTTTTTTTCTCCGTAGACTATTATATTTCCGAACATTTTTCTGTAATCTTGTAAGTGAATGTTAAATCTTTTCACCCCATTTTCTACAGAAATCCTATTTTAGTGCACTTCAGAACCTGATATCAATTTCAATACTATTAAAATAACCTTAATAAAATAACATTATTAAAATACGTTGCAAATGGTTTTTCTTCACAGACCATAATATATTGAAATACTTTTGAGCTCCCTGTACGCACACTATAAGTACTACATTTAACATATTCGATAGTAACCATGTTCTTCTGAACCTTAAAAATGCATGTAAATTTCATTACATTTAAAATTATGTAACATTATCAAAATACACCACAAATGATTTTTTCGCCTTAGACCATACTGTAAATTTTCCTTTTGAGCGCTCCTGTGATTCAGCTATAATTGCTACCTGGTCCATTTTTAATGCCGCATATGCTGTAATTGCTCACTGGTAAATCTCAATAACGTATGTTATTTTCGTATGAATTCCACTATATTTACCCAAGTTGAAAAACGGACAGACAGACGGCAGACCCCAGGCATTCGGCATCCGGTATACAGACAGGTTGAAGTCGTAAACACTTTTAGACCATGTTAGAAAGTGTCAAAAAGCGGGTAGTTTCCGTAAAACGAAAAAAAAAAAAAAAAACAGTGTTAGGAAAAATATACTACAAAACTGTGTTTTAGGTGGCATTTTTGTATAATTTGTACATATATGCTCTGCATACCATAAAAATGTATAGAAATTTATTATAAAAAACATTCTTAAAAGTCACAACATATTTTTACTTTTTAAGAGCTAAAAAAAAACGTGCAATTAATATCCATTTACAAACCTGTTTCCAGTACACTTTGAGAACATTATGCCAAATTGAGATATTGACTGAGGGAATGTATTTTCTCACAATTACATTAAATCTTTAGATTTTAAGCCCGAAAGTGCATTTTTAAAGTGATATTTATTTATATTTTCAGAATTGAACAATTTTCAGAATTAACACACAAAAATATTTTTTTTGATTAGTTGAGCTTTTCTTACTTTCTAAAAATGATAAAAAGTTTTTCATTGATCATTACGTCATTTACGATATGTATAAATTATTAATATTTTCTAATCGTTTAATATTTAACCTTTAAAAAAACTTATTTCATTTTAAAATTAAATATTAGCCACGCTCAGACGACAAACTTAATTTTCTTTAAATAATAACTTTTGATATCATAATTCAATCTCATTTCATTTCAACATCAGAGATATTTTATTTTCAATATGTGACGTCACAGTCGTCTCTTTGTAGCACTTACTCAAAATTACATTGTGTTATTAAAAATGAAAACTTGAAAACTTATACTTTGTTTCATATATGACGTTACATTGATATTTTTAAAATTTTTAATGGAAAGTATTCCTCTGACGTCACAATTGGTAAAAAGTTGAATTTAATAGCCTCGAACCGAAAGAAAGAAAAAGGTTCATTTTGATTACGGATTAATATCCGGAAAAACTACTAAAATATTTATATTCTTGTAAAGTGTGAAGTTATATTCTTGTAAAGTCTTCTAAGTGTAAAAGAAATTTTATGTAATCGTTTGCGTAATATAAGAAGAAAAACAGCATTCCTCTGACGTCACAATTGGTGAAATTGCGGTTTTTAATCTCGAACCGAAAAACAGAATAGGGTCGATTTATTTATTTCATTTTATTTTATAACGTGAAAATCTTACAGTTGAAAATTAATTACAGAAGAGAAATAATTATTCCTTTTTTTTATTTTTTGGCAACGAAAAAAGAAAGATAATTAAATATTATGGAAAATTTTTCAATTTATGCTGTATGAAAAATAGTGAAATATTGAATTATTAAGAAAAATATTTGAATAAAATAAATAAAAATTAGCCTATGTTCATTTCAGGCCAATAATTTACCTATATACAAAAATTCAAAGACATTAATCCATCCGTTTTGAAGCCAAGTTCATTCCAATTTTCGGACACACTTTCACATTTATAATATACTAGCTGTTACCCGTGACGTCGTTCACGTAGCATTAAAAAAAAGTCAAACGCTTTAATTAAACAAAACGGTTCATTAACAATAATTTAAAATATATCTAACATTTATCTTATAGAAGGCTATGCAGTAGTTTTTTTATAGGAGACTTAAAGAACTCAGTCAAATACAAGGAAAATGTGTTAGATAATATGAACCATCGCGAAAATGAAATTGTAACCACTTATATTGTAGAACAACTGTAACGCAACCCAATTGTACAGAAATCATGTTGTAGTGCATTTTAGAATTCCATATCAAAGAAAGAAAAATCATGTGTTAAACCTAGGTAATAAAAAAAATATCCAACATTTCCATAATGCATAACTTCACCGGGACATTCTTTTCTGCAGCTGTGTATATGATCTATGTGCTTGAAAATATTCTAAATACAATGTTAAAATTTTGCTTAGTGAGAAAAAGTATAACGAACATTAAAATTCACTTTTAGCAATTTCTAATTATAAACAGAAACTTACTTGAATTCTTTTTTGCAGTCCTGTATATTACGTACAAATATGTATACGATCGCATATTTAGCTTAAATTATTCAAGCAAAAAACCCGATTCAAATTATTGAATTCATATTTTCGGGAATCGTTATTGCACTGGTGACCAATCCAGTTTATTGTATAGTCCGATACATGATTTATTTAAATTCTACAAACATCTCTTATTATATCAAATGTAGCTGAACTTCAGGATGCATTAGTTTTCCAAATACATACGATAATTGAAAAAGCTCTTCAGCAATCTTTTCTAATAGACCATACTTTGGATACAATATCTGAGATCTGGACACAGGTCCAAAATCTTTTATGCGTCTCTGTAAATGAACAACAAATGTGATGCAAATGATACTTAACTGCAAGCTTATTGTAGTAAATTTCAGTATTTATCATTGTATTGATTATCTCAGTATATTAATTTCATCATGTTTGAAATAGCGCAACGCAATTAAAATAAGCTGGGAATTTTTTTTTTTCTCCGTAGACTATTATATTACCGAACATTTTCCTGCAATCTTGTAAGTGAATGTTAAATCTTTTCACCCCATTTTCTACAGAAATCCTATTTTAGTGCACTTCAGAACCTGATATCAATTTCAATATTTTTAAAATAACCTTAATAAAATAACATTATTAAAATACGTTGCAAATGGATTTTCTTCACAGACCATAATATATTGAAATACTTTTGAGCTCCCTGTACGCACACTATAAGTACTACATTTAACATATTCGATAGTAACCATGTTTTTCTGAACCTTAAAAATGCATGTAAATTTCATTACATTTAAAATTATGTAGCATTATCAAAATACACCACAAATGATTTTTTCGCCTTAGACCATAATGTAAAGTTTCCTTTTGAGTGCTCCTGTGATTCAGCTATTATTGCTACCTGTTCCATTTTCAATGCCGCATATGCTATGGTAAATCTCAATAAGGTATGTTATTTTCGTATGAATTCCACTATATTTACCGAAGTTGAAAAACGGACAGACAGACGGCAGACCCCAGGCACTCGGCATCCGGTATACAGACAGGTTGAAGTCGTAAACACTTTTAGACCATGTTAGAAAGTGTCAAAAAGCGGGTAGTTTCCGTAAAGCGAAAAAAAAAAAACAGTGTTAGGAAAAATGTACTACAAAACTGTGTTTTAGGTGGCATTTTTGTATAATTTGTACATATATGCTCTGCATACCATAAACATTTATAGAAATTTATTATAAAAAACATTCTTAAAAGTGACAACATATTTTTACTTTTTAAGAGCTAAAAAAATGTGCAATTAATATCCATTTACAAACCTGTTTCCAGTACACTTTGAGCACATTATGCCAAATTGAGATATTGACTGAGGGAATGTATTTTCTCACAATTACATTAAATCTTTAGATTTTAAGCCCGAAAGTGCATTTTTAAAGTGATATTTATTTATATTTCCAGAATTGAACAATTTTCAGAATTAACACACAAAAATATTTTTTTTGATTAGTTGAGCTTTTTTTACTTTATAAAAATGATAAAAAGTTTTTTCATTGATTATTACGTCATTTACGATATGTATAAATTATTAATATTTTCTAGTCGTTTAATATTTAACCTTTAAAAAAACTTATTTCATTTTAAAATTAAATATTAACCACGGTCAGACGATAAACTTAATTTTTTTTAAATAATAACTTTTGATATCATAATTCAATTTCATTTCATTGCAACATCAGAGATATTTATTTTATTTTCAATATGTGACGTCACAGTCGTCTCTTTTTAGCACTTACTCAAAATTACATTGTGTTATTAAAAATGAAAACTTGAAAACTTATACTTTGTTTCATATATGACGTTACATTGATATTTTTAAAATTCTTAATGGAAAGTATTCCTCTGACGTCACAATTGGTAAAAAGTTGAATTTTATAGCCTCGAACCGAAAGAAAGAAAAAGGTTAATTTTTATTATGGATTAATATCTGGAAAAACTACTAAAATATTTATATTCTTGTAAAGTGTGAAGTTATATTCTTGTAAAGTCTTCTAAGTGTAAAAGAAATTTTATATAATCGTTTGCATGATATAAGAAGAAAAACAGTATTCCTCTGACGTCACAATTGGTGAAATTGCGGTTTTTAATCTCGAACCGAAAAACAGAATAGGGTCCATTTATTTATTTCATTTTATTTTATCATGTGAAAATCTTTCAGTTGAAAATTAATTACAGAAGAGAAATAATTATTCCGGTTTTTTTATTTTTTGGCAACGAAAAAAGAAAATAATTAAATATTATGGAAAATTTTTCAATTTATTCTGTATGAAAAATAGTGAAATATTGAATTATTAAGAAAAATATTTGAATAAAATAAATAAAAATTAGCCTATGTTCATTTCAGGCCAATAATTTACCTATATACAAAAATTCAAAGACATTAATCCATCCGTTTTGAAGCCAAGTTCATTCCAATTTTCGGACACACTTTCACATTTATAATATATATAAGGATATAAGGATATAAGGATATAAGGATAATACTTGGCGTATATAAAATCTGTAGATCACAAACAGGTCTGAACAAAGTTCTCAACTGATTCCCACTTTTTATGTTCATTCATGGAAACTGCTGAATAGAAATTTTCAATTGTACTATTCGTTGAAATTAAGTACTTTTAGAATACAATGTAAAGATACAAATCTATAGATCATATATAAGGTTGCATCCACAAAAAAAACATATATTTTTCCACTTTTTATGTTAAGAGAAAGAATGGAATTTTGAAATGCATTATGCGCTTTTTTTTCAAATTGTTGATTTAAGCATAATTTTCCACCTTAATAATCTGGGAAGTTTTGTTACATAATTCTGAATGTGTTGGAAAGTGATACATAATCTATGACTTTTCTTTCTTGTTATTTCTAAAATAAGCACTGTTAGTTCATTGTTAATTGTAAAGAAATGCATAATAATCGATTTTGATTATTGTTAGTGCGTAAATGTATTATTTAAATTAATATATTCGAATGATGTAGAAGAAAGTTTTATAACGAATTAGCTAATTTGTGAACAATTTTTTATGATATGTATTGTATTTTTTTAAGACTTGTGATTATAGAGTTTTGTTAAACTGTTTAAAATGTCATGAGACTTTATATTATAATTAATCAATATTTCCTCCTTTATTAAATAATACAGTAACACAATTTCTTTTACATTTAACAATTTAAAAAAATTAAGGGAATGGCAAATAATTATTTAAGGAATTCTAATCATTTCTGAGATATCAGCTTTGAAGAGAATTTCAAAAGGAATATTTTATGTTTATTACTTTAACAAGATTGAAATTTTTTAATTTATTAATGAAAATATTAAAAGTTATCCACAAAATTTAATATGTAAACTATACATACATATTATTTCTTTAAATTACAATGTCGTCTAGACAGGCTGTAACATTGCATTCACAAGCTTATTATTACGTTTAAACACGGGAATATCATTATAATGCAACATTAATTGTGGTCAACTAATGACACGCGGGACATTTTGGACAAATAATCGATCAGTGTGATTAATTTAGATTCACGTGTCCATTCTAATTTCTGTCATTATGAAATTTAAGTCATTAGCCTCACATACAATATCAGTTTACTGGAAAGCAATATCTTAATAAAGCAGTTACATGTTAGTAAAGTTTGATAAACGTACAATTAATTTATGTAAATAATATTATTTATTTAATAGTTATGTTTATATATATTTTTTTTTGGTAAAAATATGAAGTTCAGAAATTTTTTCTAAATAATCTTTTAAGCATCGTTCTTATTGTTTGTTAAAGATATCATACGAATGGATAATTTTCTCACTGAAAAAGCATCCAAATTTAATTGCCCATTTTGCTTAAATAATAGACTAGATATTATTCCCAATGCGAATATCTGAATAAATTATACGATTGGTTTTGTCGTTATTTGTGGTGTAATACATAGAGCGTTTGAATTTAGTCAAAGGTTTTGGATTTGACTTCAGTTTGAATGCATTTTCACTCAGCCTGACAAATATCAGTTTTTGTTATATCATTATTAGCTTCTTTCTTCACTCATTAAATTAAAAATATCAAAGTGTATCCGTTGTAAAAGGCCGAAATCAGCTCATTTTTTCAACAGGGTGAACAGCATCGAGATCAGAATTCAAACCAGGCTCCTTGACTGCATGCACCAATGCTCTAAAAACTAAGCTAATCAAAAATCATGCTCTGGTTAGTACTATTGTATCTGCTGTTTCGGCATTGGGCTACTTTTTTAAAATTCAGATTTCTTAGTTAGAAACCCTTTTCTGAAATAGTAAAAATTCTTTTGTTTTCGTCATTTCTAATATGTAATTAAATAAGGCACACCCCCACTAAAAAAGTTCTGTAGGTAATTGGCCCAAAAATCTGTAGAACATCTACTGACATCTAGCCCAATCTGCAGATATTTGTAAGAATATCTTAGAAAATTCTGCAGACATTTTTGAGGTAAATCTATATTTGCAAAAATTTATTCACAATTTTGTAAAATTTTTGAAGAAAGTGGAAATTATTTCAGATAATCCTAAGCTTATTTTTAGTGGGCTAAACATAAGAAGTTTCCGAAGAATAATTGACTTATTTCTTACCTTATCATTCTATTTTACCCCAGCTCTGAAGTTTTAGGTTGGAATGGTCACAAACATGTTATTTCATGACTACCATGATAGCTAATCATTTCACCTGAAGGATTTTAATGTCTGGTTTTATTAATACACTAACCTCGATAACTATAAGGTGAGGCAATTTCAAAAAGTTTGTTACAAAATCGTACGAAGAAAATACTCCACTTTCGTCGATCTCGAAATTCCTACGATTAAATAAACTAATGTTACATTTCCAAAATAGTAGCATATTGATAAATTATTTAAACATGCACGTTTATTTTGAGCATTGCGCGAACTTAGGACTAACGAATTCGTTAAATATTGAATTTCTGCTCTGCTGCATTCAAAATTCATTGATCCATGCCTGAATATAAATCTCGATTAAAAATTTTATTTCGTTTTAGTTCGCAAACATACTGCAAGAACATATTTACAGTCGTGACATTTAAAGTGTAACATAGTACATCTGTATCGAGTATTTGAAAGAAAAGTGTAAATTTTTTGTAATTTTCCTGAATTATAAATATATTTACTTTCAATAGGGCTGAATAGCTAAGGATGATATTCCTAAATTTCTGTCATTTTTCAATTTCCAAGTTGTTTTTTGCTTTTGCTTTTTCTAGTATACAAAATACAAAGGGAAAAAATAAGTAAGGTAAATACACATTTTCAAAAATATAAACAGCTTGAGGCACTTACGTATGCGCATTATGTTTTTATCATGACAGTTGAAAGTTTTACTTCCGTTTCAAATTTTTTTCTTAGATGTTTGTTCATGAAGCATCTGCTACGAAACAATTATTAGTGCATTGTGACGTGGAGTAGAGTCAATATAAAATTATCTTTTGAATTGGGTAATATCGAAATGGACGCATTCATCTTGTGCGACCGGAATTTGATACTCTATATCATAGCAAGTAGTTTGTTTTATATTATAACGTACCACTGCGCGTTTTTACGCATGTGAGATATTTCATCGCCCTGCATCGTATTACTAAGTTGTTCCTTCTTCCTTAGTACTCTAGTCTTTCTCCCCCCCCCCCTCCAACTTTATATACACGGGAAATAATGGTGAATTTTAATAGTGATTTAAACAATAAAAAGTTTTAGTTAAGGAATATAAATAGTTAGCACCATTCTTAGATTTAAGAAATTTGAAGTAAATATTATTAGATAGAATAAGACCTTACATCTTTATATATGGCGATTGATAGATTAGTTTAAGACTAATTTTTTAATTTAATAAGCCAGTATAATATACGAAATATTATTAAAATGAAATTTTACATTGCATAATGTTAACCTTGGCGAAAAAGAATTAAATTTTGTAATATATATGTATATACGATATAACTATTTTTTTAAAAAAATTTCCAATTACATCACTCCGCATTCCGAATTTTGATGTACATCCCAATTAAGTAAAAAAAAAAAAAAAAAAAAAAAAAAAAAATCTTATAAATTCCTAGCACACTGGATTAAATCACTAAACTTTCTGTATGGAAACTGTATATATTGTCTCTGTGCCCCTACAATGGATTTGAACACCAGATTATTAGTGCCGGACTTAGCAGTTTACAGAATATAAAACAAAACATAAAATAAATAAATAAATTTATAATATCTTTTTTAAATTGACCACTAATAACACGAAAAAGCATTTTTATTTAAAAAGTATAAATTTTGTATTATAAATTTTGTAAAGGCCAAAAAAATCGTTCAAGATTTCGTTATTTATAGTAGTCTTGAATTCGCCAGTTACTTAAACGAGTAGTTCAATTACATGTCCTTAAATTTCTGTTTTAGTTATATTTTTTAATTTTATTGATGAATGTATATCTTTGTTATGGAATACTAGTCGGATACAAATGCTGAACTATTTATATTAACTTAAATGCAAACAGATTTTGCAATCGCCTGCACGTCACAGAGATAGAGATATATTTTTTTAAAATTATGTTTGAAAATTATTTAAAAAAAACACAAAATGTGTACATTTTCATATAATTTTCGAACAAATAGCAGTGCAGTTAAAAATTAGTGTGTTTGTACGCACATTTCTTTCTCTTTTCGACAGTGTAAAGTGTGCGATGGCGAGAAATTTAAAATGTTGCAGTAAAATCAATATTTAATGAACTGCTGCTGCCAGCATCAAAACGACGTCAACGTCTTTCTTTATAATATAAAGAGACTGAATTGTAAAAGAAATTAAAGATACATTATGATAAAAAGTTTATTAAATCCAATAGATTTTTTAAATCACCAGATTTTTTTGTTTTTTGTTGTTTATACCTCATTGTCGCGTGTCATTTGTATTGACCATGAAATGTTTTGAAATTTTATTTTTATTTTTATTATGATTATGACTTATCAGACAGATCCGAAACATGTCAATGTCATTTATTTTTAATATTACTAGGACCCGCCCGGCGTTGCTCGGGTCCCTAATAATAATGTTAAACGAACTTGAAATTTCTATAATTTTATCTTTAACTCTGTGTAAATACACTGTAAAAAAATTAACCCTTTTGCTGCATCGTCACTCCACCGCTTTTATAGAAAATGTTTATTTTAGCTTATTATGGAGCATTCTCATAGGTCAAAAGAGAGATATTCTATAAAAGCGTTGGAGTGATGATGCAGTAATACGGTTATGGTTGTTTGGAATATTTTTGTTCAGTTTAGATTCGTTTCAATTCAGATTTCGTGTGGATTTTTTTCTCCTTTAAATGGGATATTTAAGTTCTGGTCGGGTTGTACTTCCATGGAAATTATTTTACCTAGTTCCAATGAAGTTATACTTCACTGAAATATTTTTGTTAGGTTCAGATTAGGTTTGGTTCAAATTTCGGGATTTTTTTTTAGAAATTTTTTGGTTCGGACTGGGTTTATGTCCTTGGAAATCATATTGTCTTGTTCGTATCTGGTTATAGTTATTTGGAATATTTTCGTCGGATTCAGATTTGTTTCAATTCAGATTTCAGATATTTTTTCAAATTGATTTTTAAGATTCTGGTCGCATTCATGTCCAGGGAAATTATTTTGTTTTGCTCCGATCCGGCTTTGGGTCTTTGGAATAATTTTTTCGGGTTCAGATGTCGTTCAATTCAGATTTCGTTTTTTTAATGGAATTTTTAGGTTCAGGTTGGGTTGCGCATTAATGGAAATTATTCTGCATGGTTCGAATAAGGATATGCTTTGCTGGAATATTTTTGTCAGATTCAGATTTAGTTCATTTTTTTAGGTTCGGATTGGGTTCATGTTCATGGAAATTTTTTGTCTTGTTCAGAGCCAGGTATGGTTCTGTGGAATATTTTTGTCAGGTTCATATTTGTTTTGATTCAAATTTTAGGTATTTTTTTCAAATGGAATTTTAGGTTCGGATCGGGTTCACGTCCACGGAAATTATTTTCTCTTATTCGAATCCGGTTATGGTTCTTTCGAATATTTTGATTGGATTCAGATGTAGTTTGCGTAAAATTTCAGGTCTTTTTTCAAATGGAATTGTTTAGGTTCGAGTCAGGTTTATGTTCACGGAAATTATTTTGTCTTGCTCTTATCGGGTTATAGTTCTTTGGAATATTTTTATCGATTTCAGTTTTCGTTCTGATCATTTTTCGGGTTTTTTCAAAGAAAATTTTTTGGTTCGGGTCGGGTTGCATATACACGAACATTATTTTTCCTTGATCGGATAGGGGTATGCTTCATTTGAATGTTTTTGTGGGATTCAGATTTGATTCGGGTCAGATATCAAATCCATAGTTTTTTTTTTTTCAAATGGAATTTTTAGGTTCGGGTCGAATTTATGCTCATGAAATTTTTGTCTTGCTTGGATAGGAGTATGGTCTGTTTTATTTTCTGGTTGGGATCGGAATATGTGTTAATACGCCTAAAAATTATGTTTTGCTACTATTCTTTTAGTGGCTATTATTGATGTATAATTTATTTTGCTATTTGATAATTTATTACTGTGTATGAATCGTCTGCAGTTGTACGTCAAACAGCCATTTCATTTTTGTTTTAAAAACAAATTAAAGTCTTAATAAAATTTTAACTTAAATAAAATGCATTCACATTTAATCTATAATTTAAAAAAAACGGCTAAAAAAGCCTCATATACAGGGTGATTCAGCTTGTCGGTGACAAACTTTAAGGATCGATAGAGCACACCTAGAAGAACATTTTTGAATAGGGAATGTAGGGTCCCTGACGCGATGGTAAGGCGCTAGGCGCTTTCGAAAATTTGGGTGCCGAAATTCGAAACGTCATAAAAACTAGGGAAATGGTTAGATTTTCTTGCTTGTTGCGTCGAAATGATTCTGTTTGTTTAGACTTTCTTCAGTACCAATTTGATAAGCGTATCTCTTAAAACATGGATAGGGGGCGCTGCAGACTTTGGAGAGCTAGACATCAACTTTAAGCCCGTTATTTTGATAATTTAACACATGCTCGCCAAAGTTTATACTCTAACTTAAAGTTTGAACCCAAAAGTAGAGCCCTGCAAAAAGCGTAAGAGCCGGAATAAAATGTCAAAGTACTGGGTGGTCGAAACTCGAAGGCTCCTAAGAGATAAACAAACAGATTTCTTGACTTATGGCATGCATTTTCATGATTCTGTTTGCTGGGGCTCTCTGAAACTCAGTTGAACGGTACAAAAAGAAACATCGATAGGGGGCGCTTTGGGCAAAAAACATAATTCGTTGACATTTCGGACGCTAACTGGAAACGGGGCGCTACGATCAGTTAGAAACAAAACAAGAGAGTAATTTACTTATCATAAGAAGCTATTAAAACTGCAGTTTGTTTGTTTTTTTTAACAAACATAGCTGGTTTCAATCATGCACAATGCGCGCAATAAAATTTACATAAGGTGCTTTTTGCTGATTTATGCAAAAGATATCGTACCATATCGATATGCAAAAGATACGTAATGCGTAGACGACAACGCGAGATGACGTAGTTGTATGCGCAGACACGTCTTTTGAACGTGCGGTACCTACTTAAGCTTCGGGTTACTTGTCTGCAGATCGGTAGTAGGATGGAACGGTACACAAACTCTGAATTGGCTGACATGCATTTGGCGTATGGCGCTGCTGGTTGAAATGGACGAGCCGCTCAGCGGTTGTACGCCGAGCGTTACCCCAACAGGCAAATCCCCTGCCATGCCTTCTTCGCTCGAGTACACCAGAGGTTGTCCACAACGGGATCTTTCGACGGAGGCAGGCCTGAACGGGAGCGATCAGTGAGCACCCCCGACAACGAAGAGGCTGTGCTTAACCTGGTTGAGGACAACCCAGGTCTTAGCACGAGAGATATCGCCAGACATGTTGGCATTTCGCAAGCAACTGCGTGGCGCATCTTACGTTCCCGGAATCTGCACCCCTACCACATCCAGCGGGTGCAGTTGCTCAGAGAGCAGGATTTTGGCCCTCGAGTGGAATTCTCAAGATGGTACTTGGCGATGAGATCCAGGGATCCCCGTTTTGTAAACAGCATTTTGTTTACGGACGAGTCCACCTTCAGCCGGGAGGGAATGTGGAACGCCCACAACAGTCATGTGTGGTGTGATGAAAATCCACATGAAACCAGAAGCCGAGCAGCCCAGGAGCGTTTCTCAGTAAATGTGTGGGCCGGCATTCTGGGGGATTGCCTCATTGGCCCTTATTTGTTACCTGAACGGCTGACAGGTGGAAATTACCTGATTTTCCTGGATCAAATGCTGCCGCAGCTTCTGGAGGAGGCGCACGTACCCGAAGGTTCGCGTCGCCAGATGTGGTTCCAGCACGATGGAGCTCCGGCCCATTACACGAACGACGTGCGTCTCCATCTAAACGCAAGGTATGGCCAGCGGTGGATCGGGCGTGGGGATCCAGTTCACTGGCCTGCCCGATCACCAGACCTCACCTGCTTGGATTTCTTCCTTTGGGGTTACCTGAAGGCCGAGGTATACCATACACCTGTCAGCAGTGCTGAAGAACTTGTGGCGCGCATTGTGGCAGCTGCAGGGCAGATCAGAGATACTCCTGGCATTGTTGGAAACACACACTCCTCAATGCGACGGAGGTGCGAAGCCTGCATCATGGCCCAAGGTCGAAATTTCGAGCATCTTCTGTAGTGTTATTTTTTGTAAATAAATTTCCAGTATCATTGATGTTTTTGGTCTAAATTTATTCAGAAGTGTTGAGCAGAGGTAGAAAATGTGTTTTCATTATTACTAACTGATCGTAGCGCCCCGTTTCCAGTTAGCGTCCGAAATGTCAACGAATTATGTTTTTTGCCCAAAGCGCCCCCTATCGATGTTTCTTTTTGTACCGTTCAACTGAGTTTCAGAGAGCCCCAGCAAACAGAATCATGAAAATGCATGCCATAAGTCAAGAAATCTGTTTGTTTATCTCTTAGGAGACTTCGAGTTTCGACCACCCTGTACTTTGACATTTTATTCCGGCTCTTACGCTTTTTGCAGGGCTCTACTTTTGGGTTCAAACTTTAAGTTAGAGTATAAACTTTGGCAAGCATGTGTTAAATTATCAAAATAACGGGCTTAAAGTTGTTGTCTAGCTCTCCAAAGTCTGCAGCGCCCCCTATCCATGTTTTAAGAGATACGCTTATCAAATTGGTACTGAAGAAAGTCTAAACAAACAGAATCATTTCGACGCAACAAGCAAGAAAATCTAACCATTTCCCTAGTTTTTATGATGCTTCGAATTTCGGCACCCAAATTTTCGAAAGCGCCTAGCGCCTTACCATCGCGTCAGGGACCCTACATTCCCTATTCAAAAATGTTCGTCTAGGTGTGCTCTATCGATCCTTAAAGTTTGTCACCGACGAGCTGAATCACCCTGTATACGTATACATATATTTACTGCAACATAGCTAATCACGCATAGATTCTAATGTACGAAGTACCAACGATCTGATCCCGTAAGACATGGTGACGTCACGGTGACGTCGTTGTGAAGTCACATTGTGACTTTGTGACCGTCGATGTGACGTCACGTGACGTCGATGTGAAGTCACTGTGACTAAAATGTGAAGTCGTTATGGGCGTTTTAGAGCTCGTTTGTGACGTCACATTGTGACCACTTTGTGACGTCACGATGTGACCCAAAATGTGAAAAATGTGTCATTTGTGACCAAATTGTAATTAAAACTGTGACTATTCTGTGACGATAGTGACAAGGTTGTGAAGACAGTTTGCGATTATTTTTTGATTTGTGACAAATTTGTCACTGACTTTGTGACGGTGGCAGCATTGTCAATGTTGTGAAGTTACACTGGGACACAATTATACAGTTATGAACAATGTTATACAGAGTAAAATCCCTTACATCTATAATTTTTTTATACTTTGGCGATACATCTCAATTAAAACTTGGGAGCTGCTATAAAAAGAATGTACCAAAATAAAGTCACTGAATCAAAATGTAATGCCATGCAGACTTTAATCTTTGATACATTTTTTTTTCTGTTGCAATAAATGAGAATATTTAAGACAATTGAATATTCGATCTATCACAATTACTTGAAATTTAGCAATTTGTTTTTCTAATAAGCATTAAAATTATCATAAAAACACTTCCTTTAAGGTCACTATTCACAGTAAAAGACCCGGATGATAATGTAAAGTCTGTGGGGGCATTCTTTTCAAATATCTCGCTCAAATTTTAATATTTTTGCATGATTTTTTGCATAGGATAGCTGAGGACGATCTGCAACCGGCCTATTTTTTACTTTTTCAATTTTGCTTATATATTTTTTATATTATGATAGTTTCAATATCAGAACCGGTTTAAACCGGTTTTGAAATTTAAAATATATTTTTTTAAATCTGAAACCAAAATTGAAAAAGTAAAAACTAGGCTGGTTGTGGATCGCCTTCAGCTATCCTATGAAAAAAATCATGTAAAAATATTAAATTTTGAGCGAGATATTTGAAAAGAACGCTCCCACAGACTTTACATTATCATCCGGGTCTTTTTCTGTGGCTAGTGTTGCAACTTAAAGGAAGAGATTTTTTTTTTAATTTTAATGCTTATTAGAAAAACAAATTGCTAAATTTCAAATAATTGTAATAGATCGAATATTCAATTGTCCTAAATATTCTCATTTATTGCAACAGAAAAAAAATATGTAACAAAGATTAAAGTCTGCATAGCATTACATTTTGATTCAGTAACTTTCTTTTGGTACATTCTTTTTATAGCAGCTCCTAAATTTTAATTGAGATGTATCGCCAAAGTATAATAAAATTATAGATGTAAGTGATTTTACACTACATAACTATATTCATAAATGTATAATTGTGTCCCAGTGGGACTTCACAATAGTGACAATGCTGCCACCGTCACAAAGTTAGTGACAAATTTGTCACAAATCAAAAAATATTCGCAAACTGTCTTCACATACTGTCTTCTATGAATATTAAAATATTATTAAAACATGCAAAGAGGAATTATAAAAAAAATTAAAGCTAAATATTTATTAGTATATTAAACAAAAAAAAAACATCTACAGGGGATATCCATAACTGGAAGGCTGTCCATCATAGACACATCTACCTAATAAAAATTCCGACTATAAACATAAAATAGAACAACAAATACGTTAATTATAATTATTAATATTTTATTTATAATATTAGAAAGTATTTATAATACCCACTTTAATCACGATGTATACTAATACTACATATAATGGATATTTTGAAATTTACCTCTGTAAAATGATTCATTAAAGGAAATAATAAAAGTGTCTGGAATCAAAAATTAATAATAAAATACACTTATTACTTTTTAGCTTCATACCGTTCAAGTGTTTGCGTTATTTGTTTTAAATACAATCATGTTTAAATTCTTATTGATTGTCTTAACTTCCAAATTCTTTCTGAAAACATTCCAATAAGAATATTTACAACTGAAACGTCTTCATCCATAATGACTTACTATTCAAAAATTTTATAACATTTCACAGGTTAAAAAATACATTAAACAATCATTAACATTATTGTTTTTTTTTTTTAAATATCAAACATCTACGATTTCTTTTAATAGTTCTTGTCGTTCTCTTATAAATTCCTCCTCTAAGCGGATGCATTTTTAGGTGCGTTCGTAATTATGTAAATACGTAGCACCTATTGTTGTCGCTCAGTCCGCCCGTCTGTCCGTCCGTCTGTCTGTCTGTCCGCATATAACAGCGCAAAAACTACCCAACCGAATCGTTTGAAATTTTAAATACATAATTATTATATAATTTTCGAGTCATTTCAAATTTTATGAAAATCGGATGTATAAATCAATTACAGGGACAATCAAAAGGATTCCGTTACATTACGGTCAACGTGGAAAAAAGTTTCAAATGCATTTTAATCGTTTGAAATTTAAAACGTATATTTATTACGTAATTTTGTCGAGTCATTTCAAATGTTAAGAAAATTTAATACATAGATCAATTACAGGGACAATCAAAAGTATTCCGTTACATTACGGTCAATGGGGAAAAATGTTTCAGATGCATTTTAATCGTTTGAAATTTAAAACATATAGTTATTATATAATTTTGTCGAGTCATTTTAAATGTTATGAAAATCGAATGCATAGATCAATTACAGGGACAATCAAAAGTATTCCGTTACTACGATCAATGGGGAAAAAGTTTCAAATGCATTTTAATCTTTTGATATTTAAAACTTATAATTATTACACAATTTTGTCGAGTCATTTCAAATGTTAAAAAAATCGGATGCATAGATCAATTACAGGGACAATCAAAAGCATTCCGTTACATTACGATCAATGCAAAAAAAAGTTTCAAATGCATTTTAATGGTGTTACACTCACTTTAAAATAATAGAATTGGCATGAATCTTTGAAGTATGCACAAAAATATACATTCTGTATAATCTGTGATGCAAAAACTATTTATTATTAAATTACAGGGCCACACAAATGCATTCCACTAAATAATGTTATACGGGAAAACATTGTTTGGGGTGTGTTTTAATTATATTAAACTACTTCACATTTTTTGAATAAGATATACGTTAATGAAGTATAATAAAAATTACTCCCTGCATATTTACAGGAACACAAAGATTTCGATCACTGTACTGTATCCAAAGTACGCTCTACTATATCAGCAAGATCTGAATATTTTAAAACTTCGTTATCGTACGAACGCACCTCATTTGCTACGCTTCACGTGCAATTTCCAACTTTTAAATAACATTATGCAATGTTTCCCAAGATTACTTAATACAAAAATTAAAAAAGGATGTTTGTTAATAATTTTATTCTATAAAAAAGCTTCTTTATTACAAAATATAATTATCTTTAAATGTTTAATAATTATATTAACAATTTATTATAATATATTTTCATATGATTTTATGTTTATGGAAACATTTTAACCAATTATTTTAAAAAAGGAAACAACGCAGATTAAAATGCAATTAAAATCACTACCTTTGACAACCTAATCCAAATTATTAATAATCAAGTTTTTTATGTCAACAAAATAAATAATGGATGTATTAGACTTTATTAAGTTAATAAAGCATTAATGTTTTATAGCATGAATTTGAGAAGGTAATTAAAATCCTTCTCAGAATAATAATAATAATAATAAATACAACCATGAAAAATAATATTCTTAAATACCTTTTTTCCATCGAATTCATTCGTTCTAGTTATTATTTTTGTCGCACAAACTAAATCCGATAATAATTAAAGTGGCAAAGACCAAATCATTTTAACAGTCAAAGCCCCCTTAATTTTCTCGGACTTATGTTTGCCGCTTCGAAGAGTTGTAGTGGACATTCTTCTTTAAATTGTAAATCCGTGTCAATACGCGTCTGCTCACAAGTCACATCTGACATAAATTCCAGTCAACTAACTTCTCACGTCTTCTATCATCAATTTAAAATATTTTTGTTTACGTTTATATTCTTTTGCTTGCAGACTATAGAATCTAGCAAGAGTCCTAACTATCGTGCAAGGCACTCTCGTTACTAGGGTTTGTCAACATCAGCAATATTTTATTTTCCCAGTGTGCCTTGCGCTAGTCAGCTGTTCTTGTGATGGTTAACAGAAGTGTAGGTTGTTTATTTCGGTAAAATTTTTTAAAAGGTGTTAAAAAATAATAAAGTATCAAAATTACATGTTAAAAAAATGTTTAACAAAATAAACAAATAAATAAACAAACGAAAAATAAAAATAAAAAAAATAAAAAAAAATATTTCTCGCATGTGACATTCCTGTTACGTCATTTCTCATATGGTTTTATTTTTCTTAACCGGAGCTGTTTAATCTCTGTTTACGAGAGTAGCCTGCACGGACTCCCGCTAGAGTATTGTCTTGCAGACGATTTTCACTTTCCATGCGCATGACCGTTTTGTTTTTTCTTTTCTTATGCAATATTTTGGAGTTTAAATACGCAATAATTTTATGAGAGTGATTCTGATCATTTTTTTTATTTGAAAAATTTTTAATGTATTTTTTTTTTTATTTTTATTAAATTCAAAACAATTCAAGTTAAAATGAATTGTAAAATCATTTTTTCTTTTTTTGTAAATAATAGTTAATAATAATCACAATTAAGTTTATTAGATAAAATTTTGTTTAAGTTTTTAAAAATTTAAAATAATAGATTTAACGCTAATAATAAAAAAACTTGTTTTAAAATAAAGTTTGTATCACATGTGAACATAAATAGTATCTTCTTAGTACAAAAAAAGGGGGTTATTGAGGATAAATCTTTTTATTTGTGTCTTTCGATTCAATTTCGGTCTAAAAATCCTTTTTCAGTCTATCCTAATTAATAATTGTGTGTAATACATCCATTTTTTAATACAAATATTTTTCTATATTTACGCACACATTTTCACTGTCAAGGATAACAAATTACTCATTTGATTTGAAATGTTAGATACACATCCATACATTAATGTATAAAATTATTTAAATGTTTCGAAATGATAATAAAGAATACTGCCCAGTTAAACTGATGGCATTGAGCTCACAGGCTACAAATACTAATTGTACATTAAAGCCTTATATTTTCAAGGGTTAATTCCGTTCTAAAAAAAAATTAAGAAGGGAAAACAGCTCTCCCCTTTCCTCTTTTTTTATACTTAATCATTGAACCTCCTATACTATCAAAGACATGCTTTATCATATAAAAAATCTATATCCAAAATTCAGAGCAAATTAGATAATTCTTAATAAAAACCCATTTAGCATTTATATAATTTAAAAGGAGTTATCCCCTTCTTTTATACTTAACCATTAAACTTCCAAAACTATTCAGAGATTTGAACGAAATCTGAAAATTCTGCTTGAAAAACCTATTTATATAAATTAAGAGGGGGGGGGGGAGGCATTAGAACCCCTGTTGCCCCTATTTATACTTATTCAATGAACACCTAATAGCAGTCACGGAATCGCCTCATCAGAATGATCCTAATCTAAATTTTGAACGAAAACTTAATTCTGCATGAAAATCCCATTTATATCAACTAACGGGGGGGGGGGGGGCATTAGAACCCCTGTTCCCCCTATTTATACTTATTCAATGAACACCTAATAACAGTCACGGAATCGCCTCATCAGAATGATCCTAATCTAAATTTTGAACGAAAACTTAATTCTGCATGAAAATCCCATTTATATCAACTAACGGGTGGGGGGATTAGAACCCCTGTTCCCCCTATTTATACTTATTCAATGAACACCTAATAACAGTCACGGAATCGCCTCATCAGAATGATCCTAATCTAAATTTTGAAAACTTAATTCTGCATGAAAATCCCATTTATATCAACTAACGGGGGACATGAGCCCCCCGTTCCCCCTCTTATACATATCGAATGAACTTCAAAAACTAATCAGGGAAGCGCCTTGTCAGGATATACCTACATACAAAATTTTAAGAGGATCGGATATTTTTATCATGAGTTATCGCGTTACGCACATACGCACATACATACAGAACGGGCGGGCACATAAGCTCTCAGGCTATGATAGCCTGTGAGCTAAAAACATTATGTAATATATAACTGCATATTTTAATGACATTTCATAGCCCGATTTTTACAAGATTTGTGACAAGAAAAACAAGTTTTGCATATTTGGTACGGAAAATGGATAATTGCCCTTGCGTAAGTGATTCTTTGTAGTTTTGTTATTACAGAAAAAAAAATTAATCATTTTCCAAAATGTCAAAAAATAAATTACTAAATATTAAATTAAAAAATTTGTAAGATTATCAATCTCATTCAAGCTCGAAATACATTTACGCGGTCTATTTAAATTAAAGTTCAAATTATTTCTCTCTTTATATGTTGAAATTTTTGAAGATTATTGGGATTTTTTAAGTTCATATTTTTGTTACACTGCAGCTTTACAATTTGGTGTTTTAAGCTATTGCATAGCTTTTATCGCGGGCTTTGAGCGCGGCGACCGAATCCAAAAATTCCGTAACGCGAAAAATCCTAACACATCCGTAACGAAAAAACCTAACACTCGGCTAACGTCGTTTTAGCTCGGCAGACATCGGCACCGTGCCGAAGTCTGCCGAGATGAAACGACGTTAGCCGGAGTGTTTTTCTATCTTCTTTAAATTTTAGTTCAACAGTGAATGGCAGTTGCTGGTGAATAGCTGTACGCGTAAAATTTGTGTATAAAGTTTTTAAATATGAATAAACAAAGTGCATTTATTAATGAAGAAAGTGGTGAAAAAATAGTGAAAGAAAATGAGTGAGTACTCTATATACATACATTTTATTATCACAAATGCGGTATTTTTTTTTTTTTTTTTTGAATATATATATAATATATAAAGTGTTCTGTTGTAATAACGCCAGCAGGGGTAATAACGCCAAGTGCTGATATTATGAATAATTATGAAATAATCCGATAAATGAAACCTATGTGCTCTGCGGAGAAGGGTTTTGAATCATATAAAGCGCAAAAAACAGCTTGAAGTTAATTTGTTCCATTTGTAGGTCTTATTGCTTTTACAAGCAACTAAAATTAACGCTTGATCTAAAATTTGCGAGATAAGTTTTGTGATGAGAAGACTATATTTTTTATTCGGAAATTCTTTGTTTATTACATAAATTTGTAGTGCATTTCATATACTTTCAAAATGTTGTAGAAGGTTTTGGATATCTTCCCGAGATAATTTATAGTTTAAAATGTACTGCGCAATAATCATACTGGGCTAATAACCTTGGCGTTATTACCCCGGTTGATTCCCAACAGTAGCCGGTACATCCGAAGGGGTTTATTTATTAATATAGGACAGCATTATCATCATTGTTGAAATGTTAAGATTAATCGGGGGGGGGGAGGGGGGGGTCTTGTACCCAAAACTCATCTATTTTTCTCATTTTTTTAATACTAATGTAAAAAAATAATTTTAAACTCTTACAAATAAAATTATACCAAAATGTTTTCGATATTCTAATTCGAACATCCTCAAAATCTTGTTTCTATTAAATTTCCACTGGATTGTTCAACTGATTTCTAAATTTTAACTTTTCGCTTTCTCTGCGTTCGGCTTTTAAAAATTTTACAAATTTAACCTTTAACCTATGTAACAGAAATTGTAACTTTTCAGTTGTAGCTATAGTTAAATTGGGAAATGCTAATTAAACTCGAATTCTTTTTTTTTTTTTTGGGGGGGGGGGGGGGGCAGCGTTTAGTGAAATTGCTTACAGCAGTTAAAGGTTAATTTTGTTCCTAATATAGAGATAATGATATATAACCACATGAATCATGTATAAAATTTAATAAGAAATCTCATTGGGATAATATTTTTTATCAAAAATCTTATTTAATTAATTAAAAATATATTAAAGCATGTTTTATATAACGCCAACAGTTTAACTTTAGGTTTGGACAATCCGCATTAGCGTGGAGGTATACGTTAAAAACTATTTACAAGACAAATATAATAGTATTAACAAAAATATTTATTATATTTAACTCTAGTTATTATACAATTTCCAATGATTAAAATATTACATTATAAATGGTTAAAACCATGCAATGTTTCTTACAATTATATTTCAGCGGGGCTTTTTAATCAAAGATAGGCACAGGGTGTTATATTCTGTTAAAGCTCCCGCTCACTCCTTTTTCTTTCACTTTCACACAAAATTTAATATTTTCTATCGCATAGAATGCATACATAGGAATATAAATACCGATTCAAATAAACACAGTTAAAACCATGTAATGTTTCTAATTATTCTGTTTAAACTATCCTTTTTAAGCAAAAAGTAGATTAGAATCTGATATTCTTTGACCCCCCCCCCTCACCACCCTTTTTTAGCTCACAGGCTATCATAGCCTGAGAGCTTATGTGCCCGTCCGTTCTGTATGTATGTTCGTATGTACGTAACGCGATAACTCATGCTAAAAATATCCGATCCACTTGAAATTTTGTATGTAGGTATATCCTGACAAGGCGCTTCCCTGATTAGTTTTTGGAGTTCATTCGATATGTATAAGGGGGGGAACGGGGGGCTCATGCCCCCCGTTAGTTGATATAGATGGGATTTTCATGCAGAATTAAGTTTTCAAAATTTAGATTAGGATCATTCTGATGAGGCGATTCCGTGACTGTTATTAGGTGTTCATTGATTACGTATAAATAGGGGGAACAGGGGTTCTAATGCCCCCACCCGTTAGTTGATATAAATGGGATTTTAATGCAGAATTAAGTTTTCGTTCAAAATTTAGATTAGGATCATTCTGATGAGGCGATTCCGTGACTGTTATTAGGTGTTCATTGAATAAGTATAAATAGGGGGAACAGGGGTTCTAATGCCCACCCCACCCCCGTTAGTTGATATAAATGGGATTTTCATGCAGAATTAAGTTTTCGTTCAAAATTTAGATTAGGATCATTCTGATGAGGCGATTCCGTGACTGTTATTAGGTGTTCATTGAATAAATATAAATAGGGGGAACAGGGGTTCTAATGCCCACCCCACCCCCGTTAGTTGATATAAATGGGATTTTCATGCAGAATTAAGTTTTCGTTCAAAATTTAGATTAGGATCATTCTGATGAGGCGATTCCGTGACTGTTATTAGGTGTTCATTGAATAAGTATAAATAGGGGGAACAGGGGCTCTAATGCCCCCCCCGTTAGTTGATATAAATGGGATTTTCATGCAGAATTAATTTTCGTTCAAAATTTAGATTAGGATCATTCTGATGAGGCGATTCCGTGACTGTTATTAGGTGTTCATTGAATAAGTATAAATAAGGGGAACAGGGGTTCTAATGCCCCCCCCCCTTAATTTATACAAATGGGTTTTTCAAGCAGAATTTTCAGATTTCGTTCAAATCTCTGAATAGTTTTGGAAGTTTAATGGTTAAGTATAAAAGAGGGGGATAACTCTTTTTAAATTATATAAATGCTAAATGGGTTTTTATTAAGAATTATCTAATTTGCTCTGAATTTTGGATATAGATTTTTTATATGATAAAGCATGTCTTTGATAGTATAGGAGGTTCAATGATTAAGTATAAAAAAAGAGAAAAGGGGAGAGCTGTTTCCCCTTCTTAATTTTTTTTTTTTCGAACGGAATTAACCCTTGAAAATATAAAGCTTTAATGTGCAATTAGTATTTGTAGCCTGTGAGCTCAATGCCTTCAGTTTAACTGGGCAGTATTCTTTTTTATTTAAATACCAATGTAAAAAATAATTTTAAGCTCTTATAAATAAAACTATACCAAAATGTTTTTGATATTCTAATTCGAAGATCTTCAAAATCTTGTTCCTATTAAATTTCCACTGGATTGTTCAATTGATTTCTAAATTTTAACTGTTCGCTTTCTCAGCGTTCAGCTTTTAAAAATTTTAAAAATTTATTCTTTAACCTATGTGAGAGAGATTGTAACTTTTCAGTTGTAGCTATAGTTAAATTGGGAAATGCTAATTAAACTCTATTTTTTAGGGGGGGGGGGACAGCGTTTAGTGAGATTGCTTACAGTAGTTAAAGGTTAATTTTGTTCCTAATATAGAGATAATGATATATAACCACATGAATCATGTATAAAATTTAATAAAAGATCTCATTGGGATATAATTTTTTATCAAAAATCTTATTTAATTAATTAAAAATACATTAAAGCATGTTTTATATAACGCCGACAGTTTAACTTTAGGTTTGGAAAATCCGCATTAGTGTGGAGTTATACGTTAAAAACTATTTACAAGACAAATATAATAGTATTAACAAAAATATTTATTACCTATAACTCTAGTTATTATACAATTTCCAATGATTAAAATATTACATTATAAATGGTTAAAATCATGCAATGTTTCTTACAATTATATTTCACCGGGGCTTTTTAATCAAAGAGAGGCACAGGGTGTTGTATTCTGTTAAAGCTCCCGCTCACTCCTTTTTCTTTCACTTTTTCTTTCACACAAAATTTAATATTTTCTATCGCATAGAATGCATACATCGGAATATAAATACTGATTCAAATAAACACAGTTAAAACCATGTAATGTTTCTAATAATTCTATTTAAACGATCCTTTTTAAGCAAAAAGTAGATTAGAATCTGATATTCTTTTGACCCCCCCCCATCACCACACCTTTTTTAAATACTAATGTAAAAAAAAAAAAAAAAAAAAAAAAAAAAAAAAAAAAAAAAAAAATAAGCTCATTTAAATAAAACTATACCAAAATGTTTTCGATATTCTAATTCGAACATCTTGAAAATCTTGTTTCTATTAAATTCCCAGTGGATTGTTCAATTGAATTCTAAATTTTAACTGTTCGCTTTCTCAGCGTTCGGCTTTTAAAAATTTTACAAATTTAACCTTTAACCGATGTGACAGAAATTGTAACTTAACTAATGTGATGCGGTTTGTGAGACCGTAAGATTGAAAGATGAATAAAAGGCGGGAATAATTCATAGGATTGTATTGTTGTACTAAACTTTTTATACAAGACAAGATATAAACAAGATATTTAATATTCACTTATTTAAAAGTCTCTGGTGATAATACTAAAGTTCCAAATTAAACAAAATTTCGGTAGTGATTAGAGACCCGCCCAATGGTGAGGATAGAAAAATTTAAAATGCTTATAACTCGCGATCTAATTTTCGTAGCGCGGCCAAATTTTGTTTGGTAATTTATTATGAGACAGTGTTACTTTTGGTGACAGAAGATTCCCCATGGTGAGGGTCGAAAAATTTAAAATGCTTATAACTCGCGATCTAATTTTCGTAGTGCAGCCAAATTTTGTTTGGTGATTTATTATGAAACAGTGTTAATTTTTGGTGACAGGAGACCCCCTCATGGTGAGGGTCGAAAAAGTTAAAATGCTTATAACTCGCGATCTAATTTTCATAGCGCGGCCAAATTTTGTTTGGTAATTTACTATGAGACAGTGTTAATTTTTGGTGACAGGAGACCCCCCCCCCCACGGTGAGGGTCGAAAAATTTAAAATGCTTATAACTCGCGGTCTAACTTTCGTAGCGCGGCCATATTTTGTTTGGTAATTTATTATGAGACAGTTTTAATTTTTGGTGACAGGAGACCCCCTCCACGGTGAGGGTCGAAAAATTTAAAATGCTTATAACTCGCAATCTAATTTTCGTATCGCGGCTAAATTTTGTTTGGTAATTTATTATGAGAGAGTGTTAATTTTGGTGACAGAAGACCCCGCACAGTGAGGGTCGAAAATTTTAAAATGTTTATAACTTGCGATCAATTTTTGTAGCGCGGCCAAATTTTTTTGGTAATTTATTATGAGACAGTGTTAATTTTTGGTGAGAGGAGATCCCCCATGGTGAGGGTCGAAAATTTTAAAATGCTTATAACTCGCGATCTAATTTTCGTAGTGCGGCCAAATTTTGTTTGGTAATTTATTAAGGTATTGCATAGCTTTTATCACGGGCTTTGAGCGCGGCGAAAGAATCTAGAAATTCCGTAACGAGAAAAAAATCAACGTCGCTTCAGTTTGGCAGACTTCGGCACGGTATCCTTCGGTAGACTTCGGCAAACATTGACGCGGTATTTTTCAGATATTTTGAGAATATCAAGTCTCAAACTTATGTTTTTTATTTCAGCTACCATAAACGTATATTTTCAATGATAAAAATTCGTGATTAATCTACATGTATTGTAAGATAATAAAAATATTTTAAACGATATTTACTTCTCATTTATTCAATAAAAGAAAATAAAAATTCTGTTCTCGGTCATCACGCTCAAAAAGTGTACTTTGAATTAATATCAAAGACAAAAAAACTGCATAATAAAAAAATAAATAAACAATTATAATTGCATAAGTTGATAAAAAACGCTATGCAATAGCTTTACCGCGGCAGTTCCCGAGTGCCACATGTATTTTTTTTGTCACAAATGTGACATGACATGCATTACATGCAGTGACATAGCAATGATGTCACAATATATTTTACTTACCCATCATACGTAGTATAGGGTAAGTCTTGCAATCGTTTTGAAAATCGAAAAAATTTTTTTGACGGATTTACACGTTTTAGATAGTGGAGATTCCGAAAAACATATTTTTAGAAAAAAAAAATTTGCCGTCCGTCTGTCTGTCTGTAAACGCTCTATCTCTCGAACGAATTGAGATAGAGACTTGAAATTTTGTATGTAGTTAGTATGTAAGAATGGGACGAACTTTATTTAATATCAGCAACCTCGATTATCCGGAACTATTTTTTTCGGACTCTCGAAAAATTCGTTCCGATAAAAGGTATGTAAAAATTTTCGAATTTTTTTGTTCTAAGGAATGGACGTAAAAGGCAATAAAATAGCACACATTTTGCATATAGAACGAAATCAATCGGATTATTAGTTGCCGAGATATTTGTAATCCTATTATCCACATTCTTCGATTTTTCATGACCCTGTATTTCATTCAAATTTCAATGCAGAGGTATATTTTAATTGGAAATGAGACGCTTAATCCGACACAGATAATTGTTAGATAATAGAATTATTATTTTTGGAGTTATAAGGATGTTTCTTTTACGCAGTTCGGTACTACTTGGGTAGTTTGGCGTTTTATATAATTTGTCGAAATTGGTACATCAGCAGTTCTTTAATATAGCATTACTATGTGTATTAACAATATTTAAATTTTGTTTATGAATTGCTATGCATTGTATAAATAGTTTTCACATGTTTTATTTTCATATACATATCCATGATGGGTAAGTATTACGGTGGCCCCCAACGACTAGTTTTAATTGTCAAAAAAGTGTAATTTTACAATAAATAACAGATTTTGGAAGTTTTCTAAGAAGGTCACCACTCAGTCACAATGTGACGTCACTGAGGGGGGGGGCATTTTGGTCACAGATTTGACGTCACATTTCAGTCACAATGTGACGTCGCTGAGGGGTGGCATTTTGGTCACAGATGTGACGTGACCACAGTGCCTCACAGTGACGTCACTGTGACCATGCATGCTATGTGGGATGTAACATCTGTATTCAAAAATCCTAAGTTAAACTGACATTTTGCTAGTCTATGAATTTTAAAGGTCTTTGGGAAAAAAAATACATGTGGCACTCGGGAACTGCCGCGGTAAAGCTATTGCATAGCGTTTTTTATCAACTTATGCAATTATAATTTTTTATTTATTTTTTTATTATGCAGTTTTTTTGTCTTTGATATTAATTCAAAGTACACTTTTTGAGCGTGATGACCGAGAACAGAATTTTTTTTTCTTTTATTGAATAAATGAGAAGTAAATATCGTTTAAAATATTTTTATTATCTTACAATACATGTAGATTAATCACGAATTTTTATCATTGAAACTATACGTTTATGGTAGCTGAAATAAAAAACATAAGTTTGAGACTTGATATTCTCAAAATATCTGAAAAATACCGCGTCAATGTTTGCCAAAGTCTACCGAAGGATACCGTGCCGAAGTCTGCCAAACTGAAGCGACGTTGATTTTTTTCTCGTTACGGAATTTCTAGATTCTTTCGCCGCGCTCAAAGCCCGTGATAAAAGCTATGCAATACCTTAATAAATTACCAAACAAAATTTGGCCGCACTACGAAAATTAGTTCGCGAGTTATAAGCATTTTAAATTTTTCGACCCTCGCCATGGGGATCTCCTGTCACCAAAAACTAACACTGTCTCATAATAAATTACCAAACAAAATTTGGCCGCGATACGAAAATGAGATCGCGAGTTATAAGCATTTTAAAATTTTCGACCCTCACCATGGGGGATCTCCTCTCACCAAAAACTAACACTGTCTCATAATAAATTACCAAAAAAAATTTGGCCGCGCTACAAAAATTGATCGCAAGTTATAAACATTTTAAAATTTTCGACCCTCACTGTGCGGGGTCTTCTGTCACCAAAATTAACACTCTCTCATAATAAATTACCAAACAAAATTTGGCCGCGATGCGAAAATTAGATTGCGAGTTATAAGCATTTTAAATTTTTCGACCCTCACCATGGAGGGGGTCTCCTGTCACCAAAAATTAACACTGTTTCATAATAAATCACCAAACAAAATTTGGCTGCACTACGAAAATTAGATCGCGAGTTATAAGCATTTTAAATTTTTCGACCCTCACCATGGGGGATCTTCTGTCACCAAAAGTAACACTGTCTCATAATAAATTACCAAACAAAATTTGGCCGCGCTACGAAAATTAGATCGCGAGTTATAAGCGTTTTAAATTTTTCGATCCTCACCATTGGGCGGGTCTCCAATCACTACCGAAATTTTGTTTAATTTGGAACTTTAGTATTATCACCAGAGACTTTTAAATAAGTGAATATTAAATATCTTGTTTATATCTTGTCTTGTATAAAAAGTTTAGTACAAAAACACAATCCTATGAATTATTCCCGCCTTTTATTCATCTTTCAATCTTACGGTCTCACAAACCGCATCACATTAGTTAAGTTACAATTTCTGTCACATCGGTTAAAGGTTAAATTTGTAAAATTTTTAAAAGCCGAACGCTGAGAAAGCGAACAGTTAAAATTTAGAATTCAATTGAACAATCCACTGGGAATTTAATAGAAACAAGATTTTCAAGATGTTCGAATTAGAATATCGAAAACATTTTGGTATAGTTTTATTTAAATGAGCTTAATTTTTTTTTTTTTTTTTACATTAGTATTTAAAAAAGGTGTGGTGAGGGGGGGGGGTCAAAAGAATATCAGATTCTAATCTACATTTTGCTTAAAAAGGATCGTTTAAATAGAATTATTAGAAACATTACATGGTTTTAACTGTGTTTATTTGAAACAGTATTTATATTCCGATGTATGCATTCTATGCGATAGAAAATATTAAATTTTGTGTGAAAGAAAAAGTGAAAGAAAAAGGAGTGAGCGGGAGCTTTAACAGAATACAACACCCTGTGCCTCTCTTTGATTAAAAAGCCCCGGTGAAATATAATTGTAAGAAACATTGCATGATTTTAACCATTTATAATGTAATACTTTAATCATTGGAAATTGTATAATAACTAGAGTTATATGTAATAAATATTTTTGTTAATACTATTATATTTGTCTTGTAAATAGTTTTTAACGTATAACTCCACACTAATGCGGATTTTCCAAACCTAAAGTTAAACTCTCGGCGTTATATAAAACATGCTTTAATGTATTTTTAATTAATTAAATAAGATTTTTGATAAAAAATTATATCCCAATGAGATCTTTTATTAAATTTTATACATGATTCATGTGGTTATATATCATTATCTCTATATTAGGAACAAAATTAACCTTTAACTACTGTAAGCAATCTCACTAAACGCTGTCCCCCCCCCCCAAAAAAAAGAGTTTAATTAGCATTTCCCAATTTAACTATAGCTACAACTGAAAAGTTACAATTTCTGTCACATAGGTTAAAGAATAAATTTTTAAAATTTTTAAAAGCCGAACGCTGAGAAAGCGAACAGTTAAAATTTAGAAATCAATTGAACAATCCAGTGGAAATTTAATAGAAACAAGATTTTGAAGATCTTCGAATTAGAATATCAAAAACATTTTGGTATAGTTTTATTTATAAGAGCTTAAAATTATTTTTTACATTGGTATTTAAAAAAAGGGTGGTGAGGGGGGGGGGGGTCAAAGAATATCAGATTCTAATCTACTTTTTGCTTAAAAAGGATAGTTTAAACAGAATAATTAGAAACATTACATGGTTTTAACTGTGTTTATTTGAATCGGTATTTATATTCCTATGTATGCATTCTATGCGATAGAAAATATTAAATTTTGTGTGAAAGTGAAAGAAAAAGGAGTGAGCGGGAGCTTTAACAGAATATAACACCCTGTGCCTCTCTTCGATTAAAAAGCCCCGCTGTAATATAATTGTAAGAAACATTGCATGGTTTTAACCATTTATAATGTAATATTTTAATCATTGGAAATTGTATAATAACTAGAGTTAAATATAATAAATATTTTTGTTAATACTATTATATTTGTCTTGTAAATAGTTTTTAACGTATACCTCCACGCTAATGCGGATTGTCCAAACCTAAATTTAAACTGTTGGCGTTATATAAAACATGCTTTAATATATTTTTAATTAATTAAATAAGATTTTTGATAAAAAATATTATCCCAATGAGATTTCTTATTAAATTTTATACATGATTCATGTGGTTATATATCATTATCTCTATATTAGGAACAAAATTAACCTTTAACTGCTGTAAGCAATTTCACTAAACGCTGCCCCCCCCCCCCCAAAAAAAAAAAGAATTCGAGTTTAATTAGCATTTCCCAATTTAACTATAGCTACAACTGAAAAGTTACAATTTCTGTTACATAGGTTAAAGGTTAAACTTGTAAAATTTTTAAAAGCCGAACGCAGAGAAAGCGAAAAGTTAAAATTTAGAAATCAGTTGAACAATCCAGTGGAAATTTAATAGAAACAAGATTTTGAGGATGTTCGAATTAGAATATCGAAAACATTTTGGTATAATTTTATTTGTAAGAGTTTAAAATTATTTTTTTACATTAGTATTAAAAAAATGAGAAAAATAGATGAGTTTTGGGTACAAGACCCCCCCTCCCCCCCCCCCCCGATTAATCTTAACATTTCAACAATGACGATAATGCTGTCCTATATTAATAAATAAACCCCTTCGGATGTACCGGCTACTGTTGGGAATCAACCGCGGTAATAACGCCAAGGATTGAGGTTATTAGCCCAGTATGATTATTGCGCAGTACATTTTAAACTATAAATTATCTCGAGAAGATATCCAAAACCTTCTACAACATTTTGAAAGTACATGAAATGCACTACAAATTTATGTAATAAACAAAGAATTTCCGAATAAAAAATATAGTCTTCTCATCACAAAACTTATCTCGCAAATTTTAGATCAAGCGTTAATTTTAGTTGCTTGTAAAAGCAATAAGACCTACAAATGGAACAAATTAACTTCAAGCTGTTTTTTGCGCTTTATAAGATTCAAAACCCTTCTCCGCAGAGCACATAGGTTTCATTTATCGGATTATTTCATAATTATTCATAATATCAGCACTTGGCGTTATTACCCCTGCTGGCGTTATTACAACAGAACACTTTATATATTATATATATATTCAAAAAAATACCGCATTTGTGATAATAAAATGTATGTATATAGAGTACTCACTCATTTTCTTTCACTATTTTTTCACCACTTTCTTTATTAATAAATGCACTTTGTTTATTCATATTTAAAAACTTTATACACAAATTTTACGCGTACAGCTATTCACCAGCAACTGCCATTCACTGTTGAACTAAAATTTAAAGAAGATAGAAAAACACTCCGGCTAACGTCGTTTCATCTCGGCAGACTTCGGCACGGTGCCGAAGTCTGCCGAGCTAAAACGACGTTAGCCGAGTGTTAGGTTTTTTCGTTACGGATGTGTTAGGATTTTTCGCGTTACGGAATTTTTGGATTCGGTCGCCGCGCTCAAAGCCCGCGATAAAAGCTATGCAATAGCTTAAAAACAGTCACTTTTGAAATGTCAAAATCTCAAATAGGTTTCTTTCACGGAGTAAAAAGAAATCAATAGAGTGGAAGCATTATCTCTGGAGGTGATGCTATAAATGTAACCCAACATTAAGTCCAATTAAGTACCAACAAAAGCACGTGATTTGACACGCCTATCAATTGAAACAGGTTTAAACCCGTATTTTTTGCTCTTGTTTCTTAAAAGAACTAATCTATCACTTCACCGGTAAAAATTTATTAATTATTTTATCATATGTGTTTTAAATGTCAATATAGAAAATTATTTTAACGTTTTGCTTGAAAATAGAACATTCTTTTGTTAATACATAAAATTCGTCTGCAGTCAGAAAGCTATATTTTAGATTAATATTTATTACTTATGTTTCCATACATGATTTTAAAAGAATGTTTTCATAATTATATTTTAAATATTTATTTACATGCAATTATTGAGTCATAAACATCTTTCATCTACGTTATAAAGTATTTAAAATTACATTAATGAAGGAAACTTTTAGTTATACAATTTTTAGTTCGTATCAAATGTTTTCAATATCTTAGTTAATTTTAATTTCATATTTAACTATTGCTAATTTTCCAATTTCCTTCATTTTAAAAACGAGCATTTATTTTAATAAATAATAATAGAACAACGACCACTTTAAAAATTTGCTATTTCCTCTTAAAATATGCTGCAATTGTAATTCATTTCTTTCAATTCGTCTTATAATACAAAAATCCTTCCACGCCCTTTTATTTGGCACATTAAAATTTGAGCGATAAATGGTTTCATATTGAAAACATTTTTTGAGGTTTACTTCACCTCCACTTATCTCATTACTCCATCTGTTTCTTTAATTCTATCTCAGCTTCCTTATTACTTCTGCGGAAATTTTTACACTACCAACCAACAGTAAACAAACGAAAGAGGAAAAAAAATTGGGAAAAAGATGATTTTTTATGAGAGTGACCTCTTGATCTTAATTACTCAGTTAATAATTGGAATTTCAAAATTCTGAAGCTCAAGCGCATCAGGAGAGATTTGGGGCTACTCTCAAAAATATTTTGTGCTTCGTACATGCTGTAGATTTTGCTAGCCATGGCAGACACACACACACACACACACACAGAGTTTTGTTCTTTTATTAGTATAGATAACACTTTTCTTAAGTAAAATAAAATTTTTACTAAGATACATTATGAAAAAACAAACACTTTTGTTTTCATATAAGTATGTACTAATAAGTACAGGAAAACGTGCGTTAAAAAAATAAATTACTTTTTTTTTTATATGTTGACTGAACTTAATTCTCTTCGACTTAGGAATGGCGTGTAAAGATCGTCAGATAAACTACAACTCCATCTAATGGGAATAGGTGGAGACAGTTTGCAATCTTCCACAAAGCCAGACCCTTTTTCGCGAAATCTTAATGCAAATATTGCATCTATTTCTTAACTTTTTTACGTGGATGTTTTTCATAGAAACAAATTTAAGCTATAAGATAATATTATATAAATATATTTCAATATCTATGATTATACAGGGTGATTCAGCTCGTCGGTGACAAACTTTAAGGATCGATAGAGCACACCTAGACGAACATTTTTGAATAGGGAATGTAGGGTCCCTGACGCGATGGTAAGGCGCTAGGCGCTTTCGAAAATTTGGGTGCCGAAATTCGAAACGTCATAAAAACTAGGGAAATGGTTAGATTTTCTTGCTTGTTGCGTCGAAATGATTCTGTTTGTTTAGACTTTCTTCAGTACCAATTTGATAAGCGTATCTCTTAAAACATGGATAGGGGGCGCTGCAGACTTTGGAGAGCTAGACAACAACTTTAAGCCCGTTATTTTGATAATTTAACACATGCTCGCCAAAGTTTATACTCTAACTTAAAGTTTGAACCCAAAAGTAGAGCCCTGCAAAAAGCGTAAGAGCCGGAATAAAATGTCAAAGTACTGGGTGGTCGAAACTCGAAGGCTCCTAAGAGATAAACAAACAGATTTCTTGACTTATGGCATGCATTTTCATGATTCTGTTTGCTGGGGCTCTCTGAAACTCAGTTGAACGGTACAAAAAGAAACATCGATAGGGGGCGCTTTGGGCAAAAAACATAATTCGTTGACATTTCGGACGCTAACTGGAAACGGGGCGCTACGATCAGTTAGTGATAATGAAAACACATTTTCTACCTCTGCTCAACACTTCTGAATAAATTTAGACCAAAAACATCAATGATACTGGAAATTTATTTACAAAAAATAACACTACAGAAGATGCTCGAAATTCCGACCTTGGGCCATGATGCAGGCTTCGCACCTCCGTCGCATTGAGGAGTGTGTGTTTCCAACAATGCCAGGAGTATCTCTGATCTGCCCTGCAGCTGCCACAATGCGCGCCACAAGTTCTTCAGCACTGCTGACAGGTGTATGGTATACCTCGGCCTTCAGGTAACCCCAAAGGAAGAAATCAAAGCAGGTGAGGTCTGGTGATCGGGCAGGCCAGTGAACTGGACCCCCACGCCCGATCCACCGCTGGCCATACCTTGCGTTTAGATGGAGACGCACGTCGTTCGTGTAATGGGCCGGAGCTCCATCGTGCTGGAACCACATCTGGCGACGCGAACCTTCGAGTACGTGCGCCTCCTCCAGAAGCTGCGGCAGCACTTGATCCAGGAAAATCAGGTAATTTCCACCTGTCAGCCGTTCAGGTAACAAATAAGGGCCAATGAGGCAATCCCCCAGAATGCCGGCCCACACATTTACTGAGAAACGCTCCTGGGCTGCTCGGCTTCTGGTTTCATGTGGATTTTCATCACACCACACATGACTGTTGTGGGCGTTCCACATTCCCTCCCGGCTGAAGGTGGACTCGTCCGTAAACAAAATGCTGTTTACAAAACGGGGATCCCTGGATCTCATCGCCAAGTACCATCTTGAGAATTCCACTCGAGGGCCAAAATCCTGCTCTCTGAGCAACTGCACCCGCTGGATGTGGTAGGGGTGCAGATTCCGGGAACGTAAGATGCGCCACGCAGTTGCTTGCGAAATGCCAACATGTCTGGCGATATCTCTCGTGCTAAGACCTGGGTTGTCCTCAACCAGGTTAAGCACAGCCTCTTCGTTGTCGGGGGTGCTCACTGATCGCTCCCGTTCAGGCCTGCCTCCGTCGAAAGATCCCGTTGTGGACAACCTCTGGTGTACTCGAGCGAAGAAGGCATGGCAGGGGATTTAAAAATCTAAAATTTTAACTAATTCTGGAATTTCAACCGTGAACTCGATGAAGTGATCTTTTGTGCTGCCGCATCCCAGTTTATTAGTCTAAGTTATATTTTAAGGTTTAAGCTATGAAATATTTCATTTATCTTGTTCTAAAATTTATAGTTTTATGAAAACGCAAATGACAAAATAAAATAAAGTTACGAGGACAGTGGAAAGAGATGTGTATGAAAGGCAAAATATATAATGAAACATCAAAGACATAACTTTACTTTCCTACATATGTGCCAAGAGGTTTGGAGGATTTGCCACACCCTTTTATAAGCTTAAGAAAAACCTTCCAAGAAAAAAAAAAGGGGATCGGCAAACGAAAGAAGCGTTGAACCACTTGTATGATTTTGGCACTTATTTTCCACTTACTAATGACCCTGACCATGTATGGAAGTCTATATATTAGATGTGATGTCGAAACAAAAGGTACAGAGACAGGACCACCAATTCAGTGTGAGGCATCATCAAGTGTTGGACAGACCGAAACCTGGACGGATGTGCACGGCCACTATACACAAAAGAAATGCTTGACTATAGCTTTGGAAGCAATGCCGAAATCATATAAGTGGCTTAACGGTTCATTCGTATGCAGAGCCCCCATTTTTTCCTGGAGTTCTCTTTCAAGCTTATAAAGGGCTATGGAAAATGTCTCAATTTACTTGGCACTTATGTAGAAAAGTAAAATTGCGTCTTATATTTAATGTTTCATTATATGTTTTGTCTTTCCTACACATATCTGTTCACAGTCGCCAGGGGAAACTTATTTTCGGACTCTCCCTCGCATACACTACCTGGCCATTGATGAGCGTCCACTTGCGATTTTAGACATTTTGTTGGATATCTAGAAAAATACATGATGAATTATCCTGAAACTCTCAGTTTATAAACATAATAGTAGAGGTCATATATTTCCGTGAAGATTTTTTCCTTAAACTTTATAGGGGACCGTCAACAAATTAAAAAAAGAATAAATATCTTTTGTATAACCCTGTCAAAACTAATGTAGCAAAAGCGTTCAAACTGTAGATTATGATTAAAAGGCTCTTTGTAATAAACTGTGTTCATTTTTATTCGAATAGCATGTATACTCGTAGAAAAATTAAAATTTTTATAAAAACAGTCCCAAATTTTTCCAAGATTTTTGCTCATAGTTTGCAGAGTTCTTAATATAAAATAATATTCTTTTCTGAAAATGTGACAAAAATGTTGCACATAAATGTAATCAGAATTAACAAATAATAAAAATTGTATGAAAAATGAGTAGGCTTACTAAATAACTTTTCACGGTGCATGTGTCATCTATATCATAATTTCATTTGCATATTGTGTTAGATAAATGTATAGAGCAGCTTTTGTGAAAATCGCAAAATCATAGCTTGAAAATTCTGAAAATAATCGTCAATAGAATAAGTTGAAAATTCGTTATTCCAAAAATCTAGCAAAAACAAGAGGGGTTGTATTCATATATTCATTGCTTAGTGTCAATGTAGAATACACAATATGGGACGTACTTCTACATTTGTATAAAATCCCTCTTTTTTTTTCTTTTTTTTGGGAACAACTGATTTTATGCTTATTCTATAGACGATTATTTTCAGAATTTTCAAGTTATGATTTTGAGACTTTCACAAAAGTTGCTCTATACATTTAACTAACACAATATGCAAATGAAATTTTGATATCGTTGACACATGCGCAGTGAAAAATTATTTAGTAAATGTACTCATACAAGTTTTATTATTTTTTTATTATGATTACAGGATATCATGTGCAATATTATTTGTTATATTTTCAGAAAAGAATGTTACTTTATATTAAGAACTCTGCAAATTATAAGCAACAAACTTGGCAAAATTTGAGAGTATTTTTATAAAAACCTTAATTTCTCTACGACTATTCATGCTATTCGCATAAAAATGAGCGCAGTTTATTACAATAAGCCCTTAAGCATAACCTACAGTTTGAGCGCCTTTGCTACATTAATTTTTACAGGGTTATCCAGGTTATCCAAAAAAAATTCATTATTTTTTAATTTGTTGACGCTTCCCTATGGAGTTTCGGGAAAAAATCTTCACAGAAATCTATGACTTGTATTATTATATTTATACACTGAGAGTTTCGGGATAATTCCTCATGTATTTTTCTAGATATTTAACAAAATGTCTAAAATCGCAAGTAGACAGTCATCAATGGCTATGTAGAGTATTAATAATATCTAAAAACTTTGATTCTTTTTTCAAATCAAGTGAACATATTACAGTAATTTTACACAATAATTTAATAATCAGATAATGTTAATTTATTCATTGTTTTACAGATAATTGTAATATTATCTCAATCTGAAATATATCCTAAAAAAATTAAATACGATTGATTTGTAAGCAACTTAATTATTTATTATTCTCTCTCTAAAACCTTTCTTTATATTATTTATGTACTACTGATGATTTAAGAAAGACAAAATCGCACATTAAAAATAATTTAATATTTATTGCTTAAGAACTTTTTTTTAATTATGTTCTCGAAACATCCTTATTTCATTATATAAAAACAAAACGAAATTGAAAGTCTTACTTCACAAAATTTTTATGAAATTTGACCTTTTTTATGTAGCAGATAAACACATTTTTAATTTATGAGAAAGTTACTTTGTTTTGTGAATAGAAAATAAACGCAGCAAAAATTTTAATTTAATCAAACAGAGTTCTGAGTAAAATTTAATTGGAATACACTACAAAACACAAAAATGTACTCAGTATATTCTTTAACGAAATACATGTTATTTATTATTTATTTCATGAACGAATAACTTATTGGACAGTGAAATTTTAAATTTTAAAACGCTGAAAACTGCTTATATATAACCATTTTTACGATTGGATTTTATTGATATCTGTTTGCGCCTCAGTTATATTTGATTATTCGAATGTTGAATCATATGTGATACATGTATTCGTGAATGAACGTGCAACTTTTTATAGCTTTGAATGCCTAAGAAGGACTGCTCAGACTGCTTGTCTGTAGAGCATAGTGTCCCTCCCGGTCGCCTTTTTTAAAGTCTAAAAAAATGCAATTTTTTAGTTACAATAAAATAGATAAAATTTACAGACTAAACTCAGCTGCTCGAGCACAGACTGCCCTCTCTCAATATCTATTTGCTCCTCAGTTATATTTGATTATTCGAATGTGATATCGAATATCATACATATATATATATATATATATATATATCAAATGTGATATTATTCGTGAGGGAACTGAAATTAAAAACAATCCAAAGAATGTAAGAGTGTCAAAAAGGAAGAACGCAATTATACGAAAAGCACATAACGCACATTGTAAAAGATTACTGTAATACATACAGCAATTGTGGAAGTACTTGGTAATTTTTAACATAAGTAGGACAATTGCACTAAAAAAACATAAGGGGAGAGTGAGGATGAATGGGACAATTTTTACATTTTTACTAATAGCTTAAGCTTATACAGTTGTTAATTAAAAAATATTACTTAAAGAATACTTCAGCATTTAGCAACTTATTGACATACTAATTTCAATAAGCAATTGTTTTTTAAATTTTTAATAATTTTTTTTAACATGCATGCATACTGTGCCATTCATCCCCATGGTGATATGATTGGGACAATATTGAAGATGGATAGGCCAGGTAAAAAAAAAAAGATATATATACATATTTTATTAGAAAATTGAGTGATACATTTCATTTTACTACATATAGACTGAAGCTAATATCAAACGACAACAGTTCTTTAGTTCTGTCAGTTCCCAGAGGATTAGGTTTGGTAGTTCATAACAATATCCCCCAGATTAACAAAATAAGTGGATCAGTATAGTAAAATAAGGAAATATTAACCTTTTTTCTCAAGAACTGTACTTGAAGATTATCATTATTGTTCTTTAAAACTCTAGCAACGTAATAGTCTAAGATCCGGCTGCAGAATCAGTGTACTCATTGAGTGTTTGCTGAAAACCAAATTTTTACACATATTTATGATTAGGAGAATTTATATCTACCAGGTTGCCTATCAAAATGTGGCCGCTAGTATTTTTAATTAAATTATGAATAATTCATAATCCGTAAGAAATTTCACTGACTTGTTTTTTCAATAAAATGTCGTCTACTTTACGGCAACATCTATAAAGACTCTGAAAAATCATGGTTGCCGTTGCGCACCTGGCCGCACCTCTTCCAGCCAGGTATACACTGGTATGATTTTGTTACATTTATACACCCACAACGTACATTCATAATTTATATATCAAATTAAAGCTAATTTTTTTCTGTTTATTATTATATACGGTTGCCTAATTAAATCTGGCCGCAAATAAGGGTTGCTGGCTGTTAAATATAGTAAATAAAAGCGGTGGAGTGACGCTGCAGAATCGTTTGTTTCATACACTGTTAAAAATCTGTTGCATTTTGTTGCAACGCACTCCATCGCTTGTATATAATATCTCTATTCCAACCAATGAGAAAGCTCCATTTCACGGCCAAGTAACCGTTTTCTATACATCGCTTGTATATAATATCGCTATTCCAGCCAATGAGAAAGCTCCATTTCACGGTCAAGTAACCGTTTTCTATACAAGCAAGGGAGTGCGTTGCAACAAAATGCAGCAGATTTTTAACAGTGTATGAAACAAACGATTCTGCAGCGTCACTCCACCGCATTTATTTACTATAATTTAACAGCCAGCAACCCTTGTTTGCGGCCAGATTTAATTAGGCAACCGTATATAATAATAAACAGAAAAAAATTAGCTTTAATTTGATAGATAAATTATGAATGTACGTTGTGGGTGTATAAATGTAACAAAATCATACCTGTGTATACCTGGCTGCGAAGAGGTGCGGCCAGATGCGCAACGGCAACCATGATTTTTCAGAGTCTTTATAGATGTTGCCGTAAAGTAGACGACATTTTATTGAAAAAACAAGTCAGTGAAATTTCTTACGTATTATGAATTATTAATAATTTAATTAAAAATACTAGCGGCCACATTTTGATAGACAACCTGGTAGATATAAATTCTCCTAATCATAAATATGTGTAAAAATTTGATTTTCAGCAAACACTCGATGAGTACACTGATTCTGCAGCCGGATCTCGTACTATAATGATAAATATTTTTTCCACATATCTTTGTTAGGAAAATGTCGTCTTCTCTTATAATATCCAAGCTGCAAACTTAGTAGTCCATATCCCTTGAAATCATGTTCAAATCATTTTCATCTTCATCATGAAGTGATAAATTGTCAGATTCATCACTACTGTCCATACCTTTTCTAAAAATACTTTTTGAAGACAGGCAACTCATTTTTCTTGGTCTGTTTTTTTATAATTTCTTTTTCCAAACATTGTTTTTCTGGTGTACCGGTTAGGACACGATTGTGGCCTCGTTTTTTCCTCTTAACTGGTTTCTAGGTAATGAGAAAATGTAATTTTATTTATTATGTAATAGCCCTGGGGATGAATGGGATTGTCCCATTCATCTCCATAAACACTGTCCCATTCATCCCCATAGCCCCATGGTTATATAAAACAGTGATTAGGCTTAGTAAGCACTGTCAATATTGTTCATTTGCATCATAAGTATAACAAGAGATTATATCATATTAACAGACAAAAATTCTAATGTTTTGACAAGGTTAACTATCAATTGAATACTAAAAAGATTAAACAGAAAAAATAACTTTGGTTCTTGAAAAATACACTTTGTACAATAGCTAATCTTCTGTTACGGATATTGCTTTGAAACTATGTCTGTTGAATGACCTCAGTACTGCCATCAGTCAGATAAATTACAAAATTATTTATGTTTGGGGAACATATATAAATTTCTGTTGTCCCATTCATCCCCACTCTCCCTAATAAATAAGATGCATACCTTAAAAACATAAGAAATTGTATAAACTCATATAATAAGTAACGCTATAATAGAAAAATGCAGAATTTCCAAGTTCTAAAGCAACAAAATCAGCAAATTTTCTTGAGTAAATTTGTCTTTTTCTCAATGCAAAACTTTATTTTCGTTTCACAATAAAAAATTAATTAATTAAAAATGTTTCAGATTAAGAAATGTATGAAACACAATAGTACAGATAGGAATAAACTTAAAAATAATACTTTTGAAGAGGAGAACAAAATTTAATATGTTGCACAATAATTTCAAGTTAATAATACATACTTTGACGTAGCTATACTGTTCGCATGAAAATATACAAACCATCTGTGATAGCATGAAAAATTTTTATGTACATATCAATAAATTTTAAAAATATTAATTAATGATTATATATATTTGGCCTCATATAAAAGGCCGCCGGTCTGCACGGGGCTCGTGGGCCGCAGGCTGTATATGGCGGGAAAGAGTATAGTGATTGCCCTCATATTATCACCAAGTTGAAAGTTTGCGAAAATCTTCTTTATTTATCACATTTATCCAACACAGGATTTTTATTCTGCAGAACACCTTATCGCCGTCATATTAATAGTAGTGGAAAAAAGGTTAATAGTGAATTAAAAAGCAACATGCAAAGGCAAAATACAGTTCACATTTTAAATTGAAGAATATCAATTCTAATTATATGAATTTATGCGTTTATGTGATGTATAGCCTGATAATTTATTATTTACGATAGACAGCTGGTTACAGATGTTTTGCCAAAGAAAAATGGCATGTGAACATTTAATTTAAAATTGCATAAAATATCAAAGAGCTATAAAAAGAACTTCATAATGTTTTTATGTTATAAGATCCAAGAATACTAATATTTTATATTTTTATATTCCTCTATCTTTACAAGAAGAAATTATTGGATTTGTAAAAAAATTTGACTTCCAGTTATCGCTGGATTTATAAGTTTTAGAAGGACGTGACACGATTTGATGGGTTTTAGAAAATGCCTGTCTATGAGTCTGTCACTCTGCGAGTTTGTATATGACAGAAATATTGTGGGGGCTTTATCTCTTAAACTAACGCACGGAATTTTACAAAACTCTAAGTTCAGTTACACCTTGATATAAACTGGAACTGATTGATTTTTGGTGAATCTATGCATTATCATAATTATCGCTCAAGAGCTAATGCGTGAATTTTAATCAAATTCAGATTCAGTTAGTTCTTATTATTCCGGTATACATGTAATCGGTCTTAAAACGACGGTCTCGATTTTTCAACATTAGTTTAGTTTACACTATAATTCAGCATTCTGTTTTTTTTTCTTAGCTAGCCAATATGTTGGCAAGCGTAGTTTTCCTTCTTGCGGAAGGAGTAGTTAATTTTTTTATGTTAATTAAATTCCTTTGGTGACTGAGGATGTTTCCCGCCGGAGCGAAAAAAAACATAATCCTTGTAGAGCGGGCGGCGGCGACACAAATGACTATTTCATCGAGTTACGTGGTGAAATCATGATGTACGACAAAATTATTAGGTGTAGATTAACCCTTTAAAGGTAACGTGTTTTTCGGCACCTTTAAACGGTAATCATGTGTCACTCGTGCTTAGCGCTGTAAAAAGTGGTTTAAAGTGCTTTGAAAATTCTAAAAAAAATTCATGACATTACATCAACTAACCCTTGAATAAGAATCAGTCACAATATTGCTGATTTATTAATTTGTTTAAACAATATGTTTAAATAAACAAATAAAAATGTGAAAAATTCACATTTTCTTTAAAAAATCATAACTTTGGATAGAATTGACATTTTTTGCTGTTTCAAACGGGAAATTGAAGAACAAGAATGGTATTTTCACAAAAAAATAAAAATAGCCGGTATAAATTTAAAAAATGCTTAAGTTTTGAGCATAAAAATGACTTTTTTTAACTTATAAATAGGTACAATTTACAATGAAATAGAGATTTTATTAGTTTTTAATCAATTTTATTTATGAAAATGATGTTAATTATCAAACTTTATTTAATTAAACAAAAAATATAATAATGAAAAATAACAGCAACACTGATATCATCATTTATAAACAATCGAAGGAAGCCAAGAAGGAGAGCAAACTGCAATCGCACTAAGCAATTTCATAAACACGTGTTTGCATAAACGAAGTGTCTATTTTTACGGCAGCCGTAAGAATATTATACTTACGGCAGTCTATCGCACATGCGCAGTCGAGGACTGCCGTAAACGATTGCCGGAGATTCTTGATGCGAATGAATCAGGGAAAATGATCGACTCATATGTCACCTGTGACCATGATGTTATGCTCGCTCGTTATCGCCGAATGCATAACTTTGATGATTGTTTTGATTTAACAAAACAAAAGATAGGAATAAATAATTTACCACCTTTAATATAATTTTTTTCAGATTTTGAGGAAAACTACAGCTTTACAACTAGACTAAATTTGTTAAATTTTACATCTCTGATTTGCGCACGTGTGACATTCACAAAATGAGAAAAAAAGTATATAAAATGTTTGGATTATCGTAAGTATATTTTATTTAATAAATAGTTTGTGAGAACATGCATATTGTTATTCATATTTCTATAGACCGACAATCCCTTACCCTCGCTAGAAAAGATTAAGGATATTTATTCTAATTCACCTATAGTCGTAAAAAAAAATAATAATAAGTAGATAAAAAAATGATAAGTTATATAAACAGAATACAGTGTTGTAACCATAAAAAAGGGCATATGCTGTCTTAAATGCCATGCCTAAATAGTATGCTATAACTTTAAAATAGGGGGCATATACAAAGCTTCTTAAAAAAAAAAATAATAATAAGTAACCCACATTACACTCTTTATTAAATATGAATAAGATAAAATTAATGTTAGCCAACCTTAAACTATATTTCAGGGAGAAATGTTTATTGAAATATGCAAAATAATCTATATATGCACATGTTCACAAACTGTTTATAAAATAAAATGTATTTGTTGTATGTAACTCATGCATTTCATTATATCCTTTTCTCATTTTGTGAATGTACTTAAATTTTATGTTTAACTGCCTTCAAAGTTTTTCCTTTTAATTTAAGATAGTATGGCTTTTAAGTGGATTCCAACGTGTGAATCGGAAACACACAGATTAATTTAGTCTTTTTGAATGTCAGCTCTTTTTTTTTATTATTTTTCTCAAAGTCAATATGTAGAAAATAAAACCTGTATAAGTCATCACCATAGCAATTGGGATGACATCAGACTTTTAACTTAGACCAATTTCACAAATGGTGGTTTGGGCTTGTAAAAACATAAAAAAAAATCTAGATCATAAACCACATCACATCTGTTTCAAAATCTTGTTACTCCATAGTTTGTCTATTTGTTAAATTCTAAAACATGTTAATAAAAATTAATATTGCCAGTTAAATTGATGGTGTTGAGCTCGCAGGCTACACATACTAATTGCAGAGTTTCCCCCAGAGGGTTTCAGGGGGGTGCTCCACCCCTCCTGCCCTTTAGTTTAAAAAATAGCGCCCCTCTTGCCTCTCACCCAAAAACTAGCGCCCTTCTGGTCGCTTATTCTAAAAAATAGCACCCTTCTTGCCCCACATTTGAAAAAACACAGCCCTTCAGCGATGATGCGAACGCGCTATAGCACGTAAATTACGCAAAAAATAGCTCTTATGCGTCTCACGGAATGCGTAATTTCCTCAACATATCGCGAAAAAATGGCAAATTTTGTTAAAAAATCGAGAAATAACAACTAATTCCGGCAAGATTCATGAAAAAATGGCTAATTTCGTCACAAAATCCCGAAAAAATGGCAGATTTCCTCAAAAAATAGTGAAAAAAACAACAAATTTCGTCAAAAAATCGCGATAAACAGAAATTTTTTTCAAATGATTCGTGAAAAACGGATCATTTTGCCAAAAGATCCGGAAAAACAGCAACTATTGTTAAAATTTGTGATAAAATGACAGATTTCGTCAAAAGATTTGCAAAATAACCCCGCAAATTTCGTCCAAAAATCGCAATAAAACTGAAAATTCTGTCAAAAAATTCGCAACAAACTGCCGATTTTGTCGAAAGATCACAAAAAATGCAACATAGTAGCACAAAAAAAAAAAAAAAAAAAAGTTTATGCCAGAAGTGAAATTTTCTGTTATATAAACTAATTTTCCTGTTTCAAAATTGCTCCAAAAGCGAATTTTCCTGATTCACAATCATTTTCGTGCAAAGAGAAAATTGTATCAGGAGCATAATTAGAATTTGATGCCACCCTCTGCCAACTTTTTCTTGTGACAGCTCAAAAATTACGTTTGTAGTATAAATTTGGCACCTCCTAAATTTCCGTGCCCAGGGCGACCCCCCCCCCCCCCACACACACATACACACAATGTTCTGTTCTCAATCCATCACAAATTTGCCACTTTTTTTCGCGATCTTTTTACGAAATTTTGTCGTTTTTTTGCCTTTTATTAACAAAATTTGCCGCTTTTCAGTGATCTTACAACAAAACCTGCTGTTTTTTGCGATCTTTTAACAAAATCAGCTACTTTTATGCAATCTTTTAACAAAATTTACCTTTTTTTATTTTTTGGATTTTATTCTGGATTTTTTGATGAAATTTCTGTATTTCCACGATTTTCTGAACCGCTAAATTCTAGATTCAATCCTATAAAAGTGCCCTTAAAAATCAAAAAAGTGCCCTTTTCAGAACAGTAGTGCCCTGCCCCTTTTTAAGTCTGGGGGAAACTCTGCTAATTGTATATTAAGATCTTATATTTTCAAGGAGTACCACCGTTTGAATGAACTTATATCCAAAAATTGAAGCAAATCTGTAAATTCTGTGTGAAAAACCCATTAAGCTTAATTAAGGGGGGGGGGGGAGGTTAGCTCCCATTTCCCTCTTTCTACTTTTCCAATGAACACTCAATACTAATCAAGAAGGCGCCTTGTCAGAATGATCTTATATCTAAAGTTGTATGAAATATGATAATTGTGTTTGAAAAACTCATTTATCTAAATTAAGAACAGGGAGGGAGGGGTTAGCATCCCACCCTATACATAAAAACTGGGAAATTGAGCTAGTAGCTAGTGGTCGGTAGAATTGGTTTTATTAGTTAGTGATTATAATGTTTCAAATTTTCTTGAAATTTAGATAAACTATAATCGTCGTATAAATGCTTATTTTTTTATTAAAGAAAAAAAAAATAATGACCAATAAAATGTCCTTTGGATTTTATTTAATAAGTAAAAGTGTTATTAATACACTACAGACATAAGGGTCTGTACATATATAACATTATCATTTAAGGGAAGGGGTTGGAATATGATATTGTAAGCAGGGCCCGACTTAGACAGTGGGGGGCCCTGGGGCAAACATTATTAGGGGGGCCCCCCTTCTATCTTAAAATTGCTCGTGAATTATATGCAAGTGACTAAAATTAAAATTCAAACCTATTGTATATATGCATAAATTTCGTGCCAAGTACTATTTACAAATAAATTAAAAAAAATAATAATCCAACTGAAGAACATGCATATGGTGAAATGCTGAAATAACTGAAAATACGGTAAATCTTAGGGAAAAGAATTATCAGTTTGCTAATTAGATTTAATCAAAGTAGAGATGCATATTTCCATGAAAAAAAGCTTTATTTTACTTGGCGATCAGTAATAGATTTTAAAATTGCCACTTGTCGAGTGGCGATCGATTGCTGATTTTTAGTCGCCACTTTTACAATTTTAATCGCCATGTGGCGAGTGGTGACCATTAATTTTCACCCATATCCCGCCCCCCCTGTTAGACTTATCTAAGGAACTTCAAAAATTAATATTGGAAGTGCACTCATCAAAATGATAGCATGCGCTAATGTACACCAAAATATGTGGCACAAAAATCATGATTATTTGTTAATTGTTTAATGGCAACATCCAAATGAAACTCATCTTATTGGTTATAGTGAGAAAGTCATTTGGTAAGATTTAGACTGCGGTAAATTGGATTTATTTATGTTTTGTTCCTTCGCTATGCAGCTTTAAATTATTATTATTATTATTGCTTAAAAAAATATATAAAATTCATGAATTTTAAACTTTTCAGCTTCAAATTAAAGTTATGTATTATAAATGAAATGAGTGAAAAGGATTATGTTATTATATTTTAAATAATTAATGAAATATAAAAAAAAATGCTACAGGTACAATATTTAGCGATTTATTATCTGCACCAGTCTAGCATAAAAATACTGAGTTCTTGATTTATCAGATGTCATATATGCACCATATTGGCTCGTTATTTTTTGGACGCCAATTTGATGTAAACTTTGTTTTCAAATACCAGTTACATACATATTTTAAAACTATTTTCTATTATTTTAAATAATAATAATAAATTTAAAAAAGTTTAGATAATAATTTTAAAAAAAAGTACTACTTGGTTATCTCGTCTACCAAAAATCTAACGCCAAACTACAAGATTAAATGCCAATAATGGATGATCGTAAATGTCACATACACTTGACATTAAGCACAATGCATGTTTATTACATCATCATATGATTTTTAATTCAACTTTTATTAATGTTCTCAGAGACGTAACTATAAACTTGGGGGCCCCGGGGCAAAACCCACAGGGCCCCCCGGTAGGGGCAAATTGAAACTTTGCCCCGTGCACAGTTTTGTTTTTGCACGCTGCTGTTTAAACGTATACAGTATAATAAGCCCAAAAGTTACTAAAAAACATAGAATTGGGCAACCCTATTCGGCAGGCACCTGGCGGAGACGAAATTTTTGTGAATCCCACTGAAGCTAGCATAGAGGAGAAAATATACAGACTTCTGATTGGTTGAATACTTTAAAGAGCGTTTTGTTTAAGTTCATTTTTGTGTTTATGTAACTTAATCATACATTTCTTTTAAAAACCTTTCAAAGATGGATTTTGATAAGTTTTTTTTTTCTTTTTTTTGATTACATGCATTTATTAATGGATAAGAAGAAAGATTTTCTAGTTTTTTATGTGCTTTTTACATTATTCAACCATTCAGAAGCCTATATTTTCTTCCTTATACTATCTTCGGTGGGATCGGCAAATATGCTAGAGCGACATGACACATTCGACTTGACATTGTTTTGTCGTTATGTTTTTGCATACGAAGCATATGGAGTATATCGGCAGACACGTTAGCTAGGTGCTGGGCATTTTATAGAAAGTTAGACTAGAAACTAAAATCAATAGTGTTTTTAACTATCAGTTTGGGGCCCCTCAGGCTTGGAGGCCCTGGGGCAGTGCCCCGGCGGTAGTTACGGCCCTGAATGTTCTATAAATTTATTTATATTTTCATTATTTAAACAAAAAAATTATGTTAATTTGTATAATTTGGCTAATAGTCTGGCGAAATTGATAGACGGAATAACCAAGCAGTACAAAAAAAATTTTAATCATTTTTAAAAAGAAATAAACAGTTTATTAATAAATAAACAACAATAAATAAGTTACTATATGAAGTATATAATTGCCATTTTGTTGCAATCTCGCCAATGTGGTGCGTTAATGACATCTGTGTTTATTTCTCTAGCAGAATCTTTTAATTTGGCAAAAAGTTGAGCAATTAAAATAAATTAAATAATAAGTAAATTAATAGTATTTTAATAATAAATTACATAATGAATAAAAGCAATATGATTTAATGTATAGTATACATTTAAGGGAGACCAAACTGGACACCAAGGGTGGCTAATTTGAATAAATCTGATAAATCTGCCTGAAAAACCAATTTACCCAAATTAAGGGTGGGGGATTAGCCATTGTTCTCCCTCTTTGTACTTATCCAATGAACACCCAATTCTTATCACTGAGGCACTTCATTAGAATGATCTTATATCTAAAATTTGAACGAAATGGGATAATTCTGCATGAAAAAACCATTTCTATAACTCAGGGGAAGGGCATTAGCCCCCATTCCCTCTCTTATACTTATCGAATGAACTCCCAAAACTAATCAGGGAAGCACATTATCATAATAAATCTATATCCAAAATCTCAAGTAAATTGGGTATTTTTATCACAAGTAGACCTGTTGCAAATCGCACATATTTGTTACCAAGTAACAGGCGTTTTCTAGGATAAAAGTGTTATATTGTTGCTTACAAATACAACTCGTTAGTTGTTACCAATGGCATGTGAAAAGAAAACTGCGCCCGGGGCAAAGTTTCAATTTGGCACCCCCCTTCTCCCCCATTTTGATGTTAATTTCCCCCCAAAATGATGTTGGTTTTATAAATTTAGTGCCCCCTAATTTTCTGTACCTGAGGCAATCGCCTCCTTCAATACACAACCGAACAAAGTGAAACTAACTTCAAAAGCTGCTTACTTTCATGTGATTCATGAATGTGGCCAGAAGTCGAATGCGATATAAGATGCAAAATTGTGTTCAGATTCTGACGATAGGTGCCAGTTTCAGTTATTTCCATATCCAGTGGCAAGTTTTCTTTGGGAAGGCGTGTGTGTGTGGGGAGTCACATCATTTCATGATCAGTTATTATATTGAAGGTTATTCTTAAATTAAAAGTGACGATTTTTCTGATACTTTTGCTAATTCATTTTCATTCATAAATACAAAAAAAAAAAAAAAAAAAAAAAAACTGCATTAGTATTTTGAAAAATATAATAATTTACGCAGATTTCATTTAGATATGAAGAATGAAATGATCTTCATTTTCTCAAAAATGCAAAAAAATATTTAGAAATAGTGTTAAGTTAGCATTTTACGACAATTTTTAGGACTTGACAGCCACAGAAATGTCATGAGGGATCAATTAGCAGTTGCATCCGAAAATTTAGTTTAAAATACTGAATTTCATTGAATTTTTTGAAAGTTTAATTTAAAAATTTTGCTTTTATTTTAAAACAGAAAACCCTTTTTAATCACATAGTTCCACCATTTGCAAAAATTTTCTCGAGATTAAAAATCTTTTCACGAACATTCAGAAAGTATCTAATTTTGATTTGAGTAGACATTTACAGAATAAGAAAGGTTTGTATTATTGACTGAGGAGGGGGGGGATAAAGATTTAAGATATATTTAATTTTCAAAGTATTTTTTAGAATATTTCTGCAGTTCAGGGCAGCATTGTGCGAAAGGGGGGGGGGGGGAGAGGGCAGTCGCATGGGTACGGAAAATTAGAGGGCACCAAATTTATACTACAAATGTCTTTTTTAGCCTGTCAAAAGTTGGTGGAGGGAGTGCCAAATTGAAATTTTGTGCTGGGTTCAGTTTTTTTTTCCGCATGGCCCTTGTTCAAGTGGTCGGGGGAGAGTCATGACCTCTGTGACCTCACCGTTGGATACACCATTGATCATACGATAGTTTCCCAGAGCTTGCAGATTTAGCAAAAAATATCTATCAGTGATGTCTCCATCAGTATCATATGAAAGAATTTTTTTTAATCAAGTTGCATATTATCTGAACGGCCTGCTTCAAACTGCTTCTGGGAAAAAGAATGGAAAAATTAATATATTGAAACACAAATCAAAGTATTCTGAAATAATAATGCAAATGATGTATAACTGTTGTTTAAGTCTAAAACGAAACTCATTTCTTTTAAATGTTTTGAAATTTTTCAAGCAATTAGTTTGCATTTTTAAAATAAAACTTGGAAACTTCATTAAATGTCAGTTTTACCAATAGATGGCAGTACATTAACAGATGCGAATTCTTCTAAAGATTTTTCTGTGCAGTATAAACAATTTTCAATGGTATGATGATTGCTAATGTATCTGATTTCTAAACAGTAAGGAAAGTAATGAGTAATAATAACTTTCTAATGGGTAGCGAGTCCCCAAAAAAAATGATATCATACAGATATTCATTTTGTCTTTATTTTTACAGCACTAGTCATGATTTATCGCATTATGCACATACATACAGAACAGGCAGGCACATAAGCTCTCAAGTTTGATAGCCTGTGAGCTAACAAACAATCCAGATTCTATCATTGACATGAAAACAAATGCTGAACATTAGATTTAAAAGATTAGAGTAAAAAATCATGTTTTTGTACACAAGAGAATGGGTCGCATTTTCATTGTCTTCTCCAACAATATTTAATTTTGCTCAGTATTATTGCTCTTTCAATTTAGGTTATGTTTGTATTTTAGTAAATACATTATTTCTCAAGGGTTGTGCGTTGTTTCGATCACCTTGTACTAGACAATTCAGTATTTGAGATGACAAATTTAGATTAACAATATAAAGGTAATTCTGTTGTAAATTTTCCGAAAGTATAAGGTATTAGTTTCAAAAATTTTTTAAATAATCTGTCTCTGAAAATTTGGAAAAAAAGTGAATTTTTGCAAGTATTTTTTGAAAAAAAAAAAAAAAATCTGGTCATTTGTTTGAAAAAATAGAAAAATAATAATAATAAAAATTTTGTCAAAAGATTGCTGGGAAAATGTAAATTATAATATGATAATATGCTTTATAAGTTTACTAACAACTTATAACAGAAGGTATTCACAATATTTAATTTTTTAAATGCATAAGTTATGCAGTGTATATCATCGCATACTCTTTACTACATCCATATTTATAATCATTAAGTACCTATGCTAATTACAGGTGTAAGAAAAAAAAAATCTATCAATATAGGTTTAAAATGCAACAGTACAATGCTGTTTTGCTCTATTAAATGTAAAAATTATATTATTGTTTTTTTTATTTTATTTTTTTTTTTAATATTAACGGCTATCAAAATTATACATTTCTTTATTTTTGTAGCCATTTTAATCCAAGTTTTTCACGGTCATCGAAAGAAGATTATAAAAGTTTCAAATGTTATTAATGTATAAATTTCAGAATACTTATAATGCTTGTGATTATAAAAATATTTTGACTGAACAAAATCATTAACAGAAATATTGAATAAGAAATAGGAAATTGTGTATTACAAGCATTTTACTCTAAAGCAATTATTAAAAAACTTAGAGTATTTTAAACCTTACTATTTTTAATGAAAATGACTATGTGGATAACTTATAAATGAATTGTCACTTAACAGATGACATCACATACACAATTAATTGATTTTTTATTGATTGTAAAAAAAAAAAAAAAAAAAAAAAAAAAAAAGAGTTCTTTTATTGTGTTTATAGTTTAATAGATAGGTAAAAATATGATAAATTAAAATATTTTTCATACTTGGGGGTAAAAAAACAAATTGATGATTTTTATTTATGTAACTTTAGTTAGGCCTAATGATACTGAAATGAAAAAAAGCAATTTTTACATACAAATACTTATAACTGAACAAATGAATAATACTATATAAACTAGCAAAAGCCATGCTTTGTTTGGATTCGCGAAGCATTATTTTATAAAACAGATATTTGAAAGTAACAATATTTTTTTTATTATTATTTTTGCATCTTTATTAAACAAAAACGTTATTTTATGTTTTGGCGCATTTTAATTTTTTATTTATGATGTAAAACTGGCATAATAAGATATTTTCGAAGCAAATTTTTTTTAAATTTTCAACTAAAAGCTCTTTTAAAGATGTTTTTACAATTTCAAGTAGCCACTGGTGTTTTTTAATTGTTTGAAATATGCATGTTTCCAATCTTTGTAATCAACATCCGATAATCTTTTATAGCTATTTTAGAATAATATATTTGAAGAAAGCTTGAAGAAAGTTACTTCTTCAAAATCCTATTTTCTGGAAAAAACATTTGAAATCTGCTTTCGTTGATACTATGAATTTTTAACTGTAAAACATTTTATTTTAATTTCTTCGTTTTTATACATGTTAGCGTATGAGAATTCTGTAATTCTCTCCGCGTGAGAGAACTTTTTACTTTCTGCGAATCAGTAGCGTAGCTATGTTTTTTGGCGCCCGGGGCGGACGCTCCCCTTGCCCCCCTTAGCTACGCCACTGCTGCGAATGGCAACTCAATTAATGGAATTACCTTAACGAAGCGCTCTCTCATTCTCGCAGTGACTTTTTCACGAATAATTATTGTTGTGTTTGCGAACTTATTAAAGTCTTATTTTTTTATAAAATCCTTCTGATTAATGAGTCGATATTAGTGATGGGCGATTCTGGAAATTTTGAGAATCGATTAAAATCGATATCGTATAAAACAACATCGATCATAATAAGAATCGATTTCTCAGTTCTAGAATCGATACTAGAATCGATATTTCGATATTTAGGTTCACACAGAGAAGATCCAAATTACTAATTCCAAAACTTAGACAATCAGCAGGACCGTAATTACCGCCTCCCCCCCCCATCCCCTTTTAGGGAGGCATAGAATTAAGCTATTGCAGATTTTAGAGTCGGATAATAAGAATTTTAAATTTTAAAATTATTGTCACTTATGGTTTTCAGTTACGCAAAAACTTTGACAAATTTAAGAGACATAACTCAACTAATAACAACACTGAGTAACTTGGCATTAAACCGAGTATAAAGAGTGCCAAGAGCGTGTAACTAGGATGGGGAACAAAGAGTATAGACAAAAAAAAAAAAAAAAAAAAAAAAAAAAAAAAAAAAAAAAAAAACTTTCTTTTTTTTTTTCTAATGCCAACCAAATGTTACACTAGATAGTTTGGAAGAACATAAAATATGCCCCATTCCCAAGGGGTCAGGTAACCCCCACTCTTGACGGAAAGGCGACCATAGCCCAAATGTATCTTTTGTCGAAGTTTCAAAATGAGGATTTACAATAAAATAGAACGAGAATTGGACATTTTAAAAATTGCATGCATACTTTGAATGGCCCATTTAGTAAATATTGGCGAGGAAGGGGAGGGGGGCGAGGGATTAGAACGGACGAACTTGAAAAAAAAAAATAATTAACTAATAAGCCAAATAACTGAGCTTCTAAACAAAAATATAGTGTTTAACTTAGTGTTGTATTCATGGGGTGGCCCGCGAGGAACATGCACTCTTTGAAACTATAAAAAGTGCCAAGAGCATGTAACTAGGTGGAGAGAGGGGTAGTAACAGAAAAAAACGAGGAGATAAAAGCTTTATAACGATATGTTACATGAGATGGTGTGGAAGAAACAAAAAATATGCCCCCCACCCAGGGGGGCAAGGTGAATCCCAAACGGACAGAAGGGCGACCCCGGCCCAAATGTATCTTTTGTTGAGGTTTCAAAATATGGATTTATAACAAAATAGAACGAGGATTAGACTTTTTTTAAATCGCAGTCATAATTTGAACGAACCTGTAAGTTAACATTGTTGAGGAAGGGGGGGGGGGAGGAGTAGAACGGGCGAACATGAAAAAAAAAATAGTGGCACTCTGACAGTGCCGATAGAAGTGAAACCTTGAACAATTACGTGTGCATTTTTGAATCGTTAGGATGTATAATTTTGAATCGCCAGGAAATACTTTTAAATGAATAAAAAAAGGTTCTATAATATTAAAGAAAATATTAATGTCTATAAAAAAAAAAAAAAAAAAAAAAAAAAAAAAAAAAAAAAAAAAAAAAACGCGCGATACCATTAGTCCAGTTATTGTAGTTAACTCACTATAACTACTTTCCTACATTTTAAAACGCGATAAATACACCAACCAAATTTAAACCATACTATCGATACCTTAATCCTTATCCAAATAAATCATTTTGTATTAATGCCTGTTACAATATCTGTAGATTACTTTTTGAATTATTCAAATCGGACATTCCATTCAAAAGATATTACGAATTTAAAGATGACAATCTAAAGAAATAATAGCGCTGCTGAGTACTCGCTGGCCAAAAAGCTTAGGGATTATGTGTGCAATCAAACGATTGCGGGTTCGAACCCCAGTTTCGCTGATATGTATCAATGTTTTTTTTTTTTTGAAGAAGTTTGAAAAATTAAAATTTTAATACATTATGGGTCCGTAATGTGACCTGAAATGATGGGAGAAAATTTCTTTTGCTAGATTTGTAATGTATGAAGCATAAGCTTTCAATAGACATATTGTATCAACAAAAACCCCCTCTGCCCCCCCCCAAAAAAAAAAGGTCCTATAGGGAAAACCGGGAAACTGGAAAAGCAAAAAGAACGGCGAGAAATGGTTAGCTATACTAGAATTTTTCTCATCACTGTAATTCCTATAGAAGCAAAGTTATAGCCTTTTAAAGATTGAAATGAAGTGAAGAAATAAGCAAAATTAGGTGAGTGATCGACAGGGGGGGGGGGAGAATCCACAGCTCTGGGGGTGCCATGTAGCTTAAACTTTTAAGTTAAAAATGGTAGAAAATTAAATGAGCGAAATTTTAAGGTGTATATTGGGGGAGGGTGCAAGCCCACCCCCCCTCAATTTTTTTTTGTTTCTTTTGAAGAAACAAAAAAATATGCCCCCCGGCGGGACGCAGATAAACCCCAAACGGGCGGAAGGGCGACTTTTTATTTATCTTTTGTCAAGGATTTAAAATGTGGATCTAAAATAAAATAGACCGAGAATTGGACATTTTTAAAACTATGCATATTTCCACCGGCCCTGTAAGTTAAAACTGACGTGAAAGGGGGGATTAGAAGAGACGAACGTAAAAAATAAAACATAATAAACTAATACTTCAAATAACTAGACTTCTAAACAAAAATATAACGATTTAACCTAGTGTCGAATTAGTGGGGTGGCCCGCAGGGGATTATCCGCCCCCAGCCCCAGAAGTTATGAGATTTTATGCTTTTTAATGCACAAATTGCGATTCCCCAGTGGTGACCATCCCCCTCCAAACCTAATGACGCAAATCCCCCCCCCCGCAAAAAAACCTTCATACTTTAACATCCCCCCCCCCCCAAACATAATACAAATTGTAAATTATATTCTACTTATAATCTACTGCACATTCAAGAGATAGCGAAATGAGAATAGCAGAATGAGCTAATATTGCCCTTATCTAGAATTTAAAGAAAGAAAACATAGGAACATTTCTGGAATTAAATTTTGAAATATTAAAAAATTAAAAATCTCCCCCCCCCAAAAAAAAATGTACTTTTTCTCAAATTCCCCCCCCCCCCCAAAAAAAAAAAAAACTAAATTGTATGACGCATCTTGCGTCACCAAACCCCTCTCTGGGCACCCGTGCACAAATTGCGATTCCCCCTCTCTTACAGAGCTCTAAAACATGCCTTTCTCCGGAGTCGCAGAAAAATACTTGCATTCAACACTGATTTAGCCTAGAAAGAAAAAAAAATCGAAATCGAATCTAAAGATCGACATCGAATCTAAGATCGACATCGAATCTAAAGATCGAAATCGAATCTAAAGATCGACATCGAATCTAAGATCGACATCGAATCTAAAGATCGAAATCGAATCTAAAGATCGACATCGAATCTAAAGATCGACATCGAATCTAAAGACCGATCTTACGGGCAGAATCGATTTTACAGTTTTACTTTCTTTTGTAACTTTACAAGAAGAGAGTATTAGATTCGTGAAAAATTTTGACTTCCCGTTTTTGATGGATTTATATATTTTAGAAGGTCTTTAACACGATTTCATGTTTTTTAAGAAATATCTGTCTGTGTGTGTGTCTGTCACTCTGTGCGTCTGTATACGACAAAAATTTCTGACCGTTCTATCTGAAGAACAAATGCACGGAATTCCACAAAACTTTAGATTTAGTTTGACCTTGATATAAACTGAATCTAATTAATTTTTGGTGCATATAGCCTAACAGGTGGCGCTGCTATACTGCATTTTTTGCGATTTACGCAACAGCTATATCTGATAAACGAATGAACGGATTTTCATCACATTTTAGATCCAGTTAGTCCTTGACATGAATTGATGTTTTCTGCATTTTGATGTATATAGCTTCTCAGATGGCGCTGCTATACTGAATTTTTCACAATTTCCACTCAGCGCCATGTGAAAGGGGGGGGGGAGGCGAAAGGAAGCGGTCGTTCCGAGCACGGAAATTTAGGGGGCGCCAAATTTTTACTACTTACATCACTTCTAGCCTATCACAAGAAAAAGTTAATGGGGGGGGGGGGGCCTAAATTGGAACTTTGAACCGGTCGCAGTTCTCTTTTCGCACGCCCCTGTTTCCATTTTAGCTTTATCTCAAGAACTAATGCACGGACTTTCATAAAAATTTAGATTCAATTAGTCCTTGATATTATTTGATGCTAATTACATTTTGGTGGAAATCGCTTAAGAGATGGCGCTGCTATACTGCATTATTCATGATTAACGCAATAGCGCTATCTCAAGAACGAATTTTCATCAAAATTCAGATTCAGTAAATCTCTGACATAGATTAGTGTTATTTAGTTCTTGGTGTAAATTGCCCAGCAGGTGACGCTGATATGCTGCATTTTTTAGCTCACAGGCTATCATAGCCTGAGTGCTTATGTGCCCGTCCGTTCTGTATGTTCGGGCGTAACGCGATAACTCATGATAAAAATATCGGATCCACTTGAAATTTTGTATATAGGTATATCCTGATAAGGCGCTTCCCTAATTAGTTTTTGGAGTTCATTCGATATGTATAAGGGGGAACGGGGGGCTCATGCCCCTCCCCTTAATGGATATAAATGGGTTTTTCATGCAGAATTAAGTTTTTGTCCAAAATTTAGATATAGGATCATTCTGATGGGGCGATTCCGTAACTATTATTATGTGTTCATTGAATAAGTATAAACAGGGGGAACGGGGGGGCTCATGCCCCCCCCTTTAATTGATATAAACGGGATTTTCATGCAGAATTAACAGTTTTCGTTCAAAATTTAGATATAAGATCATTCGGAGGAGGCGATACCGTGACTGTTATTAGGTGTTCATTGAATAAGTATAAACAGGGGGAACGGGGGGCTCATGCCCCTCCCCTTAATTGATATAAACGGGATTTTCATGCAGAATTAACAGTTTTCGTTCAAAATTTAGATATAGGATCATTCTGATGAGGCGAGTCCGTGGCTGTTATTAGGTGTTCATTGAATAATTGTAAACAGGGGGAACGGGGGTTCTAATGCCCCTCCCCTTAACTTGCATAAATGGATTTTTCAATCAGAATTGTCAGATTTCGTTCAAATCTCTGAATAGTTTTGGAAGTTTAATGGTTAAGTATAAAAGAGAGGAATAACTCCTCTTAAATTATATAAATGCTAAATGGGTTTTTATTAAGAATTATCCGATTTGCTCTGAATTTTGGATATAGATTTTTTAATATGATAAAGCATGTACTTGATAGTTTAGGAAGTTCAATGATTAAGTATAAAAAAGAAGAAAGGGGAGAGCTGTTTTCCCTTCTTAATTTTTTTTTTATTCGAACGGAATTAACGAAAATACAAGGCTGTAATGTACAATTAGTATGCGTAGCCTGTGAGCTCAATGCCATCAGTTTAACTGGGCAATATTCTTTTTATTATGATTTCGCAATAGCTGTATCTCGCGCTTTCATGGATTTTCATCAAAATTCAGATTCAGCTGGTACTTAATAAAAATTGATCCTTATCAATTTTTGGTGTACATCACTCAAAAAAAAAAAAAAAAAAAAAAAAAAAAAAAAACGCTATTTTGCAAGGGGGGGGGGGGCGGGTTCTGAGGTTTCTTTAATTCTTCTATCTTAGAAACTAATACACTGAAATTTTGGAATTGGCACATCCGTCTATTTTATCTTCGACTTTTGAAGGAAAATGGAAATTATGTTACCTTCAGAGAAATCGATTAAAAATTTTAAAGTATCGATTAAATCGAGTTGGCCGTAGTATCGATTAAATCGATTTAAAAAATCGAAATCGCCCATCACTAGTCGATATTATTTAGCCACAATACGACCTTCGCAAAAATATTTATAAAGAGCTTGAACCAACAACTTCACACAGATCTTTTAATTTTTCATTTATATAACAAATTTAAGAATTAATTGTATTTGTTTACAATTATTTTGTTGCCAGTTTACAAAAAAAAAAAAAAAAAAAAAAAAAAAAAAATCCATAATACAATTCTTTTAAAATGTTTAAGTGTCATCTGTGCAAGCGATTTTGCGGGATAATGAAAACATGTTTTATTTAATAAATTAATCATGATTCTATCTATAATTATTTACTCCATGATTTAAACTTTCTTTTCTGAAAATATACGCGTTTCATTTTTTATTTATGTGCTAAAATGCGTCCGTATTGGAAATGCATGTAAAATAAATTAATTAAAATAATAATTTTTTTAACGTTTTACTGTAAAAAAAATTATATTCTGCAAATCTACAGATCATAATTTATTTTTGTGTTTAATTTGAAGTTAAAATATTGAATAGTTTTTTCGTAAAGCGTACGACAAATTGTAATTTGAGTGGACTAGTAGAGGATTCGCTTCGCTCATCCTAATAATACTCATAAGGGGTAATTAAAAATACTTAGCAGGTTCATGTCCATTCTTCCACAATTTCAAAAGAAAACAATTGTTTCCACTTTGTTTACATTACATAAAAAAAGACAATATAATTTCCTTTAGATTTGTTGTCAAGTGCACAAATCAAAATCTGTTTAAAATAACTATATTGCCATTATTTGATAATATGCATAGAATATTGAAAAAAAAATAGCAGAATTAAATTTTTAACTTTTATGTACGAAATGGTTTGGAAGAAATACTAAAATTTAACAATATATTGCCATACTTTTTAATTCATATACAAATACAGCCTAGTTAAAATGCTTTGAAAAGGTCTCTGTTAAATTAGCTATTAAGATTTAGAGGATAAAACTATTTCAGTTGCATCAAAATGCAGAATCTGATAACAAAACATTTGAAAATCTAGATATATATTTTATTAGCTAGAATATACTGACATTGTCCATGGGATTTCTAGCAGTATCAAACGGTTGACATGAAATATTGATTCTAAAATTATGGTATCAAACAGGCAATCATCCATACAGTAAAATAAATAATATATAAACACTACTTATAAATTTATAAAATTAAGTACTGCTGGATTACATTTTTAACCCAAGAATAGCTCTTATCAATCACTGCTATGTTTATAAATTTATGAAATTTCAAACTCTATCAAAAAATAAATAAATAAATTTACAGTGAATATTAAATTTTTCTTTAGTGCAATACAAAAATTTGTACTAAAAGTTGTGGTATGAAAATAAATAAGTAAATAAAAATTTTCACTCCTTACCTGCATAAATTTTACTTTACGGAAAACTGCTTCAAACATACCGCATAAAAGCATCTTCCTCATATGATTCACTTGCTCTGTCTTGGAATATACACAATGTTAAATACTAGCAGATACACACCCAAAAGCAGACAATAAATATAATTATATGCTTTTAAAAGTGGTATCAGCTGGCATCTGCATTAGATTAAAAAAAATCTGTGTCCTTTGGTAACACTTTAACATACATGAAATCATTTTTTGTTTCTCGAGCAAATTTCGTCAAATGACACACAACCATGAAAAAAAAATAATAATAAATAATTGCAGCACTAAAAACTCGCTAATAGAATTCCCCATAACTATTGTTTTGATTTTTTTATTTACAAGTTACGGCAATCAATTGCCGGAAAGAAGATTCATTCAAAAAGGATTCGTTCTCCAGAATCTCCGGCAGTCGTTACGGCAATCTTGACTGCGCATGTGCAGTAGACTGCCGTGAGAATAATATTCTTACGGCTGCCGTAAGAATAGACACAGCCTTGCATAAAAAGTAAGGTTCGGAAACCCAAGTGAGTGTAATGTATCGATTTTTTATGAAAAAAAACATCAATTCCTAACCAAACAATTTTTTTCTTACCTTACACTTTTCGTCAACGTAAATGGTAACCCTGGGTCACTCGTGCCTTTTCGAAATTTTGACTGGCTCTTATGTCGGCTGTGAACGCACTAAAACATCGGCGTTTCGGGAGCTAATAGCCTACTAGTATACTATTTTTTTTCAGGGTAGTTTAGTCCCGCTCCCCACTCTCTCCTCTAAGCTAGCAAGGAAAGAAAATTTGACCGAGGCACTAGTGACCCATGGTTACTGCTTAAGGGTTAAGTAACGACTGGTCTAGCATTTACTCGTTCGGCTGGCAAATTTCCCATAATTTGATTTGTCCTTATTAATTTGTTTCTGAAACATGTTACACATTTGTGAACTATTTAACGAGCCAAAGATCGCCAATTTATTACCCAATATTTTTGCTGGACATGATGTAATAATGATTGTGCTCCTAAATGGAAAAATTTGAAATGAAAATATTCAAAAATCATTTCACTTAATTTATGATCATGAGATAACATTATGAGGTCTTTCCTCTCATAAGTCAGACTGGAGATGTCTAAACGACCTCCAACTCTAATTAAATTTTCTGAATCTATATAAGGATTTAGAAACTTTAATTTGCTATTATCTGGGATGCTCCTCTGGTTTCTCAAATGCTTTAGCTCTTCAGAGAAGGCTGAATACTGTACCTGTTTAATCAGAAAAACTTCTGCAACTCACACTTCATTAGTAGATAAAGCAGTTATTTATAAATCTAAAAACAAAACTAGTAATACAAATTAATTTCCAAAAATTATTAAAGATAATAAATAATTATAAAAGCAATTTTCAATTCTAAGTGAAAAATTACTGTTCTGTTCAGTTTTAAATTCTGACTTATAGTCAGTGTTGTTTTCCAGGTTTACTGGATAACTTTCTGCGTGCTGAATTCTGTCCCGAAGAAATTTTGGTCCACAAAGCCAAAAATTGCAGTTGATCAGTTCTTTAGCATCTGGACCTCGAGATAGGACGTCAGCAGGATTATTTTCCGATGATATATGTTGCCACTGATAAGAGTCCGTGAGGTCTTGAATAGCAGCCACTCTATTGCTTACAAATGTTTTTAATAAATGAGGCGATTTTCTAATCCAAGCAAGTAATATTGTGGAGTCGTTCCAGAGAAGAACAGTATCTATTCGAATGTCAAGTGACGGTATAATTTTATGCATTAACTTTGTTAAGAGGAGACAAGGGCACAGTTTAAGTCGCGAGATTGTCACTGTTTTTATGGGGGATACACTAGACTTGCTAAAGAGTAATTGTGCATCAGGAGAACCTTCAGCTGGTATATACTGGATGTATATGGCGGCTCTATATGCCAAAGAAGTGGCATTTGCTAAGCCATGTACGACTATGCGCTCTTCACGAAAAATAAATCTAGGAATTTTTAAATTCTGTAATTCTGAAAGTGTGGAAACAAAATCATTCTATTCCTTCGCTATGGAATCCGGTTATGCTTCATTCCAATCTATCTTAGCTAACCAAATCTTCTTCATAAAGATCTTAGGCCTTGTTACTACAGGTCCAAATAATCCGAGCAGATTGAATATTTTTGAAATCAAAGATAGAACGTCTCGTTTACTATAAAAGTCCTTATTTAGAGTCTTTAATTTATACAAAAAACTGTCACTTAGAGGTTCCCAGAGAACACCCAATGTTTTTACTGAACTAAATTCTGTTTGATCATCGAAATTATATTCGGTGGCAGCCATAGTATTAAGTTCAAGTAATTCTCGGTGGTTTGCACACAGTTTGTGCAATTTCACATTTCCCCGCTTCAAAAGCTCTATCAATTGGGGCTTTAGAATTTTTGCCTTTTCGAGAGTCGATTCCCCGGAAAGTAGGTCGTCTACATAAAAATCCTTTAAAACGACAAACAATGCTAGAGGTAAGTTTGGTTGCTCATCAAGAGTTAATTGTTTAACAGCACGAGTTGCTAAATGAGGAGCATTAGATGTCCCATAAGTAACTGTATAAAGTTTATAAGTTTTCACTAGCGCGTCAATACTGTCCTTCCACAAGATTCTAAGAAAATCTCTTTGCGATGGATCAATTAATACCATTCTATACATTTTTTCTACATCCGCTGTGAATGCATATCGATGTTTTTGGAAATGTATCATAATTAAGAATAATTCTTGTTGAGGAATTTTGCCCTTTAAAAGAATGTCATTCAATGACAAACCATATGTCGTTGGCGTTGATACAACGACACGAAAACGTGTTGTACTTTTTTCTGGCATGTAGACTCCTTGATGCGGTATACAATAAAGGTCTTTTACGGGTTCTGATTCTTCTACTAATTCCATATGATTTAAGTTTTTATATTCTTCCATAAATTCCGAATAGAGAGGTTGCAAATTCGAATCCCTATCTAATCGGTGCCAAACTTGATCGAGACTTTTTTCGGCTAGTTTTTTGGATTCTCCTAAGAGTGTAGCGTCCTCCATAGGCATGCTAACAACGTACTGACCATTGGAAGTTCGATAATGAGTTATTTCAAAATGATTTTCGCAAAATTTCTTTTCATTACTAAGTAGAGAACTAGAATCATTAATATTTTCGATTTCCCAAAATTTTCTTAAGGATTCGTCTATTTTTTCATTGGTTAATAAACCACAATATTGGGAATCATCTGAGAAATTATTCACGACACCGCTAGCAACATATCCGAACACGGTTTCTTGAAATAACAAGTTTTGAGATGAGCAGCGATTTTTACCTGATTTTAATACATCGAAGAAACAGTCCGCGCTGACCAGCAGGTCTATCTTTACAGGGATATAAAATTTAGCATCTGCTAACGAGATATTTGTAGGAATATCCGCAATTTCTATACGAATAGGTGTAAGTGGGGTTATTTCTGTAATTTTTGGCACTACAAGACATTCCAGTTCCCTTGTGAAATCTCTATTTTTATTTGAAATCACAGTCTTAATTTTGTAATTCAGTGTTGTGGTTGTGTTATTCAAACCCTATATTAGAGCAAAAACCTTTGATTTTTTTAAGCCCAATTTCTTCATCAAACTACGCACAATTTATTTGGCTACAAGAATCTAAGGGAGTCCTTCTCTGGATAAAATTTCCTTTATTTGTTTGAATATCAATTACTGCAGTTGACAAGATAATAATTTCATTTGAAGCGAATAAGCAATTAGAAAGATTTTGTGAGACTGAAGGCGTCGGGCGTGATTCTAGACGTCGGTCGTTCTGTTTGATCAACACGTGTCTTTTAGTAATGCGTTTCATTATTGGAACCAATCTCTTTATCTCTATGTAATAAACTGTTGTGGGGGCATTTGCAATGTTTACATAAATATTTCGAAACACAGTTAGCTGCTAAATGTGATTTATTAAAGCATATCAGACAAAGTTTTTTTTTTTTAACGATAGCAAATCTTCCACCAAATTTCATATTTAAGAATTTGTTACATTTATATAGGGGATGAAATGAGTCACAAATAATACACTGTTTTTCAGAACTCGTATTTACTAACAAGGATTTTGTTTCACTAGGGATTTTTTATCTAGTTAAATTGCTTCTATTAATGCTCTCGACCGATTGGCTTCTTTTTTCTAAAAAGTTCATTAAACTGTCTAAACTAGAAACTTCAGATGCGTTTATTGAAAGTCCAAATTGTTTTCTCGTTTCCTAATCAAGTTTTTCTAAAATTATAGTTGTAAATAAAATGTCAGAGAGGTTATTTCTCTCAAATCCTAAATTATTTAGAGCCCTGATATTTTTGTTTATAACATCTAATAAACGCCTTAATTCTTTAGATGATTCATGTGTAATTCTTTCAAAATCTAACACAGCCTTTAAATATATATTAACAACTACTAGTTTGTTCTCAAATCTATTTTCTAACGCTTTAAACAACGAATCAAATGTATCATCTGGAGTTTCTAATAATTTACCCTCATTTCTTAGTGCAGAATGCAAATAATGTAGTTTTTGAACATCAGCCAGTTCTTCATTATTCGTAACAATATTATTAAACTCTATTTTGAACATGTTCCATTCTTCATATTTTCCACTAAATAGCGGGGAGGTATACAGGGTGAGTCATAAATATCGAAACAATAGGCTATCTCCTTAAATATTGCCTCTAGACCCATACTTCCAATTGAAAAAACTCATAAAAAATGTGAAATTTCTAACAATATATGTTGTAACTCCATGGGGGGAATATTTGAAAAAATACGAAAATTAAATTTTTATACGGCCCCCGTAGAGCAAAATTCCCAATTAGGAAATGATTCCTTACCCATTCCTAACTTGAACAAAAAAAATTTCATCTTCGTATCTGAAAACCTGACCGAGATATTAAAATCCAAAATTCTCAAAAATTCGTGACTTATACCACTTTATCATGCCTGTAAACGATGGGTTTTTCATCCGTTTCCAAAGCAAATAAGGGATCGTTCCTAAATTGTCCGTTATTATATGTCGGTTTAAGACCGTGCCTGTTATTTGGACATAATAAAGCAGCGTATTGATTTAAATCAAAACTTCTTTTCAAAACATGTTGATCGTTAGCACTAGAGGTCTGAATAGATCAAAATATGTAGGTCCGGTCCTAAACCAACCCATAAGGAAAAAAGTTCTGCCCGGCATGAAATAATGTTAAAATCATAATCCGGACCAGCCTGGAAAAAAGCTTAAATCATAGCCGGTTCAGCCGGGAATTTCTACATAGTTTTTTTTACTTCAGTATAGTTAAAAATTGTTACGCGTGGAGGAGTTCTGACCAAAAATACTTAATATAGAATTTCGTTTTTTATATTTATACTTTTTTATTATTAAAGAATCGCCAAAGGCTGTGATATATTCGTTTTATCAATGAATCTCTGTTTATATGTAAATGTTTCACTTATATTTTATTATCGCTAATCCACATCCCGTGCGTTGGAGACTTTGAAAAATGTTATACAGTAAAACCTTTTAAAACGGAATCACATAGAAAAGAAAAAATACGTAATAGACAAATGCCCTTCCTAGGAGCGTTAAATAGAGTTTATTTTTTTCTCATGTATTATTGTATTTATTTTGCATGGATCAACACATTTTCTGTTTAAGACAGAATTCCGTTATAGGCAGATTTTTTTTCTCTGGTTTTATTTTGTTTAATTTTTTAGTATTTAAATATACTATTCTTAAAAAAATAAATTTTAAAGTTTTTTTGTAAGATAAAAGTGATTTTAAAATTTATGTGTTTTTTTTGTAAAAATCAGAGGCTGTTATTTTAATACGGATTGTTCGAGACCGGAATTTCAAATTCCGTCCAGTGCAGAACTGGGAAAAAGGAAGCAGTCCCATCCGGTATGAAAAATTATTAGACCCGGATAGGCGAGTCTCCAGAAAAAAAAAATAATGTCTCGGTCCTGATCTGACCTGAGCCCAGAATACAAATTTTTTAACAGCCTGTCCAGGACGATAAAAAGCTTGAAGTTGTGAGAGCTAAATTTTTAAAAAGACTAAATCTACATCTTAGAAAAGCATTCTTTTAAATAACTGATGAGCAGTAAAACAATACATTTCGTTTTCTGTATAATGACTTTTTTTCCCGACTATTTCTTGTCTTTAAATTATTAAAAGTTAAGAATTGTTAAAGAAAAAAAGTACAAACTGAAAAATGTCATTTTTTGTTATTTTACATTAGTTTTGTTTTAAAAAATGAAAAATTATTTACTTTTGAAAATATGATTTTTTAAAATTTATTATTTTTTAAATAAATATTTTTTATAGTTCTAAGATAAATATTGAAAAACAAAAACCCCGAAACAAAACTAAAATCAGATTTTTATTTTTAATTAAATAGAAAGAAATTGAAATCCGATAAATAATGTTTGGAGTTATAACGATTTTTAACTATCACATTTAAACCAGTACTAACCATATAAAATTTTATAAATTTTATGATAAATTTTAGGATGTGATTTTCATAGCAAATTATATGGTTAACCATCACAAAAAAGAAAAAAAAAAACAAAATTCTAACTCAAAAGATAGATTTTTTTACGCGTTTCCTACAACTGTTAAAGTAACATTGTCTTTTGAATTGCGCGCATTTCAATTTGTGTCTAATCCCTTAAAACCTGATGAATTATTCAAACGGTTATAACTCCGCGAATTTTGTAGATATGAAGATGCAACTTTTTGTGTATTATTCAGGACTGGATAAGGAAAGTTTTCCTAATTGGAATTTTTATCCTACGGGGGCCGTATAAAAAGTTAATTTTCGTACTTTTTCAAATAGACCCCCCATGGAGTTTCAACTTATCTTATCAAAAATTTCACCTTTTTTTATTAATTTTTGCAATTGGAAGTATGGGTCTAGGGCCAATATTTAAGGAGATAGCCTATTGTTTCGATATTTATGACTCACCCTGTATAAGGTAATTTTATTTTACAGTTACTTATATTTAACTCTGAATTTTTAGTTTCTTTTTTATTATAATATATTAATTGATTGAAACTGACCTCTAGCTTTTCTACTCGCTCTTTCATCTCGACAAATGACGCATCTATCTCACTTAGATCATGTTCCTTGGGTGCTGTTGTATAATAATCTCTGCGTAAAACATCTATGTTTGTAGACAGTTTTTGTAGAGTCTTGATTTTCATATTGTATTTGAGAATAATAATAAGATCTTATCACGTACATTATGAGATCGAAATTGTACTAAAGCATTACTGATGCCATTTCAAAGTTTGATCATTAAAATCAACAGTTTGTGGACTTCTAAATGTACTCTTAAAAGGGTTAATGCTTAACTTCATGGTTCGTTTCTACTTAATTTTTACAATTCTTAAAAATTTTGCTGAGTTTATTTTTTTATTGAATAGTTAATTTACTCACTGCAAAATGACCCTTATCTAAACATCGCCGAATAAGATTTTGAATAACCAATATTCCATTTTTTAGTGAATGCGTTAACGTCAGAGAAATAAATTTCAAGCTGGATCCAAAGAATTTTCACCGGTGAAAATTCTTTGGATTAATTTGGATCAATTTGGATTGGAAAATTCTTTGGATTCTTTGGACAAAAGGCCTTTTGTCACTCCCTGTACATTAGTGTTGTTTAGTTTTTAGTGCAAACTTCCCTACAGATGACGCTGCTATACTGCATTTTCTACGATTTCGCAATAACTGTATCTCAAGAACTAATGCATTCATTTACATAAAACTGCAGATTCAGTTAGTCCCTTTTAAAATCTAGTTCCTATTAATTTCTGGTGTAAATTGCCTTATTGGTGACGCTGTTATGAAGGATTTTATAGGATTTTTGCAATAGCTCTATCTAAGAAACTAATGCCCGTATTTTCATCAAACTTCGGATTTAGTTAAAAGTTGAGATAAGTTGTTCATTAGACTTTATTGTAAGTCATCTAACCAGTGGCACTGCTATGCTCCATTTATTAGAAGGTATTAATATGCATAAAATAGAAGAAAGTTTTGGTATTGTCACATCTGACTAGTTTTATCGTAGTATATATTTTTCATAAAATATTATTGAACTTGTCAAAGGATGCTATTTTTTTGTTAACTAACTAGAAAATTCTAGCTGCTTTGGATATTTAACTAGAAAATCAACTTTTTAATTTCTTCGCTCGCATTAGAAAGACACAAATTTGAAACAAAAACTGATAAATATCTTTGAATGTATTTAAATATAAAAGAGTGTTGAGTTTCCGTTTCGAATAATTATAAATTTCAAACGAAGTTTTCTATATTTCCATCGATGAAACCTCATTCATCTTTAAAGAAAATATTATCGTTAATTACATTTCAATCTTTTATCGTTATTTTCATAATTATAGTAAGGGCGGGGAAGAAAACATCCTCATTATTTGATATATCGAACGATAATTGTCTAATTAAAAAGGTTCATTTTATTTATAATTTACCAAAAACCATTTTTAAAATTGAATTTCTTATAAATTCTTCATAAATAAAAAATACATGTAGTCGTGCTTCATATTTCTAAATTTGTGAATAAATTTCGATAATAATCATTGACATTGTCGCTGAAAAATAAGGTTATCAGGAAATGAGATCAGCTTCATGTTTCATTTTGATTTGTAATGAGAGCAACATTGTGCACGAAGTGCATATTTTGACAGATGATTTATGAGATAAATTCATTTGTTTTGTCTTTGTTATATAGTTGAAATTATATCATTAATAAAAAGTAATTTTAGCAGTTAATTGTACCGTCGCCAAGAAAAGAAGTTAAGAGAAATGTTTATACATTTTTAAAGCGTAACTGTCGGAGAGAGACGTCAAAGTTACTGTTTCACTAGGGTCTGAGTTTTGTATAATTGTCAGTAGATTCAATCCGGGCATTCAGGTTTACAAATATTACTACCCAATACACGGAATATAAATGAATATGATATATATGCTTGGAAACGCTAGTTACTTTTGATATTTAACTATAAAATCGAATTTTTAATTTCTTTACTCGCTAAATCGTTGACATTCAAAAGATATAAATTTGGAAGAAAAACTGATAAATGGCTTTAAATATACTTAAATATAAAAGAGTGTTGAGTTTCCTTTTCGAATAGTTATACTTTTAATTTCAAAATGAGATTTTATTTATTTCCATCCACATGAAATACAGTACATCTTTATAGAAAATAAATGTTATCGTTAATTATATTGCAATCTTTTATCGTTACTTTCATAATTACAGTATGTGAGGGAAGAAAACATACCCATTTGAGATACCGAACAATAATTGTCTAATTAAAAAGGTACATTTTATTTACAATTGATTGAAAAACGTTTTTAAATTTGAGAACCTTAGAAATTCTTCATAAATAAATGAAAAAATACACGTAGTCGTGCTGCATATTTCTAAATTAGTCAATAAATTTCGATAATAATCATTGACATTAACTTTGAATAAATTTAACTTTTTCAAAAAAATGTATAACCGACTCAAAAAAAAAAGCGCTAAAAAGAATTAAATAATTCTATTAAATTTTCTCTAATGACAAATCGTTATCCAATAACCACACATTGACTATCATGTACCGGTATAAAACGGTTAAATTTAATATATAGAATTTAATATCCACCAAACATAGGCTTTCCAAAGAATATTTTTTACAAGAGATTAATTTACATATTTTTGATTATGATACAATCATATTCGATAATGATTTCCCCATTTTATTTATGGTACTAGATATAATATATCCACAATTCTTACTATACTTAAGATAGTTTGGCACCACCTTCAAAAAGTAATTCATTACTTTTTATATGTAGATATTCAAAAATTAAATCAAAAATATGTAAATTAATCTCTTGTAAAAAATATTCTCTGGAAAGCCTATGTTTGGTGGATATTAAATTCTATATATTAAATTTAACCGTTTTATACCGGTACATGATAGTCAATGTGTGGTTATTGGATAACGATTTGTCATTAGAGAATTTAATAGAATTATTTAATTCTTTTTAGCGCTTTTTTTTGGAGTCGGTTATACATTTTTTTGAAAAAGTTAAATTTATTTCCTACTTTTTAGTTATTTATACCGTAATACATAATTATGTATACTGACATATGATGGCTCTTTGCAACGCATTACTAATGAACGCACTTTGCTGAGTTCTGGTGTATTCGCTTTACTTGTCACTGTTTGATTTTGTCAACTTTTCAAAAGACACTTACAATATCGGTTAGTATCGTTGTGAATCTTTAGGTTTTCTGGATGTGGTAACTTCTTCAGATCTGGCACGACGAAAAGCTACCGCATTCATGAAATCTTAAAGTCAACATCTAATTGTATGGACATCGGAAGTGGTTATAGAAAGGTGACAATGCCTCAAATAAAATGTCCTTGCACATAAGCGCGCGGCAAAGCGCTTCCATATATGAGTAAACAGCAAAATGACTCCATGTATCAATGAATAGTAAAATGCTTTTCTAGTGTAGTCAAAAGTTCTCCCCCTTCAGTCAGAAAAAGCAAAAAGAAAGATTTTAACAAAAATTGCTCTATGATTCAATAGATAAACAACAACAATCTAATTCCTATAAATGCAGTAAAAGCATTGGAAATGAGCGGTGATGATTCGACGAGGAATCCGAAAATCATAATCTGTACTTGGCTGCATATATAAGAGAGTGACAGCATTCGATGCCCAAATACTTTTTTCACGGACGCTTTTGTCCCAACTAAACTGTTAAAAATTTGAAACTCACTCCACCGCTTTTATGGAAAACGATTATTTCAGCCTATCATGGAGTATAATCATGGGTCAAAAGACAAATATTTTATAAAAGCGGGGGAGTGACGATGCAGCAAAAGGGTAAAATTTTTTACAGTGTATGTATGAGATATTCCATAAAAGGGATGGAGTGACGATGCAGCAAAAATTAAATTTTTAACAATGTATCGCAATGCTAGGCATTTTCTATTATAAAATTTGATGATGATTTCCTGGTAGAATTCGATTGTACGCCGAATGATCCTTTATTTCTACACAGACATAAATACATAATCCATATTATTTTACAAATTCGTGGACATACAAGAACAAGATAGCACAAGGAAATATTACGACACAAGAAAAGTATAACCGGGAGCTATACATAAAGAGTGCGTGCAGCGGACCCAGTGGGATTCGAACCCACAATCTTCTACGCTCTCAGGAGATTAGCAGCGTGGTGTCTTAACCACTCGGCCACAAGGACCCCCTTGATGATTCATTTTTGTCCAGAATCTTTTCAATTAATCGTACACTGTGCTCCATGTGTCGTCATATTCACATCGAGGAATCCTAAATGAACAAAATCTGAAATCATTCTGGTGTCTAATCCGGTAACCAAATCTGAATCTAAAGATAATTTTGCTACGCATATCTATGCACTTTATTTTGCATTGATGTGTAGAGATAATTTTTTCCTCCGGAGCAAAATATATACTAAACGATTTTCATCTTTTCCACAACTTAAGGATGTCGATTGGTATCGATGTCTATTTCCGCTTTAGTGGATGCGAGAACTTGTCCATTTAAGCTTTAACATTTCGGAAATTTATCGCATCCAGCAAACTTTAAGGCCGCACACTAGGCACAGAAAAAGACCCGGATGATAATGTGAAGTCTATGGGGGCGTTCTTTTCAAATATCTCGCTCAAAATTTTAAAATTTTTACGTGATTTTTTTTGCACACGATAGCTGAGGATATTCGACAACCGACCTAGTTTTTACTTTTTCAATTTTGGTTTCAGATTTTTTTTAAATTATTTTAAATTTCAAAACCGGTTTGAACGGTTCTGAAATTGAAACTATCATTATATAAAGCATACATAAGCAAAATCGAAGAAGTAAAAACTAGGCCGGTTGTAGATCATCCTCGGCTATCCTATGCAAAAAAAAATCACGTAAATATATTAAAATTTGAGCGAGATATTTGAAAAGAACGCCCCCATAGACTTCACATTATCATCCGGGTCTTTTTCTGAGACTAGTGTTGTGTCTTAAGGTCCACATTGAAATCTACAGACTTCGTAAATGGGCATTGAAAAGAGTACATGTTAAAATTATTGTGAAAAATTACCTTTGTTTTTAAAGACTATCTATGGAGGATATTCCAAATCTGCGTTCGAGGCTATAAAAAGTCACGTGGTACCGGTAATTTACTCAAAGAACTTCTAACTGATAAGCAGAGAGGCTACTACTGCTTTCCCTAAGAACTGTTCCATTGGCTGGTTTGGATTTACATTGCATCTAACGAAGCTTTCTCTTCTTTACGCTAGAAGCTTTTGCCTTGACCACGTGATCAAAACGTAAATGGAATATCCTCCATTTTCTGACTAATGAGAGCGATCTAAAAACATCTATCGAGCGTTTTCATTGGTCAGAAAATAGTCTTTAAAAACAGAGGTAATTTTTCAAGATATTTTGAACAGGGTACACTGTTAAAAATTTGACTCTTTTGCTGCATCGTCCCTCCACCGCTAATATAGAAAACGATTACTTCAGCCTATTATGCAGCATTCTCATGGATCAAAAGTAAGATATTCTATAAAAGCGGAGTAGTGACGATGCAGCAAAAGGGTCAGATTTTTTACAGTTTAAAGTACGCGTACACAATCAGAGCGCGTCAAGTTGCTTCTATGATTCAATGCATAGCAAAGTAATTCTAAATGTTCGTATGTATTTAAATACCCTTTTCAGTCATAAAAACTAAAAAGGAAGATATTATCAAAATCACACCATGATTCAATATACGTCTATATGAAAGTAGTAACATTTGAAGTTAAGAATGTTCTTTGATAAACGCGGTTTTCCAAAGTACAGAATATTTAAGAATTTTTAATTCCAGAACTTGGCGGTAGTCGCCTTAACGAGTTTGTTTTATGGATGAAAGACGTTAACTAGCTTAACTTTAATGGTAAGCTTATCAAAATTTTTCGTCATTTATATTTGTCCAAATGTAAATCTAGCACATAGCAATGTACTTTAATCACTTTGTGAATCGGGCATAACAAGCACTCTGATACACAGACACTCTTGTTTTAACGTGTAAGGCTCTTTACAGATGAATTTTCAGCTTTTCGATATCGAATTCTCATGTCTGGATCGATGTGGATCTTTCACTTTGGTGGATACGAGAATTGTTCCAGCTATGATTTCGTACTTTCAAAAAAAAAAAAAAAAAAAAAAAAAAAAAAAAAAAAAAAAAAAAAAACTAGCATCTTTGCAACAGTGGTTAGGATTCAGAAGGCTTATTCGCTGTTAAGCAAAACAAGATTGACCAATCATAAGCCTTCATTTTTGAGAACTTTTCATTGTTCGAAGGAGAGAGTCTGGAATACATGGAATGAAAATCTGCTATCGACACTGTAAAAAATTTGACCCTTTTGCTGCATCGTTACTCCATCTCTTTTATAGAATTTCTTTGTTTTGACTAATGAGAATTATCCATAATAAAGCGAAGTAATCGTTTCCTATAAAAGCGATGGAGTGACGATGCAGCAAAAGGGTTCAATTTTTTTAAATCCAAGCAGTGTTAAAAATTTGTATCCTTTAAATGTGCAACGATGCTACTGAATTCCAAAGTGTCGATCACAGCGACATCTGCGGCATTTTCGTGATACATTATCTAAACTAGCAATAATTCTTGAATTTTTAGAAAATGTCCTGCAGATGTTGCTCCTATCTTTAAATTTCATTAGCATTGTTGCACATTTAAAGCATTTAAAGAATATAACATTTTAGCCCTTTTTTAAGTGTTACAGAGGGCGTGTTCAGCACAACTTACCGGTTACTTACTGACCACTTACCGATTGTAGACAAGTACGAAATTAAAATCAAAGTGAAGTGTGACGTCAGCTGCAATTCAACAGAATAGTTTTCATTGATGCCACAATTTGCTTTCGTACTGCCCTACAATCGGTCGGTAACATTGGTTACTTTTGTAAGTTGCTCTGAACACGCCCTGAGATAGCCGTTTTTAACACTATATCCCCTAGATCAGGGCATGAAATTTCAGCTTAAAAGTTACTCGCCAGCCTAAAATTTTTACTCGCCACTATTTTACATTCATTCAGACAATCCCCCACACCTGCGTAGAAAATGAAATATTTATGACAAATTTAACTTAAATTGTCGATTGTTAGAAGGAAATGTCTGTTGTTAAACCCAGAGTATTTTACATTTCTGAAAAATATGGGATATTTTTTTTAAGTATTAACAGATTTAGTATAAAAACTTTCTATTGACCGAAAAAATGCGAAATTGATAAAACGAAACATATTTATTGCAAGAAGAAAGAATTAACATTAACTCAAAATAAGCTTGCCAGAAGGTTTCAGTGGTTACAGAAATGCATACCAATGGTGAGTTCCTGACCTATTAGCACTTCAGATTTGTGTAGCTCTGTTTTTCTGTACAGAAATACCACTCATCAATTGCAGCTGGCGGTTCAAACTCTGCCAGGGTGAGTCTATTAACAGAAATTCTGAGCAAATCATTCATTCTCTCAGACTTCTGAGAGTTCCTATATGCTGTCTTGAAGCTCTTGTGACAGCTGAACCCTCTCTCGCATGAAGCTGTGCCTACTGGTAAAACAGCACAAATTGGTAGGAGCAAAATTGAGGAGCAAATTGAGGAAATCTTGCTGAATATTTTTCAGTGTAAACTTGCTCCAGCATCTCTTTCAGTATCAGTGATGGGAACATAAATTTAAATTCTGCCCACTCTGCCAATACAATATCTATTTTTTCATTAAAGAGATTTGGGTTCAAATACATAAAGAGCTACGTTATTTCTTCTATCCCAAATTCAAGAATTTTTCCTTTGGGAGGCTAACCCACAGTGTCAAAAATATGCAGACATGCTAACACATCTGATGACATAGATTTCAGTCTTTCTGTAATGTATATTTTTCTATGTTTCATTAATGTCACTCTTAAAATCTGATTTCCCCTCTATTTTCTATGTTTGTCAGCTGCACATTAGGGCGGAGCGTAAAAACTTTTTTTCGAAATTCTTTTCTCCCTAGCGTGGAAAAGTTGTGTAGTGGTATCACTAACATACTCACAAAATTTCACAACAATCATTAAATATCTTCCGGTTCCACTTTTGGGTCGAAATATGCAATTTTAGCCGAAAATGATGTAATTTTTCACATTTAAGCAATATTTTTAATTTCCGATTTTTTCTTCGCCTTAGAGCGGAAAAGTTGATAGAGTACATAATGAATATAAGTTCAAATTATTAAAGTAAATAAAAAATATCTTCCGGTTACACTTTGGAGTTTAAAAATAGGAAATTTAATGAAAATGATGCAATTTTTCACATTTTAGTGATTTTTTTTTAGTTTTAGATTTTCTATTCCCGCTGGCACGGAAAAGTTGGAAAATATTATAGAAACATAGGAGAAAAACTTTAGAATAATCAATAAATATCTTCCGGTTTCCCTATCGGCATCTAAAAATGTTGAAGTCGCCAAAAATTATGTAATTTTTCTCTTCTCAGGGATTTTTGTCCTATCAATTTTCTCTTCTCGCCGGCACGGAAAATTCGGATAATCATATGACAAATATAAGTATAAATATTTAAAGTAATTAATAAATATCTTCTGGTTTGACTTTTATTACTTAAACTTTCAAATACATGGCATTAATGTACACAACAATCATAGAACAATCGAATTAAAAACGATCTGAGAGAAATTCCTCTAATAAATTCAGCTTCTTGTTCGTTTGCTGTAGTGTTACTGGTGGTTGGTTAATGCTCTGCTCGCGATAGGTTCGTAATGAGGATATTCAATTTTAGATTGATCAATAATACATCTGAAAGTGTTTACAAAATTTTAATTTTTAATATTGTGTTAAACTAATAGTGTGCATGGAAAATACTACACAGAATTATCACAATTAAGGCTCAGTACATAGGATTTGAATCATCACATTTTTGGGTTGCTATAGAATTAAGAACTGGCTTTCTATCAACATATGAAGATATAATGTATTTTTTTGTTCCTGAGAAATGAATCGAAATACAATTAAAAATCGAAGAAGTTTGACGCTAAAGACGAAGTCAAAAATGAAAAATTTCCTATTGGAATTGAAAAAAGCGTATGTTTGAAATTTTTTCTTACAAGTGTACATCTCTAGAAGGATCAAAATGCCCACGTGATATAAAAATTCCAGATTTGGAAGACAGTTTCTTGAGAATCAAGGAAATTTAAGGAAATTGTCGATAGACCCAATTGATACACTCGGAAACACTTACCCCACAACACGGAAACTGAGTAAATGAACGAGCAAGCTTGAAAAAGAATAAGTTTTAGAAAACGGTATAAAAGGGAAAAATCAATCACTACTGCTTCATCGGAGACTTAGAATTATTTGAATCTTTTAGTCTTGTTGATGAACAACTGTGTTACGATCTTAGTGATACACCTTTAGTGTCATTGCAATCAAACATAAATACTTTGAGTATATCACGAACAACCCGTCGTCCTGCCCTAGCTAGAACTTGAGACTCAATGGGAGTGTCCGACTGAGTTGCAGTATCAGTAACAGGCGCACTTCTTGAAGACTTTAGAGTTGTGACACATGACGACATGTCCAATGTTATAGGCAGGCATAACACAAGAAGAGAAAGAAATAAATATTGCACGGAATGCTAAGTTTAAGATTAGAGTTTTATACCAAGATTAGAGTTACTAATACCTTGAAAAGATTGTATTTTGACCGTCGAATAGATCAGACTTTAATTCAAAGGAATATTGAGAGAATGCTCCATCAACAAAGAGTGCTTCAAGAATACTTGACACTTATAGAAGAACTTCACTACGGTTACATAGGGCATGTGTTACCAATAACCTTTTCTGCTATGTTTCTCGTATGATTTTCCACACTTTCCGCTCCAGCGAGAAGAGAAAATTGATAAGAAAAAAAAATCCCTGAGATATGAAAATTTACATACTTTTTGGCTACTTTGACATTTTTAGACTCCGAAAGGGAAGCCGGAGCACATTTATTTATTATTCTAAATTTTTTTACTAATGTTTCTTGCATATTATTCGAACTTTTCCATGCCAGCGGGAATAGAAAATCGAAAAATAAAAAAATGACTAAAATGTAAAAATTTGTATCATTTTCGATAAATTTCCCATATTTAGAACCCAAAGTGGAATCGTAAAATATTTTTTAATTGCTCTAAAATTTTGGACTTGTGTTCCTTATGTACTCTTTCAGTTTTTCCACACTAGGGTGAAGAAAAAATTAAAAATTAAAAATATTACTGAAATGTGAAAAATTACAAATTTTCGGCTAAAATTGCATGTTTAAACCCAAAAGTGGAACCGGAAGATATTTATTGATTGTTTTGAAATTTTGTGAGTATATTACTGATACCACAACACAACTTTTCCTTGCTAGGGAGAAAAGAATTTCGAAAAAAACTTTTTTACGCTCCGCCCTACTGCACATCCTTGATTATCCCTGAAATGGATAGTTGGTCTAAAAATTCCTGTTCGCTTGGTCCAACACTAGATTCGAGATCTGTTAGAACTGAGATGCAATATTCAATTTTTTTTTTCAATGATGAAATGAGAAGTTCCTTGTTTTGTAATACCACAGTTAAAGAGTTTAATTTCCGGTAGAAATCCAAGAGGAAGTACAGAACTTTAAGAAATTTACAACTTTCAAACTTTTCAGCAAGTCCTTAGCTTTAGAACTGTGATTGTCTTTTCCATGAGCCACTTGTTCAAAATGACTTACAACAGTGTTCCAAGATTGCAAGAGAGCTTTTACTCCACTTTTTTTTATGGATACCATTTAATTACCATGTCTAAGCAAAAAATTTGAGAGAGAACGTATATTTTTTACCGTATTTCAAACAGCTGCGCTTAGGTGACAAAACCTGAAATCTCTTTGCGGAGGAGTGAAGAGCGATCTGATTCGGTATTGGGGCGTGCGCGGTACGAAAGTTTGGGGGATGAATTCAGACAGGGGAATTTCATTCCTCCATAGGAAAGACGAAGAAATAAGCAACGGAGCATTTTTACTTCTTTTGGAAAATAAATACTATCATTTCATTTTGAAATACTTCCATGTATCGATGTGCATAATTTGATTTGAAGCACAACACTTTAAAAGACGAAACTTACATGCCAACCTTAAATATTTTCTTGCCAATGGCGAGCTGGCGAGTGGAAATTTCGCGCCCTGCCCTAGATGTTATATTTCCAGTTTCTTGCATAAGAGAGCTTGTCCGGAATCCACGTAGAAATTGCGCTGTTAGCGAAACTAGATTAACGAATCAGAAGCCTGAATTTTAGCAAATTTTTCAATGTTTTAAATAAATTTTCTTGTTAATAAATCTCGTTTCGCAAACAGCGCAAAATTTTTGTGAATCCTGGCCCTCGTCGAGTTAGGATTTTGCACTTTGAACACTGTTAAAAATTTGAAACTTTTACTTTATCGTCTATCCATCGCTTTTATAGAAAATGATTACTTCATTGTATTATGGTGAATTCTCATTGGTCAAAATAGATATATTCCATAAAAGCGGTGGAATGACGATGCAGCAAAAACTTCAAACTTTTAACAGTGAAAAGATCGTGTGTCTATGTAAGTGCAACATAAAAGCATGAAAAAGGAACACTTCTAATTGGTCGATTGCTTCAAAATGAATTTGAAATTTAAAGTTTTTATTTTTAAAAAAGTTCTAATTATCAGATTTTTATGAAATTCGAATGGGACTACATGGGCCTCATACGCTTTCAAACAAAAAAAGAATTATCAAAATCGGTTCATATTTGCAAAAGTTATGCGTGAACAACAAATACATACAGGTCGAAATCATAACCTCCTTTTTGAAGTCGGTTAAAAATAAGGTTATCAGGAAACGAGATCTGCTTCATATTTCACTTTGATTTGTATTTAGAGCAGTATTGCACATAAAGTACATTTTATTGACAGATGACTTATGAGATAAATGCATTTGTTCTTTCATTAATATATAGTTGAAATTATATCATTAATAAAAAGTATTTTTTAGTTAATTTTACCGTCGCACAGTGGGGCGTTTTGATAAACTAGGTGGACAAAATCTAAATTTCTGATTATCTCGGTATTTAACGAAACTGCGAATATTATTAGCTGAATGTCTATTTTATTGAGATCCGACGGAATTTTGTCGAAAAAATTCGAGATGTCGATTAACTGTGACCGTAAAGTTAATTTTTCCGTAGTTGGTTTGAAGTAATTTCAGCGGATACTACAGTCTGCTTTAAGTTCAAGACCACGTTGTTGATATCCTGTTTAATTTTAAATCATGAGTTTACTGGACGTATTACACATGATTGTCAAGGTAAGTTTTAAACTATTTTTGTTTTAAAATAAGCGCTGTTAAACCCGTTATTGTTTTTTTTTAGAGGTTGTGATTTTGCATGAATCATTTTGTTTTTTGCAATCTTTCCCTTGACTTTTAACAAAGTGTTCGGCAGTGTTCACCAATAAATATTTTTTTAATGAAAGTGAAATTCCTATAGTATTGAAAACTAAAAATATCTGCTGCAGATGGCTGCAGATAAATAATTTATTATTAATAAACAAGCTTAATATGTACTTGCAGTTTAAGTATGCATGTTTAATTCAAGACTTGCAGGTCAATATTAAACCACTTTTAATTATCTGATTGAGCTAAATCTTTAAATATATGTGTAGATTTAAAGACTATTAAATATTATTATAATTTGAAAAGCATAGAAGTTACGCTTTTTATACAGGGCTATACAAAAGTTTAGTTTAAATTTTGCAAGTTAATTTTAAACACCTTCCAGTTATTTGATAGAACTGGTACTTTATTTGTATATGTAGATCTGCCGCCAGTACAATTTTATTATAGTTTATGAAATGTAGCAGTTGGGATTTTTTTACAGGGCAACACAAAAAATTAGTTTAAAACTTGCAAAACAGTTTTAAACCATTTTCAAACATCTGATTGTTCTGAAACTTTGGCTACATGTATCTTTCCGATGACAATTCGATTAAACTATAAGTTGACAAACGTAGAAATTACGAATTCTTTACTGGGCCACTCAAAAGATCGCGGAAAGATTGTTGCCAGTAAGCAGAAATTTTAATGAAATATCAAGAAAATTACAATAAGTTAGTGATGTACATAATAGTATTTTTAAATTGAAAATAAAGCACATAGCAATTATATTTCTTTTGAGAGGCAACATAAAATGTTCGGATACATTACCGTCTGTAAGCAGAAAACTTATTTCAAATTGAATAAAATTTATATAGGTTATTTATTTACACAGTATTTTTTCGTCCGAAAATAATTTGGGTGGCATTTATATTTTTTACGAAATCACACAAAACTTAAGGTATTTTTTATGTATTTTAAAATTATTTTTCAAGATAAATACACAAATTTCTAGAGCAATTCTGATTAGACAAAATTAAAAGAGAGACAAATGTTAACTTATATGTGTGTATTAAATTGTTTTTTATCTAATAGTAAAACTTTTCGTTGGGGGCCAGCGTATTACTTACCCATCATGTATAAAAATATAATATAAGGAAATCAAACTTGTGTAAACTATTTACAAAATACATCGCAATTCAAAAACAAAATCTAAATATTTTAAATATATATAGTAATGCTCTATTAATGATTTGTTTATGAACCAATTTCGACAAATTACATAAAAACGCCAAACTACTCAAGTAGTATGGAATTGCGTAAAAGAAACATTCCTATAACTCCAAAATTAATAATTACATTAACTAACAGTTTACTGCATCGGATTAAGCGTCTCATTTCCAATTAAAATATATCTTTGAATTCCAATTTGAATGAAATACAGGCTCATGAAAAATCAAAGAATGTGGAAAACAGGCTTACAAATATCTCAACTAATAATCCAATTGACTTCGTTCTTTATGCTCAATTTTTGTTATTTTTTTTTGCCTTTTACGTCCACTCCTTAAAAGAAAAAAAAAAACTTGGGAATTTTTTACATACCTTTCATCAGAACGAATTTTTCGAGAGTCCGAAAAAATTAATTCCGGATAATCGAGGTTACTGTTATTAAATAGGCTTTGTCCCATTTTAACATACTAATTACATACAAAATTTCAAGTCTTTATCTCAGTTTGTTCGGAAGATAGTGCGTTTACAGATACACAGACAGACAGACACATAGACAGACGAACACCAATTTTTTATATGTTTTTTGGTATCACCAGTGTCTGAAACATATAAATCCTTCAATTTTTTTTCGTTTTTCAAAACGATTTAAGACTTGCTCTATACTACGTATGATTGGTGAGACATAAGTATGTTTAACGCATTTTTTATAATTCATTATCTTTTTATTTTGAGAAATTGTTAAATATATCAAATATTTATCACTATTTGAGTATTTTATTAGATTTAAATTCGAAAAATCAGAAAAAGCTAATAGTCCGGGTGCTACGCATCAGAAAACTGCAAATCGTGATAAGAATATACTGCTTGGTGAGTATGTACTTTATGATAATACAATAGATATTAGAGGGGGAGGCATCTCGTAACGTCGTCGGAATTCAAGATTTCGGCTGTTATTCAAAATGGCGTCATTTTCTGATTATGCGTAATATAAATGTGTATTTCACGTCGATTTCGATATTTTTAAAGTCAAAGTTTCGTTTTTGACAATTTCCAACATTATTTAAATGAATGTATAAATTCAGTTTATCTGTCTGTTTGTCTGTCTGTACGCCTGTCCTTCCATGCTCTAGCTCGCTTAAATGTACTTAGATTGCCATGTAAGTTTTATATGTTATATGACGTTTGTAATAACATGTTCGGAGTAAAAAATAAAGTGTATAGCTTTTATAGTCCATATACAGGCCTCTCAAAGTATTTATCAATTGTCTAGTCGTCAGTTTGGCCTTGCTCTTTTTGGTTAAATTTACACGGATTTCCGTGTAATTTTATGTGTGTTTTCTCTATATGTAATTTAAAGAAGCGGTATACTGCAAAATGTTCTACATCAAAAATGTTGAGTTTAGCATTTATAGTTCTTTTACAGGCACGCTCAAAATAATTCTCTTGCATTTTGGTTTATTGGCGAAAATACTTTTTAGTGGGTTTTAATGGGTTTTATTTCTATTTGAAACACATTGAAATTAATACACGTCACTGAAGTGCAGTACAAGATACTTGTTGTACAGTATGGCGAGCTTAGAAATTATACTTCATTTATAAGCTCTCAAAAAAGAATACGCTTGCAGTGCTATCTATAACCACAATGTTGTCTATGTGCTTTTTACACTATAATATGCTTTTTAAAACTTTGCCAGGTAGGAACGAATTGCAAAATGCCATTCTTTTTTTAGTTGGAATGCAGCTTATAAATACATATCGTAATTATGATGATTAATCTCCAACCAAAATGAGATGAATCAAAAGTGATCCAAAATTTCAATTTGAATTTATTTTCCTTTCTTTTTGTTGCGGTTCTTGACTCTTGTCGTAGACTCATTTCTGCTTGATCACCATAATTATGCACGTTAATTACCAATCCATCCGAAAGATCTATTTGATTCAGAGATTAAACAACCATAAGTACACTGTACATTCTCATCGGGACATTTTGTGATAAGAAAATCAAATAAACTCTTCTCAGATACGGGAATGGATCAAGCGCATCAACAAAACAACGCTATTGTCAAAAGAGAAAGAGATGCAGTAGGGTTATTGCAGGATCCATGGGCACTTATACATTGGATGGTAACTGGACCAGAAATCTGTAATTTCATACAAGAGATTGAGTTTAACATTCAAGTAAATCCCGAAGAAATAAATCGATACCATCATGAAAAATATCACTCACTTAAAACTAAATTTTTCGCTAAGGTTCAAGCACTCTATAGCGCACTAAAAGAATTAGAGAACTTATTTTTAGAAGATGGTGAAAACTTGCTTGATGGGGAAAATGGCAACGTTTTTCCAGGAACATGTGATACTTTAATATATGATGGACCAATTCTTACTAACATTTTAAAGTCTCAACAGACTTCAAATACATTCAATGATTACTACATTAACACATTTTATCCTCACTTACGTAACGTCGAGAGTTTTATATGTCAAAGAATAGATTTGATTTGGGATACACCAAACATTAAAGGAGAAACTAAACAGAAGAGAGGTGCAGGGACCAGATGACAAGTGCAACCACATGTTAGATTACCTAAAAATTGGTAAGATTTCTTAAGAAATTTAAATAACAAAGAACAGATTTTTAATCTATTTGGGACGCCAGCAATAAAAACAATAAAAATACACAAGCTATAATATAACCCTTTCAAATTAAAGGCAATCTTACTACTGTAAGTTCCTTAATTGGAATGACTTGCCCTGGTCACGAAGAAGCTGATTCATAATAATACTGAATCTCAAAGACATGGTTGAAAAGGAATTGAAAAATATTGTTATACGCTCTGCAGACACTGATGTATCAGTTTAGCGATTGCATATTTCTTTATCCTTTCAGATAAATGTCTAAAAACTATTTGGGTTGCATTTGGAACAGGAAAAAAATACAAATTTATTCCTGCTCATACCATAGGTGCAGCAATTGGAAGAAAAAAGGCAATGGCTTTACTTTGGCTTTAGTAGCTTTCACGGGATGCGACAGCAATCCAAGTTTCACGGAAAGACGAAAAATTCAAATTGGAAAACATGGATTCCATTTAAAGAAGCTACTGCTGCATTTTCATACCTATCAAAACCACAAACTTCCATTCCTGAAAGTATTTCAAATATTTGAGAAAAGTTCGTAGTATTGCTGTACGGTTAAACAAACAATAGCATAATTGTCAATAATGCAATACAAGAATTGTTTATGACAAAAAATTGTTCTTTTGAACATCTTCCCCCAATTAAGATTGTCCTTCAACAACATATTTTATGCAGTGCTTTCCAAGCTGGACACATTTGGAGACAAGAAGATCAGCATAAAATACGTCCACCTTCTCCAAAGAAAGGGGGATGGTGGTTTGATAACTTATCGTGGAAATTAAAATGGTCGGAGTTGCTAGAGATTTCAGACCTTTGTGAAGAGTTAATAAAATGTATGTGTAAAATATGTAAAAATAAATGTGTCTGTAGAAAGGTCGGACTTTCTTGCACATTATTGTGCAATTACAAAAACGAATGTGAAAAATTATGATGCCAAATGAAATTTGTATATTCTACAACTTTATATGTAACATTCATTTTTTAATATACTGCATAGTATAAGCAATGTATTAATAAAATAATATTTTTATTATTTATTTATTCTTTAAATTTCCTACTGTAAATGACAAAAAATGCTTTAATAACTGTCCTATTTTCATTTTAGGTATATTTCTAGTAGTAAAAAGAAAATGTTTGAGTAATAAAATGTGGAAATTAATATCAGAAATACTCTTGTAAGATGCAGAGGAATAAAACTTCAAAAGGTTTTATATAGTAGTCGTCATTTCGAATTCCTCTAAATTAATACGATGCCTCGCTTTCTTATATGCATTTTATTAATATAAGATACATGCTGACTATGCGGGATATCTTTATCACAAAATGAAGTTTTATCTCTCCAAGCACCTTCATTAACACTTGAATTAGATCGTGATCTTTATAAAATTTATGTACAAATTACAAATGCATATTTTTTTTTTGTTTTGGTGTGTCTCTGTAAATAAGTGATAAATACTATACACACCTTAGTATTTAGTAAGCCTTTGGTAGTTAATTGCAGTATCAGCATTAATGTATATCAAATTGAATGTGTTTTAAAGAGTATAACCTCATTAAAACACATAGGAAACGGTTTCACCGCATGCACAATAGTGCACAATGGACTATAAAAGCTATATACTTTATTTTTTACTCCATACATGTTATTATAAACTTCATAAAACATATAAAGTTTGCAAGGCAATCTGAGTACATTTAAGCGAGCTAGAGCATGAAAGGACAGGCGGACAGACAGACAAACAGACAGAAAAACCGAATTCATACTCTTTTAAATAATGTTGGAAAGTATCAAAAACAAAAATTTGACTTTAAAATTATCGAAATCGACGTGAAATGCTTATTTAAATTACACATATTCAGAAAATGACGCCATTTTGAATAACAGCCGCCATCTTGAATTCCGACGACTTTACGAGATGCCTCCCCCTCCAATATCCATTGTATTATCATAAAGTATATACCCACCAAACGGTATATTCTTATCACGATTTGCAGTTTTCACCTTATTTTTGTCGCGTAGCACTCGGACTATAATTAAAATCCAACGAAATAATTTTGTCCACCTAGATCGTCAAAACACCCCACTGTCCGTCAGCAAGAAAAGTTAACTAAAAAATCAACTTTTTAATTTCTTAGCTCACAAAATCATTGGCATTTGAAAGCTATAAATTTGAAACAAAAACTAAAAAGTATCTTTTGAATATACTTAAATATAAAAGAGTGTAGGGTTTACGTTTCGAATAATTATACTTTTAAACTTTAAAAAGAGTTTTTATATGCTTCCATTCATGTAACATCTTTGAATATACTTAAATATAAAAGAGTGTAGAATTTCAGTTTCGAGTAATTATTCTTCTAAACTTCAAAATGAGATTTTATATTCTTCCATTCACACATGAAACATCATACATCTTTATAGTAAAAGTTAACTACATTTCAACATTTTATAGTTATTTTTCTTAATTACACGAAGGGCAGGGAAAAAGGATTCCCATTATTTAATACACTGAACAATTATTTTCAAATTAAAAAGTTACATTTTATTTACGATTAATAGAAAAACGTTTTTAAACTTGAAATTGTTATAAATTCTTTATAAATAAAAAAAATACTTGTAGTCGTGCTTCATATTTCTAAATTAGTCGATAAATTTTGATAATAATCATTGACATTAACTCTGAAAAATAAGGTTTTCAGGAGATGAGATCTGCTTCATATTTCATTTTGATTTGTAATTAGAGCAGTATTGCCCATAAAGTAATTTTTTTTACAGATGATTTATGAGATAAATGCGTTTGTTTTGTCAATGTTATATAGTTGAAATTTTATCATTAATAAAAAATATTTTTAGCAGTTAATTGTACCGTCGGCAAGAAAAGAAGTTAACTAGAAAATCAACTTTTTAATTTCTTCGCTCACAAAATCATTAGCATTCAAAAAACATAAATTTCAAACAAAACTGCTAAATATATTTTAATATACGTAAATATAAAAGAGTGTTGAGTTTCATTTTCGAATAATTGTCTGAGCGAAGCGAAGTCTTTATACTCAGAGATACGTAACGACATTAAAAGTAAAAAAAATTCTTTCGTCAAGCAAATCTCAAAAAGTACTTGTCGGATTTTGATTCTGTTTGTACCAATAGGTACCTATGAAGGTAATCTGGTGAATGCACCTACTTTTAAAAATTAATTCCAAATAGTTCAAAAGTTATATTAAAAAAACTGATAAAAAAGCACAATTTATTTGCATACGTCACAGAAATTTCGTGTGCGTGATTTTCACCAGCTGGATATTTCCGTAGATAACCAAATCAGTACATGGAGTAAATAGTAATCATTTACGCACTCAGAAATATTGAATGCAATAAAACATTTTAAAATTTAATCATGCAGGAAAATAAAACTTATTTTTTTATATTAAAAAAAATGTCATAAAAACTTTGATTTTGAGATTTTGTGATAATCTCTTAATAGCATTTTTTGATCGCTAAAAGAATATTTTATATATTTCGCGTGTGAAAATTAGAAACAATTACGTTTTTAAATAAAAAGTTTCTTTTATGACATCATTTTCTTTTATATTTATTTTTATTGCATGTTTTCTTTTAACTTATATTTTGTTTGTGTGTGGAAGTCAATTCTGGTCACTAATTTTTCGGCACGGATACCACAAGCGCATCAGATTTGACGCATTTTTTTTTCAAAGCCCATTTGGCGAAAACTCCGTTTTCAAATAATGCTTACATGCACATTTTTAAATTATTTTCTATTTTCAAAAAGAACTTACAGTAAATAAAATAATAACAATTAATAACTATAAAAAGAAATATCTTATATAATAAAAAAAAGGAAATGAAAGTAAATAAACATTTTATGAGTAAATAAACAAATAATAAATATATACAGCCGGGTTACCATCTTAGGTAAAATTATGCCATTTTGACGGCAATTATGTACCCTGGTGCATTTGTGACAACTTTTCCCATTTTTTATCCATTTCCTGTTGGCATACAACTTTGAAAATTGGAATATGTATGCATTCCTGGGAGCAATACTGAAATTAGAAGTTGATTTTTTTTAATCCGATCCAAAAAGGGGCATCGGGGGCTATTTTTTAAAGATTTATACAATTTATACTGCATAAAGAAGCCACTTACCTATTTTTATATATAAGAAGAAGTGGTATATAAAAACAATTATAGTATACATAAATAAAATACTTGAGATAATATACTAGAGATATAAGCACTGAGTTTGGCGAGATTTTTTATGTCAATTAGGCGAAAACGTCGTTTTGATTACCAGATACATATAGCATGATATAATAACACGTTATTTATGTATTTCAAAATGAAACAAGTTGGAAATTGCGCCTCAAGCGTAGCAAATGAGGTGCGTTCGTACGATAACGAAGTTTTAAAAATATTACTCTCATATATCAATCTCATAAAATTGTAAATAGTGAATTAGAATTAAAACGCTCATCAAACAATGTTCTCCCTGTACCATTATGTAATGGGATACTTTTGTGTGGCTTTTTAAATCAATAACAAATGTTCTTTGCACCCTAAATTATGTAAAATGTATATTATAATATGTACTTCATAGTTGCATATAAATTTTATTAAGTTCGAATGAATGTAACACCATTAAAATGCATCTGAAACATTTTTCCCCATTGAGCATAATGTAATGGATTACTTTTGATTGTACCTGTAATTGATCTATGCATCCGATTTTGATAAAATTTGAAAAAACTCGGCAAAATTATGTAATAATTATGTATTTTACATTTCAAACGTATAAAATACATTTGAAACTTTTCCCCCATTGACCATAATGTAATTGAATTCTTTTGATTGCTCCTGTAATTGATTTATGCACCCGATTATCAAAAAATTTTAAATAACTCGACAAAGTTACATAATAATTATGTATTTTAAATTTCAAACGATTAAAATGCATTTGAAGCTTTTTTTCCCCATTGACCGTAATGTAATGGAATACTTTTGTTTGCCCCTGTAATTGATCTATGCATCCGATTTTCATAAAATTTGAAATGACTCGACAAAATTATGTAATGATTATGTATTTTTAATTTCAAACGATTCGGTTGGGTAGTTTTTGCGTTGTTATATGCGGACAGACGAACGGACCGAACGACCACTATAGGTGCTTCAGATAGTCAACCACTACAGATATTCAACATTATAAACTATTCGGACGGATTTCACACCTTATAAAATACACTTTATTCTCTTCAAACATAATAGTTTATGTTATTTATAGTTTCTCAAATCGGTGCGAAGCTTCTGTTTATGCGCATGACATCATTTCAAAGAGTTATATTTCCAATATTGGAAAATTTGGTGTTTTATTTTCTGTATTACTTTTAACATTTTGCATATTTCCAATTTTATATCCATGCATGGTTTGCTTTTCTTTTATAAAAATAGTATATGCAACTTTATATATAAGATTTTGTAATTCTATGATTAAATATGCTTATTTTCATCATATTTTATCACAATGAATGACCAATTAAAGGAAACATCTCATTTTCTATACTTATCGCAAGTTATTAAATGTGTATTCTCAGCAATATCGCTCAGACTAATCCCTCTGAGGGAAGTCCTAGTTGTCTGAGCGAAGCGAAGTCTTTATACTCAGAGATACGTAACGATATTAAAATTCAAAAAAATTCTTTCGTCAAGCAAATCTCAAAAAGTACTTGTCGGATTTTGATTCTGTTTGTACCAATAGGTACCTATGAAGGTAATCTGGTGAATGCACCTACTTTTAAAAATTAACTCCAAATAGTTAAAAAGTTATATTAAAAAAACTGGTAAAAAAGCACAATTTATTTGCAGACGTCACAGAAATTTGGTGTGCGTCATTTTCACAGGCTGGATGTTTTCATTAGATTTCCAAATTCAAGCACATGGAGCAAGGAAAATATGCAAATAATTTTCATGTAAGTGCTATAAAACATATTTAAACTTAAGAAACAAACTGGAAAAGAAATCTTTTTTTTCTTTTTTCGTTAATTGAAAAGAAAAAAGCCATAATTCTTAGTAACTTAGCATTTGATATTTTGCGATATTTTATAATTGCGTTTTATAATCGCCATGTAACATCTTTTATATTTTGCGCGTGCAAATTGGAAACAATTCTTTCGTATTTAAATTAAATACGAGTTTGACATGGCTGCTTTAGATGTTACTTTTATTAATAGATTATGTATTGTTATTCTGTTTACATCGATCACTTTTTTTTTTGTAATATTTTGTTATTTTGTCAACCAATTTCGCCAAATTATACGAATCGCTAAACTAATAGCCAAATTACACACATTGATATATTTTTTAAATTTTAAATAACGAAAGAAGAAAGAAATTAATAAAACATTTATAAAAATACAAATAAAAAGTGGAATTAAAAATCCCTTGATGACGTTTTAACCTCTTGAAGAGAGCCATTCGCAGTATGTAAACGGTTAATTTTAATGCATAAATTGCCAACTGCACCACTAAATTTTTAGTACAATTTTGATCTCATAATATACGTGACGAAACGGTTTTGATTATTTCAGATTATTTTCAACTAAATTTGTTCGTAAATATAAATTGACCATTTTTGGAGCACAAATGCCTTGCCCCTGAAAGGTTTGAACACATGTATCGTGTTTAATACGATTGAATGAAACATTCCCGATCATCCATTATTGGCGTTTAATCTTACAGTTTGGCTTAATCTTATAGTTTGTCGACAGTTTAATCAAGTAGTACCAAAAAAGAAACAATAGTTGAAGCAATAAATAAAAATTATAAACAATAAACATCATAATAAATATAATAAAAAATATACCTATCACAATAAATCGAAAATATTAACACTTACAGCAATATTCAAAATCAAAGTTTTCATCAATTTGGCGACAGATAAAATCGCACCAACATGGCGCGTATATGACATCTATGACATATTTATGTGTAAAAAATAAGCATAAACGTTCATCAGATATGAAATCTGACTTTCTGAAGCCCAAAAATGACCAAGATTTATAAAAACGCAGAAGTGAAGGTATTAATGGAAAAGTACCATAAAAATAGGACAAAAATATCATATACATATTTCGGGTACTACTTGGTTATGCCGTCGACCAAAAAAAATATCGCCAAATTATAAGATTAAATTCCGACAACAGATGACCTTGAATGTCCCATTCAATGACATTAAACATGATGCGTGTGCGTAAAACAACATAAAGTAATTTTTATCTCGACTTTTTACTAATGTTCTAATACTTTAATTTTTCTTCTATTAATTAAAATAAAAATTTAGTCAACATGCATAAGTTGGCTATTACTTTGACGATTTGTATCATTTGGCGAAATTGGTCGACGGGATAACTAAGAAGTACCGTATTTGGTTTGGCGAAAATTTGGCGAAAATCACTTTTGAATTATTTTCTGTTATATTAAAAAGGAAGTAACAATAAATAAAAACGCGATTAAATACAGATTTAATTAATATAGAAAAAAACAATTACCTGGTTACCATGCTATGCAAAACAAGTTGGAAATTGCACGTGAAGTGTAGCAAATGAGATGCGTTCGTACCATAACTAAGTTTTAAAATCATTCAGATCTTGCTGTTATAGTAGACAGTACTTCGGATACAGTATAGTGTCCAAAATCTTTTTTGTGTTCCTGTAAATATACAGGAAGTACCTTTTATTACACCTCAGCAACGCATATCATATTCATAAAATGTGAAATAGTTTAATATAATTAAAACGCGTCCCAAAGTTTTCCCGTATAACATTATGTAGTGGAATGCTTTTAGGTGGCCCTGTAATTTAATAACAAATATTCTTTGCATTACAGATTGTAAAGAATGTACATTTTAGTAATATATATCATATTGATCGTAATGTAAGGGAATACTTTTGATTCTTCCTGTAATTGATCTATGCATCGTATTTTCATAACATTTGAAATGACTCCACAAAATTGTGCAATAGTTATATATTTTAAATTTCAAACGATTAAAATGCATTTGATGATTTTTTCCTCATTGGCTGTAATGTAATGGTATACTTTTGATTGTCCCTGTAACTGATCTATGCATCCGAATTTCATAAAATTTGAAATGATTCGACTAAATTATCTAATAATTATATATTTAAAATTTCAAACGATTAAAACTTATTTGAAACTTTTTCCCCCCTTGACCGTAATGTAAAGGAATAATTTAGATAGCCCCTGTAGTTGATCTATGCATCCGATTTTCATAAAATTTGAAATTACTCGACAAAATTATTTAATAAATATATGTTTGAAATTTCAAATGATTCGGTTGGGTAGTTTTTGCGTTGTTATAGGCGGACAGACAGTCGGACGGACGGACAGACAGACGGCCGGACGAAGAGACGGACGGAATGAACGACAACTATAGGTGCTACGTATGTACATAGTTACGAACGCGCCTAATAACGATATTTCGATGCCAATTATATGGAAAAGTACCAAATCCTGTTCTGGCTTTTTTGGTGAAATTTTATTTTATTTTATTTATTTATTTATTTATTTATTTATTTATTTGCATTAAATGAATCGGTTGCGCTCTTTTTTTCATTTTCCAACAAAGTTGAAAAGGGTTTATGCATTCGGTTTGTCTGTCCGTCTGTCCACATTCTAACATCCGTAAATATACTTGGATTTTTATGCAATTGGTAAACGTTATTTAGAGTCCCCTAGGCATGTTTATCATTGTATATAAAGTATGTGAGATTAATAATTTACTTACAGGGTAACCCAAAAGTTTTCCATTACATTATGGTCTATAAGAAAAATCGTTAACAGATAACAGATAACTATTTTAAAGTATTGAAACTTATATAAATCGATGAATTGCATTACGATTACATTTGAACAGGACATTCATATCATTTTTAATCAGTTTACAGGGACACACAAAAGAAATCGGTTACAATACTGTCCTTGATCAATAATTGCTTATCATGTGTTTTCAATTTCGGCATGTGCTTTGAAATTTAACTGTTTTTTAGGTGCATTCGTAATTATATAAAAACGTAGTACCAATAGCCGTCGTCTGAACCGTCCGTCTCTCTGTCCACATAGAACAGCACAAAAACTATCCAACCGAATCGTTTTAAATTTTTAATATATATTTGTTGCCGAATTTCGTTGAGTCATTTTAAATCTTGGTAAAATTGGATAAATAGTTCAAATACAGGGACAATCAAAAATATGCCGTTACATTATAGCCGATGGGATGAAAAAATTCCAAGAACATTTTAATGATGTTACGCGCCCATCGAAACATAATGAAATTGATATGCATTTATGAGGAGCACTAGAATATATATTTTGTAGAGCATGCCGCACAAAGAATATTTACTATTCAATTACAGGGCACCACAAAATAATTCCATAACAAAATGGTACGGGGGAGAGGTACATTAATTTTTCAGCTTTACTAATCTGGGGATTTTATCATTTTCTCAACTGTCATTAGTCTTTAAATAATAAATTTTTGGAATAAAACTGCATAATCGAGTTCATATTGACGTATTTGAGTCAGCATGTCTTGCGAAAAAATATGCGCAGATTTATAAGTCACTTGTGGTGACATTTTTACAGCTCAAGGCTTATGCAGACTAGATATTCAGATATCGTTCGTACCCTATACTGCACGCATTGTATATTCCTTTTATTTAATGCATGCTACAATGAAATAATGCTCTAATTCATGAGAACAAGTTTGAAAAGAAAGGAAAGCAGTGTATGTAATGGCTAGCATGCACAATCCATTTAAATCGGATTGAGCATATCTGAGACACACTCGAACGATGCATTGCATTCCTTTGTTGGCGTTTTCAGGATTTTTATATATCATTTTTTAAAGAGAGAATTCCCTAAATTCTTATCGAGAGCCTCATCGTATCCATAGAAAACAGATATAGATATTATATTATTAACTGTTCTATATTAACTATCTAAGGGGACCACACATCATGTAAAAAAACTCCTTCATTCTACTCAACCATCATGATTTGTGCAATTTTTTGTGCTCTTTATATATTTTACGTCATTTCAAAGAGTTCAAATTCCGACTCAAGATATTTTAATGTTTTATTATATGCATTACTTTTAATGCAAATTGCGTACTTCCAATTTTATACCCATACATGGCTGATTTGCATAGTTTGCTTTCCTATTTTTTAACCGTGTATAGAAATTTTTATATAAAATTTTGCATTTCTTCCATTTACTTTGCTCATTTTTGACATTTAAATTTATGGCACTATATAATCAATTAAAAATAACGTCTCATTTTTTATTAACTATTTGGAAAATAGTTGTTCTCGGTAGAGAATTGGGAAATCTGAAGTATATCTGAATGTGTTTACTACGATGCCAAAAAAAAATATTAAAAACTAACAAAAAATTAATAACTCAATAACAAATTGAGATACAGGTTTCAAACAAGTTGCATTTAAAAGTAAATTTTATCTTTATACGATGGTGTAAAAATTGAAAATGTGCAATGTTTAGAAATTTAAAATATTACAGTACCAAAAATTGTTAAACTAAAATTTCATTTAATATTTGTTTATGATTGGCTCAGGAATAATAACGTGTCTCTAAATGTCTAAGCATTTTAATATAACTCTGTTATTACATAAGCTAAGTTTTGATCATCCTAAAAATGATATTATTATTGTTTTTTAAAATATAGAAATCATTTATAAACCTAAAATTATAGTCTTTGAAAATATTATTTTCCAAATAGTTGTAATTTGTTAAATTACATTTGTTTTTTAAATGTGGTATTTTTATCTTTACTTTTTGGAAATTATTATTAAATATATGTTCTCAGCAATATCGCTCAGACTAATCCCTCTGAGGGAACTCCTAGTTATAATTTTAAATTTCAAAATGAGATTTTATATGTTTCCATCTATGAAACATCATACATCTTTTTAGAAAAAGTTATCGTGTATTGCATTTCAATCTTTTATCATTATTTTCTTAATTTCTTCGCTCGCAAAATCATTGGCATTTGAAAGATATAAATTTGAAAGAAAAACTGATAAATATCTTTATACACTTAAATATAAAAGAGTGTAGACTTTCCGTTACGAATAATTGTCTGAGCGAAGCGAAGTCTTTATACTCAGAGATACGTAACGATATTAAAATGAAAAAAAATTCTTTCGTCAAGCAAATCTCAAAAAGTACTCGTCGGATTTCGATTCTGTTTGTACCAGAAGGTACCTATGAAGGTAATCTGGTGAATGCACCTACTTTTAAAAATTAATTCCAAATAGTTTAAAAGTTATATTAAAAAAACTGATAAAAAAGCACAATTTATTTGCATACGTCACAGAAATTTGGTGCGCATGATTTTCACAAGCTGGATATTTTCGTAGATAACCGAATCAGTACATGGAGTAAATAGTAATCATTTACGCACTCAGAAATATTGAATGCAATAAAACATTTTAAAATTTAATCATGCAGGAAAATAAAAATGTTATTTTTTTATATTAAAAAAATGTCATAAAAACTTAACAGCATTTTTTGATAGCTAAAAGAATATTTTATATATTTCGCGTGTGAAAATTAGAAACAATTACGTTTTTAAATAAAAAGTTTCTTTTATGACATCATTTTCCCTTTATATTTATTTTTATTGCATGTTTTCTTTTAACTTATATTTTGGTTGTGTGTGGAAGTCAATTCTGGTCACTAATTTTTCGGCACGGACGTCACACGCGCATCAGACTTGACGCATTTTTTTTCAAAGCCCATTTGGCGAAAAATGCGTTTTCAAATAACGCTTACATACACATTTTTAAATTTATTTTCTATTATCAAAAAGAACTTATTACCGTAAATATTATAATAATAATAATTAATAACTATAAAAACAAATATTTTATATAATTAAAAAAAGGAAATGAAAGTAAATAAACATTTTATGAGTAAACAAACAAATAATAAATAAATAAAGCCGGGTTACCATCTCAGGTAAAATAATGCCATTTTGACGCCAATTATGTACCCTGGTGCATATGTGACATCTTTTCCCATTTTTCATCCATTTCCCGTTGGCATACAACTTTGAAATTTGGAATATGTATGCATACCTGGGAGCAATACTGGAATTAGACATTGATTTTTTTTTTTTTTATTCGATCTAAAAAGGGGCAACGGGGGTTATTTTTTAAAGATTTTTGACAATTTATACTGCATAATGGAGCCACTTACCTATTTTTATATGCAAGAAGAAGTAAGTGGCATGTAAAAACAATTATAGTATACATAAATAAAATTTTTGAGATAATATTCTAGAGATATAAGCATCGGGTTTGGCGAGATTTTTTATGCCAGTTAGGCGAAAACATCGTTCTGATTACCAGATACATATAGCATGCTATAATAACAAGTTATTTATTTGTTTCAAAATAAAAAAAGGAATAAACGAAACATTTTCTGTTATTAAAAAAAAGAAAAAACAACCAATAAATGATAATATTTTAGTACAAACAATTTATTATAACACTAGCAGTTACCCGTGACTTCGTTCACATAACATTTAAAGAAGAAATGATTGATCAATCAAGCAAAAAATTTCGATGATGAAAAGAATGTGTAATTAACTTTTTATTGCGAATTTATGGTAAAAAAACTTTTGATAATCCCTATTTGCTAATTTGTTTGCTGGTCAAAATTTTCCTTTCAGCGATTAATACTAATAGATAGAAACATTCTTGAATTCTTTTGTTCAGCCCTGTAGTTTTCAAAGTGCCTTTAATACACGAAAGTATCTTTCTAAAATTTATTTCAAACAAAAATATTTCTTATTACTACCTAAATTACATTTTCAGAAATTATCATCCGAAAGCAACCTTGTATCCAGTTCTTTGCGGGACCCTGTTTATCATTTTATATATATACTACAAACATTTCTTAGTTTACTAAATGCAGTTCAAAATAAAAATGCATATTTTATTTAAAAAACCACCTTTAAGTAAATTACGCTCATATTCAGTAACCTTTCCGAGATCTTTTGTGTAACCCTGTATATCTAAATTTAACTATTTATACTATTACCATTTATACTCTCCATTTAATATGCAAACATTTAGCGAAACTTAAAAGCACATATCATAATTCAAAATGCATTTCATCCATGCAACAGTCATCATCCATGATATACAGTACTTCGGATAGAATATATAATATTTGAAATCTTTTGTGTGTCCCTGTAAATGCTATGCACTTCGTATTATGCATGAAATAACTTACATTAAGCCTCAGCAACATATATCAATTTGATTATACATGAAATCGTTTATCATAATTAAAGTATGTCGGAAACTGTTCCTCCCTTTATTCCTATGCAATGGAATTCTTCTGTCTGACCCTGTAAATGAATAGTAAGTGACCTTTTCACTACATACTTTACAAAATGCATATTTTAGTGCACTTTGTAAATGCATATAAATTTGAATATGTTCTACAGGCTGTAACATCGTTAAATTTAATTAAAACGATTTTTCCCCATAATGCCGTAATATAAGGAATTTTTTGACTATCCCTATAAATAAACTAATCATGGTAGAAACTTTATTTTCAATAGGTATTCGTGCTAGGTAAACGTTAAGAACGTCCAAAAATTTCATGGAAATCGGAGTATATTTACGAAAGTTAGAAAGCGACCAGACAGTCAGACAAACCGAAAGCATAATAACTTTTCAACTTTGTTCGAAAGTGTTAAAAAATCGAGCCAAAAATATATTAATCAGTGATTTTATTTTCCACCTTTTCCCATAAAAAATTTCTTCCATTGATAATTATGAGTTTTGAATAAAAATATTCATTTGTATGTAACTTATAACTTATTAATTAGTATAAGTAAAAAATATTTCTGATTCATTTTAAATATGACGTCATTATTTATCTCGCTCCATTAGCTACTGATATTCATACCCCTTGTACTTTTAACGACTGCTATAAAGTACCTGTTTTATTTCAACTATGACGTCACATTTTCATGAGTGAACCATTTTATTAAAAATATAATTCTTTTTCATTCTTTTTATTTTTAATTTATGTCACCATATTTTATACAAAAATTCCCATTAACTAAACAAATATCCTTGTTAAATGTATTATAAAAAATACACCTTTTATTTTTATTTCAAACATGACGTCATATTTATTTTCTTTTAAATTATTTTATTATAGTTTTTCGCGTGGAAGTTTTCTATTAAAAATTCATTGCCGCTGAAAAATTATTATTCCAATTTTTTATTTTCTTGGCAACAGGAAAGGAAAATGATTAAATTTTATCTGAAAAATGCCTATTGATTTTGTATGAAAAATAATTAAATTTTGAATTATTAAGGAAAATATTTGAATAAAATAAATAAAAATTACCCTATTATTTAATCCGGACTTCTAACTTTACGTCTGCAAAATTTCAAAGCAATCGGTTCAGTAGTTACGGCGTGAAAGCGGAACAAACAAACAAACAAACAAACAAACAAACGAACTCACTTTCCGATTTATAATATTAGTAAGGATTTATATGATAACCAAGTTAGGCAACTGAACGCCAATTTGGCACCAGTCAGGTATCTTGGTGTGTATAGGGCATATATGTGTCATATTTATTTGTAAAACTGAGCATGAACGTTTACCAAGTGTGTTTTCATAGCCGCTTATATCTTTTTGCAACATAGCGCACCTTTCGAAGCCAAAACTGCACAAAAGAAAAAATTAATATTTGCAGTATTTTTATTTAATTTAATTTTTTTTAATGTAATGCACATTTAGTAATCAGTAGGTTCGATAATCAGACCTCGTTTTTTTGCTTTAAAAAATGATATTTCATAAGACGTCTTTTTTGGATTCATTGTTTTTTCATATTTGATAGTATGCGTCTACTCGTTTTGTAACTTTTTTTGTGACTTTCTTCTTTATTAACAGCAACATTTGGACTTCCTATTTAAATAAAAATTCTTCTAAATACAAAGAATTTTGTTAAAATAAATAAATAAATGAAATGTGGACATCTATTGCTCTAAGCACAAAATTTTTCCTTTTCAGTTAATAAAAATCAGTAAAAACATACTTTTTATGATGATAAAAAGGTGACTTATGTAATAACAAAGTCATATATTATGTACGTTATGGATTAAGTATTAATATTTCTCCACCATTTATAAATAATAATAATAATAAAATAAAATGCGGACAGACCAAAGTCTATATTTGACTGAAAACAACAACCATTTCCTAAATGCTTTAAAAAATGGCCAATGAAAAGTGATATTTCAAAATTATTATGAAATTAGTTAAAAACCATTTATTTTAAACTAAATGAATAAAAGATTGATATTTTTAATGAAATAAATGGGATTTGCAAAATTATTGGAAATTTATTACCATAGATGTATCAATATTACAATCAGTACTTTGTATGCAAAATGGAACAATTAGCAATACTTTTTGTACCCGAAAAATGGTCGTTGCTTTTTTTAAGGTTAAAAAGTAGATTACGAAATATTCCTATACAGAGATGCCAAGCCCCCGCTTATTGCATAGCAGAATTTTCTTACAGGAAAAGTTATTTTTTTAAATCTGCAGAATGTTCCAATTTAATAAAACATTTTCTGTATTAAAATACCCGTATCCAAAATGCCGGAGACTTGGCAGCTCTGCCTATAACATTTTAATTAATCACCGTACTTTTTTAATCGGATTCAAATTTAGTGGAGACTATGTTTTTTGGCCAAAAGCAGCTTTTTTCCACATGTGTAACTACGATACAATTCCTTGATGCTGAAATAAAATGTTTTGACTTATGCTATTACTGCATCTTCTTATTTATTTATTTGAATTTTAAATAAGATGACTCAAAATCGTGTTTTTTAAATGTACGGAAAAAATCCATTTCGAGAGAGGGCGAAAAGAACAATATTTAGCGATTTATTATCTGCGCTTGGCTAAGTGTCTTACTTCCTTGTATTTAATATTCTTCACAATACTTCTCTGTTATATGGACTTTGGCGATTTTATAAAAAATTTGACGTAATTCGGGCTTAAGAAAGTGAGTTTTTTACTGAATAATACAAATAAATGAAAAATGAATATTAAGAAATACTAAGTAAAGAAAAATGAAGCGTTATATTGATATATGTATATTTAAAAATGCATCTGCTAGCACTAATTAGATAATTTATGTATATAATAGAAGATAAATACCTTTTGATTCAATATTTCTATGCTATAAAGCAATAACGCTTGTGTGTTTTTCGTTATCATTGGTCGTACCTAGCCGATTTAAAAAATAATGTGGGCAAAAAATGTTGGTAACCATGTTTGCTGCAAAATATACTATATTTTGCGTAGGAACAATAATCACCATCAATGCACGAGCAAAAAAAGTTCTAAAATTGAGAATTCTTTAATGTTGATACGACTAAAAATTTAATTTTTTTTGTGGCAACTTTTAAGATATAATATTCTCGTTATGAACGATTTCTAAAACATTCGACAATTTAAATTCACAAATTAAACATTTTTTTTTCTTGAAAAAGTTTTAAACCCAATTTCTTGAGAATATTGCAATTTCAAGGATACTGTTGGGGTTAGAAACTAGAACTTTGGCATCACAGTAACTTATAAGATGTAAATGCTCGTTTAGGACAAATTCTTAAAAAAGGATTCCTTAATTCTTATCGACAACCTCATGGCATCCATGGAAAACAGATGTTCAACAGTATAAACTATTCAGACGGATCTCACACCATATAAAATACACTCCATTCTCTTCAAACATAAAAGTTTATGTTATTTATAGTTTCTCAAATCTGCGCGGAGCTCTTGTTTATGCTCATGACATCATTTCAAAAAGTTATATTTCCAATGTAGGGAAATTTGATGTTTTATTTTCTATATTACTTTTAACATTTTGCATATTTCCAATTTTATATCCATGTATGGTTTGCTTTCCCTATTATAAAAATAGTATATGCAACTTTATATGTAAGATTTTGTAATTCTATGATTCAATATGCTTATTTTCATCATATTTTATCACAATGAATGACTAATTAAAGGTAACATCTCATTTTCTTTATTTGTCGCAAGTTATTAAATGTGTATTCTCAGCAACATCGCTCAGACTACACTCTAAAAAATAAATGTGTAAATTAGCTAATTTTACACACATATATGTGTAATATTTTAAAATTACACACTTTTTATCAAATTTACACACTTTGAATGAAAAATTTACATACTTTTACGTGTATTTAGCAGATGAAAGCAAGTGTGTAATTTGTTATCGCTTGATAAACGCACACAAGCGTGTAAATACAGAAAAAGGTCTGATTTTACACGAATTGGAGTGTTATTAGAATTTAAGCATAGTTATGTGTACACGGAGAAGTGTGTAAATTTCAAAAATCACCCAATTGTCACAAAAAATACACATTTTGTACAAAACGTTACCTGTTTTTATGTGCATTTAATTTATGACATTGAGTTTGCAAGTTGTTATCGGTTGATAAACACATTTAAGTGTGTAAATATAGAAAAATACCTGCATATACAGGAATTGAAGTATTAAATATAATTATAAATGTTTAAATCTTAAAAGACAATGTCTAAATGTGCATATTTAAATACAAATTTATAAGCAAAAAAAATTTAATACATTCTAAGGTGCGTATTTAATTTCAGTTATTAACTGTATAAGTTTAGCACTTTAACAGTAGTTAAAAACTGAAACAATTAATGTTTAGCTCACAGTTTAATAAAGCCTGAGAGGTAATGTGCTGGCAGGTTCAGTATGTATGTATACATGTACGTATGTAAGTACGTAGCGCGATAACTCCAGGTAAAAATATTGGATTTGCCTGAAATTTTTTTTATACAGGTTAATTCGTAAGGCGCTTCCCTGATTAGTTTTGGGAGTTCATTGGTTAAGTATAAAGGGGGAACAGGGATTAGACCCCCCACTTAATTTAGGCAAATGGGTTTTTCATGCAGAATTATCAGATTTTATACATACTTTAGATATAAGATTATTCTGATAAAACGCCTCCATGATTAATTTGTATGTTTATTGGTTAAGTATAAAAGGGGGGAATGAGGAGTTGTTACCCCTCTTAATGTAAGTGAATGTCTTTTTCGTGCAAAATTTACCGATTTGCTTTTTTTTTTTTTTTTTTTTTTTTTTTTTTCATAGATTTATTCACATAAGGTGCTTACCTGATTTGTTTTGGGGATTCATTGGTTTAGTATAAAGGAGGGAACGGGAGGCTACACCCCATAATTTAGTTAAATGATTTTTTCATGCAGAAATTACCGATTTGCTTCAAGTTTTTTATCCAAATTTTTCTTGTAAGGCGCTTACCTGTTTTGCTGTGGAGATTCATTATTTAAATATAATGGGGGGAGGGGGAACGAAGGTTCATAATTTAGGTAAGTGGGTTTTTGATGCAGAATACCAATTCACTTAAATTTTTTTTATATAAGTTCATTCTGATAAGCACTTACCTCATTTGTTTTGCGGATTCACTGGTTAAGTATGAAGCTGGGAACGGGTAACTACTTCCCTTAATTTAGGTAAATGGGTTTTTCATGCAGAATTAACCGATTTGCTTCAAATTTTGAATATTGGTTCATTCTGATAAGTTGCTCCCCTGATTAAGTTTAGGAGCTCTTTTGATAAGTATAAAGGGGGGAACGGAGGATTATCTTCTATAAATTAGATAAATGCGTTTTTATGCAGAATTATCCCATTTGCTTCAATTTTAAATATAGGCTCTTTTAATAAGGCAAATGCCTGAATAATCTTGGAGTTTAATAGTAAATTATAAAGTGGAGAACGCTCGCCCGCTGAAGTTAGATAAATGAGTTTTTGTACAGACTTATCCAATTTTCTTCAAATTTTGGATACAGGTTCATTCTGATACGGCGTCCCCTGTTTAGTTTTTAGGAGTTCGGTGGTTAAATATAAACGGGGAAAGGGGGAACTAATCCCTGCCTTAATTTTGTTTTTCGCGGAGCATTATTCTTTGAAAAAAATAAGGCTGCAATATATAATTACTGTGAATAGCCTATAGCTCAATGCTATCAGTTTAACTGAGCAATTTCTTTTTTAACATGCTCTTTCCTCCAGAGCTGATTCCCCCTCACCCTCCGTATTTCAAATAAATTGCAAGCGCATAAACAGCTCCCAAAATCAAAATTAAAATTTGTCTTCTAAAAGAGATTCAAAAGTCTTTATGATGTCACTGCCAGCCGCGGTGGTCATATCATATCTGTGACCTCTGTAGTAGCGTCACATTATGACTCAAATGTAAATTGCTTAGAAACATTAAAAAAAATGCAAGAACTTTACAATACATGTTATTCAGTGTAAAAAAGAAACTTTTTAGATATATTTTTAAATGTTTATGCCATTACTGCAAGTTGCATCACATCAAATGTATCACAAATAGACCAATATGTTGTGAAGTCACATTTTGACAAAAATATGAATTTTAAAAATATATCATAATGAGGAGAAATATATTAAACATTATATAAATTATTTTGTAACTGATTTAAAACAAAGGTAAAATGCATAAAAAGAAGAAAAAAAAATCTTCAAACAGGAAATTCAAATTACAGATGTTCAAATATAAAAATATTATCTATTTAACTGCCAAATCGAAGAACGTTAGAACAGAAACATCTGCAAAAAATATCGTCTGCAGGAGAATGCAGAGAGATAAACACAGTATATTTATTCTTCTCAGTTCCTTCCGAATTGATGACCAGACATTAGTGGCTGTGTGTTGTGTTTGATTTACGAACGTGTATAGTTGGCATATATTTTAAAACTTTACAAAAAAAAGATATATAGGAATACTGCTTATTAATATTTTACAAAGATTTTCTGTCCGAATAAGGTACAGGGGCTTTAACGTTGTTACATGAGCACGCTAATGTTACTGTACTGAATTCGGATATAATGGTCTTCAAAAGAAACCTTTCTCTATTTGGATATTGGAAATAGAATACACAAAGGACTATGTTAATAGAAAACAGGTATGAATTTTGCCGTTTTTTTTATAACGATTTAATTAATTTCACATATACATCTTATAAAAGCAATAACAGTCATTAAATTACTTTTATTAATTAAATAAGTTTTAATAAATTAAATTTGTTGAAATTTTTGTTGAAATTATGTCCAACGATTGTAATCAAATGATTAAAATCATTCATTTTAATTATGTCTTAATAAAATTTTTTCTTTAAAAAACTGTTAGGTTAAAATTTCATTCCTTAAATTTTAGTTTTTAAAAATACTTGGAAAAGCGTTCTAATCAAATCTTAACATAACTAGCAAACATTTAATAATATTTAAATTACTGACAAAAAATTAGCATGTGTAAAAAATGATTTTATAATAAATAAGAATTTGTAGACACACCGTCATACGAGCAACTGTGTTGCATATCAGCAACATACCCAGAAGTCTAAGTTACTAATTAAATTTGTTTAAAAAGACGATTTTATTTAAGGCTACTTCCAATAAGCAGTTAATGTAAATAGTTCACAGCATTCTCACCATATAGCATTTGTGACGATTAATCATATAAACCCAAATTTTATTTATCATTTTAATAGTTTGATATCGTTATTGCTAAAGCCAACTTCACAAATTTCAAAAAATTAAGTAGGCTGATGGTGTTTAAAAATAATTTATTTATAAAGGTAAATTCATATTCTTTGCAATATTTTATTTGAAAATTGACAGAATTATAAGAATGCTCATAATTTTCTGTTTATTGCAAATATAAAAAAGAAAACTTTTAGTCAAGATATTTTTATGATACTACTTTTAACATGCTTAAAATAGTGAGAGGGAAATATTGTAAATTTTATAAATACACTCAGCGCTATTATCCACACAAATTAAAAATTTAAATGGTTTTTTCTCAAAGTTCATATTTCCTTTACTTTCCTGTTCTAGAAATGGTTAGGCTTTTTTTTTTTTTTTTTTTTTTTGTATCTGAGGTAGACATTTAAATTTTTTGAACATGTTCTTTATAATACATATGATAAATTAGCGCATGGAATTAGACTTCAAGTTTTTTGTTATTTTTTAATAAATAAAAGGATATGAAGATGTGTTAAATTTTATCGTCTTAAATAATATATATCAGTAAACAATTATTATTAAATCTAATATTAATATAAATATTAAATCTAATATTAGATGTATCTAAAAATACATGTAAAGTTTTTGTAATATGCACTTGAAAATCTCAAAAATAAAAAGGGGCAAAAATATCAATACTTTAAAAAGTAGTAGAAATTTTTAAAAATTCAAACATTTTAAAACATTTAATTAAATATGCAGTAAAAATAATTTTGTTTTTTAAATACATTGTTAGCTGAACAGTGAAATGCAGTGAGTTCACCATTTAAACTATATATTTTTTAAATAAATAAAGTTGTTGAAATGGTAAACTGTCCTCTTAAATGGCAAATAAAATAATCCTTCGATTTAAAATTTACATGCATGCATTTTACGGTAAGGAATATTTGAAACATATCAGCGTAACATATGATATATGTGACACATATACAACATTATATATATATATATATATATATATATATATATATATATATATAAGAATCCTGCCCTTTTTCTTTTTAGAATGAATAGAAAATGCTGAATTATCGTTCTAGTAATTAAAGCATTACAATATGTATTATGCACCTAATTAAAGATTGTAATCAATTTAAAATTAAATGCAGCTAAATTAAATGCATAATTTTAATAAATGTAAAATCACTATTTTTTAATATAGTTTTACATAATTATTGCAAAATGTTTATGTGTATAACTTTATAGCATTCTATTAATTAATGAAATTACTAATTTATAGTTTTTATAATTTTTGTAATTACTAACTAATAACTAAATTTTACTATCAAATTGTAAAAACATACATTATGTTAGTAAATAAAGGTTTAATTGTTTTAGAAACCTAAAATCTATTAATCTTAGAAACCTATAACCTTAATCTATATCTACTCAATATTTTAATGCTGAGAAAAAAAAAATCCGATTTAAATAAAAAGAAATATGGTTTAAATACAGAAATCTGATTTTATTATTATTATTTTTTAAATTATGATTTTTTTACATACTAATTTTACTGTACTTTTAACTAATTTTTATTGGAGCGGTCTGGTAGGCGGAGAGTTAAAAAAGGTTTGGTATTTAAAAGATACATTCTACCATCTAATCTTGTAAATAAAATATTAATGATAATATACCAAAGTGTAGTTCTATTTTATGTTTATGGTCTCCAATTTTATACTTCATTCACATAAAAAGAGTGATAAACTGTATATTCCTACATTGTTTTTAACAGTATCTGGTAAAATAAGTACGGTTATATGGATTTCTAACAGACTATTATATGGAAAATTTTTTATCACATTTCATTTAAAAACCATTATAGTAAATTCTTATAAATCAGCTTGTCTTCTTTTAAGATGATAGCAGAGTGATATTACCCCTAGAAACATAGATCCTTGGAAAATCGTAGAAAAACTTTCATATTAGACCTGAAAATGACCTTTGTTTTAAAAAATAATAATCATAGACAGCACGAGTTATTATTTTTAAATGTATATATAAATAAAAATGTAATTTTGACAGTGAATTTTTAAAAATTATTTTTTAATAACTAAAAATTTGTTTTTAAGTATGAATTTTGATGCAGTCAAATCTATCGCATAACTGCGATATACACTAAAGTCAAAATAACCTACAGTGAGCATTAATCAGTGGTCTTATTTTTTATTACTGCTATTGTCTAGCATAGGATTTTTGCCACGTATGTTCTGAGAATTTTCAGCATACGACGATACTTAGTTAACCTTTCATGTCAAAGTTTTCTTGATCATTTGAGCAATTTCAGATCGTTATTGCTAAAATGAATTTTGTAAAATTAAAACGGCTGGAGATAGCCCAAAAGACATTTTTTCAAAAATAAATTAATTTATTATACAGTTTAATACTTGAAAATTAACAATATGGATTACGTTATTTTATGTTTATGTTATTATATTTATATTTATTTATAGTGTGTTATTTTCAGCTTATTACAAATGTGGAAAAAACAATTTATTATTTTTGTGTTTTAAATCATTTATTTCATGTTTAAAACCATTTATTCTAACATTAGAGTAAATATTTGCTCTTTCAACATTATATAGCATTTAAAATAATTATTCGGTTTAAATACTATCTATTTCAGCGTGTTTATAATATATTTTGCTATAAAACTTCGAGTTTTCATTATTTTGCATGCTATACATTTCTTATTTCATTTTCTACAGATGACAAAAGACAGCTTTTCATAGATTTCAATTCATGGTTTTTCGTTTGTGATTTTTAAATTGAAGACTTTTTATAAGCGTATTGCATTCAAAAACTACAAGAAAAATAAATAAAAACTCTAAAAAAATGTCATTTGATATCAGAAGAAATAGTTTTTTTTTTTTTTTTTTTTTTTTTTTTTTTTAACCTAGTCCGAAAAATTTGAATGTTTACACCAAATCTAATTACAGACGCAGAAGCAATTATAATTTTTTTTCGGATTGAACGTACAGTGATTTTTGATCTTGTTTTCGATTACTTAGACTACAAATCTGTTAAAAGAAAAGAACACAACAAACATACGAGTTTGTCCTTCATGCATTTTTTTCTTTTTTTTTCGGTAATGAAAACACTTAATTCACATTTTACAGTCCAAAGTATAGGATAAAACTATGTACACAAAAATCTCTGTATTTTAAATACTGCACAAAATTATGTATTTTGCTTTTTACGCAGACATACGTGTAAGAACAGAATATTACACACAAATATGTGTATTTTGCATGTTACACAACATTATGTATATTTCCCTAATACACAGAAATATGTGCAAAAACTTAATATTTCACAGATATATGTGTAAAAATATCACACAGAAATATGGGCAAAAACTGAATATTACACAGAAATATGTGTAAAAATATTGCACAGAAATATGTGTGTTTCCCAGCAATTTACTCATTGAAGCGTGTATTTCAGGAGTTATCAGATAATTTTTACACATTTGGACTTATCATCAAATTACACATTAAAATGCGTATTTTTAAATTTACACATTTGACGTATTTTACACACCAAATTACACATATAGACATGTCGTTTTTGTATCATCGATTTACACATTTTTGAGTGTAAATTTACACATTTTTTTTTTAGAGTGTAATCCCTCTGAGGGAAGTCCTAGTTATGCTTTTAAATTTTAAAATGAAATTTGATATATTTCCATTCACATGAAACATCATGCATTTTTATAGAAAAAGTTAATTACATTTCAATATTTTATCGTTATTTTCCTAATTACAATAAAGGAAGGGAAGAAAAGATTCCCATTATTTAATACATTGAACTATTATTACCATATTAAATAGGTAGATTTTGTTTATGATTGATCGAAAAATGTTTTTAAACTTGAAATTCTTACAAATTCTTCAAATATATATATATATATATAGTCGTGCATCATATTTCTAAATCAGCCAATAAATTTCAATAATAATCATTGACATTAACTCTGAAAAACAAGGTTTTTATGAAATAAGATCTGCTTCATTTTTCATTTTGATTTGTAATTAGAGAGTATTGCACATAAAGTACATTTTTTAGCAGATGATATATGAGGTAAATGCATTTGTTCTTTCATTACTAGATAGTTGAAATTATATAACTAATAAAAAGTATTTTTAGCAGTTAATTGTATCGTCGGCAAGACAGGAAGTTAAGAGAAATGTTCATACATTTTTAACGCATAAGTGTCGGTGGTAGATGTCAAAGCTACTGTTTCACTAGGGTCTGAGTTTTATATAATTATCAGGAGATTAAATCCAGGCTTTCCGGGTTACAAATATACTATCCCGTATACGGAACATAAAGGTAAATATTTTGTAACATAAGGCTAATGTTTAATTTACATCTGTTAGATGGCCCACAAATCAGACGTAAGAGAAATTTTATATGAAAAATTCCAATTATGCATTCAAATAATAAGATTTTTTAATTTATTAAAACGATATTTCTTATGTTTTTTTTGCATGCCAGCTGTTAATAACCAAAAAAGCGTGAAAATTTTCATTATTTATAACAGCCTTTTTTTAAAAATTCTGATTATTTTAGCGTTTAGGCGCGTAGCTCGATTACACATACATTAAACTTACATATTATTTATTTATTTATTTCAGAAAAGCTTTTTTTGTTTAATTAGTTAAAGTTAAAATATTAAATTAATTTTGAATTCTTTGCGTTGTCTGAAATGCAAACGTTTTAATCATCTGAAATCATGTAGATTAAGACAAATCTTTCTCGGAAATCATTTTCAAAAGGATAAAAACTCATTAAATTGAGACGCGGTTTTGAAACAAACTACATCTAAAAGTACATTTTTTTTTACTATTAAATAACGTAAAAATTGAATTTGTGTGATGTTTAATAAATATTTTTCACATAAAAACAAATCATGTTGCTTAGATTTTTCGACATCATGAGTTGATCTGACATCAGCTCTTTGGTATTTAAGATTATTAAGAAAATAATACTAAGAATCAGTTTAATTATTGAAGTGATAATCAAATTTAAATATTTAAAAATCAATATAACAAAAAAAATCCTATTTCATTTCTATGGTGAAATTTCATTCAGATTCCAAACTTTAATAAAGGAAAGTACAATGTAAAAAAAAAAAAAATGTGTAACATTACTAAAAGTTTTCTAGGAAACTGGGATTCCTAGAAATTTTTATGTAATGGCAACAGCGAAAATTCATGTAACAGATACATATTTGAACTGAAAATCAAAAAAATATGTAACGTTACTAAGAAAGTTTTAGGAAACTGGGATTCCAAGAATTTTTCATGTAACTGCATCCCAGGTTACAGATAAAATTTAGCAAGATAATTGTAATTTTAGTAGACTCGTTTGTAAAGTTACAGATTTCTGTAACTTTACAAAAATTAGTTTTGTAGATTTACATCTTTTCTTGTACAATATTCAGATAAAGTATTAGTAACTACGCAGATTTCGGCAACTTAAGTTCTGTAGGATTGCAGATTTTTTTTTTTTACCGTGTAAGAATATGCTAATGCAAAATTAATCATTTATACTATCCTGCTTATTCGCTGTTTAAATTTAATTTTACTGCTTTTCTAATCTCTTCAAGATTTGTTATTTCAGACAGATCTAATTATTTTTTTTTAATGAATTTTTCACAATTTTTATTTTTTGCTGATTTTGAAAAGTGCAAGCATTTATTTTTTGAACATCCATTTTAAATGTTGGATATTTTTATTTTTCCTACTACATCAATGATAAAATAAAATAAAAAAATAAATAAAATAACACTGATTTTTATTATACCCGCTTCAATATACTGCCAATTTATTCATGTCTTACGGGACTTTTTAAACGACGACAGGTCATTTTTTTTTTTGAAAAATTGAATTTCTAATGAATATTTACTAAATTTTTTTGCCAGAAATCTATAATATATAAGTGATGTATAAAATAATGCGATATTATGTTTTCATTTACCAAAGCGTTTATTTTTTTGCAAGTAGGATTATTTATATTTCAGGATGTTAGGCGCTTTTTTATGTGAAAAGTACATTTAAAAAAAATTTTCACAGGAGTAATTTTACAACGAGTAAAAAATGTTTTTTAGCGAACTGTTTCAAGAGTTACTCAGTGTAAAGGTTACAATTCGTGTGTCTTATTATGCATTTAGAATAATTGTTATAAATTTAATAAAGTATAATTATGTATTTAACGTTTATTGGAGATCTATTACTTGTGATTTATTCTACTAATCTAATTAAGATGTCAGACCAAATGTTTTAATCAATAAGATTCTCTTATAGATTGTGCCCACTAGATTTGCCCAGGATAGCTGAGTTCACAGAGCACTGGCAGCTTAAGTTAAAATGTCTGTTCGAATTCTAACCAGCACATGCTTTTATTTAGCTGGATAAATACAAGTCACACTATTTATTTACCAATTAGAATAATTATATTTAAATTAATGAATTGTAAATTATTATTATTACTATTAATGTTTATTATGGACTCATGTATTTCAAACATGATTTCGAATAGTAATCTAGTAGTAATAGTAATAGTGGCTTGTTTTCTCTCCTTTTCAAACAACTAGAAACATATGGTAGAGTTAAGTTTTAATTCTGTTCTCAAATCGAAAGAAGCTACTGCCTGATGCATTTCTAATTTACCATTTTTTTTCTGTAACGCTTGAAACTGAGAGGTGTTTTTTTTTTAACCTATGTAATCGAATGGCGTTTTCCCAGTTTCAGCAAAGGAAAAGGGTCTTTTATAAGAATCTACGAAAGTGTGCGTTTTGATGCGGCAGTGCAAGAAATTGAAAAAAAAAACTTATCATAAAAAGAAAACGCGATAAAAAAATTATTTTTCAAAAAATGATCAACTCTATGCGATTTTAAATCACTTAAGTAGTCAGGTTCTATCAATTTACGCCTTTACATTTAGAAAGAAGTCAGAAAACTTCGCGTAAGAAAGTTTTAAAGAAGGGAATTTGAAAAAACACCCTAAGTGGTTATAAAACACATATTTTCGAAAAAAAAAACTGAATTTTTAAATAAATTTTTAGAAATAATCTTAAATTAGTTTTTAAAAATTATCTATGAAAAAAAAATCTACACAATAATTCAATCTTTAATATGTAACGAAGAGCAAACATTTTTATTAATGCCACGCTGATAAATTAAGACCATTTTATCACAATTTTGCAAACAATTTTAAAGTATTTGTATTTTCAAAATGTAGTTACAAATTAATCCTATGGAGATTTTATTAAAAAAAAGTTATAAAATAACACGTATATATCATCATAAAAAATTAACAGCTTTATTTAAAAAAAATATATATAAATAAGTGTATAAAAAAGGGAAAAGAAGTGTTAATTAATTTTATATGTAGAACAGAGGTATTTTTTTTTAAGATTCTATATTTAAAGTAAAAAAGACACCTTTATAAAAACACTCCTGTGTATGCGTGTCCGTCTGTCACAGCCATGTTACTCGTAAACTATGAAACATGAAGACCCATATATTTGTACATTATTACCCTTTCACAAATATGATTAGTAAAAATGTAAAAAGAGCTAATTAATTTACTTGAAAAAACTTTTTTAACTATCGCGTGATAGCTTTCATAACGTCGGACTCCAAAATATATTTATTTTAATTTTAAGTATTCTATTCCCAGAGATATCGCCGAAAATGTACATTAGAGTTCCCCTATTCCGAAATAATTAGGATCGAATACTGTTTGATTTTCCGGGAATTTGGAATAGGAGGATTTCATTAATAATATTCACCGTATTGACTTGTTAAGGCGCAAATTATGTGCGGGGACATTTGCTAGTGTCATCTCTACAACGGTCATCGGCTGTGGTAAACAGATTCTAGTTTTTCTAATAAGTTATTTTAAAATTCGCAATTAATATATATTCGCAGACTCTTCAAATAAAAATTACATCTGTAGTATCATAATAATAAACACACTTTTCTTAACACATACACTTGAGATAATGATGACAAAAAAATATGTTGCTTACTTGACATTTTCTTAAAAATTAAACATTATCATGTTTCATCAACAACAAATGACGTTAAGCTCATGAGTCGATGGCGCGGCGGAGCTTTAGATCCAGTCGATTGGATTAAGTCGATTTAGTGTTTTTCGTCAGAAAAAAAAAATCACTAACGTTTCCTTAAGTGAACGTAAATGAATTATTTTTTGTGTTTAGCAGTGTTAAAAAATGATTTTACAGAATTGTATAAATGGAATTGACATGTACTGTAAGTAACAGTTTTCACTCCAATTTGGTTTCGGACGTTTTTATCAAGCTTAAGCTATATGTATATCAGTATGTAACTTCTTTATATAACAATAAATGTACACTTTTTCGAGAACATCTTTTTAATTTTTAATGTTTGTAAGTTTAAAAATTCTGTATTTTTTCTGAATTCTGTTCGAAATAGTTGGATTTTCGGAACAGAGAACTCTGCTGTAATGCAAAAACTTGTTGCCCAAACTCTGTTTCAAATACTACCAAAATTCAAATTATGAAAAAATTAGGGGTAGTAGAAGTTAATTTAAATTTTACAGGAAAACAGAAAATTATCTTAAATCACATATTTTTGAGAAAAGCGCGCTGTAAAAAGAAAAAAAAAATCCGTAAAGTATACGGTGCAGCAATGTTGCCAGCAGTTTTTGCCGTAAAAGTTGCAATAAAATTAAGAGTAGTAAAAAAATTACATCTGATTTTACTGCAGTTTTTAAGGGAAAAACTACTGGCAGCACTGCTGTCAGTAGTTTATGCCTAAAATTTTATGATTTTTTTTTTTTTACAGTGAGGAATTATCCATTACATGCAAATTTCGATTTTTGGACGTTCGGCAAAGGACTTGAGAAGCGATGGAGGTGCCTGTCGTCACAAAAGTATAAAATGATTGTCAATAATGGTTTTTGAAAAAAAAATATCATCGCTAATTAACCGAGATATTAACTCTTAAAGATTCCGATGCAAAGAAATACACGGCGGGTGTTCTCTTTTAGCCATCCTTGCCAAAAGAGTTTAGTTTTCATATTTTTTGTTCTCTAAAAAACTGCGTCTATAGTAGTAGTTTAATACCAGTGTCCTAGTGTAACAGCTTTATATAATTTTTCATTTTTCGGTAGTTTGCTTGCTGACATAATTTTGCATAACTTTTTATGTGATCATTTTGAATATATCCCAGTTTTTAAGACATACACGAAAAATACATATAAAGTGTCTTAAGAACTCTTCTATATAACCATTGCTGCATTTTATTTATTAAAGATTTAGTAGTAGTGTCACTCTACTGTTTTCTAAACTATTGTCTTGTACAACCATCTCTAACACATGAACTTCTGTTATATTTTTACTATATAAGCAGAATTATATTATTAGCTTATCTTGTCCACTCATATAACCGATAATATTTTCTCAAAAGCACAGAATTTGTACTATATATATTCTGATTATTTCGAGATTCCGCATGTCTTCAAAATTGTGAAAGAAATCATAGGTAAAGGTCTTAGAAACCATTTTAAATTATCATTAACATCTAGCTTTGTAACAGTTTAAGTATTGATAAGTATAATAAAATACAAATAAACACAAAGATGGAAAAACAATTTTCCATCTTTGTGTTTATTTGTATTTTGTTTTTCTGATGATGATTGAGTAAATTCAATCGAAACATGTAAAATTATTAAGATCTTTTAATTTTTTTATTAGTATTTGACGTCCTTTATAGCAATTAAATATTTTAATGCATATTTTTGAAATTGATATATTTAGTTATAATCCTTAAAGAGAAATGAATTCGCAGTTACATCATCTTGCGTTAAAGCTAAAAATTCGAAAACAAAATATATTAAAATAAAATTATGCGAACATTTTATTTGAATTAAAATCCAGGTTTTGTAATATTGTAGGCAATCTCTGGTGCAGTTTCATTTGTAAAAAAATATATATATATTAAAGTTACTTACTTAAAACAAATCTAACAAATCTAGCTTCACTAAAAAGTATATCTAATTTCTTTCGATTCTTTCGAGAATTTAAAATCATCTTTTGAAAATTCTGCTGATACTGGGAATAAATACTTTAGAAATCATTTTAAATTATTACAAATTGCAAGTTTTATTATAGTTTAAAGCTTAACAAGTTTTACATTACTGTTTCATTTTAGCTGCAATCCCTACAGAGAATTACATTTGAAGTTACATTGTCACCACAAGTTAAATCTAAAGGTATTATAATGATATACATAAAGCAAAGAATAAATTCTGAGATTCTCAGCTAATTGGATAATAAAATTTTGTGATATTTACAGTATTCAAAAATTTCAGTTATACTGTAAAGCCTATTAATTTAAATTTCTACATGTATAGAAGGAGTTTGACAGGTGTAATAAAATTTATGTATTTTATTGGTTATTTTGAATATCTTCTTTCGAAAATGGATTTGATTAGATTATTTGTGTATTTTTTATGAATAAAAGGATATATTTCAAGTTATAATAATTTATTTGTGAAATTGATATTTTTGTCATACGTGTAATTAAAATAATCACTTATTTCATGTATGGCATACTCTCAATAATATCAACATTTCTCTAATTTGAATGAATAATAAAGTTAAAAAAACTTGCCGTAAAAAGATGTTAAGAGCCCACACTACTGATCGAAAAAGACCTTGAAGTTAATGTAAAGTCTATGGGGGCGTTTTTTTTCAAATATCTCGCTCAAATTTTAATATTTTTGACGCGATTTCTTTTGCGTTGGATAGCTGAGGATGATCCACAATCGGCCTAGTTTTTACTTTTTTGATTTTGGTTATATTTTATTTATATTAGGATAGTTTCAGGGGGTTTCCGGTTCAAACCGGTCCTGAAAGTTAAAATATATAGGTTTTTTTTTTTTTTTAAATCAGACGCAAAAATCGAAAAAGTAAAAACCAGACCGATTGTAAATCGTACTCCGCTATCGTATGTAAAAAAAAATCACGTCAAAATATTAAAATTTGAGCGATATATTTGAAAAAAATACCCCCATGGACTTTATATTATCATTCACTGTAAAAAAAACTGCAAAGGTACTAAATCCTTTCTAGGAAACTGGGATTCCAAGAACTTTTCCTGTAACGGTAACAGCAAAATTTCAAGTTTCAGAATCGATTACATGAATTTTTCCTGTTATCGTTACATGAAAAGTTCTTGGAATCCCAGTTTCCTAGAAAATGTTTAGTACCTTCACAGATTTTTTTTTACAGTGTTCGGGTCTTTTTCAGTCAGTAGTGTGGCGTCTTAAGTGCTTCTCATTAATTCGAACATATTTTTATCGCATCCGCTGATCGAAAAGGTGGAATCCTTAAGCGATCGATAATTTTTTTAATTGTGATTTTGCTTTATAATTGTATAATGCTTTTTTACTTTCTTACCTATAAAAGTAAAACTATAATGTTATGCACTGTAAAAAAATCTGTAAAGGTACTACACTTTATCCAGGAAACTGGGATTCCAAGAACTTTTCCTGTAACGGTAACAACAAAAATTCAAGTTTTAGAATCGGTTACATGGATTTTTCCTGTTATCGTTACATGAAAAGTTCTTGGAATCCCAGTTTCCTAGAAAATGTTTAGTAGCTTTACAGATTTTTTTTACAGTGTGCTGCTATCGTTTGTTAATTATCTATTGTTCTGGACAAAACTATAAAATAAAAAAAATTCAATTTCTGTAAATTATAATATAAGCTTTACAGAAATAAAATAAAGATGCTTAATAAAATAAGCTTAGCTTTACAGAAATAAAATAAAGATGAACATTTATAAAAAGACACTTGAATTTAACATAACGCATAAATAAATTAGAGTAAGGAATTTAAATAAGAAAATACATAAGTTAAAAAAAAAAAACAATATGTGAGACGCGGACAAAATTATAAATTCAAAATCAGGAATTACTTACCCATCATACGTAGTATAGGGTAAGTCTTGCAATCGTTTTGAAAATCGAAAATTTTTTTTGACGGATTTACACGTTTTAGATAGTGAAGATTCCGAAAAACATATTTTTAGAAAAAAAATTTTGCCGTCCGTCTGTCTGTCTGTCTGTCAGTCTGTCTGTCTGTAAACGCTCTATCTTCCGAACAAATTGAGATAGAGACTTGAAATTTTGTATGTAGTTAGAATGTAAGAATGGGACGAACCCTATTTAATATCAGCAACCTCGATTATCCGGAACTATTTTTTTCGGGCTCTCGAAAAATTCGTTCTGATGAAAGGTATATAAAAATTTTCGAATTTTTTTGTTCTAAGGAATGAACGTAAAAGGCAATAAAATAATACACATTTTGCATATACAACGAAGTCGATCGGATTATTAGTTGCCGCGATATTTCTAATCTTGTTTTCCACATTCTTCGATTTTTCATGACCCTGTATTTCATTCAAATTTCAATTCAGAAGTATATTTTAATTGGAAATGAGACGCTTAATCCGACGCTGTTAATTGTTAGTTAATAGAATTATTATTTTTGGAGTTATAAGGATGTTTCTTTTACGCAGTTCGGTACTACTTGAGTAGTTTGACGTTTTATATAATTTGCTGAAATTAGTACATCAGCAGTTCTTTAATAAAGCATTACTATGTATATTAACAATATTTAAATTTCGTTTATGAATTGCAATGCATTGTATAAATAGTTTTCACATGTTTTATTTTCATATACATATCCATGATGGGTGGCCCCCAACGACTAGTTTTTATATTGTGGTACTTTTGATCAGATTAAATGTGGTTTAGCATGGTTTTAATAAGTTTTTCCAAATGCTCTATTAAAAACTGGTTCTATGCTGAAATTATAGAAATCTTTAAATCACTTGTGTTTTGATGTCCATATGATAGACTATTTGAACTACTGCAACCTAACAACTTTCAGCGGGGTATAGATGACGACTGAAGGCTGGCCACACTGACTTGACACTCACATGCCAGCGCTCAAGCCATTCTTATGCAGAGTGCATTGTTGTATTATTTTGTTGGAAAATCCAATTAAATCGAGCACTCAGAAGTTCATAAGATAATATATTATATTCCAGCGTTAACTGGTAGTCTTCCGTTTTTTGTTTTTCATTAACCCGGGAGAACTCGCTATGAGAATTTCTCTCACGGTGCCCAATTCTTTTCTTTTACTATACAGTCACTTAATATCAAATTTTTTGTTTGGCTTAGTACATTTATTCAAAAAAGAGGTAAAGTAATAGAAATCCCATTTTGAAATTTTATTAAAATGAAAAATAGTCTTAAAAATAGTCTTAAAAAGGATACGATGGAGAGAGAAAATCTCATGCGCGAGTTCTCGCGGGTTAAGAAAAGACAAATCAGTTTTATCATTCTGAGAAAAACCAGCCCACACCATTACGGATCTTCTACTAAAGTTTCGATTGAAGACATACGATTCTTCATGCCTAATATTGTTCTAGTAGAATCTTGAGCCATCTGGGCCGTCTAAAACTTCTTTTCATCGCCAGATGTCTGTGTGACATGACATGTGCTGCTGTGCAAAGTGAAATCTGACTTGTGATGAGGCACAGGTTTTACTTAGCTTTCATTATTATTTTATTATCGGAGCTCGTTGAATTCATCTCGTAGAATTCATCTAACGAGTCAGGATCTTACATTTAGCTTTAAATCATTCCCAATTTGACTAGAAGAAATTCTAGTACTATTAGAGATGCCGTTCGTAAGACAAATTTTCAGTTTCATTATGTTAACTTTAGACGTTGACCACTGCATTTTTTCTTTCTTTAACGTGGCAAGTTCTTTGAAACGTTTTATATATTTGTTTGTGAACATTCCTTTAACTAACAAAATAATTTGGCGTTGGATATTTCCAGAATCTCTAAAAGGCAAAATTTTACTAAATTGTGTCTCTGTGAGAACCTTGCTTCAAGGCTAAGAATAACATGCAACATGTTCTAAGAATAACATGTAATGACACGACAAAATAAACAAGATGCTTTAAAACCGATTCAAAATAATTCTAAAAGTAATTCAAAGGCGGACGATAAAATATTTTTAATAAAACTATCGAGAAAAGGGAAAATATGGGATAAATATCATTTGTATTAATATCAATGTGAAAAATAATCTACTGAATTAGTTTTTATCATAAAATGCATTTATTCTCATGGCAAATACCAGAATATAGAAATTCCTAACTTTGAGTTTACAATTTTATTCAAGTCTCACATAATATTATTTTATGACAAAATTTAAAAATATGCATTAATATATATAAAATGTATTGATCCCTATTTACTTCATTTCTTAGTTTCTTATTATAAAATGCATTTAATAAGATCAAAGATACTAGAACACAGAAATTCATAACTTTGAGCTTATAATTTTGCACCAGTCTCACATAATGTTACTTTTTTTAAGTTATATATTTTTTATTTAAATTATTTGAACCATTTTATTTATGATATATATTAAAATTAGAAATCTTTTCGTGAATAATCATCTTTATTTTATTAATGTAAAGCTAAACTTATTTATATAATGATATAAATAAATGGAAAACTTTCTGAGCTTATAATTTTGTCTAGGAGTCGTAATAAGTGATACTTAAACGCTGTAAAACCATGAAATGTTTGTTTTTAAGATATTACATTTAAAAATGTGAACAAATAAAATAAGGTAAAGTAAAAACAAAATAAATAAAAATAGATAAAAAAAAACCCGAATCGCTCAGAAATTTATAACAATACATGATGCCAGAGTTTTACAAGTTAGTAGTAGGAAAACAACAGTACGGGGACAGGAGCAGGCGGGACTGCGGGACCGTCCCGCCTGCGGTGCCTCCTGCGGTACCTCCATGCCTCCGGCTGTCCCTGCTCAGTCGCTGGGATGAAGGGACCGTCCCTGCTCCCACCATCTCACCGCCGCCCTCCTGCGCCCCCTAGTGGAAAAAAGGAACATTCTATTCTAACAGGAGAGGTCATCGACCTTCCCTATTCAAAAATATTATCAATCACATCTCAACTCGGACAATACCTCTCTTTAACTGACATTTCCTCTCCTAAACGACCATTCCCTCCCTGAAACGGTCATTACCTTGTAAACAATCATTTCTAAAGCTATATAAATCTATGTTTTTCGATATTATTTTTAAAAGGATGTTAAACATCGAAGTGATTAGTGCTTTATGTGTTTACATATTGATGTGTGCCGTTTTTTCACTTGTTTATATTTTTACTAAAGTTGATAGACTAGCAGTAGATTTTATATTAAATTTTAACGATACAGAGAATTTTTCCCATTAATATCATATTATGGAGAAAAGTTATCAGGATCCAAGTCAAATTGCTAGTTTTGGAGGAGTGGACGCTCTTCATCGAGCAGTTCACGGTAAGGTATCTAAGAAAAAAATTAAATCTTGGTTAGAAGGGGTTGATGCTTACACTCTTCATAAACCTGTACGCAGAAAATTTCAAACAAATCGAGTGATTGTGTATTCTATAGATCAGCAGTGGCAAGCGGATTTGGTAGATTTAACTTCTTTACAGAAATTTAATGACGGATTTCGTTACATTTTAACATGCATTGATATTTTATCTAAGTATGCATGGGCCTACCCTTTGAAATCGAAACGTGCTGAAGATATAGTAGCGGTGTTTGAATCCATTTTTCGAACAAGGAAACCAAAGTACTTGAATACTGACGCCGGTAAAGAATTTTTAAATTCTCGTTTACAGAAGTTTCTGAAGCAACAAGGTGTTCGATTTTTTAGGACTTTTAACAATACGAAAGCTTGTGTAGTGGAAAGATTTAACCGCACTCTGAAAACTAAAATGTGGAAATATTTTACAACGCATCACACTTATTGATGTATTGGATCAATTTTTAGATAGTTATAATCACACCTACCATACCACCATTAAGAGACCCCCAAGTGAAGTGAATAAGGATAATGAAAGTGAAGTGTGGTTTTCTATTTACGGTAATATGTCAAAACTGAAAAGGAAACCTTGTGTTTTTAATTCAGGGGACTTAGTACGTGTTTCTAAACATAAAATGACTTTCGAAAAAGGATATGAAACAAATTGGACAGAAGAACTATTTTTAGTAACAGAATGTGTCACGAGAATTCCTCCAGTTTACAAAATCAAAGATTTATTAGACGAACCTATTGAAGGAACTTTTTATGCAGAAGAATTACAAAAAGTACAACCAAAAAACCACCAGCAACATTCAGAAAGGTTGTTGCATTCGGTTAGATGAATACCAACTTGAGAACTTAAAACATCATCTAAGTTCCTTCAATGAAACAATGCTCGCATATCTGTATGAAAATTACTTACCAACTCTAATTGCTCATAAACTCTTACCTTCGGAAACATGCGCTGTAGAATTTACAACATTAGAACTACGCTTAGTAGCATTGATAGAAGTAGAACTGCAAAAAGTTTTTAAATCAGAGTATGAATGTCTTGGATGTGTCTACAATTCACCCGCACAACTTCGCCATGCTTGTATGACTTCCAGTGACTTAGAAAAATTTTTAAGCTTAGGAGAATTATCTCTCTGTACAATCGACTTTAAAGCATTATCAGAACTTTTTGTCAAGGAAACACGGACTGTTTCACATTATTTCCTTCAAAATGTAAATTACAAAGTGTTAGCTGGTGTTCTGTTTAAAACACTTGATGATTTGTAAATTTTAGAAAAAAATAAACTGATGTGTCTCAAAATGGTGTAATTAATGTGTTAAAATAATTTATACTTTTTCTTTCAGAAAAAAAAAAGAAGTTTCTTTTTCAGAAAAATCAACTCTACATTAAAATCTTTGAACAGATTTTGAATAAAAAATTTTTTCAAAGATTAACTTTCACTTTCCGAAGAAAAATTGTAAAGTGAAAAAAAAAATTTTCAAAGTGAAAAAATTCAAAGTGAAAAAAATTTCAAAGTGAAAAAAAAAAAAAATTCAAAAAAAAAAAAAAAATTCGAAATGAAAAAAAATTTTTCAAAGTGAAAAAAAAAATTCAAAGTGAAAAAAAAAATTTCGAAATGAAAAAAAAAAAAAAAAAAATTCAAAGTAAAAAAAAAAAAAATTTCAAATGAAAAAAAAATTTTCAAAGTGAAAAAAAAAAAATTCAAAGTGAAAAAAAAAATTTCGAAATGAAAAAAAAAAAAAAAAAAAAATTCAAAGTAAAAAAAAAAAAAAAAAAATTTCAAATGAAAAAAAAAAACGTTTTGTTTAAAAATATTAGATTAGGAAAAAATGTTTGTTTACGTATAAGAAAGTGGGTGTTTAAGAAAGAAAGATGACACATGATAAATTTAGTGAAAAAATATATTTATTTATATAATTTCTGCCAACGTATTACAGGGGACTTAAGAGTCTTTTTAGCTTTAACAATCGATTTAACATTTTTTATAGGTGAATACATGTTATCATCTACAGTTAAATATTTGTTCTTGAAGAAAAGCTTGGGAGTATTCATAGAACTCAACGCTTTTAAAAATTCTTCTCTCCCAGATAAATGTTTATAAGATTTTCTCTGAGTGAGTATTAAACCAATCAAATCAGTTAGATTAGACTTAGGGATTAATTGGTTTTTATAAATAATCTCTCCTCGTTCATTCCAACGTAAAATATTTGGATACGTTTTCAAATATTGCAAGAGTTGTTCACCTTGTTTTTGAACACCTGTTGGAATCATTTTTAAAATGTTGTCTTCGGAATTTGCAGGATTTTGCATAGTTTCATCTTCAGCCGGTTTTGGAGGATCATCCTTTTCTGTAACATCCATTTTGAATGGTGGGTTAAAATCTTCTAAATTCATTTTTCTTTTTAACAAGTCGTAGTATAATTGCAGTTTTTCAAAATCTTGTAATTTACTATTCAAAATTTTCTGCATTTCTTTATCAAACTCACTTAGTTGCTTTTGAGAAGGTGTATGTTTAGAAAAATCACTCTCAGGGACTAAAACAAACTTTTTGCTAAACTCCATTTATAAGCGCTGACAAAGCTGTAACAGCAGCTGGTATCAAAATATTTAAAAAACCTCCTTTTTGAATAATTAAACGTTTTTTCTGGTAAAGACTACCTTTTTTAGAGGCTAATTTTCTTAGAAGATATTTGTGTTTTCCAAGCTGCTTCTTCTGATAATGTGAAATTGGTATATTTCCTTTTAACACGTTTAAAGAACATTCACAGATGGTTTTAACCACTTTTGAAGGTAACCTTTTCAGTAACTGCTTGCGCAATGCTTTTGGACATGAGTGAATTAGCTGTAAATCCTTGACCTGTTTACGGGTCGGTGACATTTTATGGAATGATGAGTCTATCGTTTTTCGCAATTATTTATATTTCAGAGTGTAATAATACTGATTTTGATTCGGTAAGATTTGTGTTCTTAACCGATATTCTTCATCTGTTTCATTTTTCAAATCAATTAATAAGTAGGTAAAAGGTTTTCGGGTAGCATCTGCGTAAACTTCTTGGAAAAATTTGATTTCGTGGGTATAATTGTCTTCCTAAACATGATATTTGATTTAAATCACGTCTGTTTTTAAATAGGAAAAGATAGTCAGCATTCAATCGAAGATCTTTCGTTCCTTTATGAAAAAAATTTTGTGTGATAAAAAAAATACTTAAATTGTGGTGATGACTCCCCTTGGTAAATAAATTTGTAAGTCGACGATCACCGCCAACTTCACGCATAAGATCATCTATAATGAACAGTGTATTGGTTCCTAAATATTCTTCATAATTAGTTGGGAAACCTTCAATGAACGTAACGTCAGATATTTCATCATATAAATTTTGGTAGATGCCGTAAAACCAAACAATTTTATTAGGTGTAGGTTTTATCATATATGTTTTAAAGTAGATGAAATCTTTTATAAAAAAAGATTTCCCACTTTTCGAAGGTCCTGCTAAAACAGCTGTGAAGGGGTGTTGAAGGCTTGGGAAATCCATAACAAATAAAAACAGACACAAAAGATATGGTATTTTATAAGACTTTTTATTGATAAAAATTCACATACACATGAAATCGTTTGGCAACAAAATTATACACTCTTTGGTCATTACATAAGTTTTCAGATACAAACTGCGACAAAAACTTTTTCAGAGATTCACCTCTACATCTACAGAAGAGGAAAAAAATTGTATATTGACCACAAACAGCTGTAACATTTGTTTGTAATGTTAAAGGGTTAAAAATCACTTGAGAGAATTTTAAAGTAAAGTCTAAAATAGGTCCTTGATAAAAGTCTGGAGTATTTCCGTAAGAATCAAAGAATTCTGCTCTTCTAGGTGAAGTTATGTAGAAAGCAAGCCAATGACTACCGGGTTGATCAGAAGAATCGACGTTGCATACGAAACAGCAGGGGTATTGCTTAATTGTGTTAGGGAGCATATCGCTGGGAAACACATCTAAAAAATATTTCTTAGTGTATTTGTTATGAGATAAAATGTCTTTAATCTGTTGAGAGTTCATCTTTGTCTAGTTTGGAAAGTCACACAACACATGCCTTGATTTAGAAATTTCGATAATGTTTTCAAATTCTGCATAGATCAGAACGGAAATAGTTGATGAAAGTGCTGAAGAAAACTTAATTTCAACTCTTAAATTTCCTTGATGTTGTAAATTCAAGTGTGGACCATCACATAAATCCGGACTTAAATCGAATGCATATAGAGTGTGTCCTTTAGCATAATCTTCTCGAGATAGATAATTTCCATTATCTCGGTTAAAGCCGGGAAACAATCGATGGTAGGCTGCAATATAATTTCCTTCGTTAAAATTTAATTCTAATGGTTTAGATGGTATTGGTTGTCCGTCAATGTAAATACTTAAAAAGTTGACGTTGTAGTGGTTAAAGAAAAACGGATTAAGGTCATACTGTCCGTTAATGGCTGAATTTTCTAATAATCCTATAATTACACGTTTAGGCATAGATCCTAAGAATACGTTATCTTGCATAAAAGACCAGCTTCCACTCGATATTGAGTATGTTTTACACAAAACTCTATCGATAGGATATTTAGCATTACTTTTCTCTAACGCTTTAGCGTGTCCGATAGAAACACCTGGACTAACTTTCACCTTTCGAATAAACAAAGAGGCGTGTTGTAACACCACTTTATAATCGGGTGTTTTATCTCCGACTTTATCAGCCATCAAACAAAAATTGGGTTTGCTACGTGTCATTTTAATTTTCAAATCTACCATATTCAATAAAAGTCTATTTTGTTGAAAAATATCACAATGTAGTGGGCCTATCATATCCAAAACTTTACTTTTTGAAGTTAATTCATATCTTTTATGAAGTCCTGGGTTATCGGTAAGTGTAGGATTGACTGTATCCAAACATTCATCTTTGAAAAAACATTCGCAAGAAAGTAAACTTTTCTTAGCATCTTCTCCATAATTCAGTAAAGTCTCGATGTAAGCACGATACGGGTAAGTATTACTAGAAGAGGAAATCACTCTTTCGTTCAAACTCACATCTACTTGAGAAAACAATGCTTGTAAAAATAAATTAACAGGTGCTACAGGTGTCTTGTCGGGTAAGGGGGTTCCATCAGCGTTAGTTAGTTTTACTTTCACGTAAAGGTAAGATGCTGATAAATCAATATAATCTTCACTATTGCCTGTAATGTTAAACTCAACTGGTCCACTCTCAGATATAGTAGCCAGTGGATGATATTCTACAAAGTGACCTTTTTCTATAGCTGTTTGCGTAGGTGGAATCATAAACAAGTCTAGTTCAGATTTGACGCAAACGGGAGAATCTTTATGAATAAGACCAGACATCTTTAAGCAAAAATATCGCGTGCTTTCACTTTCTTGGCTTTAGGGCGACTGAGAGAACTTTGAAGTCTCTTTCGTTTTTTATTCCTTTGACCTGATCCAATCATAGATTTCACTTTAACTGCTGCTTTGTCTGTCAGATTTTTCCCGGCTTCCTTAAATCGCCGTTTAGCCGCTGTTTTAATATTATCACCTTGAGAAATATCATTAAGCACATCTACACCGGTATGAAATAACTGCTTTCCAACTGCTTTAGCACCCGATTTAAATAAAGGTACAGCTGCACGGAAAAGTGAACGGAAAAGTCCTCCGAAACCATAACCTTTCTGGAAAGTATTTCCTTGATAATAGTTCAATCCGCTACCTGTTTGATGTGTATAATAATCTTCAAAAGATTGATTACAGCATTGGTAAGGAACAAGCATTATGAAAGATATTTCTGACGGAAATGTAGTTTCACAATCAACTTCCCGCGATCAAATGACACTAAACGTCCTGTGTGTGTTCTTATAACAGTTTCAATCGTTTGAAAATTTTTTCGAGTCACTGGTATGTAATGAGGTCTGTCAAACACTTCATGAATCATATCTCCGTCTTCCCCTTTAACAGGAATCACTCGCAATAAGGGTGCCACTGTATCTCCAACAATCTGAGGTTCTACAATATCACTATACAAGTAGAGCAATTTAAAATCTGCGTGTGGGTCAGCTATAAAGGGACTTTCAAAACATAATGAGGGAGTCGAAACATTTGAGATTACTTCACCTGGTAAGAATCCTAAACATTCGGCTAAACCGGATAAAAATTTCAATTGTGCATATTTCTTCAAAGAAACTTTCACTTTTTTAGTGTGTTTGTTGTAGCTAACTGAAATTCTATCACCAAATTTTTGATAATTTATCACTTTAATGATATCGTTGGGAGATTCATAATATCCTGATGGGATTCGAATTTTTTTCGTGTCACTGTCATCTTGTTCATATTCATTACCGTTTCTAGGTCTTCCATCTGGTAATTCTAAACTGTTACCTAACACATATTCATACTCGTTACCATATTCAGTAATATTACGCCATGTATGAGGATAAATCAATTCAGTTAAACCGACTTCCCATTCACCTTTTAAATCTAAAGGCATAATCTTGTAAAATAATGTGAAATTTTGTTTTCTGGAAAATAGTTCATTGAACTGTCAGAAGGTAGCGTCACGTAGAATGACATGATTGTGAATGATCATTCGTTGTAAAAAATGGGTGTTTTATAGAGAAAATAAATCTGAAGAAGGTATCCACTGATTAAATTTAGAAGGGTAAAATTTAAACTTAACTTGATACTCAAGTTGCCCTTTTCTTTTACGTTTTTTCAGAATCTTTTCAACGTCAAAGTGGTTTTTTGGTTGTACTTTTTGTAATTCTTCTGCATAAAAAGTTCCTTCAATAGGTTCGTCTAATAAATCTTTGATTTTGTAAACTGGAGGAATTCTCGTGACACATTCTGTTACTAAAAATAGTTCTTCTGTCCAATTTGTTTCATATCCTTTTTCGAAAGTCATTTTATGTTTAGAAACACGTACTAAGTCCCCTGAATTAAAAACACAAGGTTTCCTTTTCAGTTTTGACATATTACCGTAAATAGAAAACCACACTTCACTTTCATTATCCTTATTCACTTCACTTGGGGGTCTCTTAATGGTGGTATGGTAGGTGTGATTATAACTATCTAAAAATTGATCCAATACATCAATATATCGATAAGTGTGATGCGTTGTAAAATATTTCCACATTTTAGTTTTCAGAGTGCGGTTAAATCTTTCCACTACACAAGCTTTCGTATTGTTAAAAGTCCTAAAAAATCGAACACCTTGTTGCTTCAGAAACTTCTGTAAACGAGAATTTAAAAATTCTTTACCGGCGTCAGTATTCAAGTACTTTGGTTTCCTTGTTCGAAAAATGGATTCAAACACCGCTACTATATCTTCAGCACGTTTCGATTTCAAAGGGTAGGCCCATGCATACTTAGATAAAATATCAATGCATGTTAAAATGTAACGAAATCCGTCATTAAATTTCTGTAAAGAAGTTAAATCTACCAAATCCGCTTGCCACTGCTGATCTATAGAATACACAATCACTCGATTTGTTTGAAATTTTCTGCGTACAGGTTTATGAAGAGTGTAAGCATCAACCCCTTCTAACCAAGATTTAATTTTTTTCTTAGATACCTTACCGTGAACTGCTCGATGAAGAGCGTCCACTCCTCCAAAACTAGCAATTTGACTTGGATCCTGATAACTTTTCTCCATAATATGATATTAATGGGAAAAATTCTCTGTATCGTTAAAATTTAATATAAAATCTACTGCTAGTCTATCAACTTTAGTAAAAATATAAACAAGTGAAAAAACGGCACACATCAATATGTAAACACATAAAGCACTAATCACTTCGATGTTTAACATCCTTTTAAAAATAATATCGAAAAACATAGATTTATATAGCTTTAGAAATGATTGTTTACAAGGTAATGACCGTTTCAGGGAGGGAATGGTCGTTTAGGAGAGGAAATGTCAGTTAAAGAGAGGTATTGTCCGAGTTGAGATGTGATTGATAATATTTTTGAATAGGGAAGGTCGATGACCTCTCCTGTTAGAATAGAATGTTCCTTTTTTCCACTAGGGGGCGCAGGAGGGCGGCGGTGAGATGGTGGGAGCAGGGACGGTCCCTTCATCCCAGCGACTGAGCAGGGACAGCCGGAGGCATGGAGGTACCGCAGGAGGCACCGCAGGCGGGACGGTCCCGCAGTCCCGCCTGCTCCTGTCCCCGTACTGTTGTTTTCCTACTACTCAAGTTAAATAAAAAAAAAGTAAAATGTATGTTTTTTGAATCTGTAGATATAGACAGTTATTTCAATATTTTTGTGAAATTAAGTGGTAAGGAAATTATTAAAACTATTACAGGAAAGTAACGAGAAGGGAAAATTGATTCGGTATAAAAACCTTGGTCATGAAGAGATTTCTAAAAATTTGTAATGATACCAGTGAAAAATCAGTAATGGATGTAATTAACATTTTGAAAATTCACATGGAGCCTTAAGTAGATAAATAAGTGATTTGTTCAAATGAAATAAAAAGGTATTTTAAAAATATAAAAATTAAAAATTAAAATAAACATAATTTCCCAACAATTTCTTTTCTTATGATTTTTTAGTTTATTACATATTTCAATTATAGATACCTTATTTCTATTATGATGCTTCATTTTATAAAATGGATAAGGGATTGTTCCGTTTATTAAGATTATTTTACATTTTTAATTTTGATTGCAATATTATCTTTTTGATAATATAATATATTTAGAAAATTTAGTATTAGTAAAACGATTTCTTTTTTTAGTGTTAAAAAAGAATCTTTTTTCTTTTAATGATAGCATGAGAAGTAATTTTCAAAGATAAATAAACTGGAAATATACTGCATGGAAAAGTTACAATATTATCGTAAAAATAAAATAAATTAGAAGTTTAATAAATGCTCTGTAAAGAGTGTTATAAAGATAAAAACATTAAATTTAAATTATAATAATAGACATTTAGGTCATACGATATGATCATTTTTCATGAACAATGGATAACAATTTTCTGTATTATTTCTTGCATTTCAAGAGAAAAATATTAAGAGAAGTATCAAGAGTACCTAAAATTGTGTTATTTTTCATAGTACATTTATTAATCTTTTCAGAAATTCGGCCGTAGAATTAACGACGTAGGTTTAGACCCGGAGCAACGGGCAACTATCAGCATTGGAAGGCCAAGTTTATAATATTTTAAAGGACCTATAAGTTTTAGTAAAATTGTATGATTCATGCAATTCAGTAACTCTACATTTCTTATGATGTCTTGAGGCTTTCTGAGGATTGATATGTTCGATTACATATTAAGAGTTTCTCATAGCCTACACTGTAAAAAAAAGTGTCGATCTACTAAAAAAACTTTAGTGATCCTTGTAATTACTAAAAAATTTTTAGTAATCTTAGTCGGTTACAAGAAAATCTGTAAGAATTACTAGAAAAATGTTAGCAACGAATAGAGTTAATAGTTTTATATTTTTAATAGCTATTACTAAAACTCACTTGGTGTGGCCTTGATAGCAGAGTGGTTATAGTAACAGTCTCCAGGCTGAAAGGTCCCGGGTTCGATACTGGCCGCTGCCAAATACCCTCCGAATGTATGCAGTGTAAGTACTCGTTAATAAAGAGATTATGAATATCCTGACGGAGCAGTAGCAATGTTTGGTGCTGCCATCTATTGCGGATTTGCCGAAAATCTTCCGCTCCAGAAGTCTGGATGCAGCTCGAAGGAAGCTCCCGCCCTTCGAGCCCACGAAATGGTTATTAAAAATAATTTTGGAGCTATTACTAAAATTTGCTTGGTGGCTCATACTAAAAAATTTTAAGTTAGTTATACAAAAAATTCTTTAGTTCAGTTTACAAAAGAAATGCTTGTTTCGCTTGCAAAAAAAAGTTTGTAATGGTTACTAAAAAATTCTGTGGAATACAAATTTACTAAAAAATTTTTAGTAACCTCTTGAATTTTTTTTACAGTGTAGCTATTGAATACAAACTTTAATCATATCAATATAATAACGTATGTTAATAATGAAAATGTTATTAGTCTTATTAGTTCTAATAAAAACAATATATCCTTTTTTTCTTAACTCTTGAACTGTTTTAAACAAATTAAGTTGGGAACTATCAAGTTTCTGGGGTATCTTTCTTACCAAGTTGAACATACACGTCCATGTCTTTTTTCAGAGTTATATTGAGAAAAGATCCACAGTCTACAACAAGAGATTTAAAGTCTAAATTATCCCTGAAGAAAAATATCGGCGGAATGACAAAGCTTGTCCTTCAATGTTAGAAAAGATTTTTCTAGAATGATTAAGAAATGGAACATGCTAAATGGAAAGAGGTTGATATTTGCCGAAACTAACTGATTAAACTTCTTGTCATGAAAAGATGATTTTTCACAGCGAATATACCTTAAACTTGAAATAAAGTACATAAGATTACCAAATATATAATAGAGTGTAACAAGAGAAAACTGAAAATAACACTGAAATAATTGACTAATTGAATAACTAAAAATAACGAAAACCAGGTAGGCATATTTATCTCTAAGAAAAGAATTTAAGATTGTCTTTATTTCGGAAGGTTACGCGCACTGTAAAAGAAATCCGTTAAATTCACGGCAAAACTGCTGGCAGCAATATTGACTGCAATTTTACCGTAAAAATTGCAGTGGAAATAGATGTACATTTTTTTCTTACATCTAATTTCACTGCAATTTTACGGCAAAAACTGCGAGCAACATTGCTGGCAGCAGTTTTTGCAGTAGATTTAACGGACTTGTTTTATAGTGCAATACAAAGTCATCATCCAATGAAAGAAACTTGTGAATAACCTTTTTGTATTTACATTCTTAAAAAGATGTAGGTGATGAATTTTACAGAGTATCTCCTTCTTAAAAACAATAAAAGAATATCAAAAGTCTATTTTTATCCAGTAATCGGTACACAACGTTTACACATTTAACTAGATAGATATGCCAATCCCAAAACTTTCTTCTATCTCATACATCTTAATATTAAAAAAAAAGCAATTGCAGATGTTAATACTGGAATTAAATTAGTTCAATACTGTGACAACTTTGACTTTCATCTTACATTTCTATTTTAGTAATAATTTTTCGTTATTTAGTTATACATAAATTGTTTGCGAAAAGCAGGATGCGAGTTTCCGTTTCTGCACGAAGTGCCGATGGACAACACAACTACAAAAAGAAGAAATATAAACAAAAGTCTATTTCTTTTCTGGCTTTTTCCAGCAGGATATTTCCGAATTCAAAGTTGATTTGCTAGCCAAAGCCAAAAACATACAGAAAAAATTGATTCAAATCTTTTCACAATTTCTTACACTTCTTGAAAGTGAAGAAAATTTCACGAAAATAGCCATTACAGCAATCGCTTCCAGTAGAATATTTTTTAAATTCAAGGGGAAATTGCTGCCCATAGCCAAATACATATACGAAAATTTGTTTTAGTTCTTTACATAAATGTACACGCTTATTGGTGGTACAATAATAAAATGACAGAGACAGCGGTATACAAAACTCCCTTCCGGAAGGAGTTTTTCCAAATCAAAGAAGGACATGCAGGCCATGGGGGAAAAACATGCGCAGTAAATTTGGTTCAATTCTATGCATAACGTCATATATTTTTTGATAGTACAACAATGAAAATGGCACAGACACCGTTATTACAGAGCCCCCTTCCAGCAAATGTTTTTCAATCCTGGAGGACCAAGTGGCCATAATCAAAAACATGCACAAAAAATTAGTTCAAGTCTATGAATAATTTCATACACTTTCCGATGGTACAAAAAAGAAAATGACACAACAATTGCTATAACAGCAACCTCTTCCGGCAGAATATTTCTAAACAGGAGAGTCTGCTTGCCAAAGCCAAATACATACACGAAAAATTGGTTTAATTCCATGAATAATTTCAGACATTTTTCGATAGTAGAATGGTGCGCATGGACGGACATATGGACAAACAGACAGTTATTAAATTAAATTTCTATTAAATTCTTTATTAAAAATTTAAAAGAAATGTAGGAACTATGTTATTAAGATGCTCATTGACAGTGACGAACTATCGATTATTATAATTTAAATTAAATGGATTATTTAGTTTTTCAATTTTCAAAATTCTGCTATTACTCCATTGAGATTATTTGGGATTTATTTTAATTTCATGCTAATATTGTAAGTAATTTTCATTAGAATATGGGTAATTTTAACTTTTTCTTGGTTTCAAAGAGTTCAAATTAGAATTTGCACTGCTAAAATAAAATCAGATCCGAACCCAAAATTGGGCCGAAAGTCAATCCAAAACTAATACATGCAAAAAATGTGCATTATTATTTTGTTATGCAACATATTTTATATATTGGACTTATACACTACAAATAATACTCCGTAGTACGTGCAATATTGTGTATGTTATATTGAAATTAATCAATGGATATATGACACAGCCCCTCATCTTTTTGCTTAACCCGTTCGCGACGGCGCGCGCATTTTGAAGTGCGCATCTGAGGACGGAGCGGGGAAATTCGATTTCACCTTCTGGGCCGGAGGATTTCGCGCAGTTAAGCCTAACGCTTGTCAAAAATTCTTTAAAAATCAATAAAAAAATAACTTTCGCATGAAACTTTTTGAAATTCACATACATGGAATTTGATGTTATTTGACATACTTATTCAAAAAATGATGTATATTGTGTGATATTTTAATTGGAAAAAAATGTTTAAATGTAAATAATGAATAGTTAATATCCTGCTTTTAGCTTTTAAAATGATATAACATGACAGAAAAATACTTACCAGGCTGTTAAATATCAACCTATGAAACATTTTGCTATAATAGAAAAACAAGCCTAACCATCTTGATATTTAATAATTTTTAACACTTTCAGTAAATAAAATAAATGTTTTACAAAAAAAACGATTTATTTAGAAATGAAAAATATTAAATAAAACATACAAACAACCTGCTACTGTTGCTTTGTAACATTTATATATATATATATATATATATATGTGTGTGTGTGTGTAAGATTGGATTAAAAAAAAACTTAGTTTAATTTTATAATATTTTTGAAATAAAAAAATATATATAACACATAATCAAAAACAAACAAACAGTCTTGAATAATAATCAGTAATGATGTGCAAATCAGAGTAAAAATTAAAAATGTACCTTTCCAAAATATGTTTATGTTAAAATTATTTCAGAAATAGAAAATATATTTCCATATGGTATATCGTATAATAAGGTATATCAAATAAAAATTATTGGATAATTATGAATAAAATTTAATAATGATTTGAAACTTTCAAAACTTTCGTTGATGTTAAAATTATCTTTTAAAATCTATGTTAACATATAATCTAATATATAAGTAAGAAAAAACCTTGAATAATGATGAATAAAGCATAATAATACTTTAAAATACTTTTTAAAACTTAAAACACTCTTTAAAAACTTTTGTTCACGTTACTTGTAATTTTTAAAATGAAATATATATATATGCAAGCATGTGATGTAAAACATATTAGATAAATATATAGAATTAGAAAAAAAACTGGTCAGTAACGCAGAAAAATATTCTTAATTTAGCTGCACTGAGAAAGAATATTATCAGCGTATCAACTCCCACAATCATTATGTAACCTTTTTTTTCTTTCTTATTATTTTTTATTTTTTAATTGCGAAGCACTCCTGAAATAAAATAAAAATATAAAAAAGATAAATATTTCCTTCTACAAGAATGATTATATTAATGACGTCGATTTTTGCCACTACGATCTGATCAAGATAAAAGAGCGGGAAAAAAGCAATGAATCAGATGTTCATGTTATCATTCGTAACCTTAAATTTGCTTACTAATACACTTACTTATGTTAACCGCAAATTTGTCCTTCTGAAGTTCAGTAGCATTATTTCTAATAAAGAAAAATAAAGTTTTACTAGACGCGTAGAAAGATTTAGGAAACACAAAGACGTGATGAAAAAATAATCTTTTTCCCATTGTAGTATTTCCATAAAAAATTAAATTCGCGTGGATTAAAAAAAGAAATCAAGTTTTCATTAGCTTTCCTAGTTTGAAGGAAAAGTCTTTTTCCTTAATATACATTCAAACAGAATTAGGATAAATTTTTTATATGCTAAACTGTGAAAAACAAAACGTTCCGTTTGGTCGGCATCAATGGTAGTCTCGCGGGATGTGAGTTCAAACAGCGCCGGCATGAATTGTAGTCTCGCGGGATCTGAGTACAATCGGTGCCGGCATCTATAGTGGTCGCTCGTCCCCAAGGGGTTTTAATTTTGGGAATAGCGGATTTTAAGCTTATTCAATCGACGATTATTTTCAGAATTTTCAAGCTGTTTTTGAGAATTTTACAAGTTGCTCTATAGAATTGCTCTATAGAACAAATTATACAAATTACATTTTGACTGCTGTGACGCATGCGCAATGAAACATCACTTAGTAAACCTACTAATTTTACTTACAATTTTTATTATTTTTTAATTCTGATTACAAGGTATTATGTATAATATTATTTGTGACATTTTCTGAAAATAATTTTTTTTTCATATTAAGAACTTTGCAAATTACAAGCAAAAAACTTGAAAATACTTGGGACTGTTTTTTTATAAAAACCTTAATTTCTTTGCGAGTATATATAACATCCGCATAAAAATGAACAGATTATTACAATAAGCTACGTAATCATAATCTGCAGTTTAAACGCTTTTGCTACATTAGTTTTGGCAGGGTTATGCAAAAGATCTTCGTTTTTTTTTTTTCAATTTGTTGACTGCCCCGTATGAAATTTTTAGAAAACATCTTTACGGAAATTTATAGCCTGTATTATTCTGTTTACACATCTGGATTTTCAAAATAAATTTTCATCTATTTTTCTAGATATTTAACAAAACGTCTAAAAACGCAAGTAGCCGGTCACCTTTGGCCATATAGTGTATATATAGTATACATATATATTAACACCTGAATAATAAGGACCTTGATGGACAACTATACAGATTTGATTGCCTAATACATGAAGAATCAAACTCACAAGATACAGCACTTTTGGATCAACACGATCTGGCTTGAAAATAATCAAAACAGAACCGAAATGAGACCCGAACCCGACATGTTTAAAATCAACCTGAACCGACGGACGTCTACTCGCACGGAAAACACTTGACGACAACAAGATCTTATGCACCACTCTTATTCAAATAAACGAACGTATGGACTGTTATCTTAAAAATACTTAACTGCTACTTAATAATAACCATGAAGTAATAAGATTGCTTTATCTGAAGTGTTAAAATTCTTGTTTTTAAAAGTTAAGAACAGAACAGATATACTTTGCAATTCAAAAAACGCAAAGAAAAAAATAATTTTAAGAGAAACGAACAATAAAAAAATAATAAAAGGCTGTCTTATAAAAATTATGGATGGAAAAAAAAAGAAAAAGTAAGGGAAAAGAAAAAACGATTTCTGAATAAATTTTGAAAATGTTAAGACAAGCGCATTTTCCCTTTAAATACGTTGTCAAAATGTATTTTTTTGTTTAATGATATTTTAAAAAGAATATATGAGCCATGAGTCATGTCTTTAATAATTGTGTCCCGGAGATATTTGTACTTTATTATGAATTCATGCATATCTCTGTGTGTTTGTTTTCACTTTGCGTGATTTTAAAACATTTGCATAAATGAATATTGAGGCATAAAAGTTTTTTCGTGGTTTTAATTTTTGATGAGGGTTATGAATGAAAAATAATCTTATTGTTATTACAAAAAAATATATTTATGGAAATGAATTTAGAAGTAGAATATTTTTAAGTAGTTTTGCTTGAACTATATTATAGACTTAAAAAAAGCCTCAAAGATTTAATAAAATTTCATTTTAATAACAATTTCCTAATTCGATAAGAAAAACATTTCAATGAACAAACTGTTTTAATATTATTAAGATTTTATAAAAATATTTTTAATTCAAGATATTTTGTTTTGAAGCTTCAAAATATTTTATTTTGTAGAATGCAAAACTACCCATCTTCTGCTTATTTGTCAGTCGCAAAGTTTGTTTTCGGAAATTGTATAAGTTACAGATGTGAAATTTTGCAAACTCATAGCCGAATGCTTCTGAGCACACAATAAATAATAAATATTTGATTAAATCATATATTAATTTTATTAAATAAATTAATTTTAAAACATCCGACCATTTTTGTAATTTATATTTTTTAACAGTATTTCAATTCCATTCCATTTTATGTTGACTAAATGCTAGTGCATGTTGAAACTTAGCTTTCGGCATATTTTAATCATGTTAAATTATTTCACATATAATGAAATTGATATACGTTGCTGAGATTTACTATGATTTGCATCCTGTATCATAGAAGTCCATCGTATTCACAGGGCCATACAAAAGATTTCGGATACTAAACTGCAACCGTAATACTATATATTGCAGATGATTGCTAGAAGTTCATTTTTTGTTCTGTTTATAAATTCTTAAGTTTAACTAAATTTTTGCATATTGTGTTGTGTGTATAAATCCTGTAGGTCATATACAGGGTAACACAACAAAAAGTACACAGGTTACAGTATATATGAATTAATGTAGTTCAAAGATGTTTTTAAAATAAATTCTACATTTTAACGCTAAATTGTATTTAGTAAACCAAGAGATGTTTATAAAATGTAGCAAAGTTATATACAGGGCCACGCAAAAAAATTAGATGCATAGCTGGCTATTGAAGTTAATATCAAGAAATGTAATTTTACTAGATTAAAGCGTGTTTTTGTCTTCATTATAATTTAGCTAAATAGTAGAATACACGATTGTCAAGATAGTTGGTAAAATACATGGCTAAACAGAAGTTTTAAAATATGCTACAATCATTTGGGTATAAATTTCTGAAAGTCAAATTTCAACGTATCAGTCGTTTTAACACATTACAATATTGTTGAAAATGTTTAAGAATTCGATTTATCTGTGTGTATTCTAACTTACGTTAATATAGTTGGATTGCTTTGTAATTGATATATGTTGTTCAGAATTACTATGCCATGCTCGATATTGAAAATAAAATTCACAATGTTCATACTTTATTTACAGATCCACTCAAAAATATTCCATTACATTATAGTCTATGGAAAATGCTGTATTTATATAAATATGGTGCACTTATATTCATCACTTTGTCTCCTCGTTTGTCCACATAAAACAGCGCCAATCTACTAAATAAATGATTTGAAATATCATTTATGTAATACTTGAAGAATTTTTCTGAGTCTTTTCAAATTTTAAGAAAATCGGATCAGAACTTAAAAAAGATAAAATAAAAGTTTTCTCCATTTTGCTAAATCCTATCATATTTAATCAATTCATTGATTGACCTTAATAGTAATTCTAGGTTTGCCATATTGATTACGAACTATTTAAGATAGAATCTCATTATTGTCGTATTACTGAATTTAAGACATATGTTCGTATCCTATTTTGTATTCATGCATTTTTCCATAAGAGTTTCACAACTATTGTATCAAAATCTGAATATTTATAAAAATAGTTAACTGTGAGAACACATCTCATTTGTCATATTTGACATGCAATTTCGAACTTGTTATTACTGCACTTGATTTCACTATACACTGAATCGAATGATTTTTGTTTACCAGTTTTCAATTTATTATTAGCATTGTTATTATTATTTGAGAAAATAATTTTTTTAGTATAGATCTTGAGAATGTCACCGTCTGAGTGATGAAACATGATGATCTGAATAGGGAATTTATCTGACTTCTATATTTATCACTTCTCGCAAGAATTAACTTAGTTTGGTGGTCTTAAGTGACATTTTTAAGCTATTGCATAGCTTTTATCACGGGCTTTGAGCGCGGCGACCGAATCCAAAAATTCCGTAACGCGAAAAATCGTAACACATCCGTAACGAAAAAACCTAACACACGGCTAACGTCGTTTCAGCTCGGCAAACTTCCGCACGGTATCCTTCGGTAGACTTCGGCAGACATTGACGCGGTATTTTTCAGATATTAGGATATCAAGTCTCAAACTTATGTTTCTTATGATCTAATTTTCATAGCGCGGCCAAATTTTGTTTGGTAATTTGTTATGAGACAGTGTTAATTGACAGTTGTTTGGTGACAGCAGACCCCCCACGGTGAGGGTCGAAAAAATTAAAATGCTTATAACTCACGATCTAAGTTTCGTAGCTCAGCCAAATTTTGTTTGGTAATTTATTATGAGGCAGTGTTAATTTTTGGTGACATGAGACCCCCATGGTGAGGGTCGAAAAATCTAAAATGTTATAACTCGCTATCTAATTTTTGTAGCACGGCCAAATTTTGTTTGGTAATTTATTATGAGACATTGTTAATTTTCTGTGACAGGAGACACACAACGGTAAGGGTCGAAAAATTTAAAATGCTTATAACTCGCCATCTAAGTTTCGTAGCGCGGCCAAATTCTTTTTGGTAATTTAGTATGAGACAGTGTTAATTTTTGATGACAGGAGACCCCCCACGGTGAGGGTCGAAAAATTTAAAATGCTTATAACTCGCGATATAACTTTGAAGCGCGGCCAAATTTCGTTTGGTAATTTAGTATGAGGCAGTGTTAATTTTTGGCGACAGGAGACCCCCCCCCCCCACGGTGAGGGTCGAAAAATTTAAAATGCTTATAACTCACGATCTAATTTTCGTAGCGCGGTCAAATTTTGTTTGGTAATTTATTATGAAACTGTTAATTTTTGGTGACAGGACACCCCCCACGGCGAGGGTCAAAAATTTAAAATGCTTATAACTTGCGATCTAATTTTCGTAACGCGGCCAATTTTTGTTTGCTAATTTATAATGAGGCAGCGTTACTTTTTGGTGACGGGACCCCCACACGATGAAGGTCGAAAAATTAAAAATGCTTATAACTCACGATCTAATTTTCGTAGCGCGGCCAAATTTTGTTTGGTAATTTATTATGAGAAGTGTTAATTTTTTGGTGACAGTAGACCCCCCACCGTGAGGGTCGAAAAATTTAAAATGCTTAACTCGCGATCTAAATTTCGTAGCGCGGTCAAATATTGTTTGGTAATTTATTATGAGACATTGTTAATTTTTGGGGACAGGAGACCCCCATGGTGAGGGTCGAAAAATTTAAAATGCTTATAACTCGCCATCTACTTTTCGTTGCGCGGCCAAATTTTGTTTGGTAATTTATTATGAGACAGTGTTAATTTTTGGTGACATGAGACCCCCCACGGTGAGGGTCGAAAAATTTAAAATGCTTATAACTCGCCATCTAAGTTTCGTAGCGCGGCCAAATTCTTTTTGGTAATTTATTATGAGACAGCGTTAGTTTTTGGTGACAAGAGACCCCCCCCACGGTGAGGGTCGAAAAATTTAAAATGCTTATAACTCGCGATCTAATTTTCGTAGCGCGGCCAAATTTTGCTTGGTAATTTATTATGAGGCAGTCTTAATTTTTGGGGACAGGAGACCCCCCCACGGTGAGGGTCGAAAAATTTAAAATGCTTATAACTCACGATCTACTTTTCGTAGCGCGGCCAAATTTTGTTTGGCAATTTATTATGAGACAGTGTTAAATTTTGGTGACAGGAGACCCCCCCCCCCCACCGTGAGGGTCGAAAAATTTAAAATGCTTATAACTAGCCATCTAATATTCGTAGCGCGACCAAATTTTGTTTGGAAATTTTTTAAGCTATTGCATAGCTTTTATCGCGGGCTTTGAGCGAGGCGACCGAATCTAGAAATTCCGTAACGAGAAAAAATCCTAACACTCCGGCTAACGACGTTTCAGTTCGGCAGACTTCGGCACAGTATCCTTCGGTAGATTTCGGCAGACATTGACGCGGTATTTTTGCATAAATTGATAAAAAATGCTATGCAATAGCTTTACCGCGGCAGTCCCCGAGTGCCACACGTATTTTTTTTGCATAATTTTATGAAATGTATTATTTAGTGTGCTGTTTGATATATGTATAATGAAAGTATAGATAACAAAAAATTCAAAGTGCAGTAAAATCTTCATAACGGACAATGCCGAGCAGCTCGACCACTTTTGTTTGACGGAAAATTTTCAGTTACCAATTTCTATTTTTATATGTTTGTACTTTCTTCTATTTTTACATGAAAGTATTGGATTCATGAAAAATTTTGAATTCCAGCTTTCAATAGATTTACACGTTTTAAGAGTCAGAAATTCCAAACAACATATTTTTACAAAATGTCTCTGTGTGAGTGTCTGTCACAGTGTATGTGACATAAATTGTGTGGGCGCTCTATCTAAAGGACTAATGCTCGGAATTTTACAAAACTTTAGATTCAGTTAGACCTTGAAATAAACTGGATCTGAATAAAGTTTGGTGAATATAGATCAACAGGCGGCACAGGTATGCTGCTTTTTTATGATTTTCACAATAGCGATAGCTCCAGAACTAATGGACGGATTTCCAAAAAACTTCAGTTTCCGTAAGTTCTTGATTTTATATGGCTTTGATTAAGTTTTGTTGTAAATCATACAACATGTGATGCTGCTATGCGGTATTACTCATGATTATTGCAATAGCTCTATCTCACTAACTAATGTACGAATTTTCATCAAACTTCAAATCCACTTAGTCCCTGATATAAATTAGTATTCTTTATAACAGATGTAAATTTTCCATTTTTCATTTTTGGGTGAAAAAAGTCCGGACCAGAATTCGAACCAGGGATGTTTTGGCTGAAGCCGCCAATGCTCTACCAACTGAGCCATCCCGGACACGAACATTGGAGGACTATTTCACCAAATTAACCTCAACGACCACTTTATCTGGTTGTTATACTCTGATCCAGAGTATCAGTCCCTATCTAGACGAATTTAAGCGTTATTAAGAAAAGCACTTTTCCAGATTTTCGTATTATAAGGTACCCTGGGGTAATAACGCCAGGCGGGGTAATAACGCCAAGTGCTTATATTTTGCATAATTATGAAACAATCAGGTAAATGACACCCATGTGCTCTGCGCAGAAGGGTTTTGAGTCATATAAATTGCAAAAAACAGCTTCAAGTTAATTTGTTTCATTTTTAGGTCTTATTGTTTTTACAAGCAACTAAAATTAACGCTTGATCTAAAATTTGCGAGGTAAGGTTTTTGATCTAAAGACTATATTTTTTATCCAGAAATACTTTGTTTACTACATAAATTTGTAGTGTATTTCATGTACTTTCAAATTGCTGTAGAAGATTTTGGATATCTTCTCGAGATAATTTGTAGTTTAGGATTTACTGCGCAATAAGTATCCCGGGGTAATAACGCCAGGGATTGGCGTTATTACCCCGGTTGATTCTCAACAGTGGCCGAACTATATCCGAAGGGGGTTTATATATTAATATGGGACAGCATTATCATCATTGTTGAAATGGTAAGATTAAGGGGGGGGGTGGCTCAATACTTAAAAATAATCTCTCTATTTTATTTTTTATTATATATATATATATATATATATATATATATATATATATATATATATATATAATTTTTTTTTTTTTTTTTTTTTTTTTTTTTACTAATGTAAAAAATAATTTTTAACTCTTGTAAATAAAACTATATCAAAATGCTTTCGAGATTCAAATTCGAACATCTTCAAAATCAGGTTTCTATTAAATTTCCACTGGATTTTTCAATTGAGTTCGAAATTTTAACTGTCCCCTTTCTCAGCGTTCGGTTTTTCAAAACTTTATAAATTTAACCTTTAACTGATGTGACAGAAATTGTAACGTATGAATGTGATGCGGTTTGTGAGACCACAAAATTGAAAGATGAATAAAAGGCGGGAATAACTCATAGGATTGTGTTTTTGCACTAAACTTTTTATACAAGAGTATTATACTTAATATTCACCTATTTAGTCCCTGGTGATAGTACTAGAATTCCAAATGAAACAAAATTTCGGTAGTGTTTGCAGTTAAACTGAAAATTACAAGTTAAACTAAAAGATTAAGAAGAAAAATAGTGGTCTACGAGACCGGTAACATTAGTTAAAGGCTAAAATGCGATCCATGATTAAAAATCATAGAATACTGTTCCTGCGCTAAACTTTTTGTACAGAATTAATTCTAATTAAATTTAATCTATTCAAATATTTCTAACAATATTACGAGAACTCCAAACGAAAGATAATTTCAGTTGTAACTATAGTTAAACTGGAAAATACAAGTTAAACGCTATTTTTTTTGGAGGGGGGGAAGGGGTACAATGTTCAGTCAGACTGCTAACAGCAGTTAAAAATTAATTTTGTTGCTAATATAGAGATAATGATATATAACCATATGAATTATGTATAAAATTGAATACGAGATCTCTTTGGGATAATATTTTTTAATCAAAAATTTTATTCAATTTATTAAAAATTTATTAAAGCATGCTCTTTAAAACGTCGACAATTTAACTGTAGGTTTGGAGAATCCGCATTAGTGTGGAGTTATGAGTTAAAAACTATTTACTAGATTACTATAATAGTATTAACCCTTAACTGCTGTGACAAAAATTGTCGCAGAACTTACTGTGAGCGGCCTGTCAGACCGCTTAATCCAACGATGAATAAAATGTTAAATTATCTTTTAGAATATTATTTTTGTATTGAACCTTATATACAGGACTATTATAAATAAAATTCAGCTATTCAAAAGTTTCTAGAGATAGTAATAGGACTCCAAATGAAACAAAATTTTCCTGGTATCTGTAGTTAAACTAAAAATTGCAAGTTAAACTCTGAAACTTGAAAAATTCAGCGGTATGTGAGACACTAACAGCAGTTAAGGTTTAACAAAAATATTTATTACATATAACTCTAGTTATTATAAAACTTCACATGATTAAAATATTACATTATGAATGGTTAAAACCATGCAATGTTTCTTATAATCATATTTAAGCGGGACTTTTTAAGCAAAGAGAGACACAGGGTGTTATATTCTGTTGAAACTCCCCCTCATTCCTTTTTCTTTCCCTTTCACAAAAAAATCAATATTTTCTATCGCATAGAATGCATACATGGGAATATAAATACTGATTCAAATAATCCGTGCAATGTTTCTAATAATTCTATTTAAAGGGTCATTTTTAAGCAAAATGTAGCTTAGAATCTGATATTCTTTTGCCTCCTCCCCCCGCCATCACCACAGCTTTCTTTTTCTTTCAGAGTCACAAAAAAATTGTACATTTTCAATAGCTTAGATTGAAATTTGTCAATTTCTAGAGCTGTAGAGTTTGTATTTTTAGAATTGGGCAATCTACAGGCCATTATTCCATCTTATTTTATAGTTTTGTTTGCATGGCGTTATTACCCATATAGGTGGGTATTAACGCCAAATAGCATTGGTCAAGAAAAAACGCCATTACATTTTATGAATACATATCTGTTAAATTATTTTATTTTATATAGATAGTCAATGAGTTTCTGTATTAGATCCTATATTTGTTTGAAAAATACAATCTAAAACTAAGCCGTGAAAATTGGTAGAACCTTAACGTGGCGTTATTACCCCAGGGTACCTTACTTTAAGAACCCATAACTACGCTATTATCAATTAATTTGTTTAACTTTAACAGAATTTATTGCTGAAATTCTGAAGCAAAAATATTTTGATTATTACCTGGAAACTTACTATTTAATGAATAATTTTGAATTTTAGGATTGTTATATAAAAAACATTTTCATAAATTTTATCCATAAAGATTCTGGAAATTATAGATTCATTGAGGAGGTATTAAACTAACGGCGAACTATATTCTCAACTTTCTAAAAGTCAAAGATAGAACGTTATTCAAATAAATACATCAAGTAATTATGTAAAATGTATTTAATGATAGCAAATTATAGCCATTTATTCCAGTTCCATTAAGGGTACTTTAATTCATTCAAAACTGACTAATGGTATGCATATTTCTCTGCATTGCGTTATGTCTGAATAAGAGGAATTACACATTATTAAGTTATTAGTTTATTAACTATGAGCATGCATTTCTAAAATAACGAAAACATGATATTACTTTACTCCCAAATTATTTTAAATCACTCCGTATCTCAAATTATAGCAATAAATTCCAAATGAAACAAACAAAATGCTTTAAATAATTTTAGCTAATAATGATTTACATTATGTGGCTTTATTGACTAACTGTCAAAGTTTTAACATATTTTAAGTAAAATGTTTGAATAAAATACGTACGCATTACACCCCCATGAAATTGCAACTTGTGTTATTATATTTGGCATTATATTTGAAGTTGCAACCTTGTTTTATAAAATTTTGCATTTCGAAGTATTGGCTCTGGGGCATAATATAAGAAAACAAACCTATTGTTTCGATATTTTTGTATCAACTTGTATATCTATCTCAATGTCAATATTGGATTACGAAATTAATTAAACGTGACAAAAGACAGCAGCAAAGCCGCAATATTTAACAAGCGGGACGAATTTAGGTGATTTTATGAATATATATTTTAATTTTTGTATTGTGCTTTTAGAAACCAAGCTGCTTAAAACAAAGAAAAAAATAACTGCGTGAACGATGTCAATAACTACGTCATTATCAATTAAATTCTTTAACTTTAACTGAATAAATTGCTTAAATTCTAAAACATAAATATTTTGGCTATCGTCTGTCAACATGCTATTTAATGAATAACTTTTATTTTTAGAATCGTTATATAAATAATATTTTCACCAATTTGATCCATAAATATTCCGGAAACTATAGATTCATTAAGAAGGCATTAAACTAAAGGGCAAACTACATTTCAAACTTTGTAAAAGTCAAAGATAAAACGTTATTTAAAATAGATGCATCAGGTAGGGGAGAGGGGGGGGGTTAGTGTGGACAGAAAAATTTAATTTTATAAAATTCTATGAGCATTTTTAAAATTTCGCAACCCTTTCAAATTGAAGAATATTTTCTGTTTATTAATATACAGGAAAGATGATGATAAATATAGTTAAACAATAAGAAAATTGGCAGTTTTTAACATTGATCCATGCGTCCACACTAACCCCTTGTAGGGGTTAGTGTTGACAAAACCAAAATATGTTGGGGGCTAGTGTGTACAGGTAATTTTTTATACAGCATAAATGTTCCTTATTATCTAAACTTCTAAGTTTAAATTACAGTCTAAAGGGTTTATGGAGAAAGAAGTAACACCAACAATCACAAGTTGTGTGACTTTTTTTTCTATTATTCTCATTTTTAATTAGGGAATTATTTTTCATATCAAGAAAAGTAAAATGATGTGCTAGATCTTTTTTTCTGCAGAAATACAACATCATAGACACTAAAATCATTTACACTTTCCATTCTGCCTACAAAATATACAATATTGCAACATCTAACAGTTGGTGACGATGGGATTCGTTTATAATAATGTAACAGTTGATATTTTTCATGCTTCTAACCAACATTGAAAAAAATGTATATTGTGTTTTATTGAATTAATTTGAAATTAAGACTAAATTAAACCTCTAAAAATGCAAAATTAGAGAATTAAAAAAAAAAAAGAAAAAGAAAAAGAAAAAAAGAAAAAAAAAAGAAAAAGAAAAAATTTCAAATTTTTGCTTGAAATGATTTGATAAAAATTTTAAAACATATCGTTATTTACATGGAAAATAGTCTTATTTGATGTTTAATATAGTAACTACTTTTGAAAGCTAACATACTTTCTGTAAATCTTTACATTATAATAAATTTAGTACTTAAAATACAAATTATGCAGTGCAATAAGTACAGTAGTGTGTCTACACTAACCCCATGCTAACATTGTGAAGTTATTCTTCAGTTATACTCATTTAACCAATTTAATATCTTAATGAAGGTTATAGAAATAAAAAAGACAAGTCCCACTTGTCTTATAGCAACTTGTTTATTGGATTCTAAATATAAATTCTTTGTGCTGCAAAAATGAAACAGAAATCTTATTTTTACTTTTCATGCATGAATTTAAACTTCTTGCAACTATTCAAAAACTTTTTAACCCCTTGCAAATAAATTTTTGCTTAGTATGGAGTAGACTGTTGTCAGTTTGTGTAAATTTTTTAGTAATTTTTTCTACATTATTTAAATTGTTATTTTGAATGTCTACATTAACCCCTTGTCCACATTAACCCCCCCTCTCCCCTAGTTATGTAAAATGTATTTAATGATAACAAGTTATAGTCATTTATTCCAGTTCCATTAAGATTACTCTTTAATTTATCCAAAATTTATTTTATTGACAAATGTTAAGCATATTTCACTGTATTACATTATCGCTGAATAAGACGAATTACACATTATTAAGTTATTAGTTTATTAACTTTGAGCATGCATTTCGAAATTAAGGAATACATGAAACTAATATACTCTAGTGTTACTTTAAATCACTCCGTATCTCAAATTATGGCAATAAATTCCAGTTGATACAAACATAAAATGCTTTAAGTAATTTTAGCTAATAGTAATTTATATGATATTGTTGTATTATCTGAGTTAAAAAGTTTAACATATCCTAAGCAAAATTATTGAATAAAATGCATACAAATTAAACGTCCATGAAGTTGCAACTTATGGCATTATATTTTACACCTTTTGTATGAAATTTTGTACTTAGAAGCATTGGTTCTGGGGCATAATATAAGAAAACAAATCTGTTGTTTTTATATTTATGAATCACCTGGTATATCTATCTCAATGTCAATATTCGACCACGAAATTAATTAAACTTGACAAAAGACAGCAGCAAAGCCGCAATATTTAACAAGCAGGACGAGTATTGGCATTTTTATGAATAATGTTTTCCAAATTTTTTTGTTATACTTTTAAAACCCAAGCTAGTTAAAATGAAGGTTTTCAAAAATAAATATTAATAACTACGCTATTATCAATTAATTTCTTTAACTTTAACTTTAGAATGAATTGTTTTACCTCTTAAGCAAAAATATTTTGATCCTTATCTGACAATATGCTATTTAATGAATTACAGTTATTTTTAGAATTTTATGTAAATTATATTTTTATTAATTTAATCCATAAAAAAGTCTGGAAATTATAGACACATTAAAGAAGCATTAAGCTAAATGGCGAACTATATTTGAAACTTTCTAAAAGTCAAAGATAGAACGTTATTTAAAATAAATGCACCAAGTAATTATGTATAATGTATTTAATAATAGCAAATGATAGCCATTTATTTCAGTTCCATTAAAAGTACTTTAATTCATCCAAAATTTTTTTATTGATGAACGGTAAGCATATTTCACTGTATTACGTTATCTCTGAATAAAAGGAATTACACATTATTAAGTCATTAGTTAACTTTGACTTAATAATGTTATGTTTGTTATTATGTCTTAAATGTTTATTAACTTTGAGCATGCATTTCTAAAGTAGCGAAAACATGAAACGAGTTTACTCCAGATTTATTTTAAATCACTCCGGATCTCGAATTATAGCAGTAAATTCAAAATGAAACAAACATAAAATGCTCATAAAATGCTTTAAATAATTTTAGCTAAGCATAATTTTCACGATATGGTTTTATGACATGACTGAAAAAATTTAAAATTTTTTAAGACAAATGAATAAAATACGTACACATTAGACCCCCCCCCCATACAATTGCAACTTTTGTCATTATATATGGCCACCTCTTTTATGTAGCTTTGCGCATGAAATTATTGGTCCAGGGACAATATTTAAGAAAATAAACCTATTGTTTCGATATTTATGAATCACCTTGCATATATATCTCACTGTCAATATTCGATTACGAAATTACTTAAACTTGACAAAAGGCAACAGCAATATCTGCAATATTTAGCACGCAAGACGATCTTAGGCGTTTTTAAGAATGATATTCTTTTTTCAAACTTTTGTGTTATTCTTTTAGAACCCAGTCTACTTAAAATAAAATTTAAAAAATAAACAAATATTAATAACTACGCTATTATAAATTACTTTCTTTAACTTTAACCGAAAGAATGGCTGAAATTCTGAAGCAAAAATATTGTGGTCATTATCTGTGAACATACAATTTAATGAATAACTTTAATTTTTAGAATTGTTATGTAAATAATATTTTCATAAATTTGATCCATAAAGATTCTGAAAATTATAGATTCATTAGGAAGGCATCAAACTAAACGGCGAACTATATTTCAAACTTTGTAAAGTTCAAATTTGAAACGTTATTTAAAATAAACGCATCAAGTAATTATGTAAAATGTATTTAATGGTAGCAAATGATAGCCATTTATTCCAGTTCCATTAAGAGTACTTTAATTCATTCAAAATTTATTTTATTGACGAACGGTAAGCACATTTCACTGTATTACGTTATCTCTGAGTAAGAGGAATTACAAGTTATTAAGTTATTAGTTTATTAAATTTGAGCATGCTTTTCTAAATTAACGAAAACATGAAAATAATTTACTCCAGAGTTATTTTAAATCACCCCTTATCTCAAGTTATAACAGTAAATTCCAAATGAAACAACTAACATTTTATTTCTTATATGAAAAACAAATGAATTTTTTTCATGTTTTTTATTCATATGATATTAAATTAAATCTAAAAGTAATACGCTAGAATAACACCCCTTTAAAGTAAAATTATTTTAAAAATAACGATAGAGCAAAATATACCTATAAAGTCATTTAAAGCAGCTGCAATTTCGTTATGTTAACTGCGGCTAAGTGAATGGCTTTTACCACTGAGCTTCTGCCTCAAAACACTGAATACATGGAGACATGGAGAATTTAAACGTTACAACAATGCTACAATTTATAAATGTTAAACAAACAATGCTAATAAACTTATTTTGATAAATGAGAATAGATGCATGGATTGGAATATACATGATAGCAAGCTTTTTTAAGACTAATATTCTAAATTACTGTCCATATTCGATTTTGAAATTAATTAAACTTGAAAAAAGGCAGTACCAGTATCCACAATATTTAACCCCTTGGCGACGGGAGCCTTTTGCGAAATTTTTAATGTTTTGTTACCGGTTTTGAAAAACAGAAATTTGTTCCTTCTTAAATCGGGAAAATGCTCTGATTGAATAAGTCAAATTTTACAGTATAATTTTACCGGTGGGAATAAACAAGGATTCTTAAGCCTTTTTGTGGCACGTATACGTGTCGTCCGTCGCCAAGGGGTTAACAATCGAGGCGAATTTAGGCGTTTTTAGGAACTGCATTTTCCCCAGAATTTTTTGTTACACTTTCAGAACTCGGTCTACTTAAAATAAAAATTAAAAAAAAATAAATGTTAGTAACTACACTATTATCGATTAATTTATTCAACTGAATGAATTGCTGAAATTCTAAAGCAAAAATATTTTGATTATCAACTGTCAACATACTATTTAATGAATAACTTTTATTGTTAGAATTGCTACAATATAATATTTTCATAAATTTGATCCCTAAAGATGCTGAAAATTATAGATTCATTAAGGAGGCATTAAATTAAACGGTAATCTACAGTTTAAGCTTTGTAAAAGTCAAAGATAGAACGTTACTTAAAATAAATGCATCACGTAATTATGTAAAATGCATTTAATGATAGCAAATTATAGTCATTTATTCCAGTTCTATTAAGAGTACTTTAAATCATTCAAAATTTATTTTATTGACAAATGTTAAGCATATTTCACTGTATTACGTTATCTCTGAATAAGAGGAATTACGCTTTATTAAGTTATTAGTTTATTATTGAGTATTCATTTCTAAATTAACGAAAACATGAAACTAGTTTACTCCAGATTTATTTTTAAACACTCCGTTTCTCAAAATATAGTAATAAATTCAAGTTGAAACAAACATAGAATGCTTTAAATATTTTTTTTCTAATTATAATTTCATTGACATGTTTTTATTGACTGATTGACAAAGTTTATTATATTTTAATCAAATTCTTGAATAAAACAAGTACACATTAGACCCCATGGAATTGCAACTTATATCATTATATGTGGCATTTTTTTTATGATACTTTGCACTTTGAAGTATGCGTTCAGGGGCAATATTAACGAAACTAGTCGTTGGTGGCCACCGTAATACTTACCCATCATGGATATGTATATGAAAATATAACATGTGAAACTATTTATACAATGCATTGCAATTCATAAACAAAATTTAAGTATTGTTAATATACATAGTAATGCTATATTAAAGAACTGCTGATGTACCAATTTCGACAAATAATATAAAACGCCAAACTACTCAAGCAGTACCGAACTGCGTAAAAGAAACATCCTTATAACTCCAAAAATAATAATTCTATTAACTAACAATTAACTGCGTCGGATTAAGCGTCTCATTTCCAATTAAAATATACTTCTGAATTGAAATTTGAGTGAAATACAGGGTCATGAAAAATCGAAGAATGTGGAAAACAAGATTACAAATATCTCGGCAACTAATAATCCGATCGACTTCGTTTTATATGCAAAATGTGTGTTATTTTATTGCATTTTACGTTCATTCCTTAGAACAAAAAAATTCGAAAATTTTTATATAGCTTTCATCAGAACGAATTTTTCGAGAGTCCGAAAAAAATAGTTCCGGATAATCGAGGTTGCTGATATTAAATAGGGTTCGTCTCATTCTTACATATTAACTGCATACAAAATTTAAAGTCTCTATCTCAATTTGTTCGGGAGATAGAGCGTTTACAGACAGACAGACAGACAGACAGACGGACGGCAAATATTTTTTTCTAAAAATGTTTTTCGGAATCTCCACTATCTAAAACGTGTAAATCCGTCAAAAAAAATTTTCAATTTAAAAACGATTGCAAGACTTACCCTATACTTCGTATGATGGGTAAGTAAAAAGCCTAATGTTTCGATATTTATGAATCACCTTATATATGACACTGTCAACTAATTTACTTCAGAGTTATTTTAAATCACTATGTATCTCAAATTATAGCAATAAATTCCAAATGAAACAAACATAAAATGCTTTAAAAAATTCTACCTAAAAATAATTTACGTGATGTAGTTTTATTGAATGTCTAACAAAGTTTTACATATTTTAAACAAAATTATTGAAATACTTACACATTTAAAGTATTTTGAGGGTGTTTGTCTGAGTACTTAGAAAGGCAATTTTATTATGAGATTATTAACAAGTTTAAATCACGGAAATTACTACGACTTTTTTAAAGTTATTAGGAATATATTTGTAATTTTTATTTGAAAATTTTATCTGTATTAAAGATCCTACATTATATTATTTAACATCATCACCCTTTTTTATCTTAACCGGAGATGATTACTCCAAAATTTGGTGTATATTTTATCTTATTTTGTATGTCAACATACAATTAGCAATATTTCTTATGATTCATTTCTTTTTCTATCTCTACGCTAGCTGTGTTTCTATTTTTTTTTTTCTGGATGTTATCAACCGCAATAATACATGTATTTAAGTACTTTAAAGCACAGTATTTAAGATTTAAGTACTTTGATGTAGTATCAAAGAATATTATCCGTATTTAAGATGACTTTTGACATTTACGATGTTGTTACAGTTCTGTAACATACAATGTAACTACAATGAGAACTAATAATGCAGATTATTTATATTAGGAGAAAGTAAAACAACATTGCATACCAAACGTTTTTGCAAAGTTAAATCACTAATAAATCCAAATTAGTTGAAAATGCACTAACATTATGTATATAAACCCATTCAACTGTTCTGTTAAAAGGTTTTTTAAATAATTAGTAATATCTTTGTATTTTTTATTTAAAAATTCAATCTATATTAAAGATCGTATTATATTATCACCACCATCCTTATCCTTCTCATCAATTTTTATATTATTCGAAGATGATTGCTCCAAAAGTATCATTTGCTGTGCATTTTTTCTCATTTTCTATGTTGACATAAAATAAGCGAGATTTATATGATTAATTGCTTTACCTATCTCAACGCTAGCCTATGTGTCTATTGATTTATTTTGAAGCTCCAATAATACAGATATTTAAATATTTTAAAGCTCTTTATTTCAGATTTAAATACTTTGATGTCATTTTGTATACATGAACTGATGACCATTTGGCATTTACTATTGTATTAAAGTTCTGTAAAATGTAAATACACTAAGAACTAATAATACTTATATTCTATGTTAAGGGTATATAAAAGTATAACAACCATGGATCCAAAAGTTTTTCCACAATCAAATCATTATTAAATCAAAAATGAGTTAAGAATCAAATAACATTCTTTATATAAAATCATTTAATTGCGAAAAAATATGTATTGATTTAAATCGATACATACTTGAAACGTATTACCACGAATAATTTTCAAAATTAATATTTTGGGTAGCCCTATTTATGATTTACAGATTTATATACACATTGCATAGTATACTAAGAGCTAGTTCCACTAAACGAATAGCATATTTGAAAAATTTTTGAGAACTTTTCTACGACCTTGATTACGATCTTGAAAATTTTCACACAGCAAGTAATATTAAAAAAGAAAAAAGATGAATTTAAAACTCCATATTGCAACTGAAAATGTATTTCCTGCTATCATTATTTGTAGGCTTAAATAGTTTAATTACACTGATAAACAAGATTTCTGTTTCTATCTAAGTATGTGGGGACTTTTATATTTTAGGTGGTGCTGTGAAAGAATATGCCATTAAAAAGTTTCCATCACCCACAGATTTTTTAAAAATTCAAAATCTTGAAAATCTGAATTTTGTAGTACTTATTCAACACATATAACTTATGAAATTTATCATTTAGTATTTTAGTAATGAGAAACTTTTAAATAAACACTAATTAAAGCTTAAAATTAATATTTAAAACACTGAAAGTATTCATTGTTCATAAAGTTTCAGAGAAATATAGAAGAATTTTTGTAAAAAGAAATGATATTAATAAGAAATTTCATACTTTATGTAGCGGTAAATGTCTTATCTGTGGCTGCCCTCTTATAGGCCATTGTTCCGAGTTATATTGACAATTTAAATCAGACATTAAGCCACTTATATCATTAAAATAGCATAAATCATCTTTTCTTGAAAAAAATGTTGAATATTTCTTATGTTTATCTCGATAAATATATATCTTTGCATTGTTTTTCAGGAGATTCCTACCTTGCAATCTTGATCCAAGTAATTCTGAGTTTTTCGTTGATAAATTTAAGTTTCTCACGAAATCATTTAATTCTTTTTGAGTAATTAAGTGTGTTTCTTCATTTATGCCAGGAGAATAGTTCATATCAGATGTAGAGGAAGTTTCAGTTTTACCAATTTCCATTTCTACTGCTACATCGTCATACGTATAATTCCCTGGATGTTTCGGTATTTGTAAATCATCATTATGTAATGCTGTTCACATTGCTGAATCTAAGTTCGGGTACTTAATTTTATGTTTACTTCATGCAGAGAATATTTTAATTTTTGTAATACATTAGTAGCAGTCAGTTATATGATCCTTCGGCATGCACCATATCATGGGTATAACAAAGGACATACACTTTTTTGTACCTTTCATCCATGCCCGGAGGTTTGTAGCACATCGTGTACAACAAGAATGAGGTGCCCATTTCTTATCTTGTTCACCTACTTTATATTCAAAGTACATGTGATAGGCAGTCTTTATTAACGGCGTGAAAGTGCATCGATGCTTTTTCAAAGTTAGCTCCCCGCACATATAGCAAAAATAATCGGGTACATTAACGCATCTTCTAGACATGTTTTACATATTGTAGAGGAAAATAGCATAATTATAATCAAAATTTAATTAAAAAGTCTTACAGAAAAAAAATAGTAGCACACTCGCCCCGAAAGTTTCAACTACCATACATTTGCGTTAAAGTCAAATACTGTGGGGGTGGCTAGAGCTGTCTATTCAAAGTCGCTAACATAAAATTTATTAGGGGGACATATGTTTCTACTCTCTTACAGTATCTTATATCGTTGTAATAATAAAAAGGAATGTTTATGAGAATCAAATACATGAAAGAGAATAATATAATATAATTATAGTGCCTATATGATGCCTATATATTCCAAATCGTATAAATGGAATTTCTCAAAATTGGAGGGTGATAGAAATTTTTTACAAACATATTCTTTTTTAGCAGCTTGAAATCTATAAGAAACACCCAACGTATATAGAGAAACAGAAAATTCGTTAAAATTTGTTTATCAGTGTCATTGTTCTTTTTTTTTCAATAGATAATTTTTCTTTGTGTTCCCCTGTAAATAAATGATAAGTCCCATGACCACCATATATTGTACTAAGAACCTTCTGATACACCTCATATTTATGGATATAAATTTCAATATGTTTAAAATACTGTAATATCAGCAAGATACAAGGAAAATGATTTTTATTAATAGACCGCAATGTAACGTATTTATTTGCAGTGCCTTGCATATGAACCGAAAATGCTAGACTTTAATTTTCAGAATTAAATATGTCATTCTAAATCCCAATGACACATATCAATTTCAGGGAAGTCGAAATATATTTACGTGAGTTAGGGAAAGGACAGGCTGGCAGACAGACAGAGAGATGGACAGACACACAGATGAACCAAATTCAAACCTTTTAAACTATACTAGAACGTGTTAAAAACACTGTAATTGATAATTCACATTGATATACATCAATATATATCATTAGAAGTGTATCAGAAGATTCCTAATTCAGAATATGATGAACATTGAACTTATTGTTCATTTACAGGGGCACACAAAATAATTTTAGTTATTTAAGAAAATTAAACAATAATTAAACTATTGAAGGCTACAAATAATAATAGTTGAAAGTGTATTTTAAGTTGCAGTTTGCTGTTTTAAATTTACCTATTTTTTAAAATATTACTTGGCGTGTGTAAATTCTAAAAATCATAATCAGGATAGTACAAAAATTCTCATCAATGTTTATTTATTGGCGGAAATTGCTGAGTGGGAATTTTCAATTATGCTATTCTTTTAATTGAAAGAGCTTTTAGCATAATATGCAGTGTGCATATAAATCTGTAGATCATATAGGGCTATCCAAAAAGTAAATTATAACATGCCATTTTAAATCCCAATGACATATATAAATTTCATGGCAATCGGGTAGTATTTACGGGAGTTTGAGCGTGGACAGACAAGTAGACAAACAAACAGACGGATAAACACATACACGAACAGAATTAATAAATCTTTTAAACTGTACTAGAGCGTATTAAAAAGATTTGCAACAGATAATTAAAAGACACTTGTATTTTGATCATGTCGTCAATTCCAAATGTGTATTTATTAAGTTTTTTTCAATTCAATGACGAATTGTTTAAATCAAACTAATCTATGAAAAAAAAAAAAACTAAATTTTTAAATAAAGTGTGCGATGATATTTAATTACTTTTCTTTCAGTTACACCCGAAATATTTTATTTTTAAATTTTATTTAAAAAATATAATTTTGCATGACTCTTCAATTGATCTAAAGGAAAATCGATCAATAAACATAGATACCTCGAGGGATAAACTCTCCGGTTTTAAAAAGAAAGCAAAATTATTTTCAGTTGACAAAATTAATAAAATTAGCTTCATCTGTATATTTTATTTATTCATGAGTACAGTGAACTAAACGTATCTTAAAAAAGGGTACCTTTTAATCATACCCCTTTGGCACCTTAATAAAAACAGGCAATATAATTTTTTTTTTTAGATTTTTCATTTTAAATCGCTAAAGTAAAAAAATACATTAATTACATTTATTCATTAAAAAAGTACAAATGCAAAAGTCCATTAATAATTTACTGAGAGATACGTCTCTGCAGAGATTTTCTTAATAAAATAATTGAAATAAAATAAAACATAGTTTCTCATTTATCGGGCTTAAAGCTAATGACAATTATGGAAATATTATTGTCTAGTTTGGATATATTTATCATCAGCACTTATTAAAAAAATCATTATCTACTGTAGATAACTTCTGAAAGAAATAATAATAATAATAAAAATTGTATTTCAAGGCACAGATCTGTCTTGTGAATCAATAATTTTTTTTCCAGGGATGAAAAAATATGTAAGATTTAGAGAATCTATTTATAGCAATTATTCAATATATTTATATAAATATATATTGAAGGATTTTTGTCCTCCTAAATTAGGATATTTCCCAAATAGACAGTCTGAAACTTTCTTGCAGTTGCTACTAAGGAAAAAAAAGCAAGTGTATTATTAATTAAAAGTTATTTTTTAGCCCACGCTCTTTCCTTATCCGTTCGACTAATATATCATGTCCCCATCGGCACTCTGTGATGAAATGGTATGATTTTTATGAACGCAAAATTTTCACAATCACGATCATCCAAATAAACCTTTTCATAGATGTGTGTGACTGACGACAGTATCCCATGAGCCTTTTCAGGTCTCATGAGCTCACAGGCTATCAAAGCCTAATGTGTCCGTGAATGTACATATGTACAGGGTGTGATCACAAGGTATTAAGACTGATCTAAGAATGCAAAATTTATTGAACTTTTCTGTACAGTGAACTGAACTTCTTCGAAATATGAGCATTGGGCATCAACAAGCCGTTGGCAACATTTTTTTTTCATTGTTCATAGTTTCCCTGAAAATCTTCGTGCACATGGTTATTAAGGCCCCCGTCCTCGCTCAAGGAAAAGCCTAATAATTTCTAATAACTCTTTCGCATTTTGACATTTTTGAATGATTTTTTTGCATTGGATAGCTGAGATGCATGCCGACAGCGCACCTTTTTTACTTTTTCGATTTTAGTTGCAGATATTTCTTACAAAGTTAGTTTCACATTCAAAACCGGTTTCGAAACTGAAAGTGCTTTAAAAATATATCTGCAACCAAAATCGAAAAAGTAAAAAAGGTGCGCTGTCGGCATGCACTTCAAATATCCAATGCAAAAAAAAAAAAAAAAAAAAAAAAAAAAAAAAAAAAAAAAATCTATTATATATATCATCATCATCATCAACCGTTTTCGATCCACTGCTGGATGTAGGTCTCCCCCAGATTTTTCCAATGTTTTCTGTCTAGTGCTTTCGTCATCCAATTTACACCAGCCACTTTTCTAATTTCGTCACTCCATCTTACTTGTGGTCGTCTTCTTGGTCGTTTTACATCTCTGGGATACCACTGTAGTATATTTGTGCTCCATCTATTGTCTTGTCTTCTTGCAATGTGCCCAGCCCATTTCCATTTTAGCTGCTTTATTCTTTCAAGGATGTCAAAAACTTTTGTTTGATTTCTTATCCAGGTTATCCTCTTTCTGTCTCTTCTAGTTATGCCTAGCATACATCTTTCCATGCTTCTCTGTGTTGTTTGTAATCTTTGTATCATCCGTTTTGTTAGCGTCCATGTCTCTGCTCCGTAGGTTAATGCAGGTAAAATACATTGATTAAAAACTTTTCTTTTCAAACAAAGAGGCATATTACTCTTCAGAATAATACTGTTCTTCCCGAAAGCACTCCACCCATTTCTTATTCTTCTATTGATTTCATTCAAGATACTATTATCCGATGAAATTTCCTGTCCTAGGTACACATAACTTTGCACTTCTTTAATCTCAGTGTTCTTGTAGACAATTTTCTTTTTTGATGTAAATGAATTAAACATCACCTTAGTCTTTTCTAAATTTATTTTCAATCCTACATTGATGCTAGCTTCTGCAAGATCTTTTAGCATAATTTCCAATTCTTCAGGACTGTTACTGAAAATTACAATGTCGTCAGCGAACCGGAGATGACTTAAAAATTCTCCATTTATTCTAATCCCTTTGTTTTCCCAATCCAGCTTCTTGAAGATATTTTCTAAGACAGCATTAAAAAGTTTGGGTGAAATTGTGTCTCCTTGTCTTACTCCTCTTCCGAGCTTGATCTTCGCTTTTCCTTTATCTAAACGGATGGTTGCTGTTGCTTTCTTGTAAATCTTCTTTATGATATTGATGTAAGGTTTGTCTATACCAATGTCCTCCAGAGAATCTACTACTGCTGATGTGTAGACGGAATCAAAAGCTTTTTCATAATCAATAAAGGCAAGGCAGAGAGGTAAATTATATTCTTTATGCTTTTCTATGAGTTCCCTTACTGTTTGGATATGATCCATTGTGCTGAATCCACTTCGGAATCCTGCTTGTTCTCTAGGTTGAGCTGAGTCCAGAGCTGATTCAAGTCTTGTCGTTAAAACTTTGGTGAAAATTTTATAAATCACGGACAGTAAGCTGATCGGACGGTAATTTTTAATGTTTTCCTTCTCTCCTTTCTTATAAAGTAGTACCATCACAGCATTATTCCAATCTTTTGGTACATCTGACCTTTTGAGACATTTGGAAAACAGTAAGGATAGCCTTTATGCAAATTCTTCTCCTGCTTCTTTGATAAGGTCAATTGTAATTCCATCTTCTCCAGGGCATTTACCTTTTTTCATAAATCTAATAGCTTGTAAAACTTCATCTGTCATCACTGGGATTATCTCTTCAGTTTCTGTTAAGATTTCTCGTTGATCGTGTACGTTGATTTCCCTCTGATCTTCACATTTATATAGATCATTATAGAACTTTTCAACAATGTGGACTATTTCGTTGCTGATTTTGGTGATTGTTCCATCTGCTCTCTTCAGCGCAAAAATACCTTTTCTTCCAACACATAACTTGCGCTTAGCTGATTTTAAACTTTTGTTATCTTCCAGAACTTTTTTAACAAGATCACAGTTAAATTTTCTGATATCTTCTGTAACGCATTTTCTTACTATTTTACATAATTCAGCATATTCAACTCTTGATTTAGGATCATTTTTCTTCATTTTAAATTCTCTGCGTTTTTTCATCAATCTTCTTGTTTCTTCCGTTATTTTCTTTGTCTGTTTTACTTGTGCATCACCGGCTATCTTCTTAGCAATTTCTTGTAGAGTATTGGTTAGCTTCTTGTTCACTATTGTAACATCTTGCTCTTCTTCTAAAATTGATTGAAGTACTTGGAAACGGTTTTGAAGTTCCAAATGAAATTCTTCTTTATGTTTCTGGAGGTTTAAAATATCGATTGATTTCTTTGAGTGTAGCAAAAGCTTCATTCTTTCCACTTTAGTATTTAACAGCAGTTTGAATCTAACCAATCTGTGATCGCTTCCTGTATTGAAGTTATTGAGAACGCTGCAGTCCTGAATAAGATACTTTTTGTTGGTCAAGATGTAGTCGATTTCACTTGTTGAGCCATTTGGACAACGCCATGTCCATTTTCTTTGTGGCTTTTTCTTGAAAAATGAATTCATGATATACATCTGTTCACATTCTGCAAACTCAATCAATCTGTTTCCTCTTTCATCTCGCATACCATATCCATGATTTCCTACAGATAATTCACCTTTCTTCTTTTCTCCAATTCTAGCATTCCAATCTCCCATTATTAATTTTATGTAGCAATTTCCCTTTTGATGCATTGAAGCTACTTCATAAAAATCTTCAATTTCTTCATCAGAATAACTTATTGTTGGTGCATAAACTTGGGTAATTTGCAGCTTGTATCTTTTGGACACTTGTATTACTAATCTTGCAACTCTATCTGATGCACTATCATATTCTACAATGTGATTCTTCCACCTTTTATGAATCAGAAATCCTACACCACTTGTTCTTCCATCTTCTGTACCTCTGTAGTATAAAACATGTCCGCTGGCAAGATCAATCTTTTCTTCGCCTTTTCTTCTTACTTCACATAATCCTAAAATGTCCCAGTTGACCTTATCTAACTCTTCTTCAAGTTCCTGTAAACGGTTTTCAGAAGATAGGGATCGTCCATTGTACGTAGCCAAGGTCATCAACTTATGGCAGCCAAGCCGAGCCCGGTGATTCTTAGCACCCTCTGTCTTCATGTCTGTCTGATCGCTGCCGTAACCAGGAACATGCAGACTACCGGGAACTGAGGGCCGTGATTTGTTTTGTGAATTCATGGTAGAATAAGGGGGGTTGTGGCCAAATCCCTCCACGCTGGCCAAGCGGGTTGGAGGAAGCCCATCCGCGTTCGTTCCCCTTGCACTAGACAAGAGTACTAACAGGCTGTACCGATGGAAGGTGCGGATTGGAGATTAAGTCTCTGCTCCCAGTCGATTCCTTTAAGTCCTCCTAGAAGGCAATTAAAGGGTCTTCTCCTGGTTGATAAGCAGAGGCTATTAAACAGCCCATTATATATATATATATATATATATATATATATATTCAAAAATGTCCAAATGCGATAGAGTTATTAGAAAAATGCTTCCCCATAGGAATAGCATAAGCTCGCGAGCGTTTCCTCGAGCGAGGACAGGGGCCTTAAGGGACCTCATCTTAGCTGCTTGGACCGCTGAAATCATGTCTGATTATTTCTTTTTAAGTTCTGTCTGATTCGGAAAGAATAAAAAATAAATAAATAAATAAAAACCAAATAAAAATCCAAAAAAGAATGAAACGTAACAAATTAAAAAAAAATTAATTTAACAAATTACGACTATTTGGACATATCCAAAGACTAAAATTTTAAAAACTCATAAATAAATTCTACATTTAAATTAATAATAATAATAAACATCATTTTTATGATGATCATAACGAGTTTTATATTACGTACTCCATGCATTAAACATTAATATTCCTGCACCAATGATTAAAAAAGAAAACAGTACTTTATAGATATAGAACTTTAACTGCTTAAAATGTGCATTTTTATTTGATGGAGTTAATCAGACTGACTTCTAAATGCCTCATATTACGCTCGACATGGATTAAACATTAATAATCCTGGACCCATCGTAAAAAATTTTTAAATGAAATTTGTTTTATAATTATTGAAGCTGCAAATTTTTAAACTTCGAAACATCGCACATTTTAGATTTTTACACTGTTGAGTGGAGAAAAAAAAAACACTTTTAAATAAAAAAAAATTAAATCTTTATCACGATTTGTTTTCAAATTGCAATAAAAAATGTTTTTATTACTTTTTTTGTCATCGTGGCAACAGAATTATTCCAATTTTGGAAATTAAACATTGACCATTCAGAAAACGAATAAAATAAAATAAGTTTCGGAATTCAACCAATAAATAGATTCAGATATACTTCAGATTTTCCAGTTCTCTACCGAAGAAACAACTATTTTCCAAATAGTTAGAAAAAAGTGTTGCTTGGAGCGAGGCCGGGACTGTTGGGGCTTGCGGCAGTATTCACAGATTAAACTTACAAGGGGACCACCAGACATGGTACTCACAGATTTTGATGATTTCAAAGTATGTTGTAGGGGTCATACTACTAATTATTCTGGTGAAAGAGTTCCTTCAAATGGACCTTGGTTTTTGAGAAATTGGGTGTCAAAGTTCAGCGTATATTTCAAGTACTTATTAGTACCAACGCCGAATGTCAATTCGTGGCGTCGTGCCAAAGCACGCGTCTGTGACTCGAAAGGTTGTGAGTTCGAATCCATCCTCGGCTTCTATTTTCTTTTTTACTTATCTTTATATTTTGTACACTAGGGTGGGCCGAAAAAAACTTTTTTTCGATTTTCGATTATGGCGGGTGCGGAAAAGTGGCCACTAGTGGCACTCAGTTCACACAAAAAATTTGAAATTTTTTGGACATTTCCTTATCCTGCCGCAAATGACTTGAAATTTTGCAAAAATGCTGATTTTTGAACTTTTTTAACAAAAAATTTTAATATGATAAAACAAATTAATTTTGGTTGTATTTAGTTGAAAAGATATATTTAATGTGCCAAATGTCTAAATAACCTCTGAATATGCATTATTTTAGTGCTATGTTGTTTAAAAATGTACAGCTTTTAGCTTGTTTTGCGTTCGATACCAACGCGAAACAACCCAGAACTCACCACGAGGAGGTAGCTGCACGTCGAGTTCCACCCGCCCTCCAACCCATAGAATGTTATACTCAAAATGCATACTTTTTTACGCTACAAAGTCCTTCTTAGAAATTAATTTTGGCATCTTTTTCCGTGCTTGAAGTTTTGCTCTAATGAAGGTATCTCTTCCTTCACTTCCACATACCTTTGATGCAGCTTCTGTTACAATTTTAACAACTCTTTCCACAGCCTGGGAGTGACTTGGAAAACAGACTAATGACTCATCTAACATGGATCCTGAGATTACGTTTTCTTCTATTTCTTCTAGTGAAAAAGTTCTTGTTATAGGAGGCTCGCTGATTTCGGCGGCGACCCAGTCGATACACTCATAGTATTCCGTTGCTTTAAAGTTCAGCTTTGGAACTTCAAACTCTCGCACTATGTTGGTTTTTATTTTTTTTAAATTGCGGCATATTTTTATTCTTTCCCATGCCATTCTTCCAATATTCTGTCTATCGTCGTAAATAAAGAAGACCAAGGAACATAAATAAGAGAAAGACCAACGAAAGATTCAAACAAATACAACTTTTGCCTGTTATGCGCGAAAACGCTATAAAAATTAGCTAATTTAAAATACACATAGCAATTAAATAATGTATTATCTGACCTTATTTAAACATTTGGTATATTAAATATGCCATTTGAAGTAAATACAACCAAAATAAATTTAATTTAACATTTTTAATTTTTTTGTTAAAAAGTTAAAAAATTAGCATTTTTGCAAAACTTCAAGCCATTTGCGGCAGGGTAAAGAAATGTTCAAAAAATTTCAAATTTTTTGTGTGAACTGAGTGCCACCAGTGACCACTTTTCCGCACCCGCCATTATCGAAAATCGAAAAAAAGTTTTTTTCGGCCCACCCTATTGTACACTTTACAAATTTTAAGTATTTGTATTACTAGAGAAATTACTACAACTTTTATATTCTCTTAATAAATTGTATTTACATTTTTGAATTTTTTCATGAAAATTTATTTTTTTTTCTGCAAATTTTAAACTAATATTTCTTTTGATAACGCAGCAAAACTAATTTAAGCCTAGAACTTTTTTCTTAAATATTATCTATATTTTTTACTTTATGGACAATTCTGAAATAATGATTTTTCTTTTTTCTATCGCTTTTTTACTTTATTTTATAGTACTTTAAATGCAAATTTATCCTTTTTTGTATAAATAATACAAAATAATTTTCGCGTGAAATTTCTTAAACGTTTATAGGATTAGATAATTCAAGTAATGCATATCTTCGAAAGAGTAATAAAATATTAATACAGTAATGCTAAAATGCTAAAATGCAAATTGTTACCAGGTATCCAAATTTTCAATTTTCCAATTTTCTGTAAACACATTTATCTCACAAATTCAATCTCAAGAAAATTTATCGTTTGCACAAATAAGAAATGATAGATTACATTTATTTTTATTGCAAATCAAAACACTCTTTCCGTAATTCAACTAGAGTGCAAAAATCGTCTGTTAATAAAATTTACGATATATATAAAATACTATTTTTTTTCTCTTTTTCGTCTGCTTTCCTTTCCTCCGTGGAGTCCGTAATATAAAGATTTCTTTTTATTGATCATATATTTGCACTTATACAAAAATGATTAAACTTTTTTTTTATATTTTAATGTATTTTTAAACATATTTATAACGAATTAAGTATTCAAGGAATATAATTATGGAAATTTTAAAAAATGAAGTTTCAAATAAAGTAAATCGAATTTGCGTTTAGATTAAAAATTTTGGTAAAAAATACTGATTTTCTCTAAAAGCTCATAAACGTAAATTTAATTTCTTAAGGGGACAGTTTACCCCAAAATTGATCAAAAAATCGATTTTTGTTTTGAAACATTAAATGAAAGCCTGTTTAATTGTAAATATTTTAAAACCTCTTTTTCATCCATACGACAATCATATCTTGACATGTTGTAAATTTTGTTAATACACCTAACGCAATTCCCACACTAATGATAACTTTAAACTTTTTTCCCTCTATGTTTATATTTACTTCGCTTTCATGTTTTAAAAATGTTAAAGCTTTTTTTGCATTTGATACAGATATTTAAAATGTTTTATACAATTTGATTGTTATATATGTGTTGAATATGCGCATGAAATTAGACTTAACGTTATTATTATTATAATTGTTATTAATAAAAGTATATATGAAGATGTGTTAGATTTCACCACTTTGCACACCTTATATCAAATAAAAATATATATTAAATGGAGCATTACATTATCTAAAAATCCATGCACAGTATTGTGCAATACACATTTAAAAAAAAATGTGATTGATTAATCTAAAAATATTATTATTTAAAACTGTGGAGATTTTAAAATATTAAAATTTTCTTATACTTTATCAAAATTTTCATTAAATACGAATTTTTATTTAATTATTTGTTGCAAAATGTACTTTTAGTTGAACCGTGACCTGCAGTCAGTTCACCAATTGAGACATATTTTTTGAAATAATAGTAATAATAAAATATTGAAAAAGTAAACTGTCCTCTTCAGAAAATATCAAAAGGTTCAAAGCTTTAGAATTCTCAATTCTGCTTAAAATTTGTAACATGTAAAAAATATAAATATAAGTAAAAAAGAAAATAGAAGCCGAGGATGGATTCGAACTCACAACCTTTCGATTCTCAAATACGTGCTTTGGCACGACACGACGAATTGACATACAGCGTTGGTACTAATAAGTATTTGAAATATACGCTGAACTTTGACCCCCCCCCCCAATTTCTCAAAAGCCAAAGTACATTTGAAGGAACCCTTTCACCAGAATAATTAGTGGTATGACCACTACAACATACTTTGAAATCATCAAAATCAGCGAGCACCATTTCTGGTGGTCCCCTTTTTAGTCAAAATTTCGAGGTGAGCGGCGTGTAAGAGGGCGCATTATCGTGGTGAAAAATCCAAAGGGTGAAATACGAGTGAAAATTCAGTCAGCACTTTTACTTATCGTTTCAGGACAGTATTGTTAGACCCATGTCTCATCATCAGATACAAATTTATTCAAAAGTTATCATTTTGCAAGTGTTCAAAAATTTTTCGACAGTGGTTAATGACATGCACTCCCTCCACTACCGATCTACTCATTCGAATTTCCCAGAGACAACTAACGCGTTTACGCTCCATTAGCTGATTTCCTCCTCTACCTCACCCTCTCGGTGAGGCGTCCCTACTGAGGAAACAATCAGTCTTGAAATTTTCTGAATACATCATGTGTGTATGTACGTAATGGCCCAAGAGTTGAGAGAAATATCCGATTTGCTTCAAATCAGCTTTCTAGGTTTTTTTCTGATATGGCTATTCTCTGATTTGATTTTGGAGTTCATTGGTTTCATGTAAAGGGAGGAGGGGCGTTGGCTAATCCTCTTTAATTTAGATAAATGAGCTTTTGATGAAGAATTATCCAATTTGCTTCAAATTTGGTGTACTTCAAATTTGGTAACTTTGTTTATTCTGATAAGTTCCTTACCTTATTAGATTTGGAGATTCATTGATTAAGTGAAAATGGTTGGATATAGGAGAGAAAATCTCCTACAGGTTTATTCTGCGTCGAGTCCGGTGTGTGTGTGTGGGGGGAGATGTTTCGTGATATGCTATCAAAAGTTTTTGTGCATTTGATTTTTGCTTTACTACATTCTGGTCGAAATCCAAGGCCACTATTATCAATAATTTTTTGCATATGGTATTCATTCTGTTACATTGTGTAAATTGCCCACTTCTGATGAGACCTTAACTTTTTTGTTTATGATTTTGCTTTTCTTGTTCAGGTTTTATATGTTTATAATTCTTTTATGTTTAGTTGTTTTATACTCAGTTTTTTATGGTACAAAATGCTGGATCTGCGGAATACATTTTAAAAATAATGTGCTGTATACATATATTTACATATATTAAATATAATACTAATTAATACTATAGTAAATGTTCAAATTGTTAAATTCTAACAGAATTTAAAAACAGTTTAATTTGAAAATAAATAAGGGCTTTTTTTCATATGCATTATAAAAGGATTTTTTTTTATTATTCTGATAAAAAAATCGGTAGTTACCAATTAAAATGAAGGAATAATTTCTAATGTCTTTTGAAATGTTAATTAAGACAATTCTAAAAAAAGCAATGATACCGATTTAATCTACATTAGAAAATATTTTTTTCTAATTAAATAGATTTTTTGTTTTTTTGTTTTTAAATATAATGGTAAAAACTAACATTTACTTATTACTTTTTTCTACAGTTAAATATGCATCACAAATATTGCTAATCTCATACAGGTGTCAACAGAATTTTAGCAAATATGCGTTGCCCTACAATTTTTAATGTTTTCCCTCCATACTTTATATATGGAATAAATAAATAAATAAATACATAAAAATAAAAATCCATTTGAAAAAAAAAAATCAATTTTTAAATCATGTTACATGTGATTAAAAATTGCCATTTTACAGAATTCAGAAGTTTATAAAATCTTTCATGTTTTTTAAACTAGAAGCTAGGAACAAAATATTGAATAAGATAAGAAATCCTCATAATTTTAGCAAATGATTTTTATAAAATTCTTAAGTACACCATAAATTCAAAGTAATATACGTCCACGTATTGCAGATGCAGAAGCAAGATTACATATGCCGCCTGCATACGCACTTTTTCATCTGGATCATCGAGTAGAAAACTTAGAAACTTTCTGTTTAATGTGCAGAATGAGTTTAAATGCACCGTAAATAAAGGTACAGATACTTGATATTTGGTGCTTAATCTCAGAATTCTATTACTTTTAGCTACATACGAAATAAGTTTCAAACCATTCCTCTTGTCATTGGCCTCAAAATTGCTCTAATTTTTTATTGCTTATGCAATTTCACTATTTCCTAAGTGCAGCTTCTATCTAACATTTCACAGCATAGTCGGAAGACTCATGTTATGGTCTAACAGATATAACACCAGGGATTTATATATATATATATATATATATATATATATATATATATATATATATATATATATATATATATATATATTACGAATATTTTAATATATATTGAAATAGCAATTAAAATTCTGGTTTTTGAAAAAGCAGAATCTAATCACAATAAAAAGATTGAGTCTGCATTTTTATAAGACCATGAAATCTGGGATTTATTTGAAATTTTCTTTTATTAATGAGCCTGTTTTTAATATATTGAAATAATAGGTAAAATTATGACAGATGTAAATTTAAATTTTGTGTGAAAAAATCCGGGCCAGGATTCGAACCAGGGATGTATTGGTTGAAGCCAGCCAATTTTACGTAATTTGATGCTCTTAAAATTGAGCCATCCCGGACACGAACACTGGAGGACTATTTCACCCAAATAATCTCAAAGATCACTTAATCTGATCTGATACTCTGGATCAGCTCAACAGAATAAATCGAAGGTCAATATAATCCTCCTAATTTAATAGGTAAAATTCCAGTTTTTGGGAAATTATGTATGATTAAAAGAAAATATCAATCTCCATCTTTGTAAGGCTATAAAATCTTCGATTTACTTGTAGTTTTTTTAGTTGCTATTTTAAATTATATTAAAATAATAGCTATAATTCCACTTTTTGAAAAATTATGTGTCATGAAGAGAAAACGATAATATTCTGCATCTTTATATGTTTTGTTGCTAATTTCAAACAAATGCAAAAGAGAAAAGTGGGATGCATTATTTTTTTCTCTCTCTATTGAATTATAATGGTTTAAGCCTTTGAAATTTCCTAAGAACAGCCTTTTTGGAAATTTGTAACTTAAATGAAAAAGAAATTTTCATGTGTGATTCGGTAACTGTCTGTAATCTGTAAGCCGTTTTATATTTTTTTCTAAATATTTTTTTTATATTTGTTGAATTTTTTTTAAGAAGTAAAAGTTAAAATATAATTAATTGCAGTTGTTATAGCTTATTTTGTGGAGTAATAACATATTTTTAATCTGTAGTGCTTGACCTTTTGCCTGTTAAAAAATCTACCTGAAAGCGCACTGACTGGTCTGGTCATCCAGCTTCGGAAGTCCATCTTAATAAAAAAATTTTGAGTTCCAGCATCGGGGTTCGAACTAAGAACCTTTTGTTTACAAGTGATATGTTTTTCCGCCAAGCTATGATGTCTACACGAAAAGCGTTGTATTTAAGGTTAATTTTTAAAATTTTAATCGCTAAAATGAACGAATGACATTGGAAAAAGTAATTGAATTAAAGTAATAGACTTTAAAAGAATTTTATGATTTTTCTATGACACGAGGTATTCAGCTGTAAGTATGTAAAATTTGAAGTCTCTTACTTATACAGTTTTTGTATACGGACTCAGTGATGGACGGAGAGACAGAAGACAGAGACGAATAGGGTTTCGTCAGATGAACGAAAGTCTAAAAAAACAAATACATCATCAAGCGTCCATAGATTTAACGTAACGGGGGGAAGGGATTCCGAAGCAGGGTCACCAGCCATCTTACATCAGTTAGCGCTAGTAAGGTATAAATCTGAAAGAAATGATCATTAAAAGGAGATTCCATGTGAGGAGATTCTATATGAGTTTTTCTCACAATCGGTGACAAAACTCATTCTGTAAATGTACTTTACTTCCAGGCATTATTTTTCTCAACACACATACACACGCACACAGGTTGGTCTACCATGTAAAGTGAGGAACCGTGTTTACACAATACGTTCTGAGTAACCTTAGAAATTGTGGTCAAAATCCTCAAAATGCAATTTACTGATACGTTTTCACATTAATAAAAGCTATAACTATATTAAAAATTATATTTTTCTTGTAACATTATTTTTTATTAAATAAAACAGCAGGAGATGTTTTGCATATATATCGAGTAACTGGTTCAGCTTACACACATGGCGTTGTGAGTAACATAACCTCGAACTAAGATAATAAAAATTGTTACTCAGAAGAACGGGAATTTTTACCTGCTGTGTGTTTAGTGTTGATTGCTATAATGAATTAAGATAATTCTCTTTCCTCGTCACTATAAAATTTAAGACAAAAGAAAAAAACAACGCTTATATATATATATATATATTCGCACAAAATTGCAATATCCGTCTTTGTTTGCATTTAGCGAGTGTTGAGGAGATATTCATTTTCTGTTGTTCTATACCTTTGCTCTACAATGCGATTCATATATAATAGATCGGTTTGATCTCAAATGTTATAAATTCCGAATCAGAGATTTTGTGTTTCATTTAGAGAAATATACAAATCATAACGAATCAACATTACATTCATAAACCGGTTGAAAAACAAATAAAATGAAACGTAACAAACATAATTATGTATAGAAAATAGATTATTTTTAACTAAGAATAGACATTTACTTCAATACTGATATATAGTGTCAAAACATTTCAGTTACTTCAAGAAATCACTTTTATAGAAAATTATATAAATATGATTTTATGTTGCAATGGAAACACAAATTTGATTTGAAATAGTATAGTGAATAATGAAGTTATATAATATTAAATCAGAAAATAGTGCACTAATCTGAATAATTAATATTTTTTAAAATCTTTAAACACTTTAATTGCATCTTTTGTATTTTACAAGCACATATATGCTCTATCAATGATTTGTAAATGCACAGGAGGTCGAAGTGACGAAGTATGATGAATTTAAAAATGGGCGAAATAAAGGGTGTTTTTGGAGGAAAAAAATTCCTAACGTCAAGTCAATTCTCAAGATATCTAATCCAAATAATTTTCTTTATAAATATACGTAATATTATCTAAAACTTTTGTACTGCTATATTTTTATGCCAACTTTTACTGATAAGGGAAAAAAACAAATAAAAGAAATAAAAAAAACATAAAAATAAAAGTAAAAACGAAAGAAAAAAGTGGGGTGGGAAAAAATATCCATTACTTCGTCAATTTTTAAGCTATTAAATCAGATTATATTTATTTTACATCTTCTTAATAATATCTACAGCTTTTGCAACGACAAGTTTTTTATAGGACCAATCCTTATAGCTAAAATAAATTTAACAAAAATAGTAGTTGAAGAAAAAAATCTCAAATCAATTACGCTTATATAATGACTCATTTTAAAATTTATTTTTTAATTTAAACGCATCCTAATGACAAGTATTCTAATTTGAGAGCTATATAATGTGACGACAATTTTACTTTTTGCCTCAAAAAACGCAAATCGGGAGCTAATAACCATTGAAATAAGTTTAAGTTAAAAGATAATAAAAATGGATAACTTTATTATTATTTAATAAAATTATCTTAATTTTCGCAAAATTGTATTATTAATCTATTTATTAAATTGTATTATTATTAAAATTATCAGTGGTTAGCTTTATTTTCCATTAATGCGAATTCATTAATTTAATAATTTTTTTAATTAAAAATAGTGAAATATAAACGCTATATAACAAAAATAACCTGAATATAGTTAACGGTAGGCGGAACAAATCGCCCCGGAAAAAATCACCCTGGTAAAAATCTCCCCGGTAAAAATCTCCCCCGGAAAAATCGCCCCGGTAAAAATCTCCCCACAAAGAAAGGTAACCGAAACATAAGGCTTTTTTAAAATAAGATTGAAAAAGCCCACACATATGAATAACAAAGATTTGATGACTTTGATTATGGCAATTATAATTTCAAGTAAATCACGTGCTAATCACGTGTATTTGTACTGGAAACAATTACGGCATATCGTTTTATATATGCATATCATTTAATAGTAAAAGCTCTATATCAAATAAGGTCATACTTCCATGATTATCGCAAGGGCAAACGGGGAAGCTGCCCCATCTACCCAAAATCAAAGAAAGGACTTTGGGTGCATTGGGATAGAGGGGGGGGGTTATATAGACGAAGGGAAAAGGAATTTACTTTCGAAGAATCTGTTTATTATTCTGCTTTTTGAGCTTTATTCTGCGGTTCGAATTTGAGTTACAGGAATGTAAAGTTGTATTGTTTTTTTTGACAAGCTATATCACATAAATAGAATGATCTTTAGAATAAAAATATGTACTTCGTTTCTATCTTTTTGTAATGGAAGAGAGAAAAGGGCTTTGTAATCTATATCAATGAAACTAAATGCACCTAGGAATGCAAATAAATGTTTGAAATACCCCAAAACCTCGTGATTTGTCACAAAAGCTTAAGCTAAAGAATTTTTCATTTGTATTTTTCAGGGAACATTATAACGTTTGAGTAGCGGGGAATAAATTTTGCTTTAATGAGAGTTTTAATTCAAAATTAATTTAAAAATCAATAATAATTTTGACGATTAAAAGAAAATGAATGACTGAAAAAAGAATATCAAATTTAGAAAAATATTTATTTCTGCCCATACGTTACCTTTAAAATGAAAAGTTTTAAATTTATATTCAATATTTTTCTATTTTTATTAAAATTCAATATGTGTATGCAAACATTTTACTATTTATAAACTAATTCTAGTAATGACTTACTGCGTGAAAAAAGTCTTTTTATTGTTCATATTATGAAACATATATTATAAGATTATCATAGATATTATGACTATGGAACATATTTGACGGTTCCGAAACATGTCAATGTATTTTATTTTTACTATAAAACCTTTCTCAAGAAAAATTAAAATTGTTATTAAAATGTTTATATAAAAGGTGAATGCTTTAAAATCTGATGATTTAAAAAATCAATTGGATTTAATTAACTTTTTATCATTAATTGATTTATCAGGACTAAAGATCTAATTTTTTTGAATATCATTTAATAGAGATTCATTTATTTTTATAAGTTTTTTGGAATCTAATTGATAATTTATTAGTCATTTAACGACTTTGAAATTTCTTGATATAAATTCATGATTTTTATATTGATTTTGGGAATCATAAAATAAATTTATTAGTTTTTAAATACTTGTTGTGATTTAAATAAAGAATTAAATTTACTTATTACAATTTATACCTAAATTAATGCGTATTATAATATTTGAATTAGAGTAATTGCAGATGATTTTATAAACAGCATATTGTTAAGTTAATTTGATGGGTTTTGACTTGTTATAACAGTTATCTTTAAAAAATCAAATAATCCTGACTCTGCAACAAGAGAGGCACAGCGTGAAATTTCATGGTTCTGTATCAGAGACAGGTCTATATTGTCTCTGTATTACAGAGAGTATACATCATGTATTGTGTTATCTTGGCTATTAGTTTTTAATAATCTAATGAGGTGATTACATTATTTCAATTTGTTTAATACATTATAACCTAATAACTATCTTATCTAGATGACTTTGTGATTTATTTGAATAATTGTGGATAATCATTATTTTCAATGCATGTTATACATAGTTAATATTTTTAGATATTTTTTCCCCAGCTAAATCTTTTTTCACTTCTTCTTCGTTTCTTTTTTTCTTTTTCTTTTTGTTTATCATGAACTGGAGCATTTTTTAATATTGATTTATATTTTATATGTTCTTCAATAGTATGTGATTCAAAGTTATATAAAATTTAGAATGTTCTCAGTTGGACACATGTAAATTCTCCTGATAATTAGTTTTTATTTGATAAAAATTTATTTTATTATATAACATTTTACTATAATTAATTAGAATGCTATGAAAATTGATATGAACATGTTAAAATCAACAAAAGGTACAGCCTTTTTTATCCCTTGAAGATGAATCATATCTTTAAATTAAAAACATAATTTTGCTAATAAAGTTACAACATTTTAAATGGTATGTCAATAATTTGATATTGTTTGTGGTTTTACTATTTTTTGTATCATATTCTGTGCATATTTTCATAACTTAAATTTTAAATTAATTTATGCAGTAAAGGTAGAATTCACTCAAATCTTCATTAATATAAATACTTTTATAATAAGTTAAGCTAGGCTTTCTGATAGTAGGAAATAAATATAAACAAACACAATTATATTTCTGTTGTAGTGGAAATTGGTATTTTCTGAAAATCATTTGACATACTTATTTTGAATATTATGTTGTAGACTTAGTGCATGCACCACAATAACTCACTAATGACTTAAAAATAATGACATTTAAAAAAGTACTACAGACATATATGTAAGTTTTAAAAGATTTAGTTATGGGATTTGTTACTAAATAAAAATACAATAATAGTCCAAATTGATTAACATTCAATCTGTTAATAATAAAAAAAATAGCACACAACATTAAGTAAACTAATGAATTAATGTTTTTGTTGATTCGTTCGTAAAAAAGAAAAAAAAAAATTCTAGCAATTTAGATATGTTTACAGTGTTAATGCAACAAAATATTGCTTTTTTGCTACAAAAAAGAAAAAGATAAAAATAGATCTTGAGTGTACAAAGTAAATAAATAAACTATCAAAATACTCTTGCATTACAGTTCAAATAAAATTTTTAGAAATGAATGAATGGTATTAAAAATCAATTCATTATACTAACAAAATTCATTTTTAGAAATCGTAATTTTGTTATTTAAAAAAAAAAAAAAAGAAAAGAAAAGAAAAGAAAGAAAGAAAAAGAAAAATCTGTTACGAAAAGATCATGTACTCTCATGACAAATAAATTTTATTAATCGAAAAAAAAAATAACATGCTTTTAATCGATAGCGATTTCTTACACTGCTATGCTAGTTTTTTTTTAGAGTAATTAATTGTTTTACGTGTTTCAGATTGCTTGTTTTTTTTCTTTTTCTTTGCAACTAAATATCATTTGCATTTAATGAATTAGTGCATATTTTCTTATAACCTTTTGCTCATACCAGTGGCCGAGAGGTTCAGTAGGTATGAGGTAGCTCATACCAGAGCCTTCGAAACTGGTAGAGACGGAAGGTTCTGGTTTCGAACCCAGTCACTCCCGTCGGCCTAATCGTTCGGAGTTTTTCGTGGTTTTCTTCAAACTTTAAATTTCCATGCGTAAATAGGCGTTAAATTCTCTTAGCTGCCCCTCTTCCTCGAGTTGAAAATTGATCGTCATAATTAGTAAATACAACGAACCTTTTGCTAAATAAGCCAAAAAAAGATCTTTATGAAACAATTTTTAACAGTTAATATTATCAATTTTTACTTTATATTCCACATTCTACGGAAAGAAGACATGTAATGGTATGAGCAAAGTTCCTACTGTTATTGGTTTAACCAGTAAACTTCCATTGTCTTGATGCTTTAAAATTATTATTCCCTTCAATCCATTTCTAAAGCTCAGAACAGAAATAATTATTTTGAGACTATTGTTATTTTAAGTTCTAAATTTTTGTATCCTCGTGAGCTATCTTCAGCAATGCCCGACTGATGCAGGGGCATGCGAGGCAGAGCTGCGGGGTGCCTGCTGTTTACCCCCTCATGAGTGTAATTAGAATTCTCTTTAAAAGGTATAAATGATTATAATTAGTTAATGGTGACCAAAATTGCGATATTTTCAAACAGGAAAAGAGTATTTAGGAAAAGAGTATGGTCCCCTTTCCATTCTCTGTTTCTAGTATCTCCCATCTACGCATGCAAAAGTCAAGCTATATCATTGGAAAACTAATGAGTTAATTAAAATTTTATTATAAAAACATAGTATTATATTGTTTTTTAAAAAAATTCTTTATTAATGTTTTTCTCGTTAAATAGCAAGTTAAAACCACTAATTATGACCAATTTAGGACATTTTCTTTTAAACATCTTATAACATACGTAGATAAGCAAAGTAAAAGCTTGCAATGAAATACTCGTATCAACCAATATATCACTTTTTCTACTATTATCCTACTAGAATTTTTTCTTAAAGTTGTGACCATTTTTTGTGAATATCTGCATCTAGATGTGAGCAGTACTGGGTACAAAATGCATGCATAGATACAATATGCATGAAATTTGATATTATTCACTTCCACATTACTCATAAAAAATTTCTGTTGGTTGACTCAAGGGTGGAGGCGGAAAGATACTTGCACCGAACCCTCCCCCATCCCCCCCCCCCCACCCCGAATGGCCTAAGTCGGACCCTGAGCTTGATTACATTAATATATAACTTTCATGCATGACGCTAAAATATTTTCATGATTTTTTCCAACATATAATTGATTATTTTTCACTGTCTCAGTAAATATAAACCTTTTAAATTATCAATTTATTCAAATTTTAAAGATTTTTTAAAATTACAGATTTTAAATTTTAACGATTCTTTAAGTTTCCAAAATTACCGCTGCATAAAACCTAAAACTTTCTGCTATTTATTTTTTTAATAAATCTCTAAATTTCCAGGATTTCTAAAATCCCTATTGCAGTAACTAATAGTTGGACAGTTTGTTTTCTTTTCATAAAATTGGGACACATGTTTAATTGTAATTGTTTTCTGCATATGATATCCTCTGCTGAGCTGTCTCCCAGAACTTTTAAAAACCGAAACTGACATCATTTTTTAAAAATATATTTGATTTTGTAAGAAATAGGAAACGCTCTTCGACCTTTAGATAATATTAAAAAAAAAAAGAGTTACAAAAAATATATACATTATCGATTGAAAGTAACTTGTGGAAATTCCAACTTTGTATTTTGGTACAGGATAAAATCTTGAATAAAATGAAGAATATAAGTGAAATTACAATTTCATTTAGTAGTTATAATTAATAGATAGTCCTGTATTCGAATTCTTTATGCAATAAAATAAGTTATTAATTTTATAGCCTAATATAGACAAGTAGGGTGCCAGTTTAAATCCGAAAAATTAATGTTAAAAAAAGTAAAATTAGCAAATAATTTACCGTTAAGCATTATTATATTATGTAACTTATTTACATTGCGGTATATTACTACTTATTTTCTATAAATGAACGATAAAACTATTCACGCGATATTCTATTGTAAGAATAGTAGTTGTAGTAATCTAGTAGTGCATGTCAGTAATTTAAATCAATTCCAATATGTTTAAAGCAGTGTAACATCGTTCAAATACACCATAAACGACCCCCCCCCTACACATAAGCAGCAATGTAACGAATTATTGTTTGTGCCATTATTGTTATTGTTGTTATTAATTATTGTTAGTATGTAAATTAACCATAAATACTATAAATCCAATTTTCAGTATCGAAAGTGCTAAAATAAACATTATTAATGTAAATCAATTACATGGAAATCTGAGTATTTTTAAGCTAGCTAGAGTACGGCCAGTCAAACAGCAAACAGAGAGACAGCCCAATTTATAAACTCTTTTGAACTTTGCTAGAAAGAGTTGAAAAATGTTATGGAGCACATAAGAAGACAAGATGAGGTGTTGAAGTCAATCCGATTAGCTCCATCAAATAAAAATGCTCATTTTAAAGATTTAAAGTTATTCATATATATATATATATATAAAAAAAAAAAAAAAAAAAAAAAAAAATCTACTATTTTCTTCACCATATTTCGATTATGCTCATTCAGTAGTATAATCAAGGTTAATTCACATAGAAACATTTTAGCCAAATCTTAACATTACTTTTTTTTTTTTTTTTTTTTTAATGGAATTAGTCAGATTGACTTCTGAACGCCTCATATTGTGTAGAACGTAGAAGCTGAAACCGGATTACACAAATACACACACACATACGGATATATAATACCATTATTCTACTCGCGTTACCCTCCCCTCCCACGAAAAAAAAAAAAAAAAACATCGCTGCTCAAAAAGAAATATTTTCACAGACTCATTCAAAAAACCATGTACATAAGCAAATACATCAAATCTCCTGCAAAATTATTTTGAATCGAATAGCACTTTTTATATATAAAAAAATATTCGATTTGAGTCTTGTTTTCTGAAACTTTTCATGCAAATCCCCCCCCCCCCCCTCCAAAGGAAAACAAAGTATATTTGTGAGAAAGGGAAATGCCATTCGATTTCCTATTAAAATTATTCTAGGGCTACTTTGCTGGGAGTAACTTTGCACCATTTTATATAGCGTTTAATGTTTCCATACAATTTTCTTTATGCCAGATAAATGAGATGAGGCGTAATGAGATGTAAATGCGTTACTCATATATATTCGTCATTTTTATAATCTTTTTCTTTTTCTTTCTCTCTTTTTTTTTTTTTTTTTTTTTTTTTATACAAATCTGAATTGCAAACTTTTTCCGAATTATTTTCAAAAAAAAAAAAAAAAAAAAAAAAAAAAAAGGTTGCTGCCCTGTTAAAAATGAATTAACTAGAATATTAGTCATTTTATGAAATCATATATATATATATATATATATATATAACTTAACTGTACTATGTACGTCCAATAGAGGAAGGAAATATTTAACAGAAACAAACGTAATATTCATTTAAAAACAAATGTTTTTACAGCTGATACTTGTAACTCATAGCCTAGTTACCGCCAGATAACAATAAATCCCTAGATCTGTCATAAGTACTTTATTATATCAGGCGAAAATTATTATTCGTAAATGCTGGCGACTGTATGACCCTACGATAATCTTTATCTGATGCTGTATTACATTATAAAATAAAAACATGGCCACTTTAGCGGAACCTTAACGGCATTTTAAATATCGCAAAATCTGTGGATTAAATTTCTCCTTTGCAAATTATGCCAAGAACTTTAAAAACTTTGAAAATTTAGCTTCTGCATTTTTTAAAAATTTTAGACATTGCACATTTTGAAGTTTTACATCGTCATAAGGGGGACAAACAAGTACTTTCAAGTATGATTTGTCTTAAAACTGTATTGCAATTTACTCATTTAATGTGGTTTTAAAATAATTTCCAAGCATGATTTTTTTTAAAATTTTATTCTCCATTAAGTAGGCAAAATAAGTCATTTCCCCCATAAAATCAAAATACAGATGTCCCCGCTTAAACAAATAATGACGGTTCTAGAAATAAGATTCGATTAAGTGGACAATTTGCTTAACGGGAAAATATATAAATGTAGTATTTAATGTGTAATAAGATGACAAAATTATTAAATAACGTATTTAATTTGGAGAGTAAGGAAATTTGTAAAAAACTTTAATAATATAATACAAACTTAAATAAAAATGAAATAATGTAAAATAAATACATAATATTTTAATGTCAGCAGCCACAAGCATTTGTTACATTTAATCATCTCGTTTGAACTGAGTCCAAATTTGGTCATGCTTTTTAGAATTTTATTTGCGTTATTTATAAAGATCTTAAAAAATTGATTAAAATGGCTTATGTGAAATTTTAGAGGAAAAAATGATGAGTTATTTTTCAAATGGTATCATATTTATTATGATGAGCCTCTGGCGGCGCATTATCATTAAAGGGCTATTTAGTCACGCGAATCGATTCGCTCGCTAATGTTAATCCTAAAAAAGAAATTTATAAAATATCTCCGTCCCATTTCAATGCTTAAAATTATATATATATATATTGCATAGGATAGCGGAGATCGATCTGTATTAAGGTCGTTTTTTTACTTTTTTAGATTTTGGTTGCTGATATTTTTAATGAGGATGCTTAGACTTTCGGAACCGGTTTCGAAAATGAAAGTGTCCCCATTAAAAATACCTGTAAACAAAATCGAAATAACGTAAAAAATGTCCTTTGTCAAACGAAGACAAATAAAATACAAAATTGAATGAACTGTGTAATTTATTTCTCAAATTTTTTTAATTTATCTCCCCCCCCCAAAAAAAAGGGGGGGAGGGAACTCACATGACCTGTCCATTGTACATATGCCGGAAAAATTCATGCAGGAAACTCTAGAAATTTATTTTCCAAGTAAAAACTAACAATGACAAAAGGGTGGGGGGGGGGGGGGAATTCCAGATGAAATGAGTTTTTTTATTCTCGTTTACCAAAGTCTCGCACAGTTATTATTTGATTAAGCGGAGACATTTTGTGAAAAGTATTTGGTTCAGCGGGTTAAAATAATATTATCCCAAAGGTATAAATTTGAATAAGTAGTTTATTCGATTATCCATAACCCAATTAAGTGAGGAGGACTGTAAAAAGTACAGGATTAGACTCTGGCTAACTTTTCATATAGCCAAATTAAAACTTTATAAATAAAATATAAATAAATAAATATAAATAAATAAAATAAAACACAAATTTAACGTATAATAAGCGAACATTTTCAATTAGCCATTTCGGGTAAATGATTGAGGATATATTTTTAACATTTTGAAACTATATTAGATCAAGCAATTTAAATATAGTACAAAATACTGAGCAATGTAATCACAATTTTCTGAAATATGTAAAAAAAAAAAAAAAAATGCGTAACTTAAAAATTAATAATTTTTAAATAAACGGTTTTGTTTGCCCATTATTGTCTTAAATACAAAAACATATTTTTAAAAAATTACAATGTAATAATAACAATATTTAAATTCAAATATAAATGCAATCAAATGTTTCATATTAAATGTTTTTATAAAAACTGTACTGATTTTTCCAATTTATTACAGTTGCGAAAATTTTAAATTTAAATTTGTTTTGAACACGACAAAATTCTTTTTTTTTTCTTTAATTTATAGCACATTTATAGTGCTGAACAGTAAATTTCATCTTTTGCAATAACCATATCCCCGCTGAAAATAAACAAACTGGTACTTAAAACTTTTACCTATTGTATATTAAACCTTTAATGCATTTGGTACATTAATCCTTAGGCAAAGTGACGAGCATGCAACGCCTCTTTACCGCCTCTATTGTAAGCAGGTCTTGTAGAAGGGGGGAGAAACGTGCCCGGCAGGTCCCGTTTTAAAGCTTCTTTCAGAAGGCGGAATAACCCGGTAGCGCCATTTTTAAAGCGTACAAGTCTTGCCGGAATGACACGGCAACGGCACCGCCCGTTTTCAAGCTTCTTAAAGAAGACGGACTAACCCGGTTAAGTCGCGAAAGGGTTATTATTATTATTATTATTATTATTATTATTATTATTTTGTTAATTTAAACACAGCACTGATATGAATACCGTCCACTGGTCAGCAGGTATTTAGACATCTGTGGGTGCTCTGCTTGAAGAAAATGAAAAACATTGATTTAAATAGTTCCATGCTTAATAAATTAATTTAAATGGTTCAGAAATAGTTCCAGTCTCATTTTGCAATATGAAAATAAAAGCAAACGTGGCCGTCTTCTAGAGTGAAATTGGTTACAGGATCACTTCACAAAAAGCGCATTTGGACATGGCAAAATTGCCTGTAATAAATATGAAAAAATAAATAAATAAATAAATAAAAAGGTCAGAAGTAAACCGAATGAAAAGACAGGCAAAAAAAAAAGCAGAAAATGGATTGTAAAAAGTGAAATAATGCAATTTCTGTTTTCTATGAGAGTGCTTTTTCTTCGGACAAATGTGGTGGTGGAAATCCTGGATTCAATGTTAAAAATAAAATATGTAACTAGAACGACTGCATCGAACATAAACATGATTATTATGCTTGATTTTTTTTCTTCAAATAAAACCAGTGTCATTTCATGCAGCAATCTTATTTTTTCCCGTTAAAAACAATTTATAAAACATAATATAGAAAAAAAAAAAAAAAAAAAAAAAAAAAAAACTTTCGTAAGGGTGAATTTAAAAATACATTTTTTTAAATTTTAGGTTTTTCAGAGATATAGACGAAAATTAAGTGCGGAAATATGCCCCCCCCCTTTTTTTTTCTAAATCAGCTGAAACTACAATAATGAAAAATTAGAGGTTCTAGACTCTAATTTATGTGATCCAGGAAAACTATACAGGGCTGCCAGTTGGTCCCTATTTCCCTAAAAGGTACCTATTTTTTAACTTGGTCCCTAAAAGTCCCTTTTTTAACTATTTTGTGCCAAAAATAATTTTTTTAGCATCAAATTTGGAAAAATTATTCAAAGGATCACAGAAAAAAAACAAAAAAAGTAGTCAAAAGATCACAAAATCATGAAAAAAATTCGATTTTTATGAAAAGATCACAAAATCAGTTTTTGTCAAAGGATCACTGGGGGAAATGCAATTTTTGTTAAAGAATCGTGGCAAAAATGACATTTCTGTCAAAGAATCATGGAAAAAGATGTGATTTTTAAAAAAGATCACGGGGGAAAAAACAAAGATTTTTGAAGAATTGCGGGAGAAACAAGATTTATGTCAAAAGATTGCTGAAGGAATACGTTTTCATCGTCAAAGGATTGTGGGAGAAATACGATTTTCTTCAAAGCATTGTTGGAAAAATGCAATTTTCATCAAAGGATTGCAAGAAAAAACGATAATCAAAGGATCAGATATACGATTATCATCGGAAGATCTTGTAAAATGCATGAATTTTGTCAAAGAGTTGCGAAAAAATGCGATTTTGTCAAATGATCTGGAAAATTACTCTAATCAGAAAATCAAGTAAAGTATGTGAATTTTACAAAAAAAAATTGTAGTAAATTCCTGAATTTTATCAAAAATTATGGAAAATATGCGAATTTTGACAAAAGATTGTGGAAAATACACAAATGTCTTAAATGCAAATTTCATCGAAGAATCTCGAAAAAAAATGTGAATTTTATCAAATTGTTAAAAATGACTAATTTCATCAAAAAATTGTGGAAAATTCCCGAATTTTGTTGAAGGATCACGAAAAAAGTGCAAGTTTTGTCATATGAAAATATGCTAATTTTGCTGAAAAATCATGGGAAAAACCTCAAATTTTATCAAAGGATCGTGAAATAATATGTTTGCATTAAAACGCCTCGTAAAAATGCAAATTTCATCAAAAGTTCGTTAGGCTGTAAAGGTTCAGCTTTTTCTTTGCTGGGTCTATGCCTGCTATAAATATTGTAATTGATGCCCTCTTGGATGAATAGAAAATTTGCAAGCTCGATCAAGGAGATTCTGAAGTAAATAGGGTTCTCTCTGGCTTTTGACCAATATGAGCAATTTGGCGGAGACGAAATAAAAAACAGTCGCCAATTTAAAAGAAATATTAGCAAAATAGATTCGGCCAGGTACCCTAAAAATGTACGTTTATTATTTCTTTTTTTTTCTTTTTTCTTATAAAATAGAAATTCGACTATGTGCATTCTAGTTGTCTCTTCAATATTTAAATGTTTGACATTTAGCAATCAATCTAAACAAAAATTAAAAACAACAATCATTTATTTATCTTTGTCATTTGTTAGATTTCGACTCTTAATTAATAGAAAAATTTTGAAAAATTTGACCGACCAATGATTATTTTGCATTCAACTAATAAGTAGTACATAGATATAGTGATTAATTGGCAATAGATAAATATATATTGCATAATAATTTCTATTTTCAGCCGTTGCTAAATTGAATTTGTGTTAAGTCTGTGTCTCTATAAATAGAACCAGAAAAAGGGCATGGTGTGATTGAACTTGTAAAGTAACATCATACCATGGAGCAACGCAGGCAATAATCTCTACTGTACTGCCATAAACATTCACACATAAAAAAAGCAGAAATTGATCATTCGCAATTTGGCAAGTCTGACTTTTCTTTTATTCGCGAAATGGAGCATTTTGGTGCAATTTGGAGCAATGGCAAACGACAGGGAGAACTCTGGAATAGATTCACTTTGGGCTACTATCAATGCATAAGAGGAAAGAGAAGGACTAAAATACCCGAATCTTTTTTTTTTTTTTTTTTTTTTTTTTTTTTTTTTTAAGAAGAGTAGCCTTAATTTGTACCATAGCAGTTCGGATGTAGAGTGAGGATTTTTGCTTTCATATCAAATTCTTTCTGATGACTGGGTAATGCTAAATGTTAGTCTAAACATAGCAGATGCTTTAAGACGTCATTATGAAAATCATGCTGTCCTAGTACCAATAACTGGTAAAACGATAAAAAAAAGCTAATATTGCATATCGAAATTATCGAGGTTACCAGAAAATTAAAAGAGAGAAAAAGGAAAAAAAAAGTACAACTTGAAGAGGAGAAAGCTGCAGAAGAGGAAGAAATCGGCGCGGGGGGAGGGGGGGGGGTTGAAAAAAATATAAGCGCGATTGTAGATCTTGAAAAAAAATTTAAACAAAAATGTGAGTGAAGAAGCATCTGTATTGGACAGATTGATCAATAAAAGCAAAGAAAGGTTAAAAATCGCTTTGGTAAAAGGAAACTTAACTGAAGCTAAAGTGGCACAAAATGTGATTGGATCTGGTATAGCAGCTAACAAGGAACTGAAAGTAAAAAAGGATAAAGCTGATAGCTTGTTTAGTGTTATAAATAAGAGAAAAATAATTTAATTACAAATTTTATGAGTAAGAAACATAAAAAAGATTAATTTTAGAAATCTGTAAATATTATATTTGGTTTAAAAAGTTAAAAAAAAAAAGACTTTTTTTTGTGAAAAATTGTTTTATTTTGTATAAATATTATGTTTATTTTTCAGGCCCCTAAAAGGTCCCTATTTAAGACTTTCTGTCTCTAAAAAGTCCCTAATTTTTAATCATTAGGTCCCTAAGTCCCTACTATTTTGTACCAAAGTTGCTGGCAGCCCTGCTATAGCGATTACCCTAGAATACACAGATTTTGAGAAAAGCGCATTTTTTCGTTATACACAAATTTCGATTTGCGATCATTCAACAAAGTTTTTCAGGAGCGCTGGTATAATCTGGTGTAAAATTGAAAGTGTGTGATGTTTAGAAACTTAAAAATTTGAAATAGCAAAAACTGCAAAACCGAAATTCCATTTCAAATTTCAAAGTGTTGTCATTCAAAACATGATGTATGCGTTACGCACATAAACGTTGGCCCTTTTAATATAGATTGGAAGAGTTTTCCTCGAAATTTATAAACTTAAAAATACAAAACGCCAAAGCATGTTATTTACAGATATGATATTTAATTGGCTTAAATTTTAGTAACTTTTCAATCATTTTTATACATTGAATTACATGCTGAATTATAAGCGTTTGTTGTTTGATGAAAATTTATAGCATTATAACATCTGAAAATTCAGTTTAGAGCACTTTATAGAAATTTAGTTCAAATTCTAAATGCTTTTAAACAGCATTTTGTGAAAGATTGCTTTTAATGAAAATTGGAAATATCCTTCGATTTCATACTTTCTAAATATTAGTATATGTCATTCTCATGCAATAACCATGCAAGTACAAACAAATATGAATTCTGGAGAGTAACAAGTTTGGGTTCGAAGTCAATCTTAAGGCTGCTCTCAAATTTAAAGAAGCTTATTTCTAACACATTTCTGAATTCGATTTTGCTCGAAAACACATTAAATTAGAAGGTGTTCTAATTCAGAATTCAATCGAATGTTGTTTCATTTCATGGTAAACGCATATAAAAAATGTTATTTTTATAAAGTTATAGAAATTATTATTATGATTATTATTTATTTATTTATTTACGACATTTAAGCACTAGTAAAACTTTCTCCGTGTCCTAATAAGTAAAACAATAAAAGTTTCACTTTTGGTACAAATAAAACTTACCGAGTTATGATAATTTGAATTTTAAGAATTTTCAACATTTTTTGTCTATAAAAACAGAAAAACGCTTTTTATCTATGAGTTACAATAAATAAATAAATAAAATAATAAAATGAAACAAAATAAAATAACAATGGTGTGTGTTAATTAATCCATGGAATACCTTGAAAGAGTTAAGAAAATTTGGGGCACCGGTTCCATTTAAAATGGAAATCCTCTGTAAAAATTGTAATCCACTACTTGAGAAATTATGATTCATTTTATTTACTTATTTATTTTGTATGTATATACTAAGTATCTTGTAAGATATAGTACGAATGCAGACCAGATGTTTATAGGTACTGTGACTATTGTCGCCAAGAGTTACTATTCTTCTATTTGCACACAGAAGAGTTTGTGGGTAAAAAATTATTAAGGTATTTTTCAATGTAATGATATATTACTATACTACCCCTCGAGCACAGATCATAGAGATATGGTCGAAGCTGTAAGCGCAGTTTATGATCTCTTCCTACCGTAGGCCACTTTTTGTACACCCGTACATCAAGTATCTATCGTTTACTCCGTAATTTTTTCAAGAATGGGGTAGCTGCGACATGTATCAGGAGAATCTGAACCATCTAAAATCCAGTTACTCCCAAAATAATAAATAATTTTTATGAGTTTCTCTTACTACGGAAATTAATTAATTTCTTTTTTTTTTTTTCTTCAAATTATGTAAATAATATAATGCCGTTAAAAATCACATAATAATAATAATAATAATAATAATAATAATAATAATAATAATAATAATAATAATAATAATAATAATAATAATAATAATAATAATAATAAACATGTTGGAGATAGCAAACGAAATTTCTGAACTCATATTGCGAAAGTTTGAAATTTTACGATACAGATGAAGAGACATACATAGAACAAAGTGATATTATTAGTAAATTATCGAAACCAGTGAAAAATAGTTCTGTTTGATATTAAAAAACAGTAACATTTTTCAAAGATTTATTGAAAAATCGTGTTTTTTTTTTCTATAGAATATCCATTTAACTTTTATACTTAGTACCTAAAGAAAAGTACATGAGTACTTATTTAATTATTAAGTTCATTGTATAAATAAATCTAATAATTTCATATCATGTGCTTACTGATATTTTTTATATGAAAATGTCATATGGTCTATCATTAATGCTCTTATTTTACATTTAAGAGAAATTAATGTTATTATTAATACAATTATTTTCTTAAAGTACCACCAAAAAATATTAATCCATAATACGATATCAGTTACAAATTTATTTACAATTGTTCCTTTAGTTCACCTTTATTCTTATAATTTTGATTTTAAAAAATATTCAAGTTAGAGGCTGCAGATTTTACACAATACTCAATTCTTGTAAGCGACCCCCCCCCCCCTTTCAGTTTTTACCATAACAGCTCTGTGTTTTTATTATTAGATAAAATATTGTATGATCTAGTAACATAGCTTGTAGTGTCTACAGATGGCCAGAAGAACGCATTATCGAGTAACTGAGATAGTTGAGTGTAGAAATTGGTAATATACCATACCAATGAGTAACGTAAATGTGTACGAATGGACAGAAAATGGCATTATCGAGTAACTGAGATAATTGTGTGTAGGAACTGGTGAAATACATTATCTTTGAGTAACTATATTGTTGTGCATAGAGGCAGAAGATTGCATAATCGAGTAACTGATATAATTGTGTTGTAGGAACTGGTGAAATACATTGCCATTGAGTAATCTATATTGCTGTGCATTCAGGCTGTTGATTGCATTATCGAGTAACTTAGAAAACTGTGTAAAGAGTTAAAAAAGTACATCGAGTCTTCGAGTAACTCTACTCAGTAATCAAAGAAAGAAAACATTTTTAATTGCTATTTATGTGTAGATGATCAAAGTGATATTTTTTTAGAGTCAAGTATGTCATGCATTATTTTTTATATTTTCATTTCACAGTAAAGGTGTTATGAAATGGTAATTTGAGTTTATTTCAAAATTGATCTAAAAGGCGATTCTTTTAATATATTTATTAAAGGCTTCTTTTAATTGGAAATATTTTGACACCGAATTTTTACCCATACAGAATGCAATACAATATCGCGAGACATTGTATATTTTGTAAATACGCCCGGTGCAATTATCCATATAAATTAAAGCTTTTATTGACTTTTTCCATGGTAACACTTTACTGTTTTTGAAAATGCTAATTTTATTTATTTTTTATTTATTTATTTATTTTTGTGTTTGAGATAGAGATTTAAACACTTCTAATAAATCTGCGCATGGGATAAGCCCTCGGGCTTTTTATTCAGTATATAAAATGCATTAAAGTTCATAGTTTTTCACTTTATAATTCATTAAAAAATGTTATATGAAACGTAATATTATATGAATCTAAAAGCCGACGAGCAGTCTCGTGTAATACATATTTTAAAAGCTCAAAGGGAAAAAAAAAGCCAAAATATTAGTGTTTAAAAATGTAGTAGGAATTTTTTAAAAATGCAATTTTTTAAAACATTTTCACAATTTTAATTAATATTGTAGTTTGTTTGTTTACTTTATTAATTCACTCTAAGCTGAACATGAAAAGTAGTCAGTTCACAGTTTAATCTATATTTTCAAAAATAAACAAAATTTATTGAAAAGATACACTGTCCTCTGAAGAGATATTAATCTTATCGCTATTATTTTAATTTTCTTAATTACACTACCAACAAATATCAATATATATTTCCCATTATCTCCCAGCTTTTAAATTTTGATAAAATAATTCATCGTAAAAAGTAACAGACAATCCAACAATTTGATAAAATTCTTGTCGAAATTCTTGTAAATAAGCCAACCTTCCCGACATCTTTTTACTGTAATACTTTTGTATTTTATAACTAGGTCAATTATTGTATTATCGAGTAATTAAACTTCTTGTGTGTGATGAACATAGCTTTATCGAGTAACGGAGATATATTGTGTGTAGGAATTGACAAAATACCGCATCACCGAGTAACTTATATTTCCTTATACATACGGGTAGAATATTGCACAATCGAGTAACCAATAATGCTGTGTATACATACGGGCTAAAATTCGCACGATCGAGTAACTTATATTGTTGTGTATATATGGTAGAAGATTGCATGATCGAGTAACTGAAGAGGCTGTGTAGAATATGACAAAATACCGCATCTTCGAGTAACCTTAGCTTACTTGGTAGAAAGCCATTGCATCTGTAAAAGTTTTGGGGTTCGAGGCTATCAAAATACACTCCATAAGATGGCGCTGAAACTAGTGGCAAATAAAATGTTACACACTGTGTGTATTCATGACGGCAATAAATCGCTTCTCCGAGTAACCTCAAAAAACGGCAGATTTAGCATCCTGGTTATTGAAAACGCGTAATTCAGGTCTCAGACACTCCGAGTAACCTCCAAAAGTTACTCGAAGCGTCTGAGGTTACTCACTCTGTTGGTGTTTAAACCGACGAAGTTACTCATTTTACAGGGTAGACCAACGCACGCACACACACACACACACACACACACAGGTTGGTCTACCCTGTAAAGTGAGGAACCGTGTTTACACAATACGTTCTGAGTAACCTTAGAAATTGTGGTCAAAACCCTAAAAATGCAATTTACTGATACGTATTCACATTAATAAAAGCTATAACTATATTAAAAATTATATTTTTCTTGTAACATTATTTTTTATTAAATAAAACAGCAGGAGATGTTTTGCATGTATATCGAGTAACTGGTTCAGCTTACACACATGGCGTTGTGAGTAACATAGCCTCGAACTAAAATAATAAAAATTGTTACTCAGAAGAACGGTAATTTTTACCTGCTGTGTTTAGTGTTGATTGCTACAATGGACTAATAATAATGGATAATTCTCTTCCTCGTCACTATAAAATTTAAGACAAAAGAAAAAAAAAGTTTATATGAATCTAGGAAAAAAAGTTATCGGAAAAAAGTGACATAAACTACGAAAGCGGAAAAAAAGTGACACGGAAAAAAGTTACCGAAAAAAGTGACAAGGAAAAAAAGTTACAGGAAAAAAAGTGACAAGGAATTGATTTTGGAGACTTATTATTGATTTTGGGGATTCATTGGTTAAGTATGAAAGGGGGATCGGGGGCAGACTCATAATTTAGGTAAATGGGTTTTTCATGCTGAATTAACTGTTTTGGTTCAATTTTTGCAAGGAAGTTCATATTGAAAAGACGCTTGCCTGATTTGTTTTGGGAAAAGATGATTACCTTCCTCCTACCCGCCCTAATTTGATAGATGGGTTTTTATGAAGAATTATCCATCGTGTGTCAAATTTTGGATATAGGTTCTTTCTGAAAAAGGCTTATCTATAGTAATATAGTATAATGCCTGAAAAGGTTTGGAAGTTTAATGATTAAGCATAGAGCGGTAACGGGGAAATAAACTCTCTTAAATTAAATTAATAGATTTTTACGTAGAATTATCCGATTTGTTTGGAATTTTGGACATAAGTTCATTATGATAAGACGTATCTCTGATTAGCTATGGGGTTCTTTTGCTTATTGATAAAAGAAGGGGAGGGCAATTATCTCGCCTCAAACTAGATAAATCGTTTTTTATGCAGAATTATCGGATGTATTTCAAATTTTAATTGAAATTCCTTTCGGATAAGGTGAATCCCTGAATAGTTTTAAGGGTTTAACAGCTAAATATAGAAGAGGAATAGAATATAGCCCCCGTCTTTAAATTGAATAAATTGTTTTTTACGCAGAATTATTGGATTTGCTTCATATTTTGGAATATAGGTTCATTATGATAAGGCGTATCCTTGATTAGATATGGGGTTCTTTGCTAATTAAAAAAGGGGTCGGGTGATTTTTACCCCCCCCCTTTAAATTAGATAAATTGTTTTTTATGCGCACTTATCCGATGTATTTCATATTTATATACAAGTCCTTTCTTATAAAGTGAATCGCGGAATAGTTTTAAAGGTTTAATTGCTAAGTATAGAGGTGGGAGGGGAACGCGGGATAACCCCTTTCAATTACATAAATGGCTTTTTACACAGAATTATCCGATTTGCTTCAATTTTGGATGTGGGTTCATTCTGATAAAGCGTATCTCTGATTAGTTATGATGTTACTTAGCTAATTAAAAAGGGGGACGGGCGATTATTCCCCCTCCTAAATGAGATAAATTGTTCTTATGATGCATTTCAAATTTTGGGTACAGGTTCTTTCTGATAAAGTGAATCCCTGAATAGTTTTAAGGGTTTATGGCTAAGTATAGAGGGGGGTGGAACGAAGGATACCCCCCTTAAATTAATTAAATGGCTTTTTATGCAGAATTATCCGATTTGCTTCAAATTTTGAATATAGGTTCATTATGATAAGGTGAATCCCTGATTAGTTGTGGGTTATCGACCGGCCCCCCCTCTCTATACTTAGCCATTATACCCTTAAAACAATTTAGGAATTCACTTTATCAGAAAGAATCTATATCCAAAAGTTGAAATAAATCGGATAATTGTGCAAAAAATGTTGCGCAATTTATATTATTTAATGAGCGGGGACAATCCCTCGCTATCCCTTTTTAATTAGCAAAGAACAACATAACTAATCAGGGATATGCCTTATTATAATGAATCTACATCCAAAATTTGGAGCAAATAGGATAATTTTGCATAAAAAACGATTTATCTGGTTTGAGGCGAGATAATTGCCCCCCCCCCTTTATTAATAAGCAAAAGAACCCCATAACTAGTGAGAGATAGGTCTTATCATAATGAATTTATGTCCAAAATTTCAAGTAAATCGGATAATTGTGCGTGAAAAACCATTAATTTAATTTAAGAGAGGTTATTCCCACGTTCCCCTCTATGCTTAACTATTAAACTCTCAAATCTCTTCAGGTATTATATACAATATATGTATAAGCCTTATCAGAAAGAACCTATGTTCAAAATTTGACACACGTTGGATAATTCTAAATAAAAATCCATTTTTCTAATTTAGGGTGAATTGGGTGGGGAGAGGGGGTAATCATCCCTTCCCAAAACTAATCAGGCAAGCGTGTTTTCAGTATGAGCGTATATCTAAAAATTGAACCAAAACAGTTAATTCAGCATGAAAAACCCATTTACCTAAATTATGAGCCTCCCCCCGATCCCCCTTTCATACTTAACCAATGAATTCCCAAAATCAATAATACAAATCCCTAAAATCATTTCCTTGTCACTTTTTTTCCTGTAACTTTTTTTCCTTGTCACTTTTTTTCGTGTCACTTTTCTCCCGCTTTTGTAGTTTATGTCACTTTTTTCTGATAACTTTTTTTCCGGTCACATTTTTTCCGTTTACCCGTTTGAATATATATATATATATATATATATATATATATATATATATATATATATATTCGCACAAAATTGCAATATCCGTCTTTGTTTGAATTCAGCGAGAGTTGAGGAAATGTTCATTTTCTGTTGTTCTAGACCTTTGCTCAACAATGCGATTCATATATAATAAAAAATATTTTAAAAACAATATAATACTATGTTTTTATAATAAAATTTTAATTAACTCATTATTCTAATGATATAGCTTGTCTTTTGCATAGGTAGATGGGAGATACTGGAAACAGAGAATGGATAGGGGACCATATTCTTTTCCTAAATGTTTAAAAATATCGCAATTTTGGTCACTATTAACTAATTTTAATCATTTATACCTTTTAAAGAGAATTCTGATTACACTCATTAGAAGGTAAACAGCAGGCACCTCGCAGCTCTGCCTCGCATGCCCCTGTATCAGTCGGGCATTGCTGAAGATAGCTCACGAGGATACAAAAATTTAGAACTCAAAATAACGATAGTCTCAAAATAATTATTTCTCTTCTGAGCTTTAGAAATGGATTGAAGGGAATAATAATTTTAAAGCACCAAGACACTGGAAGTTTACTGGTTGATCCAATAACAGTAGGAACTTTGCTCATATCATTATATGTCTTCTTTCCGTAGAATGTGGACTATAAAAGTAAAAATTGATAATATTAATTGCTAAAAATTGTTTCATAAAGGACTTTTTTTGGCTTATTGAGCAAAAGATTGGTTGTATTTACTAATTATGACGATCAATTTTCAACTCGAGGAAGAGGGGGAGCGCCCTCCTGAGAGAACTTAACCCCCATTTACGCATGGAAATTCAAAGTTTGAAGAAAACCACGAAAATCTCCGAACGACTAGGCCGACGGGCGCGACTGGGTTCGAAACCAGCACCTTCCGTCTTTACCATTTTCGAAGGCTGAACCACTGGAATGAGCTAAAGGCTATAACAAAATATGCACTAAATTCATTAAATGCAAATGATATTTAGTTGCAAAGAAAAAGAAAAGAAACTTTTTTTTGAAGAAAAAAAAAAAAAAAAAAAAAAAATCAAACAATCTGGATCTCGTAAAACAATTACTCTCAAAGAAACTAGCATAGCAATGCAAGAAATTACTATCGATTAAAAGCATGTTATTCTTTTCGATTAATAAAATTTATTTGCCATAAGAGTACATGTTCTTTTCGTGACAGATTTTTCTTTCTTTTTTCTTTTCTTTTCTTTTCTTTCTTTTTTTTTTTTTTTTTTTATTATAACAAAATTACGATTTCTAAAAGTTAATTATGTAAATGAATGTTAGTATAATGAAATGATTTTTAATACCATTTATTCATTTCTAAAAATTTTATTAAAATATCATTAAAAAATCCATTAAATTTTACGATTTAATTGAATCTCATGAATATTTATCATTACGATTTCTAATTCTTAAACTTTATTAAAATTAATTATATTTTATAGTATTTTTTATGCTTTTCATATGTTTATAATTCAAAATATTAAGCATTTTGCGACAACTCTATTGAAATGGAAAATTGCTGGTAGCAAATTTAAATTTCATTATAAACGTCCACTATTATAGTATAATTTAAAAGAATCCAAATATTTTAAGTGTTCAAAAAAAAAAAAAAAAAAAAAAAAAAAAAAGTTTGAAGTTTATATCAGAATAGACTATATATATATTTTTAATAAAATCTATTTTACTGTAATAATAAAAAAAATATTAATATCAAAATAAAGTTTGAATTAAAAAATATTTATTTGTATGAAAAAAAAAATTCTGTAAAAAGTATAGAATACCAATTAAATTAAAAAGAAATTAAACGAAAGTTAGTTTTAAAGTTTTTATTAGTAAAGTAACATTAACAAAGCTATTATTATGTAAGCAAATACATAATTTAAGGTAAAATTATAATAAATTTTACCAAAATAACTGAAGGATGCTAGTATATTGTTTGTTTTGAAATACAAAGTTTAAATTTCAAATCATTTAAAATTTGTTTTGCGTAATTATAGTTCAGTTGAACTACTTGTATAATATTAAAACAGCTGACATGTTTTAATATGACAAATTAAAGAAAATTTTGAAGAATTCCTGACTGAAGTAAAAAGGTTTCATTGTACGTAAAATTTAAATATATATTTTAAAAATAAATATGATAGAATTTATAAACAATGCATAAGGGATCATTAATTTAAATTATTATGTAAATTAAAAATTTACATATAAACTGAAACATAATCTTTTGATTTAAAAAGTATTTAAGCTAATGGAATTTTTACTGGCGCTATTTGATCATCCAACTAAAAAAAAAGTTACTTAGATTGCTTATTGTGATCTACACATATTGCATGCGTGTGTGGAAATCGTTCTTTTCCATATGTTTCAAAACAGAAAAGAGCCGAAATCAGCTTTACAAATACAAGTTTCTCACCCATGTATTGACATCAAAAAGCATTTGCGACACAAAAGCTTTCTACTTCACTGCCCAACCTACTGGACAAAGGGGTAAAGATTACACGTCACTAAAAAAAGGGGTGAGAAATATCTTCCCTGGGGTTTTTAGTGAACAAGCTCTTATTGAAAGGAATTTCTCTGTTCCGAACTTTTTTGAGGGAGGAAACTGAATTTAGTTTTTCCGCAAAATGCTTTTCCACCTTCAACAGCTCGAATTTTTCTGATACAATTTCAGACACATTTTTCAAAGTAGAAACATGAAACTTGCTGAGAGTATTTTTGAAGAGACGTATGAGGTGCCATGTGATGTCATTTTGTGCTCAATTCATTAGAATTTGATTTATAAACAATTATCTTCTCAGTATGACTCATTTTTTCGCCCACAGATCTTCCGCTTAAGAAAAATCTATTCAAAATGCCGTTTTTGATTGCTTTTTTGCAATGTTTTTTGCATTTATCCAAGAATCGACAATTACGGCACCTTGAGTACTTTCTGAATAAGACAATTTCCAAGTTTGATGCATATGAGAGCAAAAATGAATTTAAAAATAAATCGAAAAATAAGCAGATTGAATCGAAAAATAAGCAGATTGAATCGAAATACACCCTTAAAGGGTTAAAGTCTGAAATAAAATACTATAGTCTTTTATACTAAACTAGATGAATCACAGAAAAAATCTCCCCGGAAAAAATCACCCCGGTAAAAATCTCCCCGCTAAAAATCTCCCCCGGAAAAAATCTCCCCGGAAAAAATCTCCCCACAAAGAAAGGTAACCGAAAAATAAGGCTTTTTTAAATTAAGATTGAAAAAGCCCACACATATGAATAACAAAGATTTGATGACTTTGATTATGGCAATTATAATTTCAAGTCAATCACGTGCTAATCACGTGTATTTGTACTGGAAACAATTATGGCATTATATGCATATTGTTAGAATTTATGCATATTGAATTAATAGTAAAACCTCCATATGAAATAAGGTCCTACTTCCATGATTATCGCAAGGGCAAACGAGGAAGCTGCCCCAGCTACCCAAACTCAAATTTTGGATTTTTTTTTAAATTATTATTATTATTATTAATGCAAATTGTAGCTACAAAGACAGTTTGGATGACCTCATTTGAGTCTTCACTTCAGATATTGAATATTGTTATTCAGTCTTTGATAACTCATTACTTATTAGGATACAAACCTACATTTCATTTCGTATCATTTTTAAATTCGATTTTTATTTGTGTAATATGTAATAGAAATGAACAAGGAAAAAAACTCTTAAACAGTGAAACTTTTTTTTTTTTAATCGGGTCGCACAAAATAAGAGGATAGGGGGGAAACAGAAATATGAATGTTAAGACTGATTTAGATACAAAAGGACAAATCTATGACATAAGTTTTAATTTGTTTTTGTTCGGAAATTCATGAAACTAGCAGGTATTGATGTTCAGAAACTAAATCTAATTACTAACTCGTGTTTTTTTTTTTTTTTTTTTTTTTTTTTTTTTAACCCGATAGATTTTTTACAAAATAATATCAAAAGGGGCGTTTTGAATTAAATTTCCTCGCGTAAGATGAATAATCACACAAACAGGGGTAAAAACGTGTTTGTCACGTGATCAAAATCTCTTATATCTCAATCTTTTTCGTTATCTATCTTTTGAGGTGAGGGAGGGGTTGATTTTAGGGGAGGTAGCAAAAAAATATGTGATAAAATCTAGAGATGTTTGGGAAAGTCGGATTTTCTGAGTGTGAAAGGAGGGGGGGGGGGAGGGCTAATTTAAAAGAAAATGTAATTTATTGATTTTTTCACCTCTCTTCATCAACAGCTTACATATATAAGTAAAGTTGCTTCTGTCTTCATATATATTTTTTGAATTAATAATAATTAAATTTAAATTTTTAATTATTTTTTTAATTTTTAATTTACACAAATTTTATGCGCGCAAAATAAAACAATAATAAATGCGTTCATCTGGGGGAAAAAATCGAATTCGTAAAGGCTGTGACGTTTCTTCGATAAAATGGTAAACGGAAAAAAAGTGACCGGGAAAAAAGTTATCGGAAAAAATGTGACCTAAACTACAAAAGCGGAAAAAAGTGACACGGAAAAAAAGTGACGCGGAAAAAAGTGACAAGGAAAAAGTTACCGGAAAAAAGTGACAAGGAATTGATTTTGGGGATTTATTATTGATTTTGGGGATTCATTGGTTAAGTATGAAAGGGGGATCGGGGGAGGGGCTCATAGTTTAGGTAAATGAGTTTTTCATGCTGAATTAACTGTTTTGGTTCAATTTTTAGGTGCGTTCGTAATTATGTAATACGTAGCACCTATAGTGTTCGTTCAGTCCGTCCGTCTGTCCGCATATAACAACGGAAAAACTAACCAATCGAATCATTTGAAATTTAAAATACATAATTATTACATAATTTTGTCGCGTCATTTCAAATTTTATGAAAATCGGATGCATAGATCAATTACAGGGATGATCAAAAGTATTCCATTACATTATGGTCAATGGGGAAAAAAGTTTCAAATGCATTTTAATCGTTTGAAATTTAAAATACGCAATTATTACATAATTCTGTCGAGTTATTTCAAATTTTTTGATAATCTTGTGCATAGATCAATTACAGGGGCAATCAAAAGTATTCAATTACATTATGGTCAATGGGGAAAAAGTTTCAAATATATTCTATACGTTTGAAATTTAAAATACATAACTATTACATAATTTTGTCGAGTTATTTCAAATTTTATGAAAATCGGATGCATAGATCAATTACAGGGACAATCAAAAGTATTCCGTTACTTTACGGTCAATGGGAAAAAAATGTTTCAAGTGGGAAAAATGTTCAAGCATCTTAATCGTGTTACACTCATGGGAACTTAAAAACATTTATATACAACTATAAAGTACATACTATAATATACACCTTACATAATTTGTGGTGCAAAGAACATTTGTTATTGATTTACAAGGCCACACAAAAGTATTCCATTACATAATGGTATAGGGAGAACATTGTTTGATGAGCGTTTTAATTGTAATTCACTATTTGCAATTTTATGAGATTGATATATGAAAGTAATATTTTTAAAAATTTGTTATCGTACGAACGCACCTAATTTGCTACGCTTCACGTGCAATTTCCAACTTGTTGGATATACGTTCATCCTGAAAAGATGCTTGCCTGATTAGTATTGGGAAGGGACGATTACCCCCCCCCCCCATCCGTCCTCAATTATATGAATGGGTTTTTACGCAGAATTATTCAACGTGTGTCAAATTTGCATATAGGATCTTTTCGATAAGGCTTATGTATAGTATAAAATGCCTGAAGAGATTCTAGGAGTTTAAGGGTTAAGTATAGAGGGGGAACGGGGGATAACCTTTCTTAAATTAAATTAATGGCTTTTTACGCATAATTATCCGATTTGCTTAAAATTTTGGACATAAGTTCTTTATGATAAGACGTATCTTAGATTTGTTATGGGTTTTTCTGCTTATTATAAAGGGGGGGGACGAGCAATTATCTCCCCCTCAAACTAGATAAATAAGTTTTTATGCAGAATTATCCCATGTATTTCAATTTTAAATATAGGTTCTTTCTGGTAAGGTGAATTCCGGAATAGTTTTAAGGATTTAACGGCTAAGTATAAAGGGAGATGGAGGAAACCCCTCTTAAATTAAATAAATGGCTTTTTATGCAGAATTATCCGATTTGCTTCGAATTTTGGACATGGGTTCATTATGATAAGACGTATTTCTGATTAGTTATGGGGTTCTATTGGTAATTAAAAAGGAGGGCGGGTGATTACTATACCCACCTTAAATTAGATTTAAAAAAATTATGCACACTTATCCGATGTATTTCAAATTTTGGATATAGGATCTTTCTCATAAAATGAATTCCTGAGTAGTTTTATGGGTTTAATGGCTATGTATAGAAGGGGAACGGGGGATAAACCCCCTTAAATTAAATAAATGGCTTTTTACGCAGAATCATCCGATTAGCTTCAAATTTTGGATGTATATTCATTATAAGAAGGCGAATCTCTGATTAATTATGGAGTTCTTTTGATATTTAAATAGGGGAAGGGGGCGATTAATCCTCCACTCTTTAAATAATTTTTTTCTCTTTCACAACTATTCAACGGATTTCAAATTTTGGATATAGGTTCTTCCTGATAGAGTGAATCCCTGAATAGTTTTAAGGATTTAATGGCTAAGTATAGAGCAATGAACGGGGGATAACCCACAATTAATCAGGACTTCGCCTTTTCATGATGAACGCCCAATCAAAATTTGAATCAAATCAGATAATTCTGCGTAAAAAGCCATTTATTAATTTAAGGGAGGGGGTATCATCCGTTCCCCCAGTGTTTACTTAGCCATTAAACCTTTAAAATTATTCCGGGATTCACTTTATGAGAAAGAACATATATCCAAAATATGAAATATATCGGATAAGTGAGCATAAAAAACAATTTATCTAATTTAAGGGGGGGGGATAATCACCCGCCCCAATTTTTAATTGGCAAAATAACCCCATATGTAATCAGGGATACGCCTTATCATAATGGTTCTATAATCCAAAGTTTGAAGCAAATCTGATAATTCTGCATAAAAAGCCATTTATTTAATTTAAGAGGGGTTTCCTCCATCTCCCCTTTATACTTAGCAATTAAATCCTTAAAACTATTCCGGAATTCACCTTACCAGAAAGAACCTATATTTAAATATGAAATACATGGGATAATTCTGCATAAAAACTTATTTATCTAGTTTGAGGGGGAGATAATTGCGCGTCCCCCCCCTTTATAATAAGCAGAAGAACCCCATAACTAATCAGAGATACGTCTTATCATAATGAACCTATGTCCAAAATTCTAAGCAAATCGGATAATTATGCGTAAAAAGTTATTAATTTAATTTTAGAAAGGTTATCCCCCGTTCCCTCTCTATACTTAACCATTAGAATTCCTAAATCTCTTCAGGCATTATATGCTATATATAAGCCTTATCGAAAAGAACCTATATGCAAATTTGACACACGTTGGACAATTCTGCATAAAAACCCATTCATCAAATTGAGGACGGATGGGGGAGGGGGGGGGGTAATTGTACCTTCCCAAAGCTAATCAGGCAAGCGTCTTTTCAGGATGAACGTATACCCAAAAATTGAACCAAAACAGTTAATTCAGCATGAAAAACCCATTTACCTAAACTATGAGCCCCCCTCCCCGATCCCCCTTTCATAATTAAGCAATGAATCCCCAAAATCAATAATAAATCCCCAAAATCAATTCTTTGTCACTTTTTTCCCGGTAACTTTTTTTCCTTGTCACTTTTTTTCCGTGTCACTTTTTTCCGCTTTAGTAGTTTAGGTCACTTTTTTTCCGGTCACTTTTTTTCCTAGATTCCTGATAGCTATAAGTCCCCTATGATTCAGAAACTATTTTAAAATAATTTGCAGCAATAATTTAATTCAGAATATATTTAAAATTAGATTTTCAGAGGGCAATCTATCTTCAAAAGTTAGCGTTTGCCCTTGCGATAGTCATGGAACTAGGACCTTTTTCATATGGAGGTTTTACTGCCGTAATTGTTTCCAGTACAAATACACGTGATTAGCGAATCTAGGAAAAAAAGTGACCGGAAAAAAAGTTATCGGAAAAAAAGTGACCTAAATTACAAAAGCGGAAAAAAAGTGACACGGAAAAAAAGTGACAAGGAAAAAAAGTGACACGGAAAAAAAGGGACACGGAAAAAAAGTGACAAGGATTGATTTTGGAGAATTATTATTGATTTTGGGGATTCATTGGTTAAGTATGAAAGGAGTATGGGGGGGGGCTCATAATTTAGGTAAATGGGTTTTTCATGCTGAATTAAATGTTTTGGTTCATTTTTTGGATATACGTTCATACTGAAAAGACGCTTGCTTGATTAGTTTTGGGAAGGGACGACAACCCCCCCCCCCCCATCCTTCCTCAGTTAGATGAATGGGTTTTTATGCAGAATTATCCAACGTGTGTCAAATTTGAATATACAGGGCCTGACGAAGGCAGGGGCATGCGGGGCAATTGCCCCGGGCCCCCGGTTTGAGGGGGGGGCTCCAAGGAGAGAAAAGTTTATTGTTAAAAGAGGGCCAAATGATATATAATAGCAAAATATTACCAAAATTCTTTTTTTTCAATTTTAAGGGGTCTTTTTTCTCCTACCCCCTTTGCTTCTTTGCCCCACGTTCCCTTAAAGTAATAGTTACATCATAAGAAAATTAATAGTTAAAATTATTTATCATCTGTTATTATGTATAAAGATGTGAAATACAAATACTGAAATCAGTACTTGGTACAAAGTTTATGCATACATACAATAAGTTTGAATTTTAATTTAAGTCACTTGAGTATAATTCACAAACATTTTTAAGATAGAAGGGGGCCACTCTAATAATGTTTGCCCCAGCCCCCCCCCCATTGTCTAAGTCGGGCCCTGTGAATATAGGTTCTTTTCGATAAGGCTTATATATAGTATATAGTGCATGAAGAGTTTTAATGGTTATATATAGAGGGAGAACGGGGGATAACCTTTCTTAAATTAAATTAATAACTTTTTACGCATAATTATCCGATTTGCTTAGAATTTTGGACATAGATTCATTATGATAAGACGTATCTCTGATTAGTTATGGGCTTCTTCTGCTTATTATAAAGGGTGGGGGGCGAGCAATTATCTCCCCCTTAAACTAGATAAATAGGTTTTTATGCAGAATTACCAAATGTATTTCAAATTTTAAATATAGGTTCTTACTGATAAGGTGGATCCCTGAATAGTTTTAAGGATTTGATATCTAAGTATTGAAGGGGAATAGAATATAACCTACCTTAAATTAAATTACTTTTTACGCAGAATTATAGGATTTGCTACAAATTTTGGATTATAGATTCATTATGATAAGGCGTATCCCTGATTACATATGGGGTTATTTTTCTAATTAAAAATTAAGGCGGGTGATTTTCCAATCCCCTTAAATTATATAAATTGTTTTTTATGTTCACTTATCCGATATATTTCATATTTTGGATATATGTTTTTTCTCACAAAGTTAGTCCCAGAATAATTTTAAGGGTTTAATGGCTAAGTATACTGTCAGGTTCTGAGACCACCTCTGCTAAAGATTGGAATTTCCGTTATTTCTCTATCTTAATATCTTTTATATTATACCGGCTGTGATCTAGAATTTTCAAGGTGACATTCTTTCTTTGTTGAAGGGAGGATTGACAGGTAATCCTCTACAGGTGGTGAGTGAGAAAGACTAGATTGCGGAGAGACGTGTTCATCCGTCAGTGAGGTATGTGATTGATGAGCTGACAAGCAACATGTCACTAATCAAGAAAGTAAGCCCAAAGGGGGTTGACATTGGGGAAACACCGTGATTTGAGAAGAGCAAGACTTATCTCAGATTAGTTCAGTTCGTAACTGGATTCATACCTAGAGAGTAGTGTAGGACAGAGGTCCTGATAGGGTGTGCTCTGCGTTGTAGAGCGGAGGCAGTGCGTATCTGGAGAGCAAGGGACACAGACGTCCTGGTGTTTAGTGCTCTGGGCCGAGAAGTGCAGGCCGAGTATCCATGTGTTGGGAGATTCGAAAGTGATCTCCTATAAAGTTAATCTAACGTGCATTGAGTGTGAGGTGGAAGATGTAATTCGAATAGTACACAGCAAACCTTTACTTTATTTAATTTAATGTTGAACCGGATCACCTATATCCGAGTTGTAATTGCATATAATGGTAAATAGCATATTTAGTGTGTACTTTGGATGTATTTATAAAAGTATTTATATATTCGAAATAAACTGTTAATTCAGTTAATTGACAGCGTCAGTGTTCATTTACACAATCCTCAGAGTGGGTGACCGATATCACCTAGTAATATCGGTGGTGGCAGCTATAACTACCACGGACGTTCTTCAAAGTTGTGCGGGCTGAGAGGAACGTCCGACATATACAGTGGGGCAACGGAGGATAACCCCCCTTAAATTAATAAATGGCTTTTTACGCAGAACTATCTTATTTGATTCAAACATTGAATGTGCTTTCATTATGATAAGGCGAACTCCTGATTATTTGTAGGTTATCCCCCGTTCATCCCTCTATACTTATCCATTAAACCCTTAAAACTATTCAGGGATTCACTTTATCAGGTAAAACCTATATCCAAAAGTTGAAATACGTTGGATAATTGTGAAAAAAAAAATCTTATTTAAAGAGTGGGGGATTAATCGCCCGCTTTCCCTTATTTAATTAGCAAAAGAACCCCATAATTAATCAGAGATACGTCTTCTTATAATGAATATACATCGAAAATTTGAAGCAAATCGGATAATTCTGCGCAAAAAGCCATTTATTTAATTTAAGGGTGTATTTCGATTCAAACTGCATATTTTCCGATTTATTTTTAACTTCATTTTTACTCTCATATGCATCAAACTGGCAAATTGTCTTATTTAGAAAGTACACAAGGTGCCGTAATTGTCAATTCTTTGATAAATGCAGAAAATATTGCGAAAAAAGCAATCAAAAACGGCATTTTGAACAGATGTTCCCCTGGCGGGAGCTCTGTGAACGAAAAAAAAGGGTCATACTGAGAAGAAAATTGTTTATAAATCAAATTCTAATGAATTGAGCGTAAAAATACAGCACATGGCACCTTGTACATCTCTTCAAAAATATCCTCAGCAAGTTTCATGTTTCTACTTTTGAAAATGTGTCTGAAATTGTATCGGAAAATTTCGAGCTGTTGAAGGTGAAAAAGCGTTTTTTTAAATACACCCTTAAGGGGGTTTATCCCCCGTTCTCCCTCTATACATAGCCATTAAACCCTTAAAACTATTCAGGAATTTACTTTATGAGAAAGATCCTACATCCAAAATTTGAAATAAATCGGATAAGTGTGCATAATTTTTTTAAAATCTAATTTAAGGCCGGGGGTAGTAATCACCCGCCCCCTTTTTAATTAGCAAGAGAATCCCATAAATAATCAGAAATACGTCTTATCATAATTAACCCATGTCCAAAATTCGAAGCAAATCGGATAATTATCCGTAAAAAGCCATTAATTTAAGAAAGGTTATCCCCCGTTACCCTTCTATACTTAACCATTAAACTCCTAAAACTCTTCAGGCACTTTATGCTATATATAAGCCTTATCGAAAAGAATCTATATGCAAATTTGACACAAGTTGGATAATTCTGCATAAAAACCCATTCATCAAATTGAGGACGGATTGGGGGTGGGGGGGTAATCGTCCCTTCCCAAAACTAATCAGGCAAGCGTCTTTTCAGTATGAACGAATATCCAAAAATTGAACCAAAACAGTTAATTCAGCATGAAAAACCCATTTACCTAAACTATGAGCCCCCCTCCCCGATCCCCCTTTCATAATTAAGCAATGAATCCCCAAAATCAATAATAAATCCCCAAAATCAATTCTTTGTCACTTTTTTCCCGGTAACTTTTTTTCCTTGTCACTTTTTTTCCTTGTCACTTTTTTTCCGTGTCACTTTTTTCCGCTTTAGAAGTTTAGGTCACTTTTTTTCCGGTCACTTTTTTTCCTAGATTCCTGATAGCTATAAGTCCCCTATGATTCAGAAACTATTTTAAAATAATTTGCAGCAATAATTTAATTCAGAATATATTTAAAATTAGATTTTCAGAGGGCAATCTATCTTCAAAAGTTAGCGTTTGCCCTTGCGATAGTCATGGAACTAGGACCTTTTTCATATGGAGGTTTTACTGCCGTAATTGTTTCCAGTACAAATACACGTGATTAGCGAATCTAGGAAAAAAAGTGACCGGAAAAAAGTTATCGTAAAAAAGTGACCTAAATTACAAAAGCGGAAAAAAAGTGACACGGAAAAAAAGTGACAAGGAAAAAAAGTGACACGGAAAAAAAGGGACACGGAAAAAAAGTGACAAGGATTGATTTTGGGGAATTATTATTGATTTTGGGGATTCATTGGTTAAGTTTGAAAGGGGGATGGGGGGGGGAGGCTCATAATTTAGGTAAATGGGTTTTTCATGCTGATTTAACTGTTTTGGTTCAATTTTTGGATATACGTTCATACTGAAAAGACGCTTGCCTGATTAGTTTTGGGAAGGGACGATTACCCCCCCCCCCCATCCGTCCTCAGTTAGATGAATGGGTTTTTATGCAGAATTATCCAACGTGTGTCAGATTTGAATATACAGGGCCTGACTAAGGCAGGGGCATGCGGGACAATTGCCCCGGGTCCCCGGTTTGAGGGGGGCCCCCAAGGAGAGAAAAGTTTATTGTTAAAAGAGGGCCAAATGATATAAAATAGCAAAATATTACCAAAATTCTTTTTTTTTTTTCAATTTTAAGGGGTCTTTTTTCTCCTACCCCCTTTGCTTCCCTGCCCCACGTTCCCTTAAAGTAATAGCTACATCATAAGAAAATTAATAGTTAAAATTATTTATCATCTGTTATTATGTATAAAGATGTGAAATATAAATACTGAAATCAGTACTTGGTACAAAATTTATGCATACATACAATAGGTTTGAATTTTAATTTTAGTCACTTGAGTATAATTCACAAACATTTTTAAGATAGAAGGGGGCCACTCTAATAATGTTTGCCCCAGGGCCCCCCACTGTCTAAGTCGGGCCCTGTGAATATAGGTTCTTTTCGGTAAGGCTTATATATAGCATATAATGCATGAAGAGTTTTAATGGTTATATATAGAAGGAGAACGGGGGATAACCTTTCTTAAATTAAATTAATAACTTTTTACGCATAATTATCCTATTTGCTTAGAATTTTGGACATAGATTCATTATGATAAGACGTATCTCTGATTAGTTATGGGGTTCTTCTGCTTATTATAAAGGGTGGGGGGCGAGCAATTATCTCCCCCTTAAACTAGATAAATAGGTTTTTATGCAGAATTACCCCATGTATTTCAAATTTTAAATATAGGTATACTGTCAGGTTCTGAGACCACCTCTGCTAAAGATTGGAATTTCCGTTATTTCTCTATCTTAATCTCTTTTATATTATACCGGATGTGTACTAGAATTTTCAAGGTGACATTCTTTCTTTGTTGAAGGGAGAATTGACAGGTAATCCTCTACAGGTGGTGAGTGAGAAAGAGGAGATTGCGGAGAGGCGTGTTCATCCGTCAGTGAGGTATGTGGATGATGAGCTGACAAGCAACATGTCACTAATCAAGAAAGGAATGTGGAATGTGTCCAATGGATAAGCCCGAAAGGGGGTTGACATTGGGGAAACACCGTGATTTGAGAAGAGCAAGTCTTATCTCAGATTAGTTCAGTTCGTATCTGGGTTCATACCTAGAGAGTAGTGTTGGACAGAGGTCCTGATAGGGTGTGCTCTGCGTTGTAGAGCGGAGGCAGTGCGTATCTGGAGAGCAAGGGACACAGACGTCCTGGTGTTTAGTGCTCTGGGCCGAGAAGTGCAGGCCGAGTATCCATGTGTTGGGAGATTCGAAAGTGATCTCCGTTAAAGTTAATCTAACGTGCATTCAGTGTGAGGTGGAAGGTGTAATTCGAATAGTACACAGCCAACCTTTACTGTATTTAATTTAATGTTGAACCGGATCACCTATATCCGAGTTGTAATTGTATATAATGGTAAATAGCGTATTTAGTGTGTACATATATTCTAAATAAACTGTTAATTCAGTTAATTGACAACGTCAGTGTTCATTTACACAATCCTCACAGTGGGTGACCGATATCACCTAGTAATATCGGTGGTGGCATCTATAACTACCACGGACTTTCTTCAAAGTTGTGCGGGCTGAGAGGAACGTCCGACATATACAGTGGGGGAATGGAGGATAACCCCCCTTAAATTAATAAATGGCTTTTTACGCAGAATTATCTTATTTGATTCAAACTTTGGATGCGCGTTCATTATGATAAGGCGAACTCCTGATTATTTGTGGGTTATCCTCCGTTCATCCCTCTATACTTAGCCATTAAACCCTTAAAACTATTCAGGGATTCACTTTATCAGGTAAAACCTATATCCAAAAGTTGAAATACGTTGGATAATTGTGAAAAAAAAAATCTTATTTAAAGAGGGGGGGGGATTAATCGCCCGCTTTCCCTTATTTAATCAGCAAAAGAACCCCATAATTAATCAGAGATACGCCTTCTTATAATGAATATACATCGAAAATTTGAAGCAAATCGAATAATTCTGCGCAAAAAGCCATTTATTTAATTTAAGGGTGTATTTCGATTCAAACTGCCTATTTTCCGATTCATTTTTAACTTCATTTTTACTCTCATATGCATCAAATTGTCAAATTGTCTTATTTAGAAAGTACACAAGGTGCCGTAATTGTCAATTCTTTGATAAATGCAGAAAATATTGCGAAAAAAGCAATCAAAAACGGCATTTTGAACACATTTTCCCCTGGCGGGAGATCTGTGAACGAAAAAAAAGGTCATACTGAGAAGATAATTGTTTATAAATCAAATTCTAATGAATTGAGCGTAAAAATACAGCACATGGCACCTTGTACATCGCTTCAAAAATATCCTCAGCAAGTTTCATGTTTCTACTTTTGAAAATGTGTCTGAAATTGTATCGGAAAATTTCGAGCTGTTGAAGGTGGAAAAGCGTTTTTTTTAATACACCCTTAAGAAGGTTTATCCCCCGTTCTCCCTCTATACATAGCCATTAAACCCTTAAAACTATTTAGGAATTTACTTTATGAGAAAGATCCTACATCCAAAATTTGAAATAAATCGGATAAGTGTGCATATTTTTTTAATCTAATTTAAGGCCGGGGGTAGTAATCACCCGCCCCCTTTTTAATTAGCAAAAGAACCCCATAAATAATCAGAAATACGTCTTATCATAATTAACCCATGTCCAAAATTCGAAGCAAATCGGATAATTATCCGTAAAAAGCCATTAATTTAAGAAAGGTTATCCCTCGTTCCCCTTCTATACTTAACCATTAAACTCCTAAAACTCTTCAGGCACTTCATCTATACATATAATAAAACAGTAGGACCCGGTGTGTCTGTACATTGAAGATAATTGACAAAAATGGAGTCAGGGCGATAAAAGAAAACCAATGAAACACAAAAAAAATTTTTTTGAATTTTTTGTCTGTCTGTCTGTCTGTCTGTCTGTTTGTTCGAGGTTATCTTCGTAACTACTGAATGGATTTTTATGCGGTTTTCACTAATGAAGAATGCACACTCCCGGGCAGTGTATAGGCTTTGTTTCATCAAAATCGGACAACAGACAAAAAAGTAACAAAAAGAAACAAAAGAAACTATTAGGTGCGCTGCTCACGTTTTTTAGTACATAACGTTTTTTAGTACATATAACATCCAATAGATGTCACTGTGCGATTTTAAAACGCGCTATCGTTATGTTTTCGCCAGTCTACTTAAGTATGAGAAAGTTTCAAGCTGGCTGTCGTTCCATGTGGTTTAGTCGGTAGAACGTCAGTGCGCCATACTGATGGCCCGGGTTCGATTCCCAGCATGGAATTTTTTTTCACTATGTTGGCATTAACGCCTATAAGCAATTAAAAGAATTTGAAATATTGTATTCAAGGCGAATTTTCTCTCTGGGAAAATTTCCTTGCATTAATATGTCAGTGTAATTTTTTTTTCGATTTAATTTTTTTTTTCGAAACTTTGTTTTTCTTAAAAAATTACAGTAAATTTGATATTTCCCAACGTTTTTTGAATGATCGACTTGCTTTTTTTTTTTTAATGTATGTCTGAACCTTATCTAACTACTTCTTCAAGATTTCTTTAGATAAACCGACCAGCGTAGCGGGCGAAGGCCGCTAGTACTATATATAAGCCTTATCGAAAAGAACCTATATGTAAATTTGACACAATTTGGATAATTCTGCATAAAAACCCATTCATCTAATTGAGGACGGATGGGGGGGGGGGGTAATCGTCCCTTCCCAAAACTAATCAGGCAAGCGTCTTTTCAGTATGAACGTATATCCAAAAATTGAACTAAAACAGTTAATTCAGCATGAAAACCCCATTTACCTAAATTATGAGCCTCCCCCCCCATCCCCCTTTCAAACTTAACCAATGAATCCCCAAAATCAATAATTCCCCAAAATCAATCCTTGTCACTTTTTTTCCGTGTCCCTTTTTTTCCGTGTCACTTTTTTTCCTTGTCACTTTTTTTCCGTGTCACTTTTTTTCCGCTTTTGTAGTTTAGGTCACTTTTTTTCCGATAACTTTTTTTCCGGTCACTTTTTTTCCGTTTACCGTATTTTCCATTAATAAAAACCAAATGAAAAAGAAACAATTTTTGAAATACACAGAGATAGCAAAGAGAATTTAGTTGTAAAATTCCAAAAATTTGCCTTCTTATTGTGTTGTCCGGAAATGTCAACCCCATCCATCAAAGAACCACACCTCCTGTCTCCGAACCCCAACTTACGGGTGAACGGAAATCTTTCCAGCTAGACGGGGCGAGCTATTACGGGACTCGGGGCATTGGGAGGTTTCGGCTATTATGGGATTCAAACATCAAAGAGTTAATACTTGTAAATATCGTACATTTTCAATTTTTATACGATCGTATAGAGAAAAAATTTACTTTTAAATGCAATTGGTTTGAAAGCTGTAACTCAATTTATATTTGAGAAATTGATTTTTTTGTAGTATTTAGCACCAATTTTGTTATTGTGGCAACAATAGTATTCCATTTCTTTTAAAAGTAAAAGCAATGGAGTAATTAGAAAACAACAAAAAACACAAACTGATGATATTAAAATTAATATTTTAATTAAAATAATAATCTTTTTCAAAATTCTATGATTTGCTGTGTGACAACAAGTACTCAGCTATAAGTACACAAAATTTGAACTCTCTAGCATATGTAGTTTTCGTGTGACGGACAGACAGACAGACAACGGACAGAGACGAATAGGGTTTCGTCAGATGAACGAAACCCTAAAAATGAAGCAAAAGTATATGATGATTTGTTGAAATGATGGACATTTTGTCAAAAATCACTTTTTAAACTAAATTTACTTTAAGCGATAAATAATTTTATGCCCTTTCATAATTTGGTGAACGAGGAGAATAATCGCCTCCAGACTGGAATTTTACGACAAACAACTACAGGTACTCACTGTCGTTCAAGACATGTTATTCATTTTTTATGCAGAAAAAATTAAACATGTAATTGAAAATAAGTAAAAATAATATAAAAATACGCAGGTGATATCTCTTTTCTTTTGTCATTAAAAGGTAATAAAAGTCACGGAAGAATTAGACAATTCCCTTAAGAGCCCTTCACGCACATTCATTTATGAAAATCCTTAGAAAAAAAATTCTTCTTAATATCTCGTTTGCAATTCCGTATTTTTAAATGATTTATTTATTTATTTATTTGTATTTGATGGCCAGCCAAGATTAATCTCCAAAGAAGCTGTCTTTTTTTAAATATTCGACTTTTTTTCAGAATTTTTTCTGTCAGTATACCGTAATTTTCAAAACCGGCTCCGAAAGTGTTAGTATCAAAAGAGAAAAAAAAAATCATAAGCAAAATAGGAAAAATAAAAAATTGCTTATCTATTGCAGAACCCCAGCCATAAATGCCAAAAATGAATAATAATAATAATAATAATAATAATAATAATAATAATAATAATATTGAAACGCAAACAATATATTTAAAAAAATCTTCATGAGGATTAGCTGTTTCAAGTGCGTGTTTTCGCATGAATTAAGTACATGAGAGTAAATTAGGAGAACAGATACTGGTAAAATGGAAATTTTTATGGAAAGCAGTAACAATAAGCATGCAAAGGATCTCCGTAAGAATGGTGAAAATTTGCTGAGAGTAGGAAAAAAGTGAAACTATAATTGCTGAAATATAGAAATGCTTGTAGCAAAGAAATAACGCAACAACTTTTTCCAAGTAAAGAGTTTACAATTTTTGTCTACATTGTTGCCGAAAGTTAATCAGCGAACAGACTTTGAAATGGCAACATTGGCATTAAAAAAATATCTGGAGTGATGCAAATATGCAATTTTACTAGGCGCTTGAACTTTCTAAGTAATAATATAAGTATATTATGTCGAAAATGATTCGATATTTTTACTATAGTTTATCATCTTATTTAATTCAATATTTTCTCTTTAATTCAGAAATATTATTTTCTTTTCTACTTCAACACTAAAAGAAACGTGTATGGTAAAAATTACTTGATAACAGAGTTAAAAAAGGACCCTTCACTCAATTGAAAACACCAGATATATAACATTAAACCAATGGGCAGGTTGTTTTCAGATTTCTCGTTTAAATTTAAATATTTTCAAAGAATTTCTTTTGCATAGGACACCTGAAGTCAATATTCAATGTGATTATTTTTTACTTTTTCGATGTAGATTGCAATTTTTTTTTTTTTTTTTTTTTTTTTTTTTTTTTTTTTTTAAAGTACATTGCTAAAAATTTTTTCTCTAGTTTGAAACAAATTTTCGTGTTTGCCACCATAACATGGTGAAATCTCGTACCAAAATTTGGAGATTCCTATTTCAACCACGTAGAAGAAGAAGAAGAAAAAAAAATAAAATTCACCTTTTTTTAATAGAAAGATATTTAAAGAAAATTAAGTTAGTGTAGTGTAGTGTATTTTTGTCGGCCGATTATCTACGCCATGGGATATAGGCCCTATGGGGTGGGTTGCCCTCCGTGGGGGTGAAAATTAAGTTAGAATTATTTGTTTAAAATATTTTCTTTGGGAGACCTAACTTTTTTTCCATGGAAGGGGAGGGGGCTAAGCTTTAAATGGTGTACTGATGTTAAGAAATATACAGACTTACATAATTTAAAGTTAAAATTTTGAAAAAACCCATTTGGATTTTTTCAGAAAAAAGGCCACTTGAGTTTTTTGGGATGGGAAAAATCGCAAAAATTCTGCCTTAAGTTAAACATGCTAATTTTATACACTTCAATTCAAAAATCAAACACAGTTTTTTTTATTTTTTTTTTCTTATTTTTTTTTAAAATTAGGAAATTTATAATAATATTTTTGAAAATTTTTGAATAATATGCTACAAGACTATTAAATGTAAAATTAGATTGTCATAGAAGTCAGTGGCATTTGTAAATTTTGATCACAAATGAAAATACACTTTTACTAGCTTTGTAGCTTAATAAACCCCTAAATGATTACGTAATTTGCTCCAAACCAGATCATATTTAGAAAAATATTGTTTAATTGAAGCAGAAATAGTTTGTACTGAATGTAAAAAACGGAAAAAATTGACAAAATCCACAGGGAAACTTATCTTTTACATTCCTTTTTTGTTATAATTTGTTATTGGTTGAAAATTACTGCATAACACTTTTATTGAACATACATTGAAGCAGGATAACAAATGGGACGATTAATCTTAAAAGCTATAACAATGCAAGCAAATAGAATGGGATTCAACTTTCAAAGGCTATCTTTAAGTATACATTAAGATTTAAAGCACTAGGATGCATTTTAAAGTACAGTAATGAAAATCTTTCTTCTTTACAACCTCATCTCTGTTTTTTTTTATAAATGCTTTGCAATTCCTTTAAATCTGATTCTTTTGAAATATATTTAAATTGGCATTTATCTTTGCATTCTCATACCTTAGATTAAATAATGACACAGTTGTGAAAAACCTAAAAATTTGAAAAAAACCAAAAATGGGTTTTTATTGGGTTTTTTCAAGTGGATCCACTTGGGAGAACCCTGGGCTTATCAAGTAATATACACATTAACATAATGAGTTTAAACATAACGGAACTCAAAGGTATTCATAATTAGTAAGGCAGTATATAATAAATAAAAAAGAATACTGCCCAGTTAAACTGATGGCATTGAGCTCACAGGTTACAAATACTAATTGTACATTAAAGCCTTATATTTTCAAGGGTTAATTCCGTTAAAAAATTAAGAAAGGGAAACAGCTCTCTTCTTTCCTCTTTTTTTATACTTAATCATTGAACCTCCTATACTATCAAAGACATGCTTTATCATATAAAAAATCTATATCCAAAATTCAGAGCAAATTAGATAATTCTTAATAAAAACCCATTTAGCATTTATATAATTTAAAAGGAGTTATCCCCCTCTTTTATACTTAACCATTAAACTTCCAAAACTATTCAGAGATTTGAACGAAATCTGAAAATTCTGCTTGAAAAACCCATTTATATAAATTAAGGGGGGGGGGCATTAGAACCCCTGTTCCCCCTATTTATACTTATACAATGAACACCTAATAACAGTCACTGAATCGCCTCATCTGAATGATCCTAATCTAAATTTTGAACGAAAACTTAATTCTGCATGAAAATCCCATTTATATCAACTAACGGGGGGGGGGATTAGAACCCCTGTTCCCCCTATTTATACTTATTCAATGAACACCTAATAACAATCACGGAATCGTCTCATCAGAATGATCCTAATCTAAATTTTGAACGAAAACTTAATTCTATATGAAAATCCCATTTATATCAACTAACGGGGGGGGGGGGGATTAGAGCCCCTGTTCCCCCTATTTATACTTATTCAATGAACACCTAATAACAGTCACGGAATCGCCTTATCAGAATGATCCTAATCTAAATTTTGAATGAAAACTTAATTCTGCATGAAAATCCCATTTATATCAACTAACGGGGGGGGGGATTAGGACCCCTGTTCCCCCTATTTATACTTATTCAATGAACACCTAATAACAGTCACGGAACCGTCTCATCAGAATGATCCTAATCTAAATTTTGAACGAAAACTTAATTCTGCATGAAAATCCCATTTATATCAACTAACGGGGGGGGGGATTAGAACCCCTGTTCCCCCTATTTATACTTATTCAATGAACACCTAATAACAGTCACGGAATCGTCTCATCAGAATGATCCTAATCTAAATTTTGAACGAAAACTTAATTCTGCATGAAAATCCCATTTATATCAACTAACGGGGGGCATGAGCCCCCCGTTCCCCCTCTTATACATATCGAATGAACTCCAAAAACTAATCAGGGAAGCGCCTTGTCAGGATATACCTACATACAAAATTTCAAGTGGATCCGATATTTTTATCATGAGTTATCGCGTTACGCACATACGCACATACATACAGAACGGACGGGCACATAAGCTCTCAGGCTATGATAGCCTGTGAGCTAAAAATCTAAATGTTTGATTTTCATTGTTTAATGTATGAACAAAGAATAATTAATAAATAGGCATAACTAATGTTTTTTGTTAATTACAATAGAAAGGAACAATTTTATGTCAGTTTTAGGTATTAATTATTAATACTTTATATTAATTGTGTTTAGAAGTACACAAAAGGAATACTTTTTTCCGTTTTTAGGTGCGTTCGTAATTATGTAAATACGTAGCACCTATTGTTGTCGCTCAGTCCGTCCGTCCGTCTGTCCGTCTGTCTGTCCGTCTGTCCGTCCGTCTGTCCGTCCGTCTGTCCGCATATAACAACTCAAAAACTACCCAACCGAATCGTTTGAAATTTAAAATACATAATTATTACATAATTTTGTCGAGTCATTTCAATTTTTATGAAAATCGGATGGATAGATCAATTACAGGGACAATCAAAAGGATTCCGTTACATTACAGACAATGGGGAAAAAAGTTTCAAATGCATTTTAATCGTTTGAAATTTAAATCATATATTTATTACATAATTTTGTCGAGTCATTTCAAATGTTATGAAAATCGAATGCATAGATCAATTACAGGGACAATCAAAAGTATTCCGTTACATTACAGTCAATGGGAAAAAAGTTTCAAATGCATTTTAATCGTTTGAAATTTAAATCGTATATTTATTAGATAATTTTGTCGAGTCATTTCAAATGTTATGAAAATCGAATGCATAGATCAATTACAGGGACAATCAAAAGTATTCCGCTACATTACGGTCAATGGGGAAAAAAGTTTCAAATGCATTTTAATCGTTTGAAATTTAAATCATATATTTATTACACAATTTTGTCGAGTCATTTCAAATGTTATGAAAATCGAATGCATAGATCAATTACAGGGACAATCAAAAGCATTCCGTTACGTTACGATCAATGCGAAAAAAATTTTCAAATGCATTTTAATGGTGTTAAACTCATTTGAACATAATAGAATTAGCATGAATCTTTGAAGTATGTACTAAAATATACATTCTGTACAATCTGTGATGCAAAGAATATTCATTATTAAATTACAGGGCCACACAAATGTATTACACTAAATCATGTTATACGGGAAAACATTGTTTGGGGCGTGTTTTAATTATATTAAACTACTTCGAATTTTTTGAATAAGATATACGTTAATGAAGTATAATAAATTTACTTCCTGCATATTTACAGGAACATAAAGATTTCGACCACTGTACTATATCAAAGTACTATATCATCAAGATCTGAATATTTTTAAAACTTCGTTATCGTACGAACGCACCTCATTTGCTACGCTTCACGTGCAATTTCCAACTTGTTAGTATTTATGACAATTTTTATTTATCCAATTTAGAACAATAAAACAGACATGATGTCATTTCAGCATTACAATATATATATATATATATATATATATATATATATATATATATATATATGTAAATATTTTTACAAATAAAACCAAAGTAACTCGGATATAATGTTGAATATTGTGTTATTTAAATTTTATCTAAACAAAAACACATTTCAGAACCCCCCCCCCCCTTTTTTTTACTAGTTAGTGAAAAATAATTGTATAAAAATTTTATTTATGAACGGCTTTACTTTGAAGACTTCTTTCTCCTCTTTTTAGGTAGATTTTGAATGAAATAATGCCTTTTGCGATCGCTCTCATGCTGGAATTTCTGAACCTTTTGCAGGTCTACACCAGTAATTACCCTCAGACCCTAAAACTATCATTAATAAAAAAGTTTATATATATATATATATATATACACATACAGACAGGGTTTTTTTTTTTTTTTTTTAACTGACGTTATTTAGAGCTCTCTGTAACTAATTCTAATAACCGGAACGGCTTTAAAATTTATATGGGGATTATTAAGAACAAGGAAAAAGAGATTCTATGAAAAAAAAAAAAAAATTAGTTCCAATCACCAATAAGGGCTATATAATAAAACATTTGAATTTAAAAGAAAAATAAAAATTAAAAAAATGAATACAGTTTGAATTTGCATAACCAATATATATATATATATATATACACACACATATATATCACTCTTTTATGGGCTCGATAACTTCTATAATTCTGCTCAGATATAAAGTTTATATTAGCGAAGAAGTTTATGCATGACAGACATATGATGAATTTAAAAATGAGCGAAAAAAATTGTGTTTTTGGAAGAAAAAAATTCATAACTTCAAGTCAATTCTCAAGATATCCAATCCAAATAATTTTCTTTATAAATTTACGTAATATTATCTAAAACTTTTGTACTGCTATATTTTTTATGCCAACACTTACTGATACGAAAAAAAAATAAATAAATAAATAAATACAATAAATAAATAAATATAAAAATAAAAGTAAAAACGAAAGAAAATAGTGGGGTGTGAAAAAATATCCATTACTTCGTCACAGCTCACAGGCTAGTACAGCCTCAGAGCTTATGTGCCCGCCCGTTCTGTATATATGTACGTGCGTAACGCGATAACTCATGATAAAAATATCCGATTCACTTGAAATTTTTATGTATGCATATTCTGAAAAGGCGCTTTCCTGATTAGTTTTTGGAGTTCATTCGATATATATAACAGGGGGAACGGGGGCTAATGCCCCTCCCCTTAGCTTATAAGAATGTTTTTTTTATGCAGAATGATCAGTTTTCGTTCAAAATTCAGATGGAGGATCATTCTGATGATGTACTCCCGTGATTAGTATTAGGTGTTCATTGGATAAGTATAAAAGGAGGGGAACGGGGGGTTCATGCCCCTCCTCTAAATTGATATAAATGGGTTTTTCATGCAGAATTATCATTTTTTTTCCAAATTCTTATATGATAAATCATATCTGTGATTAGTTTAAGGGGTTCAATGATTAAGTATAAAAAGGGGAAGTGGAGGGAGCTGTCCCCCCAGTAATTTTTTTTTTTTTTTAATGGAATTAACCCTTGAAAATATAAGGCTATAATATACAATTAGTATGCTTAGCCTGTGAGCTCAATGCCATCAGTTTTACTGGGCAATATTCTTTTTATTAAGCTATTAAATCAGATTATATTTATTTTACATCTTAATAATATCTACAGCTTTTGCAATGACAAGTTTTTTATAGGACCAATCCTTATAGCTAAAATAAATTTAACAAAAATAGTAGTTGAAGAAAAAAATCTCAAATCAATTACGCTTATATAATGACTCATTTTAAAATTTATTTTTGAATTTAAACGCATCAAATGCAATCTAATGACAAATATTCTAATTTGGGAGCTATTGAATGAGACGACACTTTTACTTTTTGCCTGAAAGAAACGCAAATCGGGAGCTAATAACCATTGAAATGAGTTTAAGTTAAAAGATAATAAAAATGAATAGCCTTATTATTATTTAATAAAATTATCTTAATTTTCGCAAAATTGTATTATTATATAATCTATTTATTAAATTGTATTATTATTAAAATTATCAGTGGTTAGCTTTATTTTCCATTAATGCGAATTCATTAATTTAATAATTTTTTAAATTAAAAATAGTGAAATATAAACGCTATATAACAAAAATAACCTGAATATAGTGAACATGACAGACACACATTTTTTGTTAAGGACTAGATAAAGCTTTTGAGCGTTATTATTATTATTAATGTTATTATTATTATTATTATTATTGTTATTATTTTGTTAATTTAAACACAGCAGTGATGTGAATACCGTCCACTGGTCAGCAGTTATTTAGACATCTGTGGGTGCTCTGCTTGAAGAAAAGGAAAAACATTAATTTAAATAGTTTCATGCTTAATAAATTAATTTAAATGGTTCAGAAATAGTTCCAGTTTCATTTTGCAATATGAAAATAAAAGCAAACGTGGCCGTCTTCTAGAGTGAAATTGGTTACAGGATCACTTCACAAAAAGCGCATTTGGACATGGGAAAATCACATGTAATAAATATGAAAAAAAAAAATAAATAAATAAAAAGGTTAGAAGTAAACCGAATGAAAAGATAGGCAAAAAAAGAAAAAAAAAATAGAAAATGGATTGTAAAAACGTGAACTGATGCAATTTGTGTTTTCTATGAGAGCGCTTTTTCTTCGGAAATGTGGTGGTGGAAATTCTGGATTCAATGTTAAAAATAAAATATGTAACTTGAACGACTGCATCGACCATAAACATGATTATTATGCTTGGTTTTTTTTTCAAATGAAATCAGTGTCATTTCACACCGCAACCTTATTTTTTCCCGTTAAAAACAATTCAAGAAACATAATATAGAAAAAAGATTGTCAAATGTAAAAAAAAAAAAAAAAAAAAAAACTTTCGTAAGGGTGAATTAAATATTAAAAAAACATTAAAAATACATTTCTTTTAATTTTAGGTACTATATTTTCAGAGATATAGACGAAAATTAAGTGCGGAAATATGCCCCCCCCCCTTTTTTTCTAAATCAGCTGAAACTAAAATAATGAAGAAATTTGAGGTTCTAGACTCTAATTAATGTGTTCCAGAAAAACTATAGCGATTACCCTAGAATACATAGATTGAGAAAAGCGCATTTTTTCGTTATACACAAATTTCGATTTGCGGTCATTCAGCAAAGATTATCAGGAGCGCTGGTATAATATGGTATAAAATTGAAAGTGTGTCTTGTTTAGAAACTTAAAAATTTGAAATAGCAAAAACTGCAAAACCGAAATTCCATTTCAAATTTCAAAGTGTTTCATTCATAAAATGATGTATGCGTTACGCACATAAACGTTTGGCCTTTATAATATAGATTGTAAGAGTTTTCCTCGAAATTTATAAACTTACAAACACAAAACGCCAAAGCATGTTATTTACAGATATGATATTTAATTGGCTTAAATTTTAGTAACTTTTCAATCATTTTTTAGATTGAATTACATGCTGAATTATAAGCGCTTGTTGTTTGATGAAAATTTATAGCATTATAACATCTGAAAATTCAGTTTAGAGCACTTTATAGAAATTTAGTTCAAATTCTAAATGCTTTTAAACAGCATTTTGTGAAAGACTGCTTTTAATGAAAACTGGAAATATCCTTCGATTTCATACTTTCTAAATATCAGTATATGTCATTCTCATGCAATAGCCATGCAAGTACAAACAAATATGAATTCTGGAGAGAAACCAGTTTGGGTGTGAAGTCAATCTTAAGGCTGCTCTCAAATTTAAAGAAGCTTTTTTCTAACACATTTCTCAATTCAATTTTGCTCGAAAACACATTAAATTAGAAGGTGTTCTAATTCAGAATTCAATCGAATGTTGTTTCATTTTATGGTAAACGCATATAAAAAAATTTTATTTTTATAAAGTTATAGAAATTATTATTTTTTATTTATTTATTTACAACATTTAAGCACTAGTAAAACTTTCTCTGTGTCCTAATAAGTAAAACAATAAAAGTTTCACTTTTGTACAAATAAAACTTGGCGAGTTATGATAATTTGAATTTTAAGGATTTTCAGCATTTTTTTTTCAATAAAAACAGAAAAACGCTTTTTATCAATGAGTTACAATAATAAAAAAAATAAAATAAAATAAAATAAAATACAATGGTGTGTGTTAATTAATCTATGGAATATCTTGAAAGAGTTAACAATATTTGGGGCACCGGTTCCATTTAAAATGGAAATTCTCTGCAAAAATTGTAATCCACTACTTGAGAAATTATGATTCATTTTATTTATTTATTTATTTTATATGTATATACTGAGTATCTTGTAAGATGTAGTACGAATGCAGACCAGATGTTTATAAGTACTGTGACTATTATCGCTAAGAGTTACCATGCTTCTATTTACACACAGAAGAGTTTGTGGGTAAAAAATCATTAAAATATTCCTCAATGTAATGACATATTACTACCCCTCGAGCACAGATCATATAGATATGGTCGAAGCTGTAAGCGCAGTTTATGATCTCCTCCTACCGTAGGCGCACTTTTTGTGCACCAGTACATCAAGTATCTATCGTTTACCCCATAATTTTTTCAGGAATGGGGTAGCTGCGACATGTATCAGGAGAATCTGAACCATCTAAATCCAGTTACTCCCAAAATTATAAATAATTTTTATGAGTTTCTCTTACTACGGAAATTAATTAATTTCTTTTTTTTTCCCCTTCAAATAATGAAAATTATATAATTCCGTTAAAAGTCGCATAAAAAAAAAAAAAAAAAAAAAAAAAAAAACTGTTGGGGATAGCAAACCAAATTTCTGAACTCATATTGCGAAAGTTTGAAATTTTACGATAGAGATGGAGAGACATACATAAAACAAAGTGATATTATTAGTAAATTATCGAAACCAGTGAAAAATAGTTCTGTTTAATATTAAAAAACAGTAATATTTTTCAAATATTTATTGAAAAATCGTGTTTCTTTTTCTATAGAAAACCCATTTAACTTTTATACTTAGTACTTAAAGAAAAGTACATAAGTACTTATTTAATTATTAAGCTCATTGTATAAATAAATCTAATAATTTCATATCATGTGCTTTCTGACATTTTTTATATGAAAATATCATATGGTCTATCATTAATGCTCTCATTTTACATTTAAGAGAAATTAATGTTATTATTAATACAATTATGTTCTTAAAGTACCATAAAAAATATCAATCCATAATACGATATCAGTTAAAAATTTATCTACAAGTGTTCCTTTAATTCACATTTATTCTTATAATTTTGATTTAAAAAAATATTCAAGTTAGTGGCTGCAGACCACGCTGCGATTTTACGCAATATTCAATTCTTGTAAGCGACCCCCCCCCCCTTTCAGTTTTTACCATAATAGCTCTGTGTTTTTATTATTAGATAAAATATTGTACGATCCAGTAACTTAGCTTGTAGTGTCTACAGATGGACAGAAGAACGCATTATCGAGTAACTGAGATAGTTGAGTGTAGAAATTGGTAATATACCATACCAATGAGTAACATAAATGTGTACGAATGGACAGAAAATGGCATTATCGAGTAACTGAGATAATTGTGTGTAGGAACTGGTGAAATACATTATCATTGAGTAACTATATTGTTGTGCATACAGGCAGAATATTGCATTATCGAGTAACTGATATATTTGTGTTGTAGGAACTGGTGAAATACATTACCATTGAGTAATCTATATTGCTGTGCATTCAGGCTGTTGATTGCATTATCGAGTAACTTAGAAAACTGTGTAAAGAGTTAAAAAATATATAGCGAGTCTTCGAGTAACTCTACTCAGTAATCAAAGAAAGAAAACATTTTTAATTGACATTTATGTGTAGATGCTCAAAGTGATATTTTTTAGAGTCAAGTATGTCATGCATTATTTTTTATGCTTTCATTTCACAGTAAAAATGATATGAAATGGTAATTTGAGTTTATTTCAAAATTGATCTAAAAGGCGATTCTTTTAATATGTTAAATGAAGGCTTCTTTTAATTGGAAATATTTTGACACCAAATTTTTACTCATACGGAATGCAATACAATATCGCGAGATATTGTATATTTTGTAAATACGCCCGGTGCAATTACCCATGTAAATTAAAGCTTTTATTGACTTTTTTCCATGGTAATACTTTCGTCACTTTACTGTTTTTGAAAATGCTAATTTTATTTATTTTTTATTTATTTATTTATTTATTTTTGTGTTTGAGATAGAGATTTAAACACTTCTAATAAATCTGCGCATGGGATAAGCCCTCGGGCTTTTTATTAAGTATATAAAGATGCGTTATTTTCATAGTTTTTCACTTTATAATTCAGTAAAAAATGTTATATGAAATGTAATATTATATGAATTTAAAAACCGACGAGCAGTCTCGTGTAATACTTATTTTAAAAGCTCAAAGGAAAAAAAAGCCAAAATATTAGTGTTTAAAAATGTAGTGGGAATTATTTATAAATGCAATTTTTTAAAACATTTTCACAATTTTAATTAATAATGTAGTTTGTTTGTTTATTTTATTGATTCACTGTTAACTGAACATTAAAAGTAGCCAGTTCACCGTTTAATCTATATTTTCAAAAATAAACAAAATTATTGAAAAGATACACTGTCTTCTGAAGAGATATTAATGTTATCGCTATTATTTTTATTTTCTTAATTACACTACCAACAAATATCAATATATATTTCACATTAACTCCAGCTTTTAAATTTTGATAAAATTATTAATCGTAAAAAGTAACAGACAATCCAACAATTTGATAAAATGCTTGTCGAAATTCTTGTAAATAATCCAACCTTCCCGACATCTTTTTACGGTAATACCTTTGTATTTTTATAACTAGGTCAATTATTGTATTATCGAGTAATTAAAATTCTTGTGTGGGCTGAACATAGCTTTATCGAGTAACGGAGACAGTGTGTAGGAATTGACAAAATACCGCATCGCCGAGTAACTTATATTTCCTTATACATACGGGTAGAATATTGCACAATCGAGTAACCAATAATGCTGTGTATACATACGGGCTAAAATTCGCACGATCGAGTAACTTATATTGTTGTGTATATATGGTAGAAGATTGCATGATCGAGTAACTGAAGTGGCTGTGTAGAATATGACAAAATACCGCATCTTCGAGTAACCTTAGCTTACTTGGTAGAAAGCCATTGCATCTGTAAAAGTTTTGGGGTTCGAGGCTATCAAAATACACTCCATAAGATGGCGCTGAAACCAGTGGCAAATAAAATGTTACACACGGTGTGTATTCATGACAGCAATAAATCGCTTCTCCGAGTAACCTCAAAAAACGGCAGATTTAGCATCCTGGTTATTGAAAACGCGTAATTCAGGTCTCAGACACTCCGAGTAACCTCCAAAAGTTACTCGAAGCGTCTGAGGTTACTCACTCTGTTGGTGTTTAAACCGACGAAGTTACTCATTTTACAGGGTAGACCAACGCACACATACACACACACACACAAAATATATATATAGAGTCTTTACTGTCCTGAATATTCAACATTTTAAAACATTAATTAAAAAAATCACTTTAAAACCAGTTTTATCAATCAATATATTTTTTAATTAATATATTTAAAAGTTGAACTTTGAGGACAATAAAGATTCTATATTAATTGGAACTAATCGTGTATATATATTTTGTATAAAAAGAAAAACTGTTTTTGCAGATGGATATCTAAATGTAAAGTTTTTTAACGATATAATCTATATATATATATAAAAGAAAGTCTAGATTTTGTATTAATCATCAAACTGAAAAACCTACCGAGCCTACAATTTTAAAAATTGGGGTAAAAATACTTCTGATAGCATTGAGTGCCGTTAAGAAAGGATTTTCTAAATTTCCATCCCTAAGGGGGTTAAAAAAAAGAAAACATTTTTAAAAAATTCATTAAAAATCAGGTTTTATAGCTTTTAACAGATAACATATTTTAGCGTATTTTTATATGCTGAATCGAATGGTACTAACCAAAATCTCATAAGTCTAATAGTTCGTCAGATATTGAACACTTCTATAATTTGGGGATGTCTTCGGCACAAAAACCTGAAATTTTCAATCTTATATATATAAGGTAGAACCCGTCGAAATTCAACGAAAGAAAATGTTTAAGAAATAAAATTCATTGATTCAATCAATTTCATTGATTTTTAATAAATCTGCAAAATTAGTTATAGTAAAAAATATATCTTATATTGGTAAGTCTAACATTTAAACAAATATTATTATAAGCTAAAATTAACAAAATACTATAAAACTCAATTATCCAAATTATTAAACGAAATAAAACCAAAATTCACCGGATTTTATAACTGACGATATTTTTGAAATAGTATACGGATTTTAATTCATATTTATTTTTTTTTTTTCAATATTAAGAGAAAATGGAGTGATTCTGTTGCCACAATTACAAAATTGGTACTAAAAATTACAAAAATAAATAATATCTCAAAAATAAATTGAGATACATCTTTCAAACAAACTGCATTTAAAAGTACATTTTTTTCTCTATTCAATGGTGTAAAAATTAAAAATGTGCGATGTTTAGAAGTGTAAAATTTGAAGTAGCGAAAATTACAAAATCGAAATTGCAGGTGAAAGTGTTGCCATTTGCAAAATGACGTATGCGTTACGCACAGATAAGTTTGGTCTTTGTAATATAGATATTACTAATGTGAAAGTGTTTCCGAAATTTGGAATGAAATTGGCTTCAAAACGGATGGATTAATGTCTTTGCTTATACATAAATTATAGCCCGGAAACGAACATAGGCTATGTTTTATTCGTTTTATTCAAATATTTTTCTTAATAATTCAAAATTTTATTATTTTTCATACAGAATCAATAAGCATTTTTTAGATAAAATTTAAGCATTTTCCTTTCCTGTTGCCAACAAAATAGAAATTTGGAATGATAATTTCTCAGCGGCAATAAATTTTCAATTGAGCAAATTCCGTGCAAAAAAATGAAAATTTAAAAATTTAAAAGAAAATAAGTATGACGTCATATTTGAAATATAAATAAAGAGAGTATTTTTTGTTACATATTAAACATGTATATTTGTTTCATTAACAAGAATTTTTCTGTCAAAAATGGCTACATAATTAGAAGAAAAAAAATGAAAATGAATAATATTTTCAATGAAATATTTCACTCGGAAAAATATGACGTCATTGTTGAAATAAAACAGGTACTTTATAGTAGTCGTTAAAAATATGAGAGGCATGAATATCAGTAGCTCATGGAGCTAGATAAATAATGACGTCATATTTAAAAAGAATTAGAAATATTTTTTACTTATACTAATTAATAAGTTATAAGTTACATACAAATGAAAATTTTTATTCAAAACTCATAATTATCAATAGAAGAAATTTTTTGTGGGGAAAAGACGGAAAATAAAACTACTGATTAACATATTTTTGACTCTATTTTTTAATACTTTCCAAGTAAGTTGAAAAGTTATTATGCTTTCGGTTTGTCTGTCCGTCTGGCCGCTTTCTAAATTTCGTAAATTTCATAGCAATCCGAGAAGCCATGAAATTTTTGGACTTTATTAACTTTTACCCTTGCACGAATTCCTATTAAAAATGAAGTTTCTACCATGATTAGTTTATTTATAGTGATATTAAAAAAATTTCTTTACATTACGGCATTATGAGGAAAAATCATTTTAATTGAATTTTAACGATGTTACACCCTGTGAAACATATTCAAATTTATACGCATCAACAAAGTGCACTAAAATATGCATTTTGTAAAGTATGCAGTGAAAAGGACACTTATTCATTGACAGGGTTACACAGGCAGAAAGATAGAATAAAGGCAGGAACAGTTGAGACACATTTTAATTATGGCAAACGATATCTTGTATAATCAAATTGATATACGTTGTTGAGGCTTAATGTGAGTTATTTCATTCATAATACGAAGTGCATAGCATTTACAGGGACACACAAAAGATTTTAAATTGTTTACATTCTATTCGAAGTACTGTATATGATGGATGATGACTGTTGCATGGATGGTATGCATTTTGAATGACGATATGTGCTTTTAAGTTTCATTAAATGTATGCATATTAAATGGTGTGTATAAATGCTGATAGTTACACAACTTAGATATACAGGGTTACACAAAAGATCTCGAAAGGTTACTGAATATGAGCGTAATTTACTTAAAGGTGGTTTTAAAATAAAATATGCATTTTTATTTTGAACTGCATTCAGCAAACTAAAAAATGTTTGTAGTGTATAGATAAAATGATACACAGGGTCACGCAAAGAGCTGGATACATGGTTGTCTTTGGATAATAATTTCTGAAAATGTAATTTTGTAGTAATAAGGAATATTTTTGCTTGAACTAAAGTTTAGAAAAATACTTTCGTATATTAAAGATACTAGGTAAACTACAGGGCTGAACAAAAGTGTTCAAGAATGTTTCTATCTATTAGTATAAGTCACTGAAAAGAAAATTTAAACCAGCAAAATACACTGTTAAACAAATTCTAATGAATTTTCTGTTTCTCTATATACATTGGGTGTTTCTTATAGATTTCAAGCTGGTAAAAAAGAATGTTTGTAAAAATTTTCTATCACCCTCTAGTTTTAAGAAATTTCATTTATACGTTTCGGAGTATGTAGGTATTATAATTATATTACATTATTCTCTTACATGCGTGTGATTCACACAAATATTCTTTTTTCTTATTACAACGATAGAAGATACAGCAAGAGAGTAATATCAACTTTTGTAAAGCGATTTTTTGTTTTGAAATTCGAAGATACTGAAAAAATGTCCTTTAAAGACTTTTTCAAAACATCTTTTGTAAAATAAAACGAATAAAAAATTTTGAGCAACCTTTCTGAATAAATTTAATTAAATCAATTCTAAGGTTTTTAAATTAGTTTTTCTACATAATATAGCTTTTCATTACATAATTAAATTAATTTTACTTTCATAAATAATCCTTATTTAAAATTTATGCTGTTAATAATTAAGTTTTAAACGTAAATTTCATACATATTTACTGTGTTTTAAAATGTTAATATTCGAAAGGGAAATTTATATAGATATTTTTATAAATGTAAAATGAATTAACGTTCTCGTGATTTGATGGGTTTTCTTTTTTCATATTTGAAATTACCTCTTTTTTCTAAAGTGAGTAACGTAAATTTTAAAGGTTACAAACATAAACTAGTCGTTGGGGGCCATTGTAATTCTTATCCGCCATGGATATGCATAATATAAAATATGAAAATAAAACATGTGAAAATTATTTAAAAAATGCATTGCAATTCCGAAAAAAAATTTAAACGCATTTTTAAATATTTTTAATATACATAGTAAAGCTCTATTAATGAAATGCTGGTGGACCAATTTCAACAAATTATGTCAAACTCCAAACTACACAACTAGTACCGAATTGCGTAAAAGAAACATCTTTATAACTCCAAATATAATAATATATTAACTAACAGTTTACTGCGTTGGATTATGTGTCTCATTTCCAATTAAAATTTGAATGAAATTCAGGGTCATGAAAAACCTAAGATTGTGAAAAACAGGGTTACAAATTTCTCGGCAACTAATAATCTGTTTGACTTCGTTCTTTATGCAAAATTTGTGCTATTTTATTGACTTTTACGCCCATCTCTTAAAATAAAAAAATTCGAAAATGTTTATGTACCTTTCATCAGAACGAATTTTTCGAGAGCCCTAAAAAATGTTCCGGATAATCGAGGTTACTGATATTAAATAGGCTTCTTCCTATTGTTTCATACTAAGTACATACCAAATTTCAAGTCTCTATTGAAATTTATTCGGGAGATAGAGCGTTTACAGACACACAGACACACACAGAAAGACAGACACGCAGACGGACGAACGGCAAATTTTGTTTTCTAAAAATATGTTTTTCGAAATTTCCAGTCTCAAAACGAGTAAGTCCGTCAAAAAAATTATCGATTTTCAAAATGATTGCAAGACTTACCCGTATGATGGTTAAATAAAAAACAGAAGTTTAAAAATTCTCCATTTTACTTACCCATCATGCGTAGTATAGGGTAAATCTTGCTATCGTTTTGTAAATCGAAAAAAAAAATTTTGACGGATTTACACGTTTCAGATAGTGAAGATTCCTAAAAACATATTTTTGGGAAAAAATTGCCGTCCGTCTGTCTGGTCTGTCTGTCTGTCTGTGTGCCTGTAAACGCTCTATCTCACGAACAAATTGAGATGGAGACTTGAAATTTTATATGTATTTAGTATGTAAGTATGGAACGAAGCCTTTTTAATATCAGTAACCTCGATTATCCGGAACTATTTTTTCGGACTCTCAAAAAATTCGTTCTGATGAAAAGTATACAAAAATTTTCGAAATTTTCTATTTCAAGGAATGGATGTAAAAGGTAATAAAATAACACAAATTTTGCATAAAGAACCATGTCGATCGGATTATTAATGGCCAAGATATTTGTAATCCTGTTTTCCATATTCTTCGATTTTTCATGACCCTGTATTTCATTCAAATTTCAATTCAGAGATATATTTTAATTGGAAATGAGACGCTTAATCTGACCCAGTAAACTGTTAGTTAATATGATTATTATTTTTGTGTTATAAGGATGTTTCTTTTACGCAGTTTCTATTCGAGTAGTTTCGCATTTTATATAAGTTGTCGAAATTGGTTCATCAGCAATTCATCAATAAAGCAATACTATGTATATAACAATTTTTAAATATACGTTTAAATTTTGTTTTGGAATTGCAATGCATTGTATAAATAGTTTTCACATGTTTTATTTTCATATATTATATTATGCATATCCATGATGGGCAAGTATTCCGGTGGTCCCCAACGACTAGTTTAAATAAATTTAGGGAATAATTTTGGGGTTTTGATTATTCTTCCATTTTTTGCGCACTGTTATTATCCAGTAAAGAGTAATGTCAAGTTATAAAAACAAGAGAGAAAAATCATGCATCAAGCATAGATTATGAAACATTTTTCAACACATTCACAGTACCAAAGAGTAAACTTACATTTTAAAAAAGTGACAAACGATGTCTAATTGAAGATGTCAAAAACCCATGACACATTTCAAAACTCAGTTTCATTTAATTATTTACAATTTCGTCAAAAAACTGCATATATTCTTTTTTGAAGCCCTGTATAAGACCGATAAATTTATTTATATCTTTACATAGAATGCTAATATTTTTGTTTAGTTTGAAAACACTAAATAGCACAATTGGCCATTTTTTCCAGTAAACGATAATACAGTTAATACCTTTTAATAAAATTTGTATATAATATATATAATTTATAAGCAAAAATAAGAAGAAAAAAAGGTAGTCACATTTAAAAATACTTATCACTAATAAACACTATTAATGCAATTACTGTTCATACAGTACTGAAATCAAATTCTTTTGTATGTCCTATAACAGAACAATGAATTCTATGCACACTATATTCTGTAGAAAGCATGTTGCAGGTTAATCCAATGATATATAAAAATTACAGTATATATAAAATACTTAAAATAGAGTAAATTCTTTTACTATTTAAAATAACATAAATCTTTTTTATGGCTATGTAAATAGATGATGCATGCTTATGTACGTATTACATATTTTTCAGGGAGAATTTTTCTTTGAATTTAGAATTAAGGGGTCAGGTACCTTTCAAATGGTCAAAATTTCGATTTTTTTTTTATTGCTTTATATGAAAGTATAATCTTTTAGATTCATATTAAAACAAACCCCATAAAAAAATTCGCATTAGAAACGAAGTTATGGGCAAAATAGTAAGGCCTCTTTTCATGAAACAGCGATATTTAAAGGGCTAGACTGTTTGTTTACATTTTGCACGCAGCAGGCGCCGGCCGTAGCTGATAAGATTCAAGGATTTCTACTCTTATTTTTCTTTACTCTGTGGTTATTTATTTTCCCTTTCCTTTCAGGAAATCAAGCAGAAATTAGCAACTGCTACTTCAACTTTAGATTCAAGCTATTTAGCTTGATTTAGAAATAAATCTATGCATGTTGTGTTGTTAACTCTTTCGATGCTGAATTTCTGATTTTTTTATAGTGATTTGTTTGCGAATAAGTTTTATTTTAGCTTTAAATTAATTTTATTTATTTCGTTAATAATCTTCTGCTACAATGAGTGAAGTTCTTAGCGAAAACACACCTAAAAGAGCTTCTGGGATACGACCGAAAAAAAGGAAATTTACTGGTAATATATATACCAGAAAGTTGGCGAAAAGTGAAAATGATTCACTGAATAACAGTGCTTCACAGAGAAAACTTTCTGTAAACAAGGAGTTTGAATATAATTCTAGCTTTGATGGATATCGTATTATGGATGTCAGTCACATGTTTTCCATTCTGGAAAAATTTTTATGCTGTAAAGCTTGTGGTGGTGAAGTAAGTATAACAGAAGAAATTGAATGTGGCTTATCATCTAAAATTTCGATTTTATGTGAAAATTGTGCTGAAGTTATTAAATTTAAGAATTCTAAGAAGATCGGCGAAAATAACAAAATTTCAGAAATTAACAACAGATATATTTATGCCATTAGATCAATTGGACTGGGGTATGCAGCAATGAAACTGTTTTGTGGAATCATGGATCTGCCTCAACCGGTTTCCAAAAAATCTTACAATGCTGCGATAAAGGTGCTACAGAAATGCTCTGCATCTGTCGCAGAAAGATCTATGATATCTGCAGCTTCAGAAGAAGTAACTCTGACTGATTCTTCATGCTTAAACATCAGTGGTGACGGTACATGGAAAACTCGGGGTCATACTTCACGAATAGGTGTGTGCACTGTCATTGGTGACAAAAGCGGCAAAGTTATTGATACTGAAGTCCTTTCCTCATTTTGCAAGTCATGTGATACATGGAAACTAAAAAAAGGGACGCATGAATATAATTCATGGAAAAAAACCCATGAAAATGATTGCCTCAATAACCACGATGGATCTGCTGGAAAAATGGAACTAAGTGGTATGGTTCGAATATTTCAACGTTCAGAAGCCACAAGAAATGTAAAGTACATTGGATATATAGGTGATGGTGATGCCAAAACTTTTCAAGCCATATCAGAGGCCAGCCCATATGGTTCTGATACAAAAGTTGAAAAAATTGAATGCGTGGGTCACATTCAAAAGAGAATGGGCACACGCTTACGAAAACTTAAACAAAACAAAGTAAAATGTAGTGAAAGTAAAGCACTTGGAGGAAAAGGTAGACTTACGGACAACATCATTGCTAAGCTAACAGATTATTATGGAAATGCAATTCGACAGAATAAAAACAATTTACATGAAATGCGTAAAGCTATCTGGGCTGCATATTTTCATACTCGTTCAACGGATGCCGAGCCTCTACATTCATTTTGCCCTACTGGAAGTGAATCTTGGTGCAAATATAATAAAGCAGTTGCTTGTGGTACCATTAAAACATTTAAACACAAGAACACAGTCCCGACTAGTGTAATGGATACTATAAAACCAATTTTTAATGACTTATCGCAGCCAAAACTTCTGTCTAGGTGCTTAGGAGGTAAGACCCAGAACAACAATGAATCGATAAATTCTTTAATATGGAAATTATGTCCAAAAACACAAGGAGTAGGTAAAAGGATTGTGGAAATTGCTACAAATGAAGCAGTTATTTTGTTTAATGATGGCAATCAAGGAAAAATGAATGTAATGCAAGAATTTGGCTTGACAGTTGGTGCACATGCTCGAGGATGTTTGAAACAGTTAGACGACCAAAGGATTGCAACTTCTAATTTACGCTTTCTTCAAAACACAAAAGAAGCAAGAAAAAGTAAGCGAATGAAAGAAATTGCTCAGAAAGATAAATTTCTCTTGCAGGAAGGTGAAATTTACAGTGCCGGTGCTTTTTAAATGTGTTAAGTTTTGTGAAAATCTTTGAGCAAAGTTTTTTTCCATCTGTTATCCCATGCGATGATACTTATCAAAGTATATGTATGTAAATTAGTGTTCAAATTTCTAAAAGGTTTATTTATGTCATGCAATAGAAAACATCAGAATGAATTTATAGATTTTTGTTTCACAAGTCTTCTAAAAAGTTTATCAACCTAATAATCTAAGTAAACAGATGATGTAGTATTGTTCTTGTAAAGGTAAATTTATTTTTATTTCTACTTTTATTTTTCTTGATTTAGTACACAATATTTATTATTTAATAGTTATTAAATTCATGTGTATAAATAAGATAAGTAAATAATTATATAAATTACTGCAATACTTAAAAATAATGTTTCATAATAAGTTTCTAAGTCAATCTTTTCTTTCAATTGAATTTTCACAAAAATAATTTTCGTTTTTACGCTTAGGATTCAATAGCGCACATGATTTCTCCGAAACTGTTGGCTAAAATTTTATAAAAAATTAACAGCTCATACAAAACATTCAAATGTTGAAAATGACGAATTGTTATCAGTGTCATGTAAGGATTTATTAAATAATGAATGGTTATTTAGAAGAATGATATGAGGAAAAAATTTTTCGTTTTTATGTTTACGATTCAATAGCGCGCATGATTTCTTTGAAATTGTTGGCTAAAATTTTATAAAAAATTAACAGCTCATACAAAACATTCAAATGTTGAAAATGACGAATTGTTATCAGTGTCATGTAAGGATTTATTAAATAATGAATGGTTATTTAGAAGAATGATATGAGGAAAAATTATTTTCGTTTTTACGTTTACGATTCAATAGCGCGCATGATTTCTTTGAAATTGTTGGCTAAAATTTTATAAAAAATTAACAGCTCATACAAAACATTCAAATGTTGAAAATGACGAATTGTTATCAGTGTCATGTAAGGATTTATTAAATAATGAATGGTTATTTAGAAGAATGATATGAGGAAAATTTTTTTTCGTTTTTTCGTTTACGATTCAATAGCACGCATGATTTCTCCGAAATGGTTGTCTAAAATTTTATAAAAAATTAACAGCTCTTACAAAACATTCAAATGTTGAAAATGACGGAGTATTATCAGTGTCATGTAAGGATTTATTAAATAACGAATGGTTATTCAGAAGAATGATATGAGGAAAATTTTTTTTCGTTTTTCCGTTTACGATTCAATAGCGCGCATGATTTCTTTGAAATTGTTGGCTAAAATTTTATAAAAAATTAACAGCTCTTACAAAACATTCAAATGTTGAAAATGACGAAGTATTATCAGTGTCATGTAAGGATTTATTAAATAATGAATGGTTATTTAGAAGAATGATATGAGGAAAAAATTTTTCGTTTTTATGTTTACGATTCAATAGCGCGCATGATTTCTTTGAAATTGTTGGCTAAAATTTTATAAAAAATTAACAGCTCATACAAAACATTCAAATGTTGAAAATGACGAATTGTTATCAGTGTCATGTAAGGATTTATTAAATAATGAATGGTTATTTAGAAGAATGATATGAGGAAAAATTTTTTTCGTTTTTTCGTTTACGATTCAATAGCACGCATGATTTCTCCGAAATGGTTGTCTAAAATTTTATAAAAAATTAACAGCTCTTACAAAACATTCAAATGTTGAAAATGACGAAGTATTATCAGTGTCATGTAAGGATTTATTAAATAATGAATGGTTATTCAGAAGAATGATATGAGGAAAATTTTTTTTCGTTTTTCCGTTTACGATTCAATAGCGCGCATGATTTCTTTGAAATTGTTGGCTAAAATTTTATAAAAAATTAACAGCTCTTACAAAACATTCAAATGTTGAAAATGACGAAGTATTATCAGTGTCATGTAAGGATTTATTAAATAATGAATGGTTATTTAGAAGAATGATATGAGGAAAAAATTTTTCGTTTTTATGTTTACGATTCAATAGCGCGCATGATTTCTTTGAAATTGTTGGCTAAAATTTTATAAAAAATTAACAGCTCATACAAAACATTCAAATGTTGAAAATGACGAATTGTTATCAGTGTCATGTAAGGATTTATTAAATAATGAATGGTTATTTAGAAGAATGATATGAGGAAAAATTATTTTCGTTTTTACGTTTACGATTCAATAGCGCGCATGATTTCTCCGAAATGGTTGTCTAAAATTTTATAAAAAATTAACAGCTCTTACAAAACATTCAAATGTTGAAAATGACGAAGTATTATCAGTGTCATGTAAGGATTTATTAAATAATGAATGGTTATTTAGAAGAATGATATGAGGAAAAAATTTTTCGTTTTTATGTTTACGATTCAATAGCGCGCATGATTTCTTTGAAATTGTTGGCTAAAATTTTATAAAAAATTAACAGCTCATACAAAACATTCAAATGTTGAAAATGACGAATTGTTATCAGTGTCATGTAAGGATTTATTAAATAATGAATGGTTATTTAGAAGAATGATATGAGGAAAAATTATTTTCGTTTTTACGTTTACGATTCAATAGCGCGCATGATTTCTCCGAAATGGTTGTCTAAAATTTTATAAAAAATTAACAGCTCTTACAAAACATTCAAATGTTGAAAATGACGAAGTATTATCAGTGTCATGTAAGGATTTATTAAATAATGAATGGTTATTCAGAAGAATGATATGAGGAAAAATTTTCTTCGTTTTTCCGTTTACGATTCAATAGCGCGCATGATTTCTTTGAAATTGTTGGCTAAAATTTTATAAAAAATTAACAGCTCATACAAAACATTCAAATGTTGAAAATGACGAATTGTTATCAGTGTCATGTAAGGATTTATTAGATAATGAATGGTTACTTAGAAGAACGATATGATGAAAAATTATTTTCGTTTTTACGTTTACGATTCAACTGCGCGCATGATTTCTCCGAAATGGTTGTCTAAAATGTCATAAAAAATTAACATCTCTTACATAGCATATAAATGTTGAAAATGATGAAGTATTACCAGTTTCATGTAAAAATTTTGTAAATAATGAATAAATATATAGAAAAATGTTGTATCAGTATATGTTATTTGTGTATTTATATTCATTTTGCATGTTTTATAGCACACTATTTACTATTTTTTTATAATGAAACTTATTGAATTTATGTTTTTATATAAATAGGTAAGTAAATAAATATATGTATACTTAAATATCTAAAGATATTTTGCATAATATGTTTTAAAAAGAAATTTTATCTTTAAATTGGATTTTCTCAAAATGCTATTTTTTCAACTTGCGCACATGATTGCTCGAAAATGGTTGGGTAGAATTTGATGAAATTTTTACAGAAGTTACATAACATATAAATGCTTAAAATGACGAACTACTATCACTTTTGTGTATGAATTTTTTAAGTTATGAATTATTATTTACAAAAAAAAGTGCTAAATTTTGTTATTTTTCATATTTTTATGTATTTTTTATACAAAGACAGAATTTAAAGTAACTAGGGTTCGTCATTTTGATTATTGACTATTTTTCTTTATATATAAAGTGATTTTAGGTCTTTATGATATTTTTTATGCATGTCAAGCTGCGCGCAAGACTATGTATGATTTTTCTTCGAGAAAAAAAGACCTTTTGTAATTTTTTAATTTAATTTTATGGTGAAGGTATAAAAATATTCCATGACCTGTAACAGTTACAGGAAGATTATTTAAATATGTGTTAAAAATTTGAAGTTCTTAAAAGCGATAGATTTAAAGATATTGAGATCAATACTGTATGCAAATTTTGCTTCTATTTTAATCGATCAAAGGTACCTGACCCCTTAAATATTATGTTACAATTAACTAAAAATTGTCAGCTGGATTTATTTGAAAGTAACTAAGATAGCGCATCTGAAGAATTTCAAGAAAGAATACTTTTTATAATGTGCTTCTGTAAACTATAACGCAATAAATGAAATACATTTAAATGAAAAAGGACAAGAAATTGTGATTGTAAGTTTCTGAAATATAGATAAGTGAAGACAGGATGTAAAAGCAATGACTACAATAATAACTTTCTGAAAAGGGTATTGATTCGAAAGAATTTTAATCAGTGGAGCATTTTACATTTGCGAATGAATTCGAAATTTATTAGGGATTAGAATGTTTCTAAAGTAAATCCTCTTTTAATGAATCGGATTTTAAATCCAACAATCAGTTTATGGTTAAATAAACTTTAATAATTATTCATTATGTTAATTTTAACCTATAGTTTGGTATCACTTACAGTTATTCTGATTTAATGAAATCTTTAAAATCCTGCTTCATACATTGAAAAAGCATGCATAAATTGAGAAAGAGTTTATTAATTTTTCCACGGATACCTAAATGCAAAATCTCGAGGATAAATTATTGAATACTACCTTCAACGTAAAGTCAGGATGCGCACAATAAACACTTTACCGGAGAAATGTACATTTGAACCACAAATATCTATAAATATTAAAACTATTATGAACTCTAACAGCGGTTCTCAAAATTTCTTGGTACGCAATCAACCTTTCAGGGAAAAAGAAATTTTCTGGACCCACCCAAGATAATTTTGTATATCAGTATGGCAATTTTTGTGCGATCTTTATACGCTCTGTTATCCTATCTTACGAGAAACGCAAATTTTCGTACGGAAGATACATTATCAATAAAAACAAGAATCGGTAATTTCAATAGCTGCAAGTGAATAGTAATTAAAACAATGCGCAAAATACAAAGATAGTTAAAAATACGTTTAATTCTTATGAAAATATAACTTTATAATGATTTAAATTTCTGACACTGCTGCTTAAATATTCTAATTACTGCTGTCAGTTTTTCTAATTTTATGAAATCTTTAAAATCCTGCTTCATACTATGTTGAAAAAGCATGCAGAAATTGAAGAAAAAGTATATTAAATTTTCCGCGGATGCCTAAGTGCAAAATCTTCAGGATGAATTACTGAATACTGCCTTCAACATAAAGTCAGGATGCACAGAATAAACATTTTAACGGAGAAATGTGCATTTCTGATACAATTATTTATCAGTAGTAAAACGATTATGAACTGTGATATTATAACTGCAATCAGGGGCCTCACTAAGGGGGGACAGGGGGAAGCCCCCCCCCCAAACATTTTCACATGCTCTTACAGTTGGCAAATTTCCAAACTAAACTGGCAGATTAGTTTAAAACTTTAGTAAAAAACTACAATACGTTTTCTATTTGTGATAGATATGGCGAAAGTTACCAATATAATTAGAAATATTATTAAACTTTTTACGAATAAAAATTAAATTGCATTTTCTAATTGTGATATCTTGGTAAAATTATAAAACTTGTTGGCAAACGCTGAGAGTTATTTATGTTTGCTTTTCATTGAGTTGGCAAATACTGAATTTTGACTTGGCAGTTTAAGTCTCTGTCCCCCACCAATAAAAAGTCTTTGTGAGGGCTCTGACTGCAATGCCTCTAGTGATGAAATTTTGATGTTACCGACTTGAAAATTGCGAAATATAATAAAAAACGCAAGTCAATCGAAAATGTAGAGAGTTATTATAAATTATTTTATATGAAAAGATATGTAACATGTACAAGTAATTTTGTGTGTGAGATAAGTTCTAAAATATGAATTATTCTATATATAATCACCGAATAAAACACATCACTAATTGTGCGTAGAAGTGTGAACTCATATATTATACAGGGTGTCCCCTCTCAACGGTGGCCAATGGCTAATTTCTAAACCGTTGGTGATAGACATATAGTTCCAATTGCAAAAATGCTTTAAAAACGGTAAACAATTATTTTTTAAGCGATTTAGGTCAGAAAAACGTTTTACTAAAAAATTACGGAAATTAAATTTTTATACGGTCCCCCGGTCCTATAAGTGATATTTAGAAAATTTTTACCACTACTCTAACAAGTAAGACAAAAAAAGTCCCATTCTTCTGCGATCAAAATTGACCGAGTTATAGCTGTTCAAAGTTGAAGCATATTTTTTGCTGCAAAATAGGGGTCAGTCACAAATTTACTGGAAATAAAAATAAACATCAGATAGAAAATTTAACTTTAAACATTGAGAGTAAAAAATTTTTTTACAATGTTGTTTCTGAATTTATGTTGACATTTACATGTTAAAGTAAAATATGTAATTTGTGCTAAAAATATAAGTAAAAAAATAACAGAAATTTTGTTAAATTAAACTATGAAAAGCAACAGTCATATAGCGTTATAAAATGATACATATTTAAAACTCTATTAGATTACTCAACGTAATAGAACTTGATGTAGTCCTATAAAATAAATAAATGGAACGCACCTAAAATCGTATTAATATTACATTGTCATCGGGTTTAAATAAGTATGTGAACTGAACCTCAATCAGATATTTGGAAGTGAGTTAAAATTTGAATATAAGTTTTGAACTAGGAAAATTTACATACGAAAACTATGAATAAAATAAAAGCTTATCAAAATAACATACCTTTTTAAAATAAAATCACGAAAAGAATCAGTTTCATTTGCTTACAAAATAAAACATACGTAAAAATACAATTGAGGATATGAATTTCGACTTAACGCTTTTTGATTTCTCTATCAGTCTATACAAACCTCCACTATTGTAACAATGCAATCTCAAAATTTATAATAAAAAGCAATAGTTGCATTTAAAGTTTTTTCGCTATTTCCCAAAATTTGATTTTTTCGATAAAAAAAATTTTGAAATTCATGTTTTCAGTTATTTTAATAACCAATCTAGAAGTTAATTAATTATAATTAACACTACCGTAAAACTTATACGGTGATAGCGCTTTCAGTTAAATCGCTCATTTAAAACATTTTGTAATTGGAATTATATGTCTGTGACAAATAGTTTAGGAAGTAGCCTTTGAACAGCGTTGGAAATCGACTCCCTTTATAATACTTTAAGCACTTAGTGTACGTTCCCTTAAAGCTCAGTCGAACTCATCCGTTTTCAACTATAGAAAAGTTGTTTAAGTCATGAAATTTAAAGTTTCATAACTCGGTCAATTTTAATGTTACATGAATGTGACCTTTTCTGTATTACTTGCTAGAATGTTGAAAAAATTTTACTAAATATCACTTATAGGACCGGGGGACCGTATAAAAATTTAATTTTCGTAATTTTTTAGTAAAACATTTTTTTGACCAAAATCGCTTAAAAAACAATTCTTTGCCTTTTTTAAAGCATTTTTGCAATTGGAACTATATGTCTATGACCAACGGTTTAGAAATTAGCCATTGGCCACCGTTGAGAGGGGACACCCTGTATAGTCATTTATTAAGACAAATACCAAATGCAACTAGGGTACATTTTCCTTTAAAAAGATGAAATATATATATATATATATACCCAACGTGCCCACTATTGCTAGTAAGCATCTATATCGATGTGCATTAGAAATGGAAATGATTTCTTGTATTAGGATAAATAAGAATGCTATTGTTGTATATTTCATTATTTAGTAAAAGATAACGGTGAAACTACTTGTCCCTGTTAAATTTAGAAACACTAGAAATACCAAAAATACTAGCAATACTATTGTCTCCAGTGTAAATTTTTCATTTGTTTTTCTATTTTTAAAACGGTTACAAGGCTTACTGTAGACTACGCATGATGGGTAAGTATTACCCTACACTACTTGTGATGGATAAGTAAAATTATTACCTTTTTATATTCTATCACTCAAAACTTATTATAAAACACTTCACTGTGAACTTCTTCAATCGAATATAAAATCAATCGGATAATATATCAGTATAAGTTAAAATGGGTTATAAATTCTCCAAATTAATCACGAATTTAACAAAGGATTTTATGTAACACGATTGCTGAAATCGTAAGAAAAGCTTTTTGACAAAAAGTTTTCTTACGATATGTCTGTATGATTTGTATTTCAAATACAGATTGCAATTAAAAAGTGTTTGATGCTAAAGTTATTTTAATCTCAAATGTTAAATTCTACTTCTAAAAAATTCAATTCAAAAAGATTTACAATAAGATTTCTTTGCAAAAAGTTTTGTAATACAAATTCAAATTCAGTACGTTGAAGTTTCTCTTGCATAGCATACCGACAGACACATTTTCCTGATGTTTCATTTTTTGTACGTTGTCACATTTTAAAGATAAATTCTGCAATTGTCGTTTCCTATTTGAACATGTCTTCGGAAATTTTGCGATACATATCTAGGAATCGATTTCTTTTTATCTTTTTGTTTAAATATGAAATGTTTCAAATGATGAAAAAAATAAAAGCAATACGACCTGACATGTTCTATGTTTCTGATTTATACTTTAGTATTCAAAGAAGGCAAGACCGTATTAAAAGGAATGGAAAATACTTTTCAATCCACGAAGAATAAATTTTAACTGACATTTTGAAATTTAAATAAGTATAAGCTTTTATTTATTATTTTTGAATCATACAACTCTCTATAAAGCGAAGCAATTTTTGTTCTAATAAAAAATTACATGTAATATATTCAAAATATAATTTTCATGACTTTCTATAACTGAAAAAAAGTAATAACTTCGGATTTTCAATGTTATTATACGGAAATATAGAATGTATATAAATGTAGAGAATTTTAATTTCAATCTTAACTAAAAAACATTCCAATTTTTACCCAATTAAAATGTCGTTATTTCCCTTTTCTTTTATATTCTTTAAACAATCTAATCTTACCTATGCGTCTTTTCATTTCGACTTTGCGCCAATCAAAAGTTTTTCCTCTTTAAAATCCTTTTAAAAAATCTTCCTTTTTAATTTCTCCTACGATATTCACTGTTGAATTGTTCAAGAGAAATTTTTTCGTTCCAAGGTAACAACGATATCGCGATGATTTTTTCAACCAAGGATCTGTGATTTTCTAATTGTCTATGAGTTTTATCATAATGTATATATTTGTATTCATACTCGCTCGCTATAAAACATTTCTGATCCAGCTAAGAAGTACAACGTGTTTATAAAGTTCCGGACCCATTTTGATGTTTAATAACTCAAAAAAATAATAAAGATAGATTAAAATTAATAACATAAATGGTTAGATAGACTCAAAATGTTTCATGACGCTTGTCAATGAACTTCCACGTGTGCCCCCTTCGTCACACGGAGAATATCAAGTCGATAGTCAATTTTACGCCAGGTAGCGGCAAGCATGTCGGCACCAACAGAGGCTATTGCGGTTGTACTTCTGGCTTTTAAGCCATCAATGTTCGATACTCTCCTCCTGTAAACATTGTCCTTTACAAATCCCCAAAGGAAAAAGTCCAGCGGCGTTATATCAGGTGATCTGGGTGGCCAAGGAATTGGAACTTCTCGCCCAGTCCCTCTTCTTGGAAAATGGTGATTCAACGAAGTACAAACGATGGTACCGCAATGAGATGGTGCACAATCTTGTTACAAAAAGACATGTGGCTGAAGCTCTTCTAGTTGTGGAAATACGAAGTTTTCCACAACTTTAAGTTTTAACTTTCCACAGTTTTAAGTATACAACTGATGAGACCGTCAATGGGTTCGGGACATTATAAATACCCTGTATATTTTTATCAATAAAACCTGTTAGGATTTCACATGAAATAAAAGATACCGTTTAATTTAATGCAAGTTCTGCAGTAATATCTTTATAAAACGATTCTAAAAAGTAAATTGATTATTCTGAATTATTTTGAATAATGCGTATGTAATACAAAAGTTAAGCTACAACTTCATGATTTTTCTTTCGCGAGGAAAGTACACAGTATTTTCGACATTTGCTATAATTGTTCTGATTCATTCAGTATTTTGAAATGAATGACTGCATTACTTTTGATTCACCAACTGTTTTAAAAACGATACGCTGTTTTTTTTTAATTTATTTAATCTGAGTTCCTTTCCAGTATGCCTAAGTATTTGACTGATGAAGTGTGCCAATATTTATTTAGTAACTATATAGCAGTTTTGTAATGATTGTTCACAGATATAATAACTTCGATAATTTAGAAGAAACTATATCTTGATTTTAATTAGAAATTCTACATAGACGCATTCTATAGTAGATCATTAAAATAATCTCTATTATATATATTATATTTATTAGACATTTAAATTAGTGGGATACTATAAGTAAAAACTGAACAAATATTTTTAATTATAAATATGAGATATGCTTATTAAGAAAAAAAACTTTTGCGACACTATTCCGTTTAACTGACAGCGTGAAACTATTATTATATGATAATTTTTTGGATTGGTCAAAACTATAAACCAAAAAGAAGTATTTCCATAAAAGAGATAAAAGTATTAAAAACCCGATAAATGACAGAAACAATGTGAAGACGGAACAATTTCTAACATTTTTATTTAAATTTCCATAAAAGCTTACCTTTAAAAAAATTTTTGTAAACTAGTTTCATTGTTTATGAAAAAAGTATCTTTATATGACATATAAAATGCACAACAAGAATTAAAATTAAAAATTACTTCAAAATATACCATTTGTGTCACAGTAACAGTCTGAAGGATTCGGAAAATAAGGATTTAGAAATTTATCATCGCAATTAATTTTTCTTGAAGTACACTATTTATTTGAAGAAGCATTTTAAAGTAAACCATTTTTAAAGTAAAATGCTGAAATTTACTTTCAAATTAATCGTATGACAAAGATTTATAATAAGAATTTTATATTTACATGTAAAAGTTAGTAACTTTGTAAAGTTCTAGTAAGACAGTTTCAAATCAAAAACGCTGAAGTTTCTCTCACGATGAAACAAAAATGCGAAATATTTTCCTGACATTTCACTTCTCGTATGTTGTCACATTTCAAACAGAAATTCTACAATCATCATTTTATTTTTGAACATGTCTACAGAAAATTTGTGATACATATTGAGGAACTAATTTACTTTTATCTTTTTGCTTAAATATGAAATGTTTTCAAACCAAAACATGAAATTCATAAAAGTATGTCACGTAAACTACCTTTTATTTATATTTTAGTATTCAAAGAAGACAGTGTCACATGTTAAACGAAATGAAAAGTAGATTTAAAAATACAAAAAAAAAAGAATATGTAAGAGATAGTTAAAAGTTAAATATAAATTAAATTTATGCTATAAAAATAAGAGTTTTTTTTAATTACTAATTTTTATGAGTAATACGTATTACTTAAATTTTGAATTAAAATTCCTAGTTATAACTAACTGTAATGAAAATTCCTCAAAATATATTTGTAAACCGTTTTTCTTCTAATGCTATGTTCGTTCTATATCACAAAATCTAATAAGTAGAATATAAATAGAAAATTCATATACTAGAGCATAAGTAAAATATAAATAGATAAGTAATATACCTAAAGTACTTATGACTGAAACATTCAAATTCTAGCAGTAAAATTATTTGTAATTGAAATTTATTGATATTGACCTCAATTGCTCTTGAAATTGAGGATTTATTTTTGAAATTATTTATTTGTAGAAGCATTTTCTGCTAAACTGCTTTAAAAGTAAAATTCTGAAATCTACTTTCAAATTAATCGCTTGTCCAAGATTTACAGTAAGTATTTTCTATTTACATGTAAAAGCTAGTAACTTTGTAAAATTACAATAAGACAGTTTCAAATCAAAAACACCAAAGTTTCTCTTACAGTGAAACTACAGAGCGACACATTTTCCTGACATTTCACTTCTCGTATGTTGTCACATTTCAAAGAGAAATTCTACAATCGTAATTTTATTTTTGAACATATGTACTGACAATCTGTGATACATATTCAGAAACCATTTTCTTTTTTCTCTTTTCGCTTAAATATGAAATGTTTCCTAACAGAAACTTCAAATTCATAAAAGTATGGCATGTTAACTATTTGTTATTTGTATTTCATTGTTTAAAGAAGAGAGTATCCCATGTTAAACAAAATGAAACGTAGTTTTAAAAATATAAAAAAGAAATTTTAACTCAGTTTAAAAGTCAAATATAGATTAAATTTATACAATAAAGTAAGAATTCTAGTTTTATTTAAGAATTTTTATGAGTAATCCTTATTGCTTAAATTTTGAAGCAACATTCCTCGTTATAACTAATTTGGATGAAAAATCCTCAAAATATTTTTGTAAAACATTTTTCTTTCAATGTCATTTTTATTTTATATTACAATATTTAGTAAGTAGAATACAAATAGATAATTAATATACGTAAATAATTACGTACGTAATTAATATAAGTAAAATAAAAATAGATAGGTAATATATCTAATGTACCTCTGACTGCAACATTCAAATGCATGTAATAAAATTATTTTTTATTAAAATTTATTGTTCTTGGCATCAATTGTTTTCGAAATACACTATTTGCTTCCAGAAATATTTTATGCTAAACCGACTTAAAAGTAAAATGCTAAAATCTACTTTCAAATTAATCGTCTGTCCAAGATTTACAACCGGAGTTTTCTATGTACGAGTAAAAGTTAGTAAATTTATAAAATTCTAGTATGACAGTTTCAAATAAAAAATGCTGGAGGTTCTCTTATAATGAAACTACAGATCGACACATTTTCCTGACATTTCACTTTTCTTATGTTGTCACATTTCAGAGAGAAATTCTGCAATCATCGCTTTATTTTAGAACATGTCCACAGAAAAATTAGGATACATATTGAGAAACTATTTTTTTTATCTTTGCGCTTAAATATGAAATTTTTCTTAACTAAAACATCAAATTCACAAAAGTATGGTACTTTTTATTTATATTTCAATATTCAAAGAAAAAAGTGTCTCAAATTAAACAAGAGGAAAAATAGTTTTAAATACACAGAAAAGAAATTTTAAGAGACAAATATAGATTAAGTTTATACTGTAAAATTTAGAATTCTAGTTTTATTTACTAATTTTTATCATTGAAACGTTTTGTTTAAATATTGAATTAAAATTCACAGTTTTAAATTCTTATACTGAAAATTCCTCAAAATGTATTTGTAAAACATTTTTCTTCTAATGTCATGTTTTTTCTATATTACAATATCTATAAGTAGCATATAAATAGCTAAATAATATACTAGTATATAATTAAATAACAAATAGATAAGAAATATACCTAATGTACATCTAACTGCAACATTCAAATGCTAGTAATAAAATTATTTTTTATTAAAATTTATTGTTCTTTGCATCAAATGTTCTCGAAATACACAGAATTACTTTGCAGAAGCATTTTATGCTAAACCGACTTAAAAGTAAAAATCTGAAATCTACTTTCAAATTAATCATCTGTCCAAGATTTACAATAAGAATTTTCTATTTACATGTAAAAGTTAGTAACTTTGAAAAAATCTAGTAAGACAGCTTCAAATCAAAAACGCTGAAGTTTCTCTTACAGTTAAACTACAGAGCGACACATTTTCCTGACATTTCACTTCTCCTATGTTGTCACATTTCAAAGAGAAATTCTGCAATCATCGCTTTATTATTGAATATGTCCACAGAAAACTGTGATACATATTGAGAAACTACTTTTCATTTTATTTTTTCCCTTAAATATGAAATGTTTTCAAACTAAAACATAAAATTTTTGAAAGTATGACATGTTAACTACTTTTTATTTGTATTTCAGTATTCAAAGAAAACAGTGTCCCATGTTAAACAAAAGTAGTTTTAAAAATACAATAAATAAATAAATAAATAAATAAATAAATAAATAAATAAAATGTTTTAAAATTAAATGTAGATTAAATTTATACTATAAAGTTATACTATAAACTAATTTTATTTGCGAATTTTTATGAGTAATACGTATTTTTTTAAATATTGAAGTAAAATTTAAAGGTATAAATACTTATAATGAAAATTCCTTAAAATGTATATGTAAAATGTTTTCCTTCTAATGTCATGTTCTTTGTATATCACAAAATCTAACAACTAGAATATCAATAGAAATTTCATATACTAGAGTTTAAACAAAATGAAAAGCAATTTTAAAAATACAAAAAAATAAAAAAAAATAAGACTCAGTTTAAAAATTAAATTTATACTATAAAGTAAGAATTCTAGTTTTATTTACGAATTTTTATGAGTAATACGTAATTTTTAAATATTGAAGAAAAATTTTCATGTATAAATACTTATAATGAAAATTCCTAAAAATGTATATGTAAAATGTTTTCCTTCTAATGTCATGTTCATTGTATATCACAAAATCTAACAAGTAGAATATAAATAGAAATTTCATATAGCAGAGTTTAAGTAAAATACAAATAGATAAGTAATATACCTAATGTACATATGACTGCAATATTCAAATGTTGGTAATAAAATTATTTATAAGTAAAATTTATTGTTCTTGGCATGAATTGTTCTTGAAATACACTATTAACTTGAAAAAACATTTTATGCTAAACCGACTTAAAAATAAAAGGCTGAAATGCGCTTTCAAATTGTCTGTCCAAGATTTACAATAAGAATTTTCTATTTACATGTAAAAGTTAGTAGCTTTGTAAAATTCTAGTGAGACAGTTTCGAATCTAAACTGCTGAAGTTTCTCTTACAGTGAAACTACAGAGCAACACATTTTCCTGATATTTCATTTCTTTTATGTTGTCACATTTCAAACAAATTCTGCAATCATCGCTTTACATGGGACATGTCTACAGAGAATTTGTGATACATATTGAGAAACTATTTTCTTTTTTATCTTTTCGCTTAAATATGAAATGTTTCCAAACTAAAACATAAAATTGAAGAAAGTATGACTTGTTAACTATTTTTTATTTATATTTCAGTGTTTAAGGAAGAGAATGTCCCATGTTAAAACAAATGAAAAAAAATTTGAAAATACAAAATAAATAAATAAATAAATAAAAATTAAGAGACAGTTTAAAAATTAAATATAGATTAAATTTCTAATATAAAATTAAGAATTCAAGTTTTATATACTAATTTTTATGAGTAATACGTATTGTTTAAATACTGAAGTAAAATTCATATTTATAAAAACTTATAATGGAAATTCCAGAAAATGTATTTGTTAAACTTTTTCTTCTAATGTTATGTTTGCTGTATATTACAATATCTAATAAGTATAATACAAATAGATATTTAATTTACTAGCGTACGAGTAGAATACAAATATGTAAGTAATATATCTAATATATATCAAACTGCAACTTTTAAATTCTAGTAATAAAATTATTTGTAATAAAAATTTACTAAAATTTTCTGTTGCAACTTGTTTTAGTTTTAAAGTATATTATACAACAAGTGTTTACTGAGAAAGAACAGACAATTTAAAAAAAAAAGCTAACTATGTAATTTATAATGTATTTTAAAAAAGAAAATTGTTACAAAGATTCAAGAGCATTTTTTAGTCTTTATATTAAACGTGATGTGAAATTGTAGTTTGAGACTCTAGTGTGTCTGACATTTTGGAGCAATGTGTATTTGTTATGCGACAGCATTTACATACGTTAATCGATTATGCTATGACTGATCAGATTTACAAAACATACACCGAGATCTCGATCGAGTACATTGATTAGCTTCATTCACCATGTTGCTTTTTTGCGAGCACTTCAGAATATTTCCATGTATTCAGTATTGATAAAAACTTGTAGTGAATCTTCTATAAACGAAATCTTATATACGTTCATGTAGTGAATCTTATATTCACTTATATTGCTTAACAATGAATAAAACAGGCTGACCTTTTAAAGGAAAATATGTAAAAGCTACTTGGCCGGAAAGAATTTTTAAATTTTTGTTTTACAGTTATGGCATTATTCTTTTAACTAGTTCGCTCTTCGATTTTAATAGAGTACAAGTGTAATGAGCAATCTTTTGATCTTAAGTGCGTATTGATATGAAAAAAATCTCAACCGTTATACAAAATATTATTATTTTAGTAAAGATTTCATTTTAACAGATGCAAATATTAAACAAAAGTAACATTGCCAATACGTGTTTGAAATGAAAATATAAAAGATAAACATATATTACAATAGTATTTGGAAGTATTTAAAATTTCCATATTAGGTGTAGACATTATATTATGACAAACGTATATTATTACACATTTATGAGAATAAAATTATCGTGTTTATTATAAAACTTCTCTTTCTCTCACTCCCCCTCTTTCTTTCTTTATATAAATATATATATATATATATATATATATATTTCTTTTATATTCTAGTGACATAAAACCAAATGCAAAATTTTGTCACACAGGATTTACAGTATTCCATTGAACCTATTTTTATATGTACAGGAACACATATAAAATAGCTCTGATATCCGGATACCAGAAGTCATGTCTCTTTAGAATATAAAAGTATTTTTCTTTTGCTGAGTTATTTGACTATCGATATAGGATATTTTTACAAAAATCAAAAGAATCTTTGCTATGTGAAATTTTGCCTGAAGAAACGTTCATGAAAAATAAAATTAACATATCTATTTTCATTTTTGGATAGGAAAACTATATTTAAGATATAAATAAAAAATATCTAGGTAAGAAAGACGATAGCATGTTTTTAAATATAACTAAAAAATATTTCTTTAATCTGAATAATTTTTAAAAGAATTTCGCATTGCTTTATATTTGAAGAAAATAAATGAAAGTTTTAGTTTATAATCAGACATATTATCATTGTGTTTAATATGTATGTTTAAAATATTTTTACTTTGAATTAATAACATTTATTTTATGCTTTTAATTATTAACAAATGTTACTTTAAATATTATTATTTTTTTCTTCCAGTGTATATGCAATCATATACTTAGAGGATTCGTATTTTTCTACTTACGCGTTAAACAACACTAAACAGTTATTTTGCAACACAAAAGTATATGTGCCGTCATAAATATTTTTGTAATAATAAAACTGCATTTAACTACAAACAAGTAAGAAATATCATGCGTTTAGCATAGATTATACTAGCGTAGAAATAGTTTCTAGCATAGAAATACTTTCCAACACTTCCTGAAATCTTTAACATAACTTTGTTTTTTAGGAAAATAAGATTATTGTCTATAGCCAAATATGGATTCCAAAACTTTTGAATAGCGATGTATTTGATCTGTCAGTTGATGTATATACTATCCACCAAAAACAATTTTTCAAAAGTTAAAAAAAAAAAAGGCCAAACTAAAAAATAAATAAATAAATAAAGTGGTGGCTAAAAAATGGCGTGAAATTAAATTTCCAAGCTTATATTATGGTTCTTGTTTAACATTTTCCATTTAAAAAAATTAACATCTGTAAGTCGAGTGCCTTCGTATATGTTGATAGAAATCCTTTTCTCCCATACTAAATACATCATAACGTGTTTCTGATAATTCAAATGTTTAGAATTATGCATGATGGACTTGGCTTCCATCTTTCCGTATTTTACACAAATGTCTAAGCACCCAAGTTCGAAAATAAAGCGTAATATGTTTGCATTAATAACAATTTAGAACTTCTGATTTTAACTACAAACAAATACATTTGAAAATATTTTTATTTTGACTAAGGAAGTTGATTGCAGCCAATATAAAATGTCTTATTACTCTGAAAAAGCAATCATAAGAGGAATGTCGAAGATATGTCACTATTATCTCAACACACGAATTTCTAAGCATATAATTCCGTAAAGGAAAAGCATAAAATGTATTCTTTAGTAAAATGTCGAACTTTGATTTTCAACTGTAGACAAATTGAAAAAGATTTAGTTTGAGAAAAAAAAATTCCATTGTTTTATGAGATAAAATTCTGCGAATAAAAGTCCATAAAGAAAAAGCTTAAAATGTCTGCTTAAGAAACAAGTTTTGATTTCGACCATATACTTGAGTGGATAGAAAATTTTTTAAATTGTGAAAAGATGGCCACCAAGCCCATCATGCATAATTTTAAAACATTTGAATTTTCAGAAACACGTTATGATGTATTTAGTATGGGAGAAAAGGATTTCTATCAACATATACGAAGGCACTCGACTTACAGATGTTAATTTTTTTAAATGGAAAATGTTCAATAAGAACAACAATATAATCTTGGAAATTTGATATCACGCCATTTTTTAGCCACCACTTTATTTTTTATTTATTTATTTATTTATTTATTTTTTAGCTTGGCTTTTTTTTTTTTTTTTTTTACTTTTGAAAAGTTGTTTTTTGGTGGATACCATTTCTCTTTTTAAAACAGATTATATATAATTTAAACAGTTCTATTCATTCTAATTAAAATGAGTTTTCATACAGCCTCGGCAAATAGTGAGCAAACACAATATTTATTATTTTTCTTTGATTTTTTTCGTCGGTCCCCTAATTGTCTGATATAGTCTTTATAATTCTGAAGTTCCAGAAGAGTCTGACAAGCATATTTTTAAATATTTGACAAAATGTATAGAACTGAAAGTGTCGGGTCATTAATAGCCATATAGTGTAATTGGGGTTCACAGAAATAAGTAGAACATGCAGTTAAAATAGTATAGCTCTAATGTTACAAGTTTATTTTTTCTTTTAACCTTGTAAGAAAGTATGAATACGAAACTTAGATAATCAGGTTTAAATATAGAGGAATGTAAAAGAAAAGCCACTATTTACATTTACGTTTTTTATTGCTATAGACGTAATTTTTGTCAGATTTCGACGCGGTTTGTTTTAACTTTTTAACACTCTAAATATTTTAGCTAAATAAGTAGCTAATACTTTGCGTAATCCTGTATATAATTTTATGTATATTCTACAAACATTTCTTAGTAAAGTGAAAGCAGTTCAACGTAAAAATGCATAACTAGCACCTTTAAGTTAATTACTCTCATATTCAGTAACCTTTATGAGCTCTTTTGCGTAATCCTGTATATCAACTATAACATTTATGTACACCATATAATTTGCACTCATTTTGTAAAATTTAAAAGCGGATATCATAATTAAAAATGCACTTCAACCATCCATCAGCTATCATGGATAATACACAGTATTTCGGATAAAAATATAAGGTTTGAAATATTTTGTGTGTCCCTGTAAAAGCTATGCTCTTCATATTATGCGTTAAATATTAAGTCTCAGCGGCGTATATCAATTTTATGATACTTGAAACCGTTTAACATTATTAAAATATGTCGCAAACAATTCCCTCTTTTATTATTGCGTAATGGAATTCTTTTGAGTGGCCCTGTAAACGAATAATAACTATTATTTTGACAGCATATTTTACGGAATGCGTATTTTAGTGCACTTTGCGAATTCATGTAAATTTGAATAAGTTTAAATGGGTGTAACACCTTTAAAATTCATTTGAAACGATTTTTTCCCATTGGCCGTAATGTATCGGAAAACTTTAGACTATCCCTGTAAATAAACTAATCATAGTAGAAACTTCGTGCTAGGGTAAATATCAATAGCATATAAAAACTTCAGAGCAATTCGATCGTATATTTACGAGAGTTCAAAACGATAATTTGAGTGTTGAAGGTCTAACTCCCCTTAATCGATCTTGACATTTATTTGTTTGATGGGGATAGCATTTTTTTTATAGATTGGATTTCGAAACGACCGTCCTTACATTATATAAATTTATTTGATATTTTAAAGTCTTTTGTACGAATTAATGATTTTTAATGACCAGGTTCTACATCTTTGACATCCTGAAATATCACAGTCAGAACTTAATATTTAAAATAAATTCAAATCAAATATACAGATACGATTCAGGTTAAATAAATTTTATTAAAATGAAACCAAAAGATCACATGGCAGAGAAGATACTCACAATTCGCGAAAGTTGAAAGTCGAAAAGTACATCCTGTTGTCAAACTTTAAAAAACTCCATATGAAAATTTACTTATTTTACGAGAATAATAGTAACATTAAGATTTGAAGTTACTGTTAAAATATAGTGTACACATATAAGCTGTTGTGAATAGTAAAAATGCCATACTTCAATGGTTTCAGAGAGCAATAATACTATTGAATTTAAACTTTTTTTGTAAAATAATAGGTAAGTGCCTTTGCTGTTTCTAGGCCATTTTTGTACTTTATAAACTTTAGTATCATTTACCATTATCCACGAGTTTCCTTTGCGAATTACTGATTTATAATGACCTAATTTTACATCTGTACACCTTCATGAAATATTGCAGATTGAATTCTATAATTTTGATTATTGAGCTTTAATATGGTATTATGCACACTCGTAATATTAAAAAACTTTTTATTTCTTGTCTTATTCCAAATCATTATTTGACATACAACAATTTGAACGGGCACCTCTATTTCAGTTTTTATTGAGCAAAAAGAAATCACAGTTCGCACATCGTTCATTATCTGATGTTTTCCATCGACTAAAATCTGTTAGTAATTTCTTGATGTCAACTGATTTACAATTCCAATCACTGTATAAACGAATAAAACAAACTTTATCAAGTTGTATAGATGTGTATCCGTAAGCTGTATTTCGGCATTTTTTAGTGATTAAATTTATATTTGTATTTAAATCTTGCAGTACTTTATTTTTCTGAATAAGAGCTGTTAAGAATTCTTCCACATCTTGTTGTAGATTGCTGATAAACTGAAATCCAAGTTCTTTTCTGAGACACATGCTGTCCATACCTTCAAGATGTTTCTCAAATTAAGTATAGACCGTGCTCCTATTTTCTTTTATTACTACATCCACTAAATTTTTGATTTTTTGTAGAAACCGTTCTCTCCAAGAATTTTTTCTTACAAGTAACATTCTTAGTGTGAAAAACCAAATCATCTCCGTTTTTAAAGTCTATTTCTATTGTCTGACACATGAGTATGTATATAAACGCCTCTAGAACGTTCTTATTGGTCAGAAAATAGATAGTCTTTAAAAGTAGAGATAAATTTTCACGATATTTCTAACAATGTATAGTCATCCCACTTTTCATATTTCTATCCTTAATAATTTTTAATAATCTGTAATTTATTCACCCTTTAAAACTGCATTTTTTTTAGAATCACTTATTGACTAACACTTGCATCTTAAAAATCTTGCAAAAGAGAAATCTTTCCTTAACGCATAACTAAATTCCTTATCTCTTGATCCATTTTCTCTCCTCAGTCCCCACATCCTTTTGTGACTGAACCTCAGAAGGTTTCAAAACAAAAGATTTTTTTTTTAATATTGAAGGATGGCAAAATAAGCGTTTAAAAGCAGTATTAAACCTAACAAATGTATCACAGTAATCGCAATTTTAGAACGTTTACTCATCGTGCAGGGACTGCGGTGTTCCCATAAAAGATAATTTAGGTTGGAACAGTGTCGATCACAATCATTTTGCCCCCATTACTTTTAAAATCGGTCCAGTAAATCTGGAGATTGTTGCTTGATTTATTGTTTCTAGAAGCAAACAAACATACAAAGAAGCCATATGCTAAAATAGGACTTCATTTATTACTAGGAAAATGAAACCAAAGATAGTTTCTGATTTGTTTATCTGCCGGCGAACGAAATGCCTATCGTATACCATATATATAACATATTAAACTCGATGCTTTTTGAAAAGTTTTGTTTACATTAGAAACGAAATTTTAAGTGCTGATAACTCTTAACTCATTAATCAAGGAATCCGAGCACGTTATGCGAAACGTATACTGGACGCTCTTCTCCAAGGAGTTAATGAATACAGTTTAACAGATACATCTTCTCCCAAAAATTATTACTTTTACTTACCCATCATACGTAGTATTGGGTAAGTCTTGCAATCGTTTTGAAAATCGAAAAAAATTTTTGACGGATTTACACGTTTTAGATAGTGGAGATTCCGAAAAACATATTTTTAGAAAAAAAAATTTGCCGTCCGTCTGTCTGTCTGTCTGTCTGTAAACGCTCTATCTCCCGAACAAATTGAGATAGAGATTTGAAATTTTGTATGTAGCTAGAATGTAAGAATGGGACAAACCCTATTTAATATCAGCAACCTCGATTATCCGGAACTATTTTTTTCGGACTCTCGAAAAATTCGTTCTGATGAAAGGTATACAAAAATTTTCGAATTTTTTTGTTCTAAGGAATGGACGTAAAAGGCAATAAAATAACACACATTTTGCATATAGATCGAAATTGATCGGACTATTAGTTGCCGAGATATTTGTAATCTTGTTTTCCACATTCTTCGATTTTTCATGACCCTGTAGTTCATTCAAATTTCAATTCAAAAGTGTATTTTAATTGGAAATGAGACGCTTAATCCGACGCAGTTAATTGTTAGTTAATAGAATTATTATTTTTGGAGTTATAAGAATGTTTCTTTTACGCAGTTCGGTATTACTTGAGTAGTTTGGCGTTTTATATAATTTGTCGAAATTGGTACATCAGCAGTTCTTTAATATAGCATTACTATGTATATTAACAATATTTAAATTTTGTTTATGAATTGCAATGCATTGTATAAATAGTTTCACATGTTTTATTTTCATATACATATCCATGATGGGTAAGTATTACGGTGGCCCCCAACGACTAGCTTACTTACCCATCATACGTAGTATAGGGTAAGTCTTGCAATCGTTTTGAAAATCGAAAAAAAATTTTTGACGGATTTACACGTTTTAGACAGTGAAGATTCCGAAAAACATATTTTTAGAAAAAAATTCTGCCGTCCGTCTGTCTGTCTGTCTGTCTGTCTGTAAACGCTCTATCTCCCGAACAAATTGAGATAGAGACTTGAAATTTTGTATGTAGTTAGTATGTAAGAATGGGACGAACCCTATTTAATATCAGCAACCTCGATTATCCGGAACTATTTTTTTCGGACTCTCGAAAAATTCGTTCTGATGAAAGGTATATAAAAATTTTCGAATTTTTTTGTTCTAAGGAATGGACGTAAAAGGCAATAAAATAACACACATTTTGCATACAGAACGAAGTCGAGCGGATTATTAGTTGCCGAGATATTTGTAATCTTGTTTTCCACATTCTTCGATTTTTCATGACCCTGTAGTTCATTCAAATTTCAATTCAAAAGTGTATTTGAATTGGAAATGAGACGCTTAATCCGACGCAGTTAATTGTTAGTTAATAGAATTATTATTTTTGGAGTTATAAGGATGTTTCTTTTACGCAGTTCGGTACTACTTGATTAGTTTGGCGTTTTATATAATTTGTCGAAATTGGTACATCAGCAGTTCTTTAATATAGCATTACTATGTATATTAACAATATTTAAATTTTGTTTATGAATTGCAATGCATTGTATAAATAGTTTCACATGTTTTATTTTCATATACATATCCATGATGGGTAAGTATTACGGTGGCCCCCAACGACTAGTTTCATTTGAAGATTTTTCTAACGATGTAACTTTTGTGCAGTTTTATAAGAAAAAGTAATCTAGAGAAAAAATGGATGCCTGACGCATTTAAAACCGAAGTGCTCATCCCGTCTCTGATTTCTGCCATTTATAGAACTCCATTTTTGTCTAATATAATAAGCAGTTAAGCGGTCGTTTTTTTCATTGGCGTATTTTGTTTGTCGGGCATACATTTTTTATAGCTTTTCATGGCATATCGACCTCGCCTGTTTGACTAAATGTACTTACAATCATGTCAAATTTCAAGTTCATTCTCTAACGATTTCATTTAAATAGTAATTTAGAATTTTTTATCAGAAAATTCTCAGCTCGTTTCGCGCTTTAATTTTTATTTTTTAACAATTTTGTATTTTTTGAATTTTTTTAGGATGTATTTATATTTGAAAAATAACCACCATACCAAATAACAGGTTTTTATCTCCAACCTATCACAATAATAGCAATTTAGAACTCTTTTAGTCCTGGGGTATCTTAGTAAATTTCGCATTTTTTAAAAATCTTCTATGAAAACATTCGTGTTTTAAAATTCACAATCATTCTAAAATTCAAATTCATAGTTCTAAACTTCCAAGCAAATCATAACTTTGACAGTTTTTGTAACGTTTTCAATCGTTTCTTACAGTTAAATTTCGATTTCTTTAGAAACAGTTCTTAGTGAACATTTACATTTTAATAATACCAAATTTCAGGAATATTTCCCTGAAGGTATCACACTAATTGTAATTTTAGATCTTTTTTACTCATGCATATGCTCCGAAATAGTAGTACTGGCATAAAACAAAGCCTATGTTTGATCAGAGTCGGTCACAATCATTTTTCCACCTTTAATTTTCAAATTGGTTCGGTAATTCCAGAGAAATTCCCTCTATAAAATAAAATTTTCATGGTAAAATCTTATTTCATCATTCATTGCCGTCTAAATTGTTATCTACATTGACTCGTTGCTCAAGCACAAAGTGAATATCATTTATCATGGTCCTCTTTTTATATAAAAATCAAATTCAACTCAATTTTTTTTTTAATTTTGTTTACATTAGGAATGAAATTTTAAATGCCAATAACTTTAAATGACTACATTTTACAAGATATCTCTTCTCTCAAAAATTAATTTTATTTTGAAAAAGATCTTTCTAAAAATTAACTTTTATGCTGTTTTATTCGAAAAAATAAGAACTAGGAAATATATCCTATTGGTAAATAAAACTTGAAGTGGTTGTATCTAAATTGATTTGCCCTACTGTAGATAGTACACGATCGTTGGCGGGTTTAGCGCACTTTGGCATAATATGTTAACTAAATAACAGTTTTTTGCTTATTAAAGAGTTGAAATTTTATTTTTTTAAACGGAATTTTACAAAAGCACGTAGATTGAATAATTACATGTCCGAAAATGCATTCTATACTTTTTTCAGTCCCTTATTTAGTCTGTACCTTGATTTTAATAAAATTGTTTGACGAAGAAAAAAGTGATCATTTTCCGTATCTCGAAGGTTTTTTAAAAATCCTGTATCTCTTTTAATAATTATTTTATAAAGATGAGTTTGATCTCAAATTGGAGCTTTTCATCATTAAATTCTTCTAGTTTTTGTTTTATTTCTCTGCGATACTTCATTTCTTAAATATCCGAAATTTTAAAATGCCATGTTTGGTCGATTTAACATGGGAAAGTTGTCTCGAGTATATTAAGCAGTTAAGCGGTCTTCATGCTTTTGGCGTTTGTTCGTTTGGCGGGCATATTATTTTTTTCTAGCTTGGTTTGGCAGAACTGCTTGATACAGTCGGGAAATTTAGTTTAGCAAGAAAATGCCTAGTAAGTTGAAATTCTACATTCATCAATTTATACAAATAGGTGGAAACATTTGAATACTTTTGTTCAGCCCTATAATTTACCTGTACCTTTTATTACACGCCAGTATTTAGCTAAAGTTTATATGAAACTAAAATACTCTTAAAATTACAGAAATCACTTTTTCAGAAATTATCATCCACGCATCCAATACTATGCGTGGTCCAGTATTTCATTTCATCAATATTCTACAAACATTTTTTAGTAAACTGAATGCAGTTCAACGTAAAAATGCATAACGAACTAAAAAAAAAAACACATTTAAGTAATTCACGTTCATATTCAGTAATCTTTGCGAACATTTTTGTGTAGTCCAGTGTATCAACTATAGAATTTACACACACCATGTAATGTGCGCTAGATTTAGGTAAACTTAAAAGCGTATATTACAATTAAATTGCGTTTCATCCATCCATCAACCATTATCGGATAAATATACAGTATTTTGGAAAGAATATACTATTTCGAATGATTTCTGTGTTCCTGTAAATACTATTCATTTTGTATTATGCAGGACAATATTGTACAATGTATATTAAGCCTCAGTGACATATATCAGTTTTATTATTCATAAAATAGTTTAAAATAATTAAGATATTTCGCACACAATTTCCCCTTTACCATTATGGAATGGAATTCTTTTGTGTGGCCCTATAAATGAATAATAGCAATTTTTTTCACCACATATTTTACAGAATGCATATTTTAGTGCACTTCGTAACTCTATATAAATTTTAATATATTTGACAGGGTGTAACATATTTAAAATTCATTTGAACGATTTTTACCCATAGGCTGTAAAGTAATGCTAAACATTTAAATATCCCTGTTCATAAATTAATCATGCTAGAAACTTTATTTGAAATAGGGTATGTGCTATGGTAAACGAAAAAAAACTTCCGAAAATTTCAGGTTAATCGGAGTATATTTACGGCAATTGGAACGCGGACAGACGGCCAGGCAAACCGAAATCATTAATACTTTTCAACTTTGTTGGAAAATGCTAAAAAGCCTTCTTTTTAATTTCTTCTTCTTTAAATACGAGAAATCACGGTAATTGATTTTTTTTCGACCCCTGGTTTTCGACGCATTTACACGTTTAATGGGTCGAGATTCCAAAAAACATGTTTTTACAAAGCTCTGTCCGTGTGCGTGTCCGTATGTCCTTGTGTCATCAATGAACCATCAAAAAGTGTATGAATATATGCTTAGAATTGTACTAAACTTTTTTGTATGTTTTGGCTGTGGTAAGCAAATCCTCGTTTTGGAAAAAATCCGCCGGATGGGGGTACTTAATAGCGGTTTTTGTGCCATTTTCAATGTTTTAAATGGAAAAGTGTATGAAGTTATGCATTGAACTGAACCAGACTCTTGTGTAAAAGTTTGGCTATGGCCAATAGGTCCTACCTGAATTTGAAAAAAGTCCGCCGGAAGGGGGCGCTTTAACAGAGGCATTTTCAGTATTGTACAACCGAAAAGTGTTATGAAGTTATGCATAGAAATGAACGAAATTTTTTGTACATTTAACGATCCTAAATAAATATGAAAAAAGTCCGCCGGAAGGGGGCGCTTTAACAGAGGCATTTTCAGTATTGTACAACCGAAAAGTGTTATGAAGTTATGCATAGAAATGAACGAAATTTTTTGTACATTTACGATCCTAAATAAATATGAAAAGAGTCCACCGGAAAGGGGCACGTAACACTAATGTCTACGGCATTTTCATTATTCTACCATTGAAAATTGCATAAAGTTAGGCATAAAATTGAACCAAATTTTTTTGCATGCTTTTGACCATGGCCTTTAGATCTTCATTGAATATGAAAATATTCCGAAGAAAAGGAGCACTGTGATAGCGACATTTGCATCATTTTCTGGATTTTTCGCAGTTCTGTTGTCTATCGGCTCATACAGAGACGGGAGTTCACGTTCTGATATTCCGGCTAGGTACAAACAGCTCATGACAACAGAACTATTAATTTTAATAGAGATCATGATTTACATGAATATTTTTTTTACTCCGATTAATTAATTGAAGCAGGAATGTAAGATGGAAATCAAATTTTGGTGCAGTATGTAACTAATAATATTGACATATCAACATGTGTATATTTTTTGAAACATTATGATGTACGGTAAAGATTTATTTTGGGATTGGTACATTCAACTAGTTGTTAATCATATACAGGGTGTTTATAAAGTCCCGGACCCATTTTGATGTTTAATAACCCATAAAATAATAAAGATAGATGTGCCCCCTTCGTCGAACGGAGAATATCAAATCGATCGTCAATTTCACGCCAGGTAGTGGTAAGCATTTCGGCATCCACAGAGGCTATTGCGGTCCAATTCTTTGACCACCCAGATCACCTGATATAACGCCGCTGGACTTTTTCCTTTGGGGATTTGTAAAGGACAATGTTTAGGAGGAGAGTGTCGAACATTGATGACTTAAAAGCCAGAATTACAATCGCAACAGTCTCTGGTGGATGCCGACATGCTTACCACAACCTGGCGTGAAATTGACTATCAACTTGATATTCTCCGTACTACGAAGGGGTACACGTTGAAGTTCATTGACAAGGGTCATGAAACTTTTTCAGTCTATCTAACCATTTATGTTATTAATTTTAATCTATCTTTATTATTTTATGAGTTATTAAACACCAAAATGGGTCCGGGTCTTTATAAACACCCTGTATTTCCGTATAAGAATAACACCAAGTGTTCATAAAAATTGTATCACATTATCAAATAAATAAAATTATTTTAGAGATATTTATTCCATCTAAAAAAACGATTAGTCTATAAAATGCAACAGAAATGACCATTTGGAAAAGATTTATGAGTTATTTTAACTATTACTACTTTACTACTATTACTACTTTAAAATTCTGTCTTTAAAAACTTTTTCGCGGCGCATTGCCATAAGGGATGAAAATTGTTTTCAAGAAAAATGCCCATTTTGAATATTTTTTTTCAAAGATTAACTGTGACATTTTTTTTTTATTGCGGCATTTCAGATGTAGTAGTATGATGAATCAGACAATAACTTCACTTCCGAACTTTACTAAGTGGTTTGGCCGAAGAAAAGTAATAAATAATAATAAACTATTCCCAAAATTTCTTTCTTTTCCATTCTCATTTCTTACCGGTACATAAATAGGGCTTCTGTTCCAGTACTTTTTCCATCAAAAAATTTTTAATGGCAGTTGTTTGTAGCTTTTAGGTTTCCGTACTTAAAAATTAAGAAGGAACCATTATGAGATCACACTTTTGTCTGTCTGTCGCAGCCACTTTACACGTAAGCTGCGGTACGTGGATGGTTCAAATTGGGGAAAGTAATAAAGACTTTTGACCCACATATTTACAGATTAAATTTAGAGAAAATGTAGAAAGCTAATTAAGTTACTTGGAAAGAAAATCTCCTCGTTGGTATATCGCATGAGGTATTCTGTAAAAGATTTCAAACATTGACCTGAAAAATACATTTCTTTTAATTTTAGGCATCATACTATCAGAGATATTGTCGAAAATGTAGAATAAAAATATGTCATTCCCCATATATTTCCAAATTCTTTCCAAAAAATAGAGATAGTAGACGTTAATTATAAACTTACAGGAAAACTATAGCAATTTCCCTAGGGCTCATAGTTTTTGAGAAAAATGCATTATCTCGTTACACACAAATTTCGTTTTTCGGACATTCAGTGTTGAGGAGCGCTGGAAGTACCTATTTTATTAGAAACATAAAAGCACTGTTGATAATGATTTAAAAAAATCGTCGGATAATTAACTGAATTATTATTAAACCTTAAAAACACGAATGATTTGGACATACATAATACTAGGGATGTTGTATACTACGTACCATCGGCTGTAGATCAGCCGAGTGTAATGACTGTTATTTTGAAATTTCTTTTTTTAATTGATAATTTTATCAATTAATATGTGAGAAATAAACACAGTTTTTACGTTAAAACAATAAAGAATTCTTTCAAACACTCCTGTACGGTGTAATTAGATTTTCTGCAGTTTTGTAGTACATACGATGATTGTTAATAACCGATTTCTTAACAGTAAAAATGTAATGAGTAACTAATTCATTCTAACTATTCGCGAGTTCAAAAGTAATGAAATCATATGGGTATTAATTTTGTCATTATTTTTATAGTCCTACCAACTACTAAATAGGTAATTTTCCTTTTAAAGACTTCCTAGTTGCCGCCAACTTCACGCCCTGGATAAACATGAAATTGAGTAGTCATTTGCAGTACAACAACAGGATGTAACATTACGCAACCGACAAAACAAAGTATGCTCAAACGAGAAGCAAGTACTGCAGATATGATGACGTGCGAAGTGGAGGATTCGGGTTTATTACCGCTACGTGGCAATTAGGCGGTCACCCGCCCATGTATCTAACCCGTTAAGCTGAGGTAACTCGGCAGGTAGGGGCCTGGTCATCGGTTAGAAAGAAAGAAATATCTTGCTATAGAGTGTACAGTGAACCATTAGTAATTAGTTAAGATGTAGTAAAGACTACAAATAAGTTGAAATAAAAAGAAATAAATAAACTAAAAAAAAAAAGGTTGACAAATTTGAAATTTTTAAAAATTTTGGAAAAATTTAAAGGAAGAATGAGAGGTAAAAGTATTTAAAATTCATTAAAAGAAGGTTTAAAATAACTTATAGAAGCAAAAGTTCAACTGTAGCTATAAAAACAACTGAATAATTGTGAAAACAAAAATAGTGATATTTTTATGAGTTTAATAAAATGAAGTTAGTACAAGTTTTATCGAAAAAACATATCGGAGCAGAGCAAAAACCTACAGTTTAATCAATATATTTCGACAAGAATTTAATTTTGAGCAAAAATTTCGTTACTTTTTACAAGTTTATATATATTTTTAACATTATTTATTGTGAAATGAAATTGCAATTTAAAAGTCATTACACCTCGTAAATCATAACTATATCCTCATTAGGAGTATTAAACAACTTTTTGATACTTTACAAAATAGAAATCCATCAATTACACATTTTTATATCTTTTCTTGCGATTAATTGAGCTATTCGACAATTTTTTACAAAACTAAAATTCTTTCAGAATCACTATTCTTTAAAAAGAAAACTAATTAACTCGCATTTTTTTATTTTCTTTTTCTTCATTCGCTAATGACTTTTGTACACATACATTTGCAGAAAAAATATTATGATACCAGTTTTTTCTTCTTTGAAATATAGACATTGTTTCATAATGTTTTAATGAAACTTGTCAAAATAGATAAAACAAAAGAGTTTTACATTTGTTAACATAGATTTTTTTTTTCTTCGAGAAATGATTATTTGAAAAAAATTGTTTACTTCATTGCGATGAAACAATATGAAAATTTCAGTTTTTTATTAAAATCGTTTGGATGTTTCTAATTATAGCTAAAAATACTATTTTTATACTTTTAAATACTAATGATGTGCTTTATTATATCTTTACTATATCTTTATTATTATGTTTATTATATCTTTACTATACATTATATCTTTAAACAATTTTGATTATGAAGAGACATAATAACATACAAAAAGACGTAAAAAGATACAAGAACATACAAGAAATATTAATTGACAAATGAATCAGAAATGTAAAAAATTCCTCCTTGGTTTCGTTTCAATTTTAATGAGAAATGTCATCATTTCCATATTTATATCAGTCATTCGCAGTAACATTTTTTATTGCTATTATAAAATTGACATTAAAGTTTAAAACAAATTAATAATTCAATACTAAGAGTTTTTTTTATAATTTAAAATTTAAAAAAAATTATGAGTTTTTAAAAACTTTTTTATATTTATGACGTCATTAGACGTTGATAAAAAAAAATTATTTACACATTACTACTAAACAGAGACTAGACTTTAAAATAAAAAATAAATGATTGCATCTAAAAAGCAGGAAAAGAAAAAAAAATACATCTGAAAAATTGTATTTGCATGTGGATATTAAAAAAGAAATAAAACCTTAAAATTATTCAGTTATTATACGTGAAATTCAAATGATTTTAAAGGACAATATTATGAAGCGTGGGAAACTAATGGCATAAACTTAGCACTGCTAATAAGTTTGTTTATATATTTCATCATTTGGTGCATCATAAATATAGCTAAATCAATGCGTAAAACAGTTATGTTTTTTGTATGAATTATGCTCAAACAATAAATAATTATTAACAAATTTGTACATATTTATCAACCAAAATAAACACATGAGCTTATGGGACTAGATTTGTGACAGTGTATGTGGTGTGACTACATCACTATGATCCCGAGTCCGAACGGTAGTAAATCTAGCACAATAATCAAAGCAGCCTTTCACCCTACCCCCCTTTAACTTTTCGTCCCAAAAATAGGTTAACATAGCAGCTATGACTCTGAAATTGAGGATATAGGTATCTAAAACCTTAGGCTTCGTAGTTACAGATCAACCATTGCATCACAAATATTTTATATGCACTAAGGACAATAATTAATGAACCACCTTCGCACTCTACGCATGGAAGATTTGCCACTTAAACGATACCAAAATGTTTTCGGTATCGAACACTAATGTCGTTGACAATATATTATTAACTATACCGAAAATCGATCGGTTATCGATATCGAGATCTAATTTCGTTGACATTATGTTATTAACTATACCAAAAATCAACAAACTATGCTAATGTTAATACTTATTATTAATCCGCGGTTTGCAGCAGAGCTTTTCTATTCGTGCACTCAATTTATGTTTTAGTTCACCTGTGTTGTTCATATGTACCACAAATACATGCCAATGAAAGTGTAGACTGAGATTCTTTATTTAAAGTTTAGTACAGTATAATTAGTATAACAGACAAACCTGGGATGAAAACATCCGAAAACAGATATCAAAACGCAGGATTTCTACACCAGGACCAGAAAGCGTCATGGTAGTTGTATTTAGTGTGTTTTAACATAGTAAATTTGTTGTTTATGTCTTTAAACTTGTACAAAGTTATTATTTTTATGTTATACATTAACTTGCATATTGTCACCAGTAATTAAACATATCCTCCTTATAAAAAGCGAAAGATCCCAGCTTGTAGTGTTGTCTGGTGCCCAGGAGTCAGTGTTGTATTCAGACACTTTTCACCGATAGAGATTTTTGTGGTTCCAGGGGGGACATTATTGAGTTCCGGAGGAGTAGAATTGCATATTGACTATTTAGAATACAAAATGTCAACCTCCCGGGGGTAACATCTTCTTTTTGCATGGTGAATGTTCCCCAGGGTCACTTCCTGATTTCACTACTGCTAGGAGTATGAAGTAATGATAACAGTGTTTGGACAAAGACATATCTATGCCAGACAGACATATCTATTTGAGGACTTGTAAAACATCAAGGCATAAAATATAAAAATATGTATATTTATGGAATGCACATCATAACGCAAACATTGGCTATTCAGTTTTATTTTAACGTTGTTAAAAGAACGAAAAACAAAATATTTGCAATAATTTTTAATTAATTTCAACGTATAAATTGGTAATTGGTATTTCCATGAAAATAATGTTTTTGTCAGCATCTGTTGTGAATTAAAAATGCCCAGTATCATAAAATTAAAAGACGTAAATTAAGAACAACATGTTATTTTTTTCCTAAGAAAACTTTCTTGAAAGGAAATAATTATTTTTTTTAGTTTTCATGCTTTGTGAATATTTTTAATTAAGCCGTCACAAAGACTTTAATCGTTACTTTCGCATTATACAGTTTTTTGTTGCATAAGTAATTTAATCTTACTTTTATAAAGAATACTTATTTCAACTAAAAAGTAGAAATTCTAAAGAAAGCATGATTTTTTTGCGTGTTCATTAATTTTGAAGTACTTGTTTTAATGATTTTTTTCAATACATTTATGCATTTAACTTTTATATGCAAAATATATTTACCGTGTTTATATAAATATAAAATATAAATTTATATGTCCTTATACAGAATGAATAAGAGAAATATTTTTTATTATTACACCAGCGTAAATGTCCGTACTAGGGAAATAGGTTTAAATCGTCGTTTTCCCTTAAAACTTGAAAAACTTGATAAAAATAGCTAAATATTATTACTAAGTAATAGAGTTATTTTGGTTTAAAAGTTATAAAAAATAAATAAATTGAAATACAGATTTCAAACATTTTATATTTGAAAGTACACTCTCCCTAGACAATGGTGAAAAAGTTTAAATTATGGTATGCTAAGAAGTAATAAAATTTTCAAAAAAATAAGAAAAAGCAAATGGATTAATGTTTCATGATATAAATTTTTCCAAACTAAGTTAAACATATAAACCTGAAACAAATAATTAAAAAAAAAAACTCTATTTCATTGATAATCAGAAGATTAGAGTCTCTCAGTACTTCTATTTCAAATTGATGATGTGATAAATAGCCAAATATTGTTTCTATTGACATCATTCATGCTGAATTAATTGCATGTAAAATATAATATTTGAACACACCTCATTTAAAAAACATAATTTTTAGTTAAAACACAAACATTCAAAATGCATTCAGTGGTGGCCAAAATGCGGTTGGATGTTAGATGTTAGATGAAGGTATAGATATAGATGTTAGAGTATTTGGGAAGGCGGAGTTGTCTGGATAATACGCATTGGTAATTAATATTATTAAAAAATGAGACTGGGAAATGCATTTGTTAAGTTGAAAAACATATTATAATGAATTTTTAATCGACACTAAAGTATGAATAATTGAATAGTTACATCAATTAATTCTATTAATATAATTTAATTAATTTACATGATTAAATTGTACCTAACTTTTAATAAATTGGAGACCTATAATGCCATTTCTAAGTATATATGTTGAATATATTAATTATCTATTTTGAAATCTTAAATCATATTTTATTAAGATATTGAGTTTAGCTTGGCATAATCAAATTAAATGATTTTGTTTTAAATCTTAATAGGGTAAACTATGGTGTATGGTTCATTTTTTCTGTTATCACATTACTCCGTTTTTAATTAATTAATTAATTTATTATTATGATGTTGACTATAATTATTTTTATTTTTTCCCTTTTAACTTTGCTATCCAATTTAGTAATTTTGATGTGACTTGTTTTTGATGTTTTTTCTTCATTTATTTTGGTTTTATATGTGTTAGTAGCCCAAATCTGTATTATTTTGCTTTTTCATGGCAAATACGACGATGAAACCACACACTTAATTTGTAGTTCCAAAGTATTTGGGACCTGAAGCTTCTGCTTTGGTTCTACAAGTTCTATTTGTATTCATTTTAATTATTTTTTTTTTCTTTTATGTTCAATGTGGTATATGTTATTAAATTCAGTGGTTCATATATTGTAATACAATTAATGGTTATATATATATATATATATATATATATATATATATATATATATATATATATATATATATATATATATATGTGTGTGTGTGGGTCTATGAGGGAAAGCGGGGACATTCGCATGTTTACACACCTTCCAACAGAGGACACACCGCCAACCGAGGACGTCCTCGGTTGGAATTTTTATGAAATATGTAATATTTCATGCCAAATATTATTCTAAACATTGTTTTTTTGAAAATTTATAAAGGTCCTCAGTTGTCCGTATTTGCTGCATGTTGTGTATGTAAAAACTGTGTAAACTTCTTTAAAGTGTGTATCGGTGCAAAAACGTAAGTCCTCGGTTTCACGTTTTAATTACATGTTCGATAGACGTCCTCGGTAGAGTGGTATAATCGCACTAAGTGTATCTTTTATTTTGGTATTTCTATTAATTTGTGTTTTAGTATATTTTCTACTAAATTGATGAGTTTATTAAGTTTTGATTAAGATGATTCCATGTTAAAAAAAATATTTTATTTAAATATCAACAACTGCAATCATTTCTTAAGTAGTTCTAACTTTATTGCATATAAAGTAGAATTCAGATTTTAATGCAACCTGTTTTATTTCTATTAACCTTTAATCGAAAACTTAAGAGTCCTGAATTAGCAAAATCCCATATCTAAGAGTTAATACAGAATTGCAGCAAATAGGCGAATACTTATAACTACTTTTCTCTCCCCCCCCCCCACCAATGCCCTTTTCCTTATTTCCTTTTGTTTTATAACTTTTAATACTTATATCCCTC